>JADFDV010000068.1:0-727971 GCA_019097775.1 Moniezia expansa
AATGGCATACTGGAGCGGTGTGTTCACAGAATCAGCTGAATCGACGTGTGATTATATAAGTTTCATAAAGGAGAAATGAATAGAGCTTTTGTTTTATCAGAGCCTTGTGTCACCGCAAGCTACGTGAATCGCAGTCAAAACGTGAATGCGCATAACCTCTAGACCTTTGCATTTGATACGTGAACCAACTTCCAAGGATACGAGCAAACTGCATATCGGAATAGAAAGCGCGTATTAGTGTAAAAAGACTGTAAACACCGGTGAAAGATATGATGCTAATTGCAACAGGTTGCAGAATTTGCTACAGCCAATGAATCATGAATTGAGCAATTCAATGAACGACCAATAGCAGCCTAATGGCAAAATGCCAATGATGAGGTGATAGGGTGGCGCGAATCACCAGCACCAATGGTGATACGGGGCATTGGAAGCAGTCCAATGGCAGTTGCGCACATGGCAAACACTCATGCACACGGGCAGACTCAGCCAATAGTAGGCAAGAAACGAAGAGCAAACTGGACCTCGGCGGCTTTATAAGCCGCACATCAACTACCAAGTCATTTGACTCGACTCGCTGCGATCATGCAAATGAAGTTGCTCGTTGTCAGTTCTTCTCCTTATCATGCTCCACTTCTTGGTGCCGTTCCTCTCTCCAATGCATCAGAAAAGGACGTTAATGTGCATAGATGGGGGAAGTGGGCAAAGAAGTGGGAGGAAGTTAGATGAGAGGGAGGAGAGAGGAGAAAGCAGTTCGGAGGTGCGTGAAATACGAAAGTGGTAAAGGATGATGTGGAGAGTGGGCAGAAGAAGGGAGGGAGACAGGGAGAGAACAGGCAGGAAGGCGGACAGGACTGCGGTTGCTACTGTAATTCAGGAGCGAATGACAACTGCAAGATGTGTGGCAATTGTCCACAATGGGGTGTAGAATTGCCGCAGTACCAAGGACCGACAATTGCCGAGGCTGTTGTCGAGACCCTGCCAAATTTCCCATCGATTTGGCGGATACTCTCGTCTACATGCAACCACAACTCGTCAATTTCGTCATCGAATCACATGCTGACCTGCCTTCGTTGGTGGCTGCTGTGCAACCGCAAACGCTTCAATACATCGTCTTCAGTGCACCCAACTTCCCAAAACATCTCTCACAAATGCATCCTGAAGCCATTTACATCATTCTCTCCAAGATTCCATTCCCCTGTCAATATCTGCAGAGCCTTGAGTACGAGGTGGCAAGGAGGATTGTGTTCAAGTTGCCTGAGATGGGTCAGTGCCTTCCCATGACGACGACGACCACCACCACCACACCCACCACCACTACCACGACGGCGATCCCACCATTCGTGGGCTTCGACACCATACCTGGACAGACAGTGGATGTGGAGTCGATGTTCACGACGGAAGAGTTGGAGGAATGACAGCCAAAGTGGCTGGCATCAGGAAGCTGCTGATGAAGGCGAATCCGAAGCGGGTGGCTGCTCTGCGTGTTATTTATCCCAACTTCATGGATGTGTTCGATCAACTGAGTGATGAATTCATCGACTTCCTCAAAGTTACCAAGTTGGTACCCTAAAAAAATAATAAAATGAAGCATTAAAGCTAACCTACCAAGCTAGAGCCAATACAACGTAAAATAGTATAAACATAAAAAAAAATCACTCAGGCTTTATACTCAGGGAGTACTCATGCTATCTGCCTCAAGGTATCTCTACATCAACTAGACGTCAGGTTAATAAAACCAATATACAAAGCAATGAAAACATACGCACCACATAAACATGCTAAATCCTTACCCAAAAGATGAATGAAATCAACAACACTTCTAAGCGAAGACAGAGAAACTAAAGGTGTTTGCTACCCACCTTATGCAAAGAAATAAATGAATAAACATTAACCCTAAATATAAACCCAACACAAACATAAGACGAAAACACAACGAATCAACGTTACCCAGAACAGCAAAGCCGCCTACCACATATCATACAGTACCGCCAAAACGTCAATCTCTCAACTACATAAGTAGAAGCAGTATGCAGCCCAATAAGACCTTTGATGCCATGGTAAGATCAAACTCAGTAACGCTGCCAAGCATCATCATTAAATATAATATAAACCCAACATTCCATACACCCTTCTTCCTATAACTAGAATAATAAATCGAACGCGACCATATGTAAAAAATAAAATAAATTATTAAATACCCCCCACATATGTCAATACGCAGCACCAAGTATATAAAGAGTCTTGTAGAAACACCTCATAACAGTAGAAAATCTTACACACGTATCCGCCACATATAAAATCACAAAATAACTCCAGTAACTACTGCAAACCATAAAAATAGAATCATAGACCCTCTACACCAATAATAACTTAATGATATTTGGGGTAAATCTAACCAAATTACGCCGAATAATACTAATGATAATTATACAAGTGTGTATAAATACACATTCTGCAGAACCACAATCTACCGATCGAAATACACCTACTAATAATAACATACATACACAAACATATACACAAAAACAACACAATCAACAAATGCAATACCATGTTACTACTGAACAACGATAAACAACCGCCGTATTTATACAACAAATAAAACAAACAGAAAAGCAAACACCCCATAATACGTGACTACAATGTAAACCCCAGTACAAAACCTACTAGCATGAAACTAGTATCTAGAATTGTACTAAACTTCATCCATTCCTTAATTGCAACAACACACAACTAAACACTAAAACAATCGTCAAATCAATAATGCCCAGTTTCACTTCCATCCTAACAATGATGAAAACATTATAGTTCCAAACCCTAACAAAATAAAACAACCCAAAAAATCTACTCAATGCACT
Organism: Moniezia expansa; assembly: GCA_019097775.1. Lineage (NCBI taxonomy): Eukaryota > Metazoa > Platyhelminthes > Cestoda > Cyclophyllidea > Anoplocephalidae > Moniezia > Moniezia expansa. The sequence continues at coordinate 2,859 of JADFDV010000068.1, forward strand.
AGATAATTAACATCTCTCCAAGATTCCACCCTGTCAATATCTGCAGAGCCTTGAGTACGAGGTGGCAAGGAGGATTGTGTTCAAGTTGCCGAGATGGGTCAGTGCCTTCCCATGGACGACGACGACCACCACCACCACCACCACCACACTACCACGACGGCGATCCCACATTCGTGGGCTTCGACACCATACCTGGACAGACAGTGGATGTGGAGTCGATGTTCACGACGGAAGAGTTGGAGAGAATGACAGCCAAAGTGGCTGGCATCAGGAAGCTGCTGATGAAGGCGAATCCGAAGCGGGTGGCTGCTCTGCGTGTTATTTATCCCAACTTCATGGATGTGTTCGATCAATGAGTGATGAATTCATCGACTTCCTCAAGGTACTAAATGCAGAGAAGTTGGACTCAAAGATGTTGGGCGAGGTGTTGATGGTGATGGCAGGAAAGGATGCGTATATACGCAGGTTTGCGTACCTCTTCGCCTGAGTCATGTAAACCATGGCTTCCTGTACACTCACACCCTGCTTTTGTTGTATTCTCAAATGAAATCTCGAAAGTATTCTATTGTGTGTTGTGTGTGTTGTGTTGTGTTGCGCTATGCGATGGGTTGAAGGACATTTTGACAAAGGCTCTGGTTTCCATGGCATTAGAATAAGTATTATGGTGAAATGTAAATTGGTTCGTTGAGATGCCACATCAACTCTGGGATTTTCTCCCGATGAGAAGAATGTAACTTTATTTAAGTTTAACTTGTTCCCTCTTCACCAAGGCCTCACCTGTTACGCCATTCATTCATGTGATAATACGGTACTCTTCAATCAACAATTGCACCAGCAGATTTAGAGTGCTATTTGGCGAAAGGGAAGCTCTGGCTTTGACGCGAATAACTAGCATTTTGCAGTGCCGCGGAGGTGTTCAGCCTCTTGACTCTATTAGAGATTGAGAAGTGCTTTGCCTTATTCGTCTTGAAAGTAGTGCTTCTGGCACTTGAGGCTTGTACACTTGAGTCCTGGGTAGACTTGTGAGATGATTGCCGCTTTCTTGCAGCCACTTGAATATCACAAGCTATGTGGCTGTCTTCATTTGATGATTTGGTGTTATCGGTTGACGCAATTGTGTGCACGATCAAAATGCACAGCCACTGCTTGCCAACCGGTCAATGGGGCTGATCATCAGTTCTATTCAATTGACCTGTGAGCATGAAAGAAGCTGCCAACGTTGACAGTGTTGTGTGCCAACTGTTGTGGAAGAGGACTACAACTCTGGCAGGAACTCAGCTCAAAGGACAACTCAATTTTCATTTTCGTTATTAGATATTTTTGTGTTTTGGCTCGAATGGCAATATCTTTCAATAAATTTTCGAGCGCCTTCAAACAGAAATGTCGATAAATATCCTTACGCTGATGTGAGCCCCTGGGGACCGATTCGTGATCTTCACTGCTTACTTTTAAACTCTAACTGCTTCATTGATTGTAAGGTAGGCACAGCAAACTTCGTTTTCGCCTACCAACTTATGGACACAAGAATTCATGGCCGAAATCGCATGTCGAACAAATTTATATTATGCCAGCGGAAATACAGTCAGAGTCCCTAAGAGTCCCTTTAAAATATGATACGACATAATACCCGAATCATGGTCTAAAACTCGGATTATGGATCGTGCGCGGCTGTAGCAAAGATGGAAACTCCGCCAGTTAGGCGAGAGGACTTCTGGTAGGAGTGTGGAGATTGTTGTCTTAACGGAATCTCGAATGAATTCCTGCTCCTTAACTATCGATAACTACGTTCTTCAACTCTGGACACAGTGAAAGCTTAGACCAAATAGTAGGATCGCCTTTTGGTCAAATAGAACATAGAAGCTGAATTTAGCCCTGTCTCAAACAGACTTGCAACGCTTACACTCCAAATTGGAGGAGTCAACGTTGGACTGATGGCATGCTATGCTCGACCGAGTGTACGGAGGACGCGATGGCTAAAGAATCCTTTTACAAACTTGTTCCCAAAAACTACGAACTATCGTTCCAACTGCACAAATAATTATCTTGGTGATTTAATTGCAGATTGGGATCAGATGCCGTAAAATTGGTGCCAAACTTATTGGTCCCTTTATTGATCAAGAAGACGCTACAGAAAACCGTCTGAGGCTGCTAGGACATGCCAGAATATAAACTACACGTGATGATTCATTCGGAAATCATGACTCGAAGATTGACTGGTACCACCCTACAGGGAAAGGTGCTACTCTTGATTTGTTCTGATGAAAAGACCAACTCATTCCTAATAAGTGTTATACGAACTTCGAGAAAGGCTGACGCAAACTCTGATCACTGCCTACTAACAGTAATCCTCAAGCTCAAATCACATCTCAGAAAACACTCAGGAAAAAGTAGGGTTATAGAACTCTGAAGGAGGACATAAATAGTCTAAAGAACGGTGGCAACTGCCTAAAGGCATAGACAAATAGGAAAATCGAAGAAAACATACCAGGAACATTCAAAGGCGACTACCTCAGGACCCTTGACTACTACATTCGAAGATATCTTGAAATCCTAGAAAATGCAGCAGCCAAAACAACAAGGCAAAAAACTGAACAAAAGAAAATCGGATGGTATCCAGCTATCTGCGAGAAGGGAGATAGAGAACTACTGCTACAGAAGCAGTGTAGAGCAAATTGGATCTCAAGAAAACGTCCAGAGGTACAAAGAGCAGAGAAACAGGATGAACAACCTAATACGAAAATGGAAGAAGCATGTCAAGAGAGAGATTAACCAACTTTCCTGTACATCTCGCCGAAACAATCTCGTAAAGCCTTCGTGTTATTGAGGAAAACACCTATGAAAAACAAACTGGAAGGACACTAGTTCAATCAAAAGATCTGGTCGCCACACTCGGAACTCTCATCTACCAAGAGACTCCTCTATTCAATGGAGGAGATCGAGATACTAAAAATAGATTAAAACTACATAAAAGCCGTAGAGAAATGGAAGTAGATGGAACACTGAAATGGGGCAATCAGTGTCTAAGTGCAACTACAAAAGTGTTCAACGACTTCTATAATGGGACTATTCCTAGAACTCGAGCTTGGATCAATGCTGAAGTTTTAAGTGTCTGCAAGCGGAAAGGTTCGCAGACAGATCTTTGAAACTATCGATCAGCCTTACGTCTAGATGCATAGGTAGTTATATGCATATATGTGCAAAGTTTGAAGCACCATTGACGAACTACCTCAAGAACTACCCTGCCAAATATTCCCTCGATTTGGCGGATACTTCGTCTACATGCAACCACAACTCGTCAATTTCGTCATCGAATCACATGCTGACCGCTTCGTTGGTGGCTGCTGTGCAACCGCAAACGCTTCAATACATCGTCTTCAGTGCACCCAACTTCCCAAAACATCTCTCACAAATGCATCCTGAAGCCATTTACATCATTCTCTCCAAGATTCCATTCCCCTGTCAATATCTGCAGAGCCTTGAGTACGAGGTGGCAAGGGGGATTGTGTTCAAGTTGCCTGAGATGGGTCAGTGCTTCCCATGACGAAGACGACCACCACACCACACCACCACACTACAACGACGGCGACCCCACCAATCGTGGGCTTCGACACCATACCTGGACAGACAGTGGATGTGGAGGCATGTTCACGACGGAAGAGTTGGAGGAATGACAGCCAAAGTGGCGCATCAGGAAGCTGCTGATGAAGGCGAATCCGAAGCGTGGCTGCTCGCGTGTTATTTATCCCAACTTCATGGATGTGTTCGATCAACTGAGTGATGAATTCATCGTCTCCTCAAGATACTGAATCCAGAGAAGTTGGACTCGAGATGTTGAGCGAGGTGTTGATGGAAATGGCAGGAATGGATGATATAATGACACTTGCGAAGCTCTTCGTCTGAGTCATGTAATCAATGGCTTCCTGTAGACTCGCTGCCTTAAATGTATTCTCAATTGAATTCTCGAAAGTAGTCTCTTTGTATTGTATTGTGTTATCTGATGGTTTTCATTAGCAAATGGGTTTAATTTGCACCCTCTTCACCAAGTAGATCAGTTTGTCGATTATATAACTCGCCGTTCATCGTCTCAAATCAAACAGCAAGTCTTGCCAATATTTAAATGTGGTTTTGCGAGAAGAAGAAGAAGAGAAGAAGAAGAAAATAGTGTGGTGGGATGGATTTTTGTACTTAATTGTATTCTGGGTTGGGGCGTTGTTCTTTTGATGGTCTTTAGCTTCCAAGATACTGCACCTAACAATGCCCTCAACGATTTGGGCTTAAATGTAGACGCTAATAACTTGTTCAATAGACTGTAAAGTCTTAGTTTAAAAATCAAACGAGAATTTGATTGCATTATAAATATTTGTAAGTTACGATTCTTTGAAAATCAAGGTTAGATTGAGGCATTGGAGACAGAGCTAACGATTCGTAGCACTCTATCGAGGATATCGGAAAACTACAGAGAAGAAATGCAGGAGCAGCAAGTCGTTCTAGCAGTATTTCAGTTAGCTGGACCTGGGTGGTAATATGGCCTCTTCCATGCGCAGCGTTTGCGTTGTTGTGACAGGCTAGAAATAGTAAAGACCTTGCTAGAGTTCTCTACCGGCGGTAGCATCTAGAATGCAGTTTTGGTGAATTCGGTAGGACGTGTCTCTGAGCGTGATTTCAAGACTAGCGAAATAAGTGGTAGGCTGGTTTTTCCTATATTCGAACCAACACTAGGGATAATCGAATGTGAACCAGAAGCAGTTCATTGCAATGAAGAATAACCAGTTTGCCACCATAGGAGTGCATCCAGTGTTTACCAACCGACTGGGCTTGCATTTGGAAGATGAATTAGGATAGCGAAAGGAAGTGTCAAGGCAATTGGAGAAAACGAGATGTCTCTCATTGTTGTTGGTGCACTTTGTCGAACATTAAAGATCTTACTCAGTGCAGTCTCGAGACTCGAAGCAACGCACCAAATATGTTCTGGCCAAAGCAGATATTCTCCTCAAGCTCACGGATGCACGCTACTCCACTTTCTGTGACGTTCTGTGAGATGTGTTTCCCAACAAATTCTCGAATTTCACGTTCATAGCATAGTTGCTGCAATCGAATCCAAGTCTACTACACCTGAGTTATTGCATGGAAATGTCGTGAGATATGCCCGGTAGGCTATGTTGCAAATGCCCCCTGACCCTGAGCGATACTGGGAAAGTAGAGTTAGAATGTTCGACCTCATTGCGAGACTGATTCAAGCTACCCATGGCAATAAGCAGTCTATTTGCTGCCTACAACGTTAGTTAAGCAGTCGTGGCAACACAAACCCACTTATTAGAGGTCATTCAACAACACATTAATGATCATGCCCGTCATTAAGGTGGGCCAATGAGATGTTATCTCAAAGTTCAAATCTGGGTCGTTTCTTAGCTCTCTTATGTCATCCACCTAAGTGCAATGCGATGGAAGGGTTGCTCATTGGTTTAATTGCAAACACATTCAGGTGTTATTGTGGTAAGTTCCTCGTGTGCTAAACCGTCTAATTGGCATTTCGTTTCGGCTCAACATAATTGTGGTTTTCAGATGCCAGCTGACAATAGCCCCATCAAGTGCACTTATGTGGTTGCTGCCACTTGCGGTTATATTCCAGAAAAGGAGGAACACCAAATCTTCCAAGCAGTCCAGGACACGGAAATTGTAGACCAATCTTCAGGCGTAATTGTCAGGGTGTACGCAAATCTACACGAGTGAATTGTAGCTAACGCTTCTCCAAGGATCAAGACTTCCAGACCATTGCCGTTCAGCTGATCTTAATGTGTCAGAGATGGTTGAAGTAGCTGGTAACTTAATTTGGCCTAGGAACATATCGCCAATTCGTATGAACTTATTGCTGTTTGAAATGTGTCACATTCTTGCCTCAGATCACGCTTGTCACTAAAATATCTCAAGGTGGTACTCTTGCATGATGGTCAAATAGAAAGCTGTGAAAATTCAATATTGAATCCTTAATTTGAAATGCTGAGCAGAGGTAGGCTTAAAGTGGCTTGGCTGCAAAAACTGCGACTTAATTTCATCTCCCGTCGTGATCCATCCACATCTTAAATTTGAAGGCAGAGGCGGGAAGATGTGGTTGTCAGAGAGCCAAGTTTTAGTGAAATAGTTATCATCTGCTGAAACTACTTTTCATGAAGGAATTCCACTAAGTATAAGCATAAATGTGCTGAACTAGCCAATAAGTAACTGATCCTAAGAAGTGAATGTCCGTTTCGAGAGGTAAACTGCATACTGGAGCGGTGTGTGCACAGCAGTTTGGCAGCTCCCGTTAGTTGGTCAGATGTCATCAGTAAAGCGATATTTCTAATACGCTTATGAATGCTAAAAATTGGAATTGAGCTGATGAACGGTGAAACTAGGAGACACTCTGAAGCAACAAAAAAGGAAACTGACAATTTGGAACAAATGGCACCTAGAACACTATTGCTTATTGCGAGAGCGAACGAAATGCTGATGAGTTCTTGCATTGGAGAAAATTGGCGAATAATGACGATGTCTGACATTTGTATTTAAACAATTAAGTTAGCCGTTCAACGTGCAATTATATCAGCTTCGTAGAAGGCAAATGAAAGAAGATTTTGTTTTATCAGAGCCCTGTGCCACCACATGCTACTAAGATCACAGTCAATAATTCATTGCTTTATTTGGAATACAAATAAACTCTAGACCTCTTTACATTTGATCCGTTAACCGAATGCCAACGATACGAGCAAACTGCATTTAGTTATAGGAAGATGGTATTAGTATAATTAGCACTGTTTGTGCACTGGAAAAGGAGGGAATGTTTATTGCTAAAGGCGTTGCTGAATTTGCTACAGCCAATGAATCATGAATTGAGCAATTCAATGAAGGACCAATAGCAGTCCTAATGGCAAAATGCCAATGATGAGGTGATAGGGTGGCGCGAAATCACCAGCACCAATGGTGATACGGGGCATTGGAAGCAGTCCAATGGCAGTCGCGCACGATGGCAAACACTCATGCACACGGGCCAGACTCAGCCAATAGTAGGCAAGAAACGAAGAGCAAACTGGACCTCGGCGGCTTTATAAGCCGGCACATCAACTACCAAGTCATTTGACTCGACTCGCTGCGATCATGCAAATGAAGTTGCTCGTTGTCAGTGTTCTTCTCCTTATCATACTCCACTTCTCTGGTGCCGTTCCTCTCTCCAATGCATCAGAAAAGGACGTTAATGTGCACGTAGATGGGGAAGTGGGCAAAGAAGTGGCGAGGAAGTTAGATGAGAGGGAGGAGAGAGGAGAAAGCAGTTCGGAGGTGCGTGAAATACCGAAAGTGGTAAAGGATGATGTGGAGAGTGGGCAGAAGAAGGAGAGGGAGACAGGGAAGAGAACAGGCAGGAAGGCGAGACAGGACTGCGGTTGTTACTGTAATTCAGGAGCGAATGACAACTGCAAGATGTGTGGCAATTGTCCACAATGGGGTGTAGAATTGCCGCAGTACCAAGGACCGACAATTGCCGAGGCTGTTGTCGAGACCCTGCCAAATATTCCCATCGATTTGGCGGATACTCTCGTCTACATGCAACCACAACTCGTCAATTTCGTCATCGAATCACATGCTGACCTGCCTTCGTTGGTGGCTGCTGTGCAACCGCAAACGCTTCAATACATCGTCTTCAGTGCACCCAACTTCCCAAAACATCTCTCACAAATGCATCCTGAAGCCATTTACATCATTCTCTCCAAGATTCCATTCCCCTGTCAATATCTGCAGAGCCTTGAGTACGAGGTGGCAAGGAGGATTGTGTTCAAGTTGCCTGAGATGGGTCAGTGCCTTCCCATGACGACGACGACGACGACCACCACACCCACCACCACTACCACGACGGCGATCCCACCATTCGTGGGCTTCGACACCATACCTGGACAGACAGTGGATGTGGAGTCGATGTTCACGACGGAAGAGTTGGAGAGAATGACAGCCAAAGTGGCTGGCATCAGGAAGCTGCTGATGAAGGCGAATCCGAAGCGGGTGGCTGATCTGCGTGTTATTTATCCCAACTTCATGGATGTGTTCGATCAACTGAGTGATGAATTCATCGACTTCCTCAAGGTACTAAATGCAGAGAAGTTGGACTCAAAGATGTTGGGCGAGGTGTTGATGGTGATGGCAGGAAAGGATGCGATAATACGCAGGTTTGCGTACCTCTTCGCCTGAGTCATGTAAACCATGGCTTCCTGTACACTCACTCCCTGCTTTTGTTGTATTCTCAAATGAATTCTCGAAAGTAATCCTATTGTGTTGTGTTGTGTTGCATTATGTGATGGGTTGAAGTGCATTTGGACAAATCGTTGTGGTCCCCATTGCATTAATGCATTTGCGAATGAATTTAGTTTGTTCCATCTTCAGCAAGGCCTCACCTGTTACGCCATTCATTCATGTGATAATACGGTACTCTTCAATCAACAATTGCACCAGCAGATTTAACGAGTGCTATTTGGCGAAAGGGAAGCTCTGGCTTTAGACGCGAATAACTAGCATTTTGCAGTGCCGCGGAGGTGTTCAGCCTCTTGACTCTATTAGAGATTGAGAAGTGCTTTGCCTTATTCGTCTTGAAAGTAGTGCTTCTGGCACTTGAGGCTTGTACACTTGAGTCCTTGGGTAGACTTGTGAGATGATTGCCGCTTTCTTGCAGCCACTTGAATATCACAAGCTATGTGGCTGTCTTCATTTGATGATTTGGTGTTATCGGTTGACGCATATTGTGTGCACGATCAAAAATGCACAGCCACTGCTTGCCAACCGGTCAATGGGGCTGATCATCAGTTCTATTCAATTAGACCTGTGAGCATGAAAGAAGCTGCCAACGTTGACAGTGTTGTGTGCCAACTGTTGTGGAAGAGGACTACAACTCTGGCAGGAACTCCAGCTCAAAGGACAACTCAATTTTCATTTTCGTTATTAGATATTTTTGTGTTTTGACATTCCGAATGGCAATATCTTTCAATAAATTTTCGAGCGCCTTCAAACAGAAATGTCGATAACTATCCTTACGCTGATGTGAGCCCCTCGGTGACCGATTCGTGATCTTCACTGCTTACTTTTAAACTCTAACTGCTTCATTGATTGTAAGGTAGGCACAGCAAACTTCGTTTTCGCCTACCAACTTATGGACACAAGAATTCATGGCCGAAATCGCATGTCGAACAAATTTATTATTATGCCAGCGGAAATACAGTCAGAGTCCCCTAAGAGTCCCTTTAAAATATGATACGACATAATACCCGAATCCATGGTCTAAAACTCGGATTATGGATCGTGCGCGGCTGTAGCAAAGATGGGAAACTCCGCCAGTTAGGCGAAGTGACTTCTGGTAGAAGTGTGGAGATTGTTGTCTTAACGGAATCTCGAATGAATTCCTGCTCCTTAACTATCGATAACTACGCTTTCTTCAACTCTGGACACAGTGAAAGCTCTAGACCAAATAGTAGGATCGCCTTTTTGGTCAAATAGAACATAGAAGCTGAATTTAGCCCTGTCTCAAACAGACTTGCAACGCTTACACTCCAAATTGGAGGAGTCAACGTTGGACTGATGGCATGCTATGCTCCGACCGAGTGTACGGAGGACGCGATGGCTAAAGAATCCTTCTACGTGCATTCGCATATCACTTATTCCGGCGAAGGATCTTTGGTGTATAATTTTCGTCTCGAAGTTGAAGGCTTTCCTTTGGATCAAGTAGCCATGAATCTGAGTGCTCTTGCCATATTTCTTTCGCATCCTTAATCAATTGAAGCATCCAGTTCTTTGTATGTGAAGCTTTCTTTGTTTCGGCTTTCTCAAAGTCACTGTTAAGTATGGAGAGTATCAGGCTATCTTTGTCCATCTTTAAGCTCTTCCACAGGTTCAACCTCTTAGTCTGTATAAGACTTGCCAGGTTACGCATTGGGAGTTCCTTTCGGCGTTCCTCGACAGTTTTGGCCTTTAGCGAATACAATCCGTGTATCATATGTCGAGCCGTATTCTGCATCGCTTTTAGTCGATTGTTATCTTTTACTCTCAAGACAATTGTAGGTAGTCCATAAGTGATTGCAGGATCGACAAAATTCCCACCAGATATGCTTGTAGGGTGTTTTTGAGACTTCTTGAGCGCAGAAATGGTCGCAGTCGTATTAGGTGCCTTTTTGCTCTGGCTAAGTTTGCGATTATCGCTCCGTCTGGCTCACCGGTTTCTTGATTTACAGAACCAAGATATTCGAAGTGTGAGGCACGTCGGAATGACATTCCAGAAGGTTGTGTTCGCTGCGATTTGCATTCCATATTTATGCATCGTTTTTGCCAGATGCTCTATTAATCTGACAGCTGCGACTTTATTTGGCGCAATAAGACATAGGTCATCGGCGTATTCTAAATGATTTAGCTGCCATCTTTTACCGGAGTGATGGATCATTTGTACTGCACTGTCCTTGAGTGAGGAGAAGGCTTCGTCTAATATGAGTTGGGAGGTTAAGTTGAAGAGAAGTGGCCCTTCTTTTGAGCCTTGTCTCACACCACGTTTCATCTCAAAGTAGTCCCTTGTTACCCTCAGTTTGCCCTTCGGTGCGTCAGTCTATCAAGAACTTTACTGAGCGGATCATTTGCCAAAATCAGCCTAGATCTATTATTTGGTTGATTATTGCAGCTGTAGGCAGCCAGTCAAAGGCCTTTTCCAGGTCGACAAACACTAGCACCATTTTCTGCTTCTGGTCCACGGCTTTCTGTCTAACGGTTTTTGCTCCAAGTATAGCCTGTTCGGTTGATCTTCCTTCACAGAATCCAAATCGGGTTCTTGAGGGTAGTTCGTCAGGATAGTGCTTCAAACGTTGGCACAGAATAGATGCATATAACTTACCTAATGTATCTAGAAGGAAGATTGATCTATAGTTTGCAGGATCTGTCTGCGAACCGTTCCGATTGTAGATACTTACAACTTCAGCATCGATCCAAGCTCGAGGTATAGGACTAGCCCCATTATAGAAGTCGTTGAACACTTTTAGTAGGTAGGCATTCAGACACTGGCTGTCCCATTTCAGTAGTTCGGATCTGATTCCATTTTCGCCGGGACTTCTATGTACTCCAGTTTTGTGATTCAATGTGAAACACTTTTTCTCGACGATTTCTCCAAGTATCATGTCTTCATGAGGTATTAAGTGCAAATGAAGTGAACTTCATGTGAAGCAGACTAACTGCGTTGGAATGCTGCGCTAGTTGGTAGGAGAGGCTGCAAATGTTAATATTCGTATCATATTCATTCAGGGATAGAACTAATCACCCATCGTACGTATGAATGCATTATTATGAAAGCGGAAAACAGCCTGTGTCCACCAGGAGCCTCTTAAACAAGGTACGACGATGGCCTGAAATCATCATCTGAAACTTGAATTATGGAACGTGCGCGCCTGTAGCAATGAATTGAAACTCCGCCAGATGGTTGAAGAGACTTCTGGAAGGGGTATGTAGATTGTTGCCCTAACGAAAACTCAAAGGAAATCCTGCTCCTAAACAATTGATACACTACGACCTCTTCAACTCTGAACACAGTGAAAGCTCCACACCGAATGGTTAAAGATGCCTTCTACAAACTTGTGGCGAAAGCCTATAGACTACTCTTCTCTAACTGTACACAAATAATTATCCTTGGCGACTTCAATTGCAGATTTGGCTCTGATGACCGTAACATTGGCGCCAAACTAGTCGGTCCATTTACTGATCGAGAAGACACCACAGAGAACGGACTAAGACTACTAGGCCTATGCCGAGAGTAGAATTTAAACGCGATGAATACTTTCTTGCGGAAACCAACTTCTCGAAGATTGACTTGGTATCACTCTGTGGGGAGAGGTGCTATGCTTGACTTTGTTCTGATGAAAAGGTCAAATCACTCTATTCCTAATAAGTGAAATACGAGCTTCTAGAAAGGCAGATACAAATTTTGATCACTGCCTACAAGCAATTATCCTCAAGCTCAAATCACAAATTAGGAGGTACTTAGGAAGGAAGATATAACCAGTCAAGGGCATCGAAGAAATAAGAAAATCGAAGGAAACTTACAAGGAACACCTGAAAAGGGAGCTACCTCAGGAGCCTTTGACAACTACACACGAGGATATCAAGAAAAGAAGAGAGAATAACCAACTTTCCAGTATACCTCTCGGTGAGAGAGCCTCGGAAAGCCTTCAAGCTGTTGAAGGATAAGATGAGGGAAAACGCCACCTGGAATGCACGAAGTACACGGATACCAGTCAAACCGAAAGATCTGGTCGCACTCAACCAAGAACTGCTTATGGACAAAACCACCGAAGCATTTAAACATTATGATCTTCTACCAGGAGACTCCTCTATTTCAATGGAGGAGATTGAGACAGCTAAAAGTAGACAAAACTAGCCAAAAGTGCCGGGTTACTGAAATGGGATGCTCAGTATCTAAATGCCTACCTTCACAAAGTTTTCAATGACTTCTACAATGGCACCACTCCTATACCTCGAGCCTGGATTGACACTGAAGTTGTGAGTATCTACAAGCGTGAAGGTTCGCAGACAGATTCTGCCAACTATAGATCAATCTTACTTCTAGATACATTAGGCCAGTTATATGCACCCGTTCTGTGCCAACATAGCCAAATTACACTCAAGAACTCAATTTGGATACGGCGAGGGAGGTTCAATCGCACAGGCTATATTTGGAGTAAAAGGCATGATACAGGAAGCCGTGGACCAGAAGCAGAAAATAGTGCTAGTGTTTGTTGACCTGAAAGTGGTGTGAGACATGGCTCAAAAGAAGCACCTCTACTTTTCCACCTTACCTGTGTTTCGAAGATGGAACACTAAGTAGACTACGAGGCACACGAATGGCATGTTAATTGTGTTGCCTGTTGGAAGAGTTCAGCACAAAATTTCTTTGCTTATGAAATTGTGTAATTCCTTCCAGATGCTTACAGTTATTGGTTGGTAGCAGCTAGGTCTCTAGAAAAGTTGTGAGAAAGTCAACGCCATGAACTGTAGTGAACACCACGGCATTTGTGCTGCCACAATACATCACACACAACCCGCTCTACTGCGTGCCCTCACAGTGAGCATCATGCATCAACCGGTTCTTACACAAAGCGGTGCGGCACCGAAGCAACGCACGAAATATGTTCTCATCAAATCAACTTTTCTACTGAGATATGCCTCTTATCTCAACGAATTTTCAAATATCCTGGTTACATGCAGTACTAAATGCAAGTGAAGTGAACTCCATGTGAAGCAGACCATGTGTCTGCAGTGGAATGCTGCGATAGTTGGAAGGAGAGGCTGCCAGTGTTAATGTTCGTATCATATTCACGCAAGTGAGAAATCGAGTCATCACGATTGTGGCCCCTCTGTTCGATGTCAACACTCTCCTTGATCATAAATGGATGTGCAAATTAATGCTGGAATGTACGACCTCATTACCCGGCCTTCGCGTGATGACAATGAGCAGCTTATTTATTGACGTAGAATGTCTCATCAAACACTCGTAGTAGCAGGAACGCGATTGTTAGAATGCGAAAAACAAATACCAATGACTTCAAACCAGTCATCAAAAGTGGCAATTAACGTGCCGTCGCAAAGAGGTCGAATTCAGGTCGACACACAGCATTCTGGAGTCATCCATTTCAATGCAGTTCATTGGAACCATTGCATGCAATTTTCACTAATTATTTTGGTTTCATTCAATCATCTGATGATTAGAATGTGCGTGATTGCTGTTGCTGTTGCTGTTGCTGTTGTTGTTGGAATCGGGTGTTCACACTTATGTAAGTCAGATGCTTAGGCGGTTACTTGAACTGTCACAACGAGTAACTCGAACAAATAGGAGTTAATTGGTGTCCACTCTCCTCTCTTCCTACTTCCCGATGATGCAATTAACTCCACATTATGTAGACTGCTACCAAGAAATCAATGTGTGAGCCCAAGTTACCCAGGTGAACAGAAGGAGGTGAACGTGTTGAATGAACTCGAAAGAGGTGAATGAACTTGATAGGTTGATAAGCACACACCATCGAAGGAGACACTTGAGAGCAATCTGGAAGCAGAAGGTGTGGCAGGATGTTTCACACCTGCACACCACACAGCATGCAACGATTGTGATGAACGGGGTTGTTGACCACTGAACTTGAGGTGCACACATTGAGGACCACTTTGGAATTAGAGTTCTGTGAAAGCATGGTAATCAGCAGGAGGTACAACAAGTCCTCCGGTTATAGGGTGGCTTGAACACCAAAGATTGTGGTTGCTCGAAACAATAAAAGGAGGTGTCGTTGAAAGTGCGATGTTCAGAGTCCACTTTCTGGCTTTGAAAGTGCTCATGTGAATGAATCGCACTTTGTTGATTTTAGTCAATGAATTGGCCAGATGGTATTGGCGGATCAGACACAGCAATTCAGAGCGCCGAATCCGAGCTTGATAGGTTTGGCAACCTGCAAGTTGCCCAATTCACCTAGATTTTAATGTTTTATCTGGTAGAGCTAATGTCTACAAATGAAGGCGAGGGCTTTGAAGATACTTTGCACTTTGATAGGCTAGAGACAAAGATGCCAACTGTCTCCATACTGACAATGGCCACAGTCAGTGTGTATAATGCATCAAGTGCTTCAGACTGTCAATAGCACAATCCCTACCTCAAATTGTTCGAAATAGTTCAGAGACTACTTATGTGACTGCAAACCTCATTTGCCAGAAGAGAAGATGACATTTGCGCCATTTTCTGTTGCAGAAAGGCGCAATAGAGATTAAAAGCGATATTTTGAATAAGAAGCTGAATGCCTAAAATTAAAATTTAGTTGGTGAACGGTGAAACTGGGAAACACCATGAAAAAAATGAGAAACCTGACAATTTGGAAGAAGTGCCGCCTAGAACACGAGCGATAAGTGCGCATTCCAAAATAAAAGGGCTCATCTCGAGAGCGTTCGAGATGCTGATGTGTGCTTGCGATGGAGTAAACTAGCGAATAATAGACTGTGAATGTCTTTACATGACATTTGTACTTAGGAAATAAGTTGGCCGGTTCAAAGTGAATCACAGTCAATAATTCAGTGCTTGTTTTAAAAACATGCAAGAAAAGCGCAAAAGATGGCTAAACCTAACGAAGATTAATTATTCATGCAGCATCAAGGATCAAGCTGCTGCGGACAGGTAATGTTGTATTGGATGCCGGATTGATAATTTAAACATAAATTGGTAGCTCCTGGGAATAAGGAAAGGGCTCGGTGTACCTGTTAATTGAACTGGACTCAGTGATAGTTACCTCATTAAAGTTAGATGACAAAGCACTACTTAGAAGAGGTTTTGCATTTAGGTATAGAAAGATGGCATTTGTATTAACAGCATTGTTAAAACACCGGCGAAAGAGGGGATGATTATTGCTAACATGGTTGCTGAATTTGCTACAGCCAATGAATCATGAATTGAGCAATTCAATGAACGACCAATAGCGATTCTAATGGCAAAATGCCAATGATGAGGTGATAGGGTGGCGCGCAATCACCAGCACCAACGGTGATACGGGGCATTGGAAGCAGTCCAATGGCAGGTGCGCACGATGGCAAACACTCATGCACACGGTCAAGGCTCAGCCAATAGTAGGCAAGAAACGAAGAGCAAACTGGACCTCGGCGGCTTTATAAGCCGGCACATCAACTACCAAGTCATTTGACTCGACTCGCTGCGATCATGCAAATGAAGTTGCTCGTTGTCAGTGTTCTTCTCCTTATCATGCTCCACTTCTCTGAGGCCATTCCTCTCTCCAATGCATCAGAAAAGGACATCAACGTGCATGGAGGTGGGGAAGTGGGCAAAGAAGTGGTGAGGAAGTTAGATGAGAGGGAGGAGAGAGGAGAACGCAGTTCGGAGGCGCCTGAAATACCGAACGTGGTAAAGGATGACGTGGAGAGTGGGCAGAAGAAGGAGAGGGAGACAGGGAAGAGAACAGGCAGGAAGGCGAGACAGGACTGCGGTTGCTACTGTAATTCAGGAGCGAATGACAACTGCAAGATGTGTGGCAATTGTCCACAATGGGGTGTAGAATTGCCGCAGTACCAAGGACCGACAATTGCCGAGGGCTGTTGTCGAGACCCTGCCAAATATTCCCATCGATTTGGCGGATACTCGTCTACATGCAACCACAACTCGTCAATTCGTCATCGAATCACATGCTGACCTGCCTTCGTGGTGGTGCTGTGCAACCGCAAACGCTTCAATACATCGTCTTCAGTGCACCCAACTTCCCAAATATCTCTCACAAATGCAATCCTGAGCATTTAACATCATTCTCTCTTTGCATTTTTCGCTCCCTCATTTTTCCCCCCCCGTCTCCTCCCCGCTTTCCCGCCTCTCACTTTTTCGCTCTTCCTTCCCCTCATTTGGTTTCCCTTTTTACTGCTTCACCCGTTCCCTCACCTTTTGGTTTGTTTACTTTACTCGCTATCTCCCTCCTACTCGTCCCCCCCTTCCCCCCCCCTCTTAATCATGTACCACCCCCTTCTTTTATCTTTTCTATTATCTCCCCCTTTCCCTCTTTCCCGCTTCACCTTCCCCCTCTCTGCTCTATTCCACTATTACCTCCTTTCCACTACTCCATCCTCTATTCATTTCTCTTACTTGACCTTTTCACCGTCATACTCGTCTTCATGTCACCTCAATTATCCTCCACGTCTCCTCACTCATAGTTTCCTTTTTCTTTTTCAAAGATTCCATTCCCCTGTCAATATCTGCAGAGCCTTGAGTACGAGGTGGCAAGGAGGATGTGGTTCAAGTTGCCTGAGATGGGTCAGTGCCTTCCCATGACGACGACGACCACCACCACCACACCCACCACTACCACGACGGCGATCCCACCATTCGTGGGCTTCGCACCATACCTGGACAGACAGTGGATGTGGAGTCGATGTTCACGACGGAAGAGTTGGAGGGAATGACACCAAAGTGGCTGGCATCAGGAAGCTGCTGATGAAGGCGAATCCGAAGCGGGTGGCTGCTCTGCGTGTTATTTATCCCAACTTCATGGATGTGTTCGATCAACTGAGTGATGAATTCATCGACTCCTAAGGTACTAAATGCAGAGAAGTTGGACTCAAAGATGTGGGCGAGGTGTTGATGGTATAGGCAGGAAAGGATGCGATAATACGCAGGTTTGCCTACCTCTTCGCCGAGTCATGTAAACCATGGCTTCTGTACACTCACACCCTGCTTTGTTGTATTCTCAAATGAATTCTCGAAAGTAATCCTATTGTGTTTTGGTGTTGCATTATGTGATTGTTGAAGTGCATTTGGACAAATCGTTGTGGTCCCCATTGCATTAGTGCATTTGCGAATGATTTAGTTGTTCCATCTTCAGCAAGGCCTCACCTGTTACGCCATTCATCATATGATAATACGTACTCTTCAATCAACAATTGCACCAGAATTTAACAGTGCTATTTGGCGAAGGAAGCTCTGGCTTTAGACGCGAATAACTAGCATTTTGCAGTGCCGCGGAGGTGTTCAGCCTCTGACTCTATTTGAGATTGAGAAGTGCTTTGCCTATTCGTCTTGAAGTAGTGCTTCTGGCACTTGAGGCTTGTACACTTGAGTCCTTGGGTAGACTTGTGAGATGATGCCGCTTTCTTGCAGCCACTTGAATATCACAAGCTATGTGGCTGTCGACATTTGATGATTTGGTGTTATCGGTTGGCGCGTATTGTGTGGCAGATCACAAAATGCAAGCCACTGCTTGCCACCGGTCAATGCGCTGATCAGCAGTTCTATTCAATTTGACCCGTGAGCATGAAAGAAGCTGCCAACGTTGACTGTGGTGTGTGCAAACTGGAGCGAAGTGGAAGGATGGACGCCGTGGTGACTGCGTTTTGCACTTGCTCAAAGATGAAGCTTCTTTGGATTTTCGAGCTGATCACTGATCACTCGATCAGAGGCTTGTTCAAATGATTGCAAAACTTTACTTTAAATTTAAATGTTCCAACACGCTGTCTCACCTGTTACGACCTTCATTCATATGATAATATGGTACTCTTCAATCAACTATGGTACTAGCGGGTTCAAGATCGCATAAGATGTTTCCTTCACATTTGGGTGTTTGACATCTCAAAAGTTTGCATACACGCTTGCGATCATTGACAAAGAGACTAGTAGCCACCAGCGGCTACTCGAATTAGTGAGATGTGCACCAACACCATTTTTCTGCCGCAGCTCTTGTTAGGCATTTCAAATAAGTTCAAGAAGAGAAATGGTCGTCGAATGTGTGTTTCCAAAAGATGGGCTAATGTTAATTTGTAGCCATGTAGAAAGCAGAACAATATGCAGCTTGTGGAGACAGGGAAATGGAGCCTGTAATGAATGGTGGAAGCGATTCAATTGTGCAAGATTTTGTATGTGTGTGTGTATGTGGTGTATTTTGCCGCCAAAACATACACGAATATTTATTGTCTAAAAACGAAGTGAGCTTTCTTGAGTCATCCATTTAAGTGCAGTTCGTTGAAAAATTACATGTGATGGTGATATTTTACAATGTAGGAATAAGTCTGCTAGATTCCCCTTACTGACTAGCACAATCTTTATTCATTCACAATAAAATCGGCAAAATTATCC
Source organism: Moniezia expansa (assembly GCA_019097775.1). NCBI lineage: Eukaryota > Metazoa > Platyhelminthes > Cestoda > Cyclophyllidea > Anoplocephalidae > Moniezia > Moniezia expansa. The sequence continues at coordinate 21,499 of JADFDV010000068.1, forward strand.
ATTAAGTAAGAATTTCAATAGCGAATTGTCAAAACCTGGTTATGAATTGGCAGCTCGAAACAGTCGAGGCGAAATCACTGATATGGCTAGAGGCACGCAAAAGACCGAGCAGCACCTGATTTCCGACTTTCGACACTAAAAGCCATTCAGAGAAGTGGATTCATCAAAGAGCTGTGTTGTCATCACGGCGAGTAGATATTAGAATGACAAAAGAAAGTGTCGAAGTAAATTGGAGGAAACGAGTTGCCTATTTCACAATGCAGTGCAGTCTAGGGAGTCGAAGCAATGCACACAATTTGTCCTCTTCAAATAATGTTTTCTCCTCAGACTCACAGTTGCGCTCGTACTCCAATTATGTGATTTATTGTGAAATACTTTTTCTCGACGATTTCTCCAAGTATCATGTCTTCATGAGGTATTAAGTGCAAATGAAGTGAACTTCATGTGAAGCAGACTAACTGCGTTGGAATGCTGCGCTAGTTGGTAGGAGAGGCTGCAAATGTTAATATTCGTATCATATTCATTCAGGGATAGAACTAATCACCCATCGTACGTATGAATGCATTATTATGAAAGCGGAAAACAGCCTGTGTCCACCAGGAGCCTCTTAAACAAGGTACGACGATGGCCTGAAATCATCATCTGAAACTTGAATTATGGAACGTGCGCGCCTGTAGCAATGAATTGAAACGCCGCCAGATGGTTGAAGAGGCTTCTGGAAGGGGTATGTAGATTGTTGCCCTAACGAAAACTCAAAGGAAATCCTGCTCCTAAACAATTGATACACTACGACCTCTTCAACTCTGAACACAGTGAAAGCTCCACACCGAATGGTTAAAGATGCCTTCTACAAACTTGTAGCGAAAGCCTATAAACTACTCTTCTCTAACTGTACACAAATAATTATCCTTGGCGACTTCAATTGCAGATTTGGCTCTGATGACCGTAACATTGGCGCCAAACTAGTCGGTCCATTTACTGATCGAGAAGACACCACAGAGAACGGACTAAGACTACTAGGCCTATGCCGAGAGTAGAATTTAAACGCGATGAATACTTTCTTGCGGAAACCAACTTCTCGAAGATTGACTTGGTATCACTCTGTGGGGAGAGGTGCTATGCTTGACTTTGTTCTGATGAAAAGGTCAAATCACTCTATTCCTAATAAGTGAAATACGAGCTTCTAGAAAGGCAGATACAAATTTTGATCACTGCCTACAAGCAATTATCCTCAAGCTCAAATCACAAATTAGGAGGTACTTAGGAAGGAAGATATAACCAGTCAAGGGCATCGAAGAAATAAGAAAATCGAAGGAAACTTACAAGGAACACCTGAAAAGGGAGCTACCTCAGGAGCCTTTGACAACTACACACGAGGATATCAAGAAAAGAAGAGAGAATAACCAACTTTCCAGTATACCTCTCGGTGAGAGAGCCTCGGAAAGCCTTCAAGCTGTTGAAGGATAAGATGAGGGAAAACGCCACCTGGAATGCACGAAGTACACGGATACCAGTCAAACCGAAAGATCTGGTCGCACTCAACCAAGAACTGCTTATGGACAAAACCACCGAAGCATTTAAACATTATGATCTTCTACCAGGAGACTCCTCTATTTCAATGGAGGAGATTGAGACAGCTAAAAGTAGACAAAACTAGCCAAAAGTGCCGGGTTACTGAAATGGGATGCTCAGTATCTAAATGCCTACCTTCACAAAGTTTTCAATGACTTCTACAATGGCACCACTCCTATACCTCGAGCCTGGATTGACACTGAAGTTGTGAGTATCTACAAGCGTGAAGGTTCGCAGACAGATTCTGCCAACTATAGATCAATCTTACTCCTAGATACATTAGGCCAGTTATATGCACCCGTTCTGTGCCAACATAGCCAAATTACACTCAAGAACTCAATTTGGATACGGCGAGGGAGGTTCAATCGCACAGGCTATATTTGGAGTAAAAGGCATGATACAGGAAGCCGTGGACCAGAAGCAGAAAATAGTGCTAGTGTTTGTTGACCTGAAAGTGGTGTGAGACATGGCTCAAAAGAAGCACCTCTACTTTTCCACCTTACCTGTGTTTCGAAGATGGAACACTAAGTAGACTACGAGGCACACGAATGGCATGTTAATTGTGTTGCCTGTTGGAAGAGTTCAGCACAAAATTTCTTTGCTTATGAAATTGTGTAATTCCTTCCAGATGCTTACAGTTATTGGTTGGTAGCAGCTAGGTCTCTAGAAAAGTTGTGAGAAAGTCAACGCCATGAACTGTAGTAAACACCACGGCATTTGTGCTGCCACAATACATCACACACAACCCGCTCTACTGCGTGCCCTCACAGTGAGCATCATGCATCAACCGGGTCTTACACAAAGCGGTGCGGCACCGAAGCAACGCACGAAATATGTTCTCATCAAATCAACTTTTCTACTGAGATATGCCTTTTATCTCAACGAATTTTCAAATATCCTGGTTACATGCAGTACTAAATGCAAGTGAAGTGAACTCCATGTGAAGCAGACCATGTGTCTGCGGTGGAATGCTGCGATAGTTGGAAGGAGAGGCTGCCAGTGTTAGTGTTCGTATCATATTCACGCAAGTGAGAAATCGAGTCATCACGATTGTGGCCCCTCTGTTCGATGTCAACACTCTCCTTAATCATAAATGGATGTGCAAATTAATGCTGGAATGTACGACCTCATTACCCGGCCTTCGCGTGATGACAATGAGCAGCTTATTTATTGACGTAGAATGTCTCATCAAACACTCGTAGTAGCAGAAACGCGATTGTTAGAATGCGAAAAACAAATACCAATGACTTCAAACCAGTCATCAAAAGTGGCAATTAACGTGCCATCGCAAAGAAATCGAATTCAGGTCGACACACAGCATTCTGGAGTCATCCATTTCAATGCAGTTCATTGGAACCATTGCATGCAATTTTCACTAATTCTTTTGGTTTCATTCTAACCATCTGATGAATAGAATGTGCGTGATTGCTGTTGCTGTTGCTGTTGCTGTTGTTGTTGGAATCGGGTGTTCACACTTATGTAAGTCAGATGCTTAGGCGGTTACTTGAACTGTCACAACGAGTAACTCGAACAAATAGGAGTTAATTGGTGTCCACTCTCCTCTCTTCCTACTTCCCGATGATGCAATTAACTCCACATTATGTAGACTGCTACCAAGAAATCAATGTGTGAGCCCAAGTTACCCAGGTGAACAGAAGGAGGTGAACGTGTTGAATGAACTCGAAAGAGGTGAATGAACTTGATAGGTTGATAAGCACACACCATCGAAGGAGACACTTGAGAGCAATCTGGGAGCAGAAGGTGTGGCAGGATGTTTCACACCTGCACACCACACAGCATGCAACGATTGTGATGAACGAGATTGTTAGCCGCTGAACTTGAGGTTCACACTTTGAGGACCACTTTGGAAATAGAATTCTGTGAAAGCGTGGTAATCAGCAGGATGTACAACAAGTCCACTGGTTATGGGGTGTCTTGAACACCAAAGATTGTGGTTGCTCGAAACAATAAAAGGAGGTGTCGTTGAAAGTGCGATGTTCAGAGTCCACTTTCTGGCTTTGAAAGTGCTCATGTGAATGGATCGCACTTTGTTGATTTAGTCAATGAATTGGCCGGATGGTATTGGCGGATCAGACACAGCAATTCATAGCGCCAAATCCGAGATTGATAGGTTTGGCAACCTGCAAGTTGCAAGTTGTTTTATCTGGTAGAGCTAATGTCTACAAATGAAGGCGAGGGCTTTGAAGATACTTTACACTTTGATAGCTTAGAGACGAAGATGCAAACTGTCTTCATACTGACAATGGCCACAGTCAGTGTTTATAACGCATCAAGTGTTTCAGAGAGTCAATAAGTCAATCCCTACTTCAAAATGGTCTTAATAGTTCATAGACTCTTGATGTGACCGACAATTTGGAAGAAGTGCCACCCAGAACACGAGGGATGATTGCATATTCCAAAATAAAAGAGCTCGTCTCGAGAGCGATCGAGATGCTGATGTGGGCTTGCAGAGGAGAAAATGAGCGAATGATGGACTGTGGGTGTCGTATGAATGTTGTTTGACATTTGTACTTAAGAAATAAGTTGGCCGTTCAAAATGTGATTATATCAGTTTTATAAAAGCGAACTGAATGAAGCTCTCGCATTATCAGAACCTTGTGTCACCACAAGCTACGTAAATAACAGTCAATAATTCAGTGCTTTGTTTGGAATACACACAAACTCTATTTCCCTTTACATTTGAGCCGTTAACCGAATACCAACGATACGAGCAAACTGCATTTAGTCATAGGAAGATGGTATTAGTATAATTAGCATTGTTTGTGCACTGGTTAAAGAGGGGATGTTTATTGCTAACAGCGTTGCTGAATTTGCTACAGCCAATGAATCATGAATTGAGCAATTCAATGAACGACCAATAGCAATTCTAATGGCAAAATACCAATGATGAGGTGATAGGGTGGCGCAAAATCACCAGCACCAATGGTGATACGGGGCATTGGAAGCAGTCCAATGGCAGTTGCACACCATAGTAAACACTCATGCACACGGTCAAGGCTCAGCCAATAGTAGGCAAGAAACGAAGAGCAAACTGGACCTCGGCGGCTTTATAAGCCGGCACATCAACTACCAAGTCGTTTGACTCGACTCGCTGCGATCATGCAAATGAAGTTGCTCGTTGTCAGTATTCTTCTCCTTATCATGCTCCACTTCTCCGAGGCCATTCCTCTCTGCAATGCATCAGAAAAGGACGTTAATGTGCACGGAGGTGGGGAAGTGGGCAAAGAAGTGGCGAGGAAGTTAGATGGGAGGGAGGAGAGAGGAGAAAGCAGTTCGGAGGCGCCTGAAATATCGAACGTGGTAAAGGATGACGTGGGGAGTGGGCAGAAGAAGGAGAGGGAGACAGGGAAGAGAACAGGCAGGAAGGCCAGACAGGACTGCGGTTGCTACTGTAATTCAGGAGCGAATGACAACTGCAAGATGTGTGGCAATTGTCCACAATGGGGTGTAGAATTGCCGCAGTACCAAGGACCGACAATTGCCGAGGCTGTTGTCGAGACCCTGCCAAATATTCCCATCGATTTGGCGGATACTCTCGTCTACATGCAACCACAACTCGTCAATTTCGTCATCGAATCACATGCTGACCTGCCTTCGTTGGTGGCTGCTGTGCAACCGCAAACGCTTCAATACATCGTCTTCAGTGCACCCAACTTCCCAAAATATCTCTCACAAATGCATCCTGAAGCCATTTACGTCATTCTCTCCAAGATTCCATTCCCCTGTCAATATCTGCAGAGCCTTGAGTACGAGGTGGCAAGGAGGATTGTGTTCAAGTTGCCCGAGATGGGTCAGTGCCTTCCCATGACGACGACGACCACCACCACCGCACCCACCACCACTTCCACGACGGCGATCCCACCATTCGTGGGCTTCGACACCATACCTGGACAGACAGTGGATGTGGAGTCGATGTTCACGACGGAAGAGTTGGAGGGAATGACAGCCAAAGTGGCTGGCATCAGGAAGCTGCTGATGAAGGCGAATCCGAAGCGGGTGGCTGCTCTGCGTGTTATTTATCCCAACTTCATGGATGTGTTCGATCAACTGAGTGATGAATTCATCGACTTCCTCAAGGTACTGAATCCAGAGAAGTTGGACTCAAAGATGTTGGGCGAGGTGTTGATGGTAATGGCAGGAAAGGATGCGATAATACGCAGGTTTGCGTACCTCTTCGCCTGAGTCATGTAAACCATGGCTTCCTGTACACTCACACCCTTCTTTTGTTGTATTCTCAAATGAAATCTCGAAAGTATTCTTATTGTGTTTGTGTTGTGTCGTGTTGTGTTGTGTTGTGTTGCGCTATGCGATGGTTTGAAGGACCATTAGTTACAATGCGGTTCGACTCCCATTTTGAAGGTGTTTTGTCGCGCTATGTGATGGGTTGAAAGTCATTTTGACAAAAGGCTCTGGTTTCCATGGCAGTAGAATAAGTATTTATGGTGAAATGTAAATTGGTTCGTTGAAGATGCTACATCAACTCTGGGAATTTTCTCCCCGATGAGAAGGAGCTAAATTTGCTTAGGTTTCTCGGTGTATTAGCAAAGAGTTTTAATTTGTTCCATCTTCACCAAGGCCTCACCTGTTACGCCATTCATTCATGTGATAATACGATACTCTTCAATCAACAATTGCACCAGCCGATTTAAGAGTGCTATTTGGCGAAAGGGAAGCTCTGGCTTTAGACGCGAATAACTAGCATTTTGCAATGATGCGCCCTTCATTCATATGAAAATACGGTACTCTTCAATCAACTATGGTACCAGCGGGTTCAAGATTGAATAAGACCTTTCGTTCACATTTGAGTGTTTCATATCTCAGAAGTTTGCGTACACGCTTGCGATCATTGACAAAGAGATTAGTAGCCACCAGCGGCTACTCGAATCGGTGAGATATGCACCAACACCAATTTTCTGTCACAGCTCTTGTTAGGCATTTCAAATTCGCATGATGACAGCAAGTTTTCTCTATTCTTGTCTGGCAATAGCTCTATTAACTCAGTTTCGTATGGGCTACTTCCACCATTGCAAGCAATTTCTAGTTGACCTTTGATCATAAATTACTCAGACGTATAGAATTGGTTGAGGGGTTTGAATGACATTCGCAGGTTTACAACCCTACCTTGTCCACATTGATGGGTGTGTTCAATCTGGTAAAATGAATGCGTGATGCAGTGCTTGCAACTGCTAGTGAGTTTGAGATTCGCAACTCCGGTTACAATGAGTCTTGAACGCCAAAGTTTGGACAAGTTGTTAACTCTGACGAAATAACAAAGCTAGTTGTCGTGCAAATCGGAACGTCGAAAGAGGCGGATCAAAATATCATGCCCCTCTTACATCGAATCGGTGTTCTCAGTTGATCGTACTAATTCAGTGGTCATTGTGGAGTTGACAACTTTATTTGCTATATGAAATTTCTTCTGACATCCAAACGGATTGAAGGATTGAACATGAGCATCAGATAAATGAAATTCTCAATTTGAATTACTAAGCCGATTTATGACTACTACAGCTGCAATTCGAATTCAGTTAGAGAGATTTATTGCATAATACGTTTGACCTAACGATGGCCTTAAGACAAATATAAACAAACAAGCGGCGACAACACAGACTTTGACCTGCCATCCAACCAGTTGAGGGACTGTCAACTTGGTCGAGTGTAATCCACACTCGAGTATGTTGAGTCATTAAATGTGCTAGTACCTGCTGGCGAAGAAAGTTTGCCCTCAAAGTGAATGACTTGCGCAATGGATGGTACAACTGCAGCTGCTTTGGTGCTTGTCTCCAACGTAAACGTAGTTTATAATTGCAGCTATGAGCTGTGGTATGCATGTTTTCGAACTTCGCAAGACAAGCGTCTTTCATGCACCTCTGGTGACAGTTAATCCATTCCTTCATTAATGGAAAATGTTATGCTGAACTTTCTCAATACACAGTAGAAGGACTTTTCGATTCGACTATCATAGTGCTTAGTTTATCTCCTACTCTCGAAGACGTAACTAATACTCTACACCTCGAGGAGGACCTAAGGCTGCAAATTCAGTCCAAAATCTTGGTATACAAAGATTAAGATCCGCAAATCCACAAATCACTAGTCGAATTGTTGAACACGTTGTTGCTGATTTCAGAAATACAATGAAAAAGACGCAACTGCGGTGAGAGCACCAACGAAAATGTGCAGAGGGAGCTGCCTAATAGGTCATGAGTGGTTGCGCATTGAAAAGAGTTCCAGTACTTCACAATAAGTGAAGACTTTTGTAGGTGTAGTCTTGTCGAACTACATCGTGGGAGTGAAGTGGGTCTCAACACAGACAGGCAACTTCAAATGGGTTCAGAGGGAAGTTATTTTTAACCAAAAGAAATAAATTTTGGCGAAAACTCGACCATTCAAACAGCAAAGTCGTTTCGTCGCCTTAACAGCCAATCGAAACGCAGTCGGTGTACACGACTGTGCGTGCAGACCAATGAGCTTCGAAGTGCACGGCAGCTGTGACTATAAATTGGCGCAACTTGATGCGCAACTTGGTTTAGCTATGCAGCTTCGTTCGGCGTTTGTACTCTTGCTCATCGTCTCTCTGCTGCGGTGCTCAGTCAACGCGGCCAGTGAGAAGAGTCCGTCACAGGGATCCAAATATGCTGCCAGCATGAGGAAGATTGTCGCCGCTATTGACAATAAGATGGACAATAGGGAATTTACGGCAATGCTGAAGGCGATGCCCAATTTCGACGAGATTTTCCAACGTATGGACAAACGCATGCTTCCACGCGTCCTCGAAAAGATCTGCAATCTGGACGAATTTTTGTACTACATGAAAGATAGCACCCTAAAGGCCGTCATGAACACCATGCATCCGCAAACCTACAAGGAGATCGAGCCTTATATCTACTGGACTAAAATGCGATTGATGGAAATGACGGCGTGTGGGTCCATGAGTCCAATGGATAAGCGGACTGATGGCGACTCGGTAAAGCAGCCCACTGTGGAAGATATTATCTCCTCCACCATGCCCAATATTCCACTCGAGTTGGCTGATGCTCTGTACGGTATCAATGTCGGTGTCCTCCACTTTATCATCACCAATCATTGCAATTTGCCTGCTTTACTGGCCGTCATGCAGCCGTGCACACTGGCGTACGTTATTGCCAAGGCACCCTATGTGACCGATTACATCGTGCTAATGAATGCTGCAACTCTAGATGCCATTCTATCGAAGATGCCCTATCCCTGTGACTACCTGCAGAGCATTCACCCAGAGTATGCGGAAATCATAGTTAGCCAGCTGCCTTACTACCGTGTGTGCATTCCTGTGCCTGAAACCACTACCACCACACCCCCGACTCCAGCCCCAACCACTACCACCACGAGGGTACCACGAGCAATAGCAACAACACCAACACCAACAACATCAACAGAGCCTCCAAGGTTGGAGCTCATGTTCAAAGCAGAAGAGCTTGAGAAGATGTCTCAGCGGGTGCCCAAAATCAGGGAACTCCTGGCTAAGGTGAAACCCTCGAAGCTTGCAGCCATACGCGCTGTCTACCCCGACTTCATGGAGATATTCAATGGTCTAGACGAGAAATTCATCAATGTGCTTCAAGACTTCAACTTAGCGAGTCTGAAGTCGGAGACACTTAGGGATTTATTCTTGGCTATGGCGGAGGATGATGAGGCCGTCATCATGTTTGCCAACATTTTCGCCTGAGCGTCTATTCTGGCAACTGCGTGTATTCTGCTAGCACCTTATAATTGACTACTTCATGTGTGGACATTATCAACTTACTGAACATTTGTAACTGTATTAGCAATAGATTTGTGTACGTTCATTCCTGATACTCGTCTTCGAGTCCTTTTTTTGGGATTTTGAATGCCCCGTCATGATCACAGAGCACTTCAACGCATCTGAACGTTTCCACTGTGTATTTGGGTATCTCAGCAGATTGACTTGGCAGTTTGACACTAACGGTGATGGGTGTTATTTGCAGCCCTCATTGTAGCACTCAGCTCCAGTTATTTTCAAGAAGACAATGGACATGATGGCTGGGTCATTGTCCGTCGCTTGCTTGTCAGACTCTTCGTGCTCGCATATGCGATTCTTGAACTCGTGGACATCCCCATATCGCAGCTGGGTGGAAATGTCATCCACATAGTGAAGGTAAGATTTCAGTTTCTTTTCATAGACCATAAGTAAGTGAAGGCATACTTGTGTGGATCTCTAAATCACAGAAGTAGTGATTTTGAAACCGGTACGACCTGTCTAGGAAGAGAGCTAAATCACAGGGATTCGAAGTGTATATGAATTGGAAATGATAGCAAGAGGGGTATTAAGAAGTTGAAGTTGAACAGCATTGTGAAAGTCTTGTCAGATTTAGCTGACTTGAATGCATTTATTGAAAGGTGATGAGGGACCTATTCGATGTTTCGTCTGGCACTCTGCACTACATATGCTTTTTAGTTACCGAATGACCGTGAGAGTCTCAAGAATTACTTCTCGTAAATAAAGGCACGTTTAAATCGGCTTGTTTATCACAATTATTTTCCGATCTATTCTTCCACTTTGTGAGCAAATTGAAATATCATTTTTCTGATTTGGCAATTCGGCAACTTAAGAACCAAGCAAGCATTTGTAAATTCGTTGGTCGTCTGATCTCCAGAGAAAACTGTATGCAAGTGCAGTTGCGAAAACTAAAGGATGTCACGAAACATAATGATGCACTTGTTCTTGGTAGAATCTACGAGACGTGGTTAGAATTATTGGAAATTGTTTGTTGTGAATGGACATTACCTTTGGCCAATAGAATTGTGAGAAGGCGACACCATTAGCAATTGGACCAATCATGGCTGACAGGGAGGTGATGTACTGCACAATCTCTAACTATAAATAGGATGACCTGGCACAGTGTCTCCACTTCGACATGTGTAAGCAGTTGGTTGCGATTAGCATCGTTGCGTGCTTGGTCTTTGGTTGTTTGGCCTCGCAGTTGGAAATCTGTGATGGCAAGTCCTGCCTGTACGGCAAGGACTTCGTTGCACATTGCGGCCCTCAGGAGAACAGCTCATCTGTTTCCCCAGATACGGTCAATGAGACTGATTTGGAAGTGGTGAAGGCGATCCAACAAACAGCGCCTAACATTCCCATCGAGTATGCAAATAAACTGGTGCATGTGTCGCCGAGTCTTCTGCGCTATATTCTCGACTACCACGAAGATGTGGAGGAGTTGATTATGGCAATGAGTGCGAGGACAATGGAATACGCAGCCAAGCACGCAAAGAGATTCCAGCAGTATTTGAGTTACTTGGACGTTGATGAGCTGACTGAGATCTTCGACAAATTCACTGACGAATGCCAGTTCATTGGAAGTCTCAAAGTGGGTTGGGCTCGTGCCATCGCGTACAAGGTGCCGCGTCTTCGAAAGTGCATCGATTATCCTGAGCCGTCTTTCAATCCTAAGCCGAGGCCGGTTGTTGACCTCTATTCACCGGAGGTTGAGCACGACAAGAGCAGCACCAGAGAAGGTGCCAAGTCGGAGTCAATGGATGAATTCGAACCAGAAATCCTTTCCATTGAGACAATATTCTCGCCGGCGGATATTGAGAAAATGAGGACCAAGGTGCCGAAGATCATGGAATTGTTGAAGAATGGGGATGTGAGGAAGTTAAAAGCAATGGTGACGGTGTTTCCAGATTTCACGGAGCACTTTGTCAAAATGGATCCGGAGGTGTTCAAGCTGATCAACCGCGTTAAATTGGAGAAAAACAGAGCCGAACCCATTTACAGGATCCTTTCGGAGTACGCGAAAAATAGTTTCTTCATTAGAACACTTGCTACTGCTTTTAAGGGATGGCATTAAAAGAATGCGTTGAAATAAAGAGTGCCTGAGTGGAAATATGGCCTTTTAAGCGATGTTGGAAGTTGGGGGACTTTACTACCATTATCTCTTCTTGGCGCAGCGTTTCCGTTGGTTGTGTGGCATGCTAGGAATAGTAAAGACCTTGCTAGAGTTCTCGTAGAGCATATGCTAGAGCATATTAGAATGCAGTTTTGGTGAATTCGGTAGGACGTGTCTCTGAGCTGTGAATTTCAAGACTAGCGAAATAAGTGGTAAGGCTGGTTTTTCCTATGATTCGAACCAACACTAGGGATAATCGACTTCTTGAACTAGGAGCAGTCCATTGCAGTGAAGACTAACCGGTTTGCCATCATAAGGAGTGCTTCCAGTGTTTACAAACCGACTGGGCTTGCATTTGGAAGATGAACATTAGGATAGCGAAAAGAAGTGTCAAGGCTATTGGAGAAAACGAGATGTCTCTCATTGTTGTTCGGTGCACTTTGTCGAACATTAAAGATCTTACTCAGTGCAGTCTAGAGACTCGAAGCAACGCACCAAATATGTTCTGTCCAAAGCAGATATTCTCCTCAAGCTCACGGATGCACGCTCACTCCACTTTCTGTGACGTTCTGTGAGATGCTCTTCCCCAACAAATTCTCGAATTTCACGTCTTCATAGCATAGTTGCTGCAATCGAACCCAAGTCTACATACACCTGAGTTATTGCATGGAAATGTCGTGAGATATGCCCGGTAGGCTATGTTGCAAATGCCCCCTGACCCTGAGCGATACTGGGAAAGTAGAGTTAGAATGTTCGACCTCATTGCGAGAACTGATTCAAGCTACCATCATGGCAATAAGCAGTCTATTTGCTGCCTTACAACGTCTAGTTAAGCAGTCGTGGCAACACAAACCCACTTATTAGAGGTCATTCAACATACATTAATGATATCATGCCCGTCATTAAGGTGGCCAATGAGATGTTATCTCAAAGTTCAAATCTGGGTCGTTTCTTAGCTCTCTTATGTCATCCACCTAAGTGCAATGCGATGGAAGGGTTGCTCATTGGTTTAATTGCAAACACATTCAGGCTGTTATTGTGGTAAGTTCCTCGTGTGCTAAACCGTCTAATTGGCATTTCGTTTCGGCTCAACATAATTGTGGTTTTCTCAGATGCCAGCTGACAATAGCCCCATCAAGTGCACTTTATGTGAGTTGCTGCCACTTGCGGTTATATTTTCCAGAAAAGAAGGAACACCAAATCTTTGGCAGCTCCCGTTAGTTGGTCAGATGTCATCAGTAAAGCGATATTTCTAATACGCTTATGAATGCTAAAAATTGGAATTGAGCTGATGAACGGTGACACTAGGAGACACTCTGAAGCAACAAAAAAGGAAACTGACAATTCGGAACAAATGGCACCTAGAACACTATTGCTTATTGCGAGAGCGAACGAAATGCTGATGAGTTCTTGCATTGGAGAAAATTGGCGAATAATGACGATGTCCGACATTTGTATTTAAACAATTAAGTTAGCCGTTCAACGTGCAATTAAATCAGCTTCGTAGAAGGCAAATGACAGAATATTTTGTTTTGGAAAAAGTGCCGCCTAGAACATGAGCGATAAGTGCGCATTCCAAAATAAAAGGGCTCATCTCGAGAGCGTTCGACATGCTGATGTGTGCTTGCGATGGAGTAAACTAGCGAATAATAGACTGTGAATGTCTATACATGACATTTGTACTCAGGAAATAAGTTGGCCGTTCAAAGTGAATCACAGTCAATAAATCAGTGCTTGTTTTAAAAACAAGCAATAAAAGCGCAATAGATGGCTAAACCTAACGAAGATTAACTATTCATGCAGCATCAAGGATCAAGCTGCTGCGGACAGGTAATGTTGTATTTGATGCCGGATTGATAATTTAAAAATAAATTGGTAGCTCCTGGGAATAAGGAAAGGGCTCGGTGCACCTGTTGATTGAACTGGACTCAGTGATAGTTACCTCATTAAAGTTAGATGACAAAGTACTACTTAGAAGAGGTTTTGCATTTAGGTATAGAAAGATGGCATTTGTATTAACAACATTGTTAAAACAGCGGCGAAAGAGGGGATGATTGTTGCTAACACGGTTGCTGAATTTGCTACAGCCAAAGATTCATGAATTGAGCAATTCAATGAACGACCAATAGCAGTCCTAATGGCAAAATGCCAATGATGAGGTGATAGGGTGGCGCGAAATTACCAGCACCAACGGTGATACGGGGCATTGGAAGCAGTCCAATGGCAGTTGCACACCATGGCAAACACTCATGCGCACGGGCAAGGCTCAGCCAATAGTAGGCAAGAAACGAAGAGCAAACTGGACCTGGGCGGCTTTATAAGCCCGCACATCAACTACCAAGTCATTTGACTCGACTCGCTGCGATCATGCAAATGAAGTTGCTCGTTGTCAGTGTTCTTCTCCTTATCATGCTCCACTTCTCCGAGGCCATTCCTCTCTCCAATGCATCAGAAAAGGACACCAATGGCAATTGTCCACAATGGGGTGTAGAATTGCCGCAGTACCAAGGACCGACAATTGCCGAGGCTGTTGTCGAGACCCTGCCAAATATTCCCATCGATTTGGCGGATACCCTCGTCTACATGCAACCACAACTCGTCAATTTCGTCATCGAATCACATGCTGACCTGCCTTCGTTGGTGGCTGCTGTGCAACCGCAAACGCTTCAATACATCGTCTTCAGTGCACCCAACTTCCCAAAATATCTCTCACAAATGCATCCTGAAGCCATTTACATCATTCTCTCCAAGATTCCATTCCCTTGTCAATATCAGCAGAGCCTTGAGTACGAGGTGGCAAGGAGGATTGTGTTCAAGTTGCCCGAGATGGGTCAGTGCCTTCCCATGACGACGACGACGACGACTACCACTACACCCACCACCACTTCCACGACGTCAACCCCACCAATCGTGAGCTTTGACACCATACCTGGACAGACAGTGGATGTGGAGTCGATGTTCACGACGGAAGAGTTGGAGGGAATGACAGCCAAAGTGGCTGGCATCAGGAAGCTGCTGATGAAGGCGAATCCGAAGCGGGTGGCTGCTCTGCGTGTTATTTATCCCAACTTCATGGATGTGTTCGATCAACTGAGTGATGAATTCATCGACTTCCTCAAGGTACTAAATGCAGAGAAGTTGGACTCAAAGATGTTGGGCGAGGTGTCGATTGTGATGGCAGGAAAGGATGCGATCATACGCAGGTTTGCGTACCTCTTCGCCTGAGTCATGTAAACCATGGCTTCCTGTACACTCACACCCTGCTTTTGTTGTATTCTCAAATGAAATCTCGAAAGTATTCTTATTGTGTTGTGTTGTGTTGCGCTATGCGATGGGTGGAAGGACATTTTGACCAAAGGCTCTGGTTTCCATGGCATCAGAATAAGTAATTATGTTTAAATGTAAATTGGTTCGTTGAAGATGCCACATCAACTCTGTGAATTTGTCCCCGATGTGAGGAACCTTGACTTCGTTTAGGGTTAGGGTTAGGGTTAGGGTTAGGGTTAGGGTTAGGGTTAGGTTCTTAGTGTATTGGCAAAGAGGTTTAATTTGTTCCATTTTCACCAAGGCCTCATTTGTTGCGCCCTTCATTCATATGATAATACTGTACCAGCTATGTGGCTGTCGACATTTGATGATTTGGTGTTTTCGGTTGGCGCGTATTGTGCGCATGATCGACAAAATGCACAGCCACTGCTTGCCACCCGGTCAATGCGGCTGATCAGCAGTTCTAATCCATTTGAGCTGTGAGCATGAAAGAACCTGCCAACGTTGACCGTGGTGTGTGCAAACTGTAGCGGAGGAGGACGATGGACGCAGTGGAGACTGCTTTCGTGCACGTGCTCAAAGATGGAGTTTCTTTGGATTTTCGAGCTGATCACTGATCACTTCGTTCAGAGGCTTGTTCAAATGATTGCAAATACTTTAAATTTAAATATACCAACATGCTGTCCTCTATGCGTTATATTGAAGGCCGTTTGCACAAGAGGCTGTGGTTCCTATAGCATTGGAATACGTATTTATGGTGAATTGGTAATTGGTTCCTTGAAGATGCCACATCAACTCTGGGAATTTGTCCCCAATGTGGGAAGCTTTACTTTGTTAAGGTACTTAGTGTATTGGCAAAGAGGTTCAATTTGTTCCATCTTCACCAAGGCCTCACCTGTTACGCCCTTCATTCATATGATAATACGGTACTCTTCAATCAACTATGGTACTAGCGGGTTCAAGATCGAATAAGACCTTTCCTTCACATTTGAGTGTTTGACATCTCAAAAGCTTGCATACACGCTTGCGAACTTGAAGGTTTTCCTTTGGATCAAGTAGCCATGAATCTGAGTGCTCTTGCCATATTTCTTTCGCATGCTTAATCAATTGAAGCATCCAGTTCCTTGTATGTGAAGCTTTCTTTGTTTCGGCTTTTTCAAAGTCACTGTTAAGTATGGAGAGTATCAGGCTATCTTTGTCCATCTTTAAGCTCTTCCATAGGTTCAACCTCTTAGTCTGTATAAGACTTGCCAGGTTACGCATTGGGAGTTCCTTTCGGAGTTCCTCGACAGTTTTGGCCTTTAGCGAATACAATCCGAGTATCATATGTCGAGCCGATTTCTGTATCGCTTTTAGTCGATTGTTATCTTTTACTCTCAAGACAATTGTAGGTAGTCCATAAGTGATTGCAGGATCGACAAAATTCCCACCAGATATGCTTTTAGGGTGTTTTTGAGACTTCTTGAGCGCAGAAATGGTCGCAGTCGTATTAGGTGCCTTTTTGCTCTGGCTAAGTTTGCGATTATCGCTCCGTCTGGCTCACCGGTTTCTTGATTTACAGAACCAAGATATTCGAAGTGTGAGGCACGTCGGAATGACATTCCAGCTGCCTAAGAGGCGTTTGGTCCTCACCGTCACCAATTTGAAACCAGAAGGTTGTGTTCGCTGCGATTTGCATTCCATATTTATGCATCGTTTTTGCCAGATGCTCTATTAATCTGACAGCTGCGACTTTATTTGGCGCAATAAGACATAGGTCATCGGCGTATTCTAAATGATTTAGCTGCCATCTTTTACTGGAGTGATGGATCATTTGTACTGCACTGTCCTTGAGTGAGGAGAAGGCTTCGTCTAATATGAGTTGGGAGGTTAAGTTGAAGAGAAGTGGCCCTTCTTTTGAGCCTTGTCTCATACCACGATTCATCTCAAAGTAGTCCCTTGTTACCCTCAGTTTTCCCTTCGGTGCGTCAGTCTATCAAGAACTTTACTGAGCGGATCATTTGCCAAAATCAGCCTAGATCTATTATTTGGTTGATTATTGCAGCTGTAGGCAGCCAGTCAAAGGCCTTTTCCAGGTCGACAAACACTAGTACCATTTTCTGCTTCTGGTCCACGGCTTTCTGTCTAACGGTTTTTGCTCCAAGTATAGCCTGTTCGGTTGATCTTCCTTCACAGAATCCAAATCGGGTTCTCGAGGGTAGTTCGTCAAGATAGTGCTTCAAACGTTGGCACAGAATAGATGCATATAACTTACCTAATGTATCTAGAAGGAAGATTGATCTACAGTTTGCAGGATCTGTCTGCGAACCTTTCCGCTTGTAGATACTTACAACTTCAGAATCGATCCAAGCTCGAGGTATAGGACTAGCCCCATTATAGAAGTCGTTGAACACTTTTAGTAGGTAGGCATTCAGACACTGGCTGTCCCATTTCAGTAGTTCGGATCTGATTCCATTTTCGCCGGGACTTTTATGTACTCCAATTTTGTGATTCATTGTGAAATACTTTGGAAGCTTTGGGTGTAGACGAGAATAACTAGCATTTGGCAGTTACGCTAGAGTTGTTCAGCTTCTTGACTCCATTAGAAATTGAGTAGTGCTGATTAGCAGTTCTAGTCAATTTGACCCTTGAGCATACATCTTTTTCGCCTTTAACAATGAACATCGTCATTTGGAGTGTCATCCTATTAACCAGCCTACCAACTTATGGACACAAGAATTCATGGCCGAAATCGCATGTCTATTTCTTTTACAAATGCAACTACTCGATTCCTCATTTTCGCACTAAAACGTTACAAAGGAATTAAAGATAAATGACAATGATGTGTGAAATACGCATGAAGTCTTGTCTGAGGGGATGTCAGTCATTCAGTCAGTCAGTCTGACACGGACTAGATCAATGGTTTGAATGAAGACCCTATAGGGGGTGGGCAATCTGAGATCTCGTACTTAGTAGGATCTCGTCGATTATCTCGTCGATTTGACCCCTAAGCATGAAAGAAGCTGCCAAATTTGACTGTGGTGTCTGCTGGAATGTACGGCCTTCCAATTATTACGAGAGCTGTTTCGAACTCGCGTGATGTCAATAAACAGCTTATTTATTGACGTAGAATGTCTCATCAAACACTCGTGGTAGCAGGAACGCGATTGATAGAATGCGAAAAAACAAACACCGTTGACTTCAAGACAGTCATTAAAAGTGGCTACTGACGTGCAGTCTCAAAGAGGTCAAATTCAGATCGACTCACAGCTTTCTTGAGTCATCCATTTAAGTGCAGTTCGTTGAAACATTACATGTTATTCAAGTTGATTCTAAGCGCGTTCACCTTAATTTAGTTGGAATCAAGCACACCGATTCAATTCACCCAAACGCTTAGGTGATCATTTAGCATTTCGCTTCAACTTAAACCAACGGTGGGTTACCTGACAGCAAGTTTTCTCGATTCTTGTCTGGCAATGGCTCTATTAACTCAGTTTCGTATGGGCTACTTCCACCACTGCAAGTAATTTCTAGTTGACCTTTGATCATAAATTACTCAGACGTATAGAATTGGTTGAGGGGTTTGAATGACATTCGCAGGTTTACAACCGTCTTTGAGTTTTTTTTGGGTTTTGAATGCTTTGTCGTTATCACAGAGCACTTAAACATATCTGAACGTTTCCACTGTGTAGGAATACAAGAAGGCCTGATAGAATATGTAAGCAAAATAGATAGGCATTGAAAAGACTTGGTAAATGATTGGCCACATATTCCCCATTTCCTCAATTGACCATTATAGTCAAACTTCTATAGCAGGAGAGGCGAATCGGACAATGCTGTGACTGAACGAAAAAATCAGTAAATGTAATCCCTCTTCGAGTTCAAAGCCGCTTTTAATGAAATAAGCCATATGAAAAGGCCCATCCTGTGAGCCTTAGCAGGACAGATTGACCAACGCCTAAGTGTTGCGGTACATAACTTTGAGCTCCGTTTCACTACATGTCAAGATTAATAGAATGCATTACCATGAGCAGCGGTACAGACTTTGAAATTAGTGTATGGCTTCAATGAAATAAGTTCAACCTGATTTCCTTAATCATGCACCGTAACATTTGAATAATGATTATATTTAATAGTAACTTAGGTAAACACTTTTTTTAAAAACTCTCGGCTTAAACCACTAATGATCAGCTTAGCAAGTCCTGTTTGTACGGCAAGGACCTCATTGTACACTGGGACCTTCAGGAGAACAGCTCATCTGATTCCCCAGATTCAGTCAGTGAGACTGATGTGGAAGTGGTGAAGGCAATCCAATAAACAACGCCTAACATTCTCATCGAGTTTGCAAATAAACTGGTGCATGTGCCGACGAGTCTTCTGCGCTATATTCTCGACTACCACGAAGAGGTGGAGGAGGTGATTATGGCAATGAGTCCCAGGACAATGGATTACTTAGACGCTAGTGAGCTGACTGAGATCTTCGACAAATTCACTGACGAATGCCAGTTCATTGGAAGTCTCAAAGTGAGTTGGGCTCGTGCCATCGCGTACAAGGTGCCGCGTCTTCGAAAGTGCATCGATTATCCTGAGCCGTCTTTCAATCCTAAGCCGAGGCCGGTTGTTGATCTCTATTCGCCGGAGGTTGAGCATGACAAGAGCAGCACCAGAGAAGGTGCCAAGTGGGAGTCAATGGATATCGAGAAAATGAGGACCAAAGTGCCGAGGATCATGGAATCATTGGAGATTGGGGATGTGAAGAAGTTGAATGCGATGATGAAGCTGTTTCCAAATTTTGCAGCGCACTATATCAAAATGGATCCGGAGGTGTTCAAGCTGATCAACCGGGGTAAAGTGGAGATATACAGACCCGAATCCAATTACAGATTCTATCTTGAGTATGTGAGAAAACGCAACTTCAACTTTACCTAAACATTAACTACTGCATTGAAGTGCTGTAAGAACTGGTGGACTATATCGCAAATGCTTATTTTTTCGTAACGTGAGTGAGAAATTCAGTCATCATGATTTTGACCCCTTTTTTTGATGTCGTCGCTTTCGTTGATCATGAGCGAAACTGAGTGTTGGAATATTCGACCTCGTGACCTGGGCTTCTAATTTATACAAGAGCTGGCTCAAGATGCCACTATGGCAAAAAGGACTTCATTTATTGATCCAAAACTTCTATTTGAACTCTCGTTGTAGTAGTAACTTGATTGCCAGGAGTCAATAAAGAAACATAAATGACTTCATGGCAATCATTAAAAGCGGCGATTGAAGTGAAATCTCAAAGTCCAAATCAAAGTCAAGTCAGAGCTCTCTTGAATACCCATTTAAATGCGATTACATATAATTTAGGGTCATACTAATCGCATTCATATTAGTGCTGTTAGACTCAGGCATACCATTTGAAGTTAATCATACGGTTTAGCGGTAAGGTGGTTATTAATGTGGGTTAATTGGTGTCCATTTTTCTCATAGTTTATCTGAAAATAGCTCACTTGGGTTCATTTTATGTAGGTCGCTACCACCATGGCAAGTATTTTTACATGTTCTGAAAAAAAATAGTTGAGCTACGGGATGCTTTAAAAGACCGCAAAATACCCAAACATTTCTGAGTTTGAGACTCTCAATACCAAAGACTGGATGTCATTTCATTAACTTAGATGAAATAACAAAACGAGATGTCGTTTAAATTAGGATGTCTAGAAAGGCGGATCAGGAATTTCTACACATCTATGGGTCAGCAATACAGAAAACGCCTTCTAAATTCAACGAAGAGTCAGTCATCAAAAATGCATGCTGGCCGCCAGTATCCGCATTTCTACATAATTTATGATACATTACGCCTAGAACTAAGGTGACTCTTATGTAAAAGTGCGCACTTGCAAGCCTCTATAAAGTCTAAAACCTACCTGTAACTGTAACTTGCCATTTATTTATTTACTCCCCACCCATTTGGGCAAGTCTCAAAGGCTTATTGAGGGTACAACACAAGTACAAATAGCTTTTACAACAGACAGCACACAACAGTTAACAGAGAAAATAGTAAAAGAGTTTCGGTTCTCTGGTCACTTCTGCAGCACGGTTTCGTCGAACAGGCACCAGTTCCACTTCAGTTCCAAATTTACTAGCATTCGTCCAGTAACCGTAACGACAGTCAATACTTGTTGGTTGCTGGATTTCAAGAGGAAGACCAACTAAAATGCTGCCTAATTAGGCTGTCTGGAGAAGTTAAAGCTTTAACACGGCCAGTCGCGAGCATCGCCTGGAGGCAAGTGGAATGGTACTGAAAATGGTGCTTTTTCTCGACTTTGCTCCAGTTTTTGTTCTCTCATAATATGAATTTCAATGCAGTTCTGGTATCGTGATGAGAGTAAAATGTAAAATTGCAATTTTTACTACAATAAGGGCACTAACTATTGACCTAAACTCCGAAGTGAAGTAATGAATTAATTGAAAAAATACATCTTTGAGTCACTTACTTGTTCATTTTAATCATTCACACCCCTAACGAGGTGGTTGAATGTCTGCTTATACTACTACTATACTCAACTTACACAGCACGTTGACTCTGATCGTCAAGACAATCTTACCACTGTCATCCATCATTAACGTCCATCCTGTCATTGAATAATCCTGCGATCACCCTATAGTCCACAAATATTTCAACTTCAATGGAAAAATACAAATTGTTTATCGTGAATAAACGTTGATTTTTGTATTACTGTTGTTGCTTTTCAGAATAATTTACCAATCTTTGAAGCATGTCAAGAAAAATATGAAGTTATAAATGCGTTATCCGGCAGCTTGTAAAATTGGATCAAAAGTCAGAATTCGCATATTGAATATGCGGTATTTTCAGGTATCTACGCGATATCCTACTTCAAAATGGACTTTCAAAGGTGATTCAATCACGTTACGCTCAGCAACCATTCTGTTATAAAGACACCTAGTATCAGGTCATTGCTGGACCGACTTAACCAAATGCTATAATGTTTGTTTCCATGTGAATGCATTACTTCTAAATGCTCGTCTATGGGTAGAGCTTAATGAGAGTCACCCAAGGAAAAGATGACCACTTTGTTTAAAGGGGGGAGATAAAGAGGTTGAAGCATGGGCAGAACCGATCGCTCAATAAAATTCGAGAAAGGACTTCAAAAAAATATTAAGCTGTTCAAGGTGGCAATTGTGTGTCTAGTTTGAAATAAGTGGCTCCTGTTCGTTACCTTATCAGGTGAACTTTCTATTGCCTTTTTGACTGAAACGCCTTGATTGAATGCTAGCGTCTCCATAGTGAATCCTACTTTGACTTTTTTATAGTTTACAGATTCATTACGTTCGCGGTTTTAGTAATGGGATCACGAGGTCTCCCATTCTCTTGCATTCGCAGTGGCCTTATTTAACAATTAATTAGAAAATCCTTCAGCAATGATAAAACCATGTAAGCAATACATACACCAGGGTCGCTCAACATTACCTTTTCTAGGAGGTGCGGAAACATGGAATTCGAAAAGTCCCTTTCGATATTCGAAAAGAGCATTATTCGCCCTTGAATTTCACACTCGTTTTTCCAAGGTCATTTCTCAGCCTCAATGAAGAAAAAGAATGGGTTAGATAAAGTATAAATTTTAACATTTAATTAGCCACCTCATGAATAGCAAACGTTTTATTGTAAATAAAGAAAGTACTTTCGATGTTCTTCGCCTTATTTAAACTATTCACAAAATGCTTTAATTACGAAAACATTTGGAAAAATAACAAAATTCACTTTTATTTGCTTTCATTCAATGTGTCAAATCAACGAAACGAAAAATTATCTCTGAGTTAGCTCATCGCGCAGCGCTCTCCTTAATTTTGTTACCCTATATCGCCCTGTTTGCTGAATTTTCGTTCATATGAAAATTCCTCGTTGCTATTAGAAGTGTTGAAGAAAATTTTGCCAAAACTTCATAGATAAGATCAATTCTCTGTGGTTTGTAGGTTTCAACTAGGGTTGTAAAATTGGTATGATATTTTGGTTTAACGGTGCTTTGTAGAAATATCGTCAGTTGTTAACCTATCACTCTTGTAGTATTGGATTGCTTTCATAATATTCATTTTAATTTTTTTTTGGCTTTTGATGCATCGTACTTTCTTACATACTGATGCGTTTTTTATAGCATAAATGAGCGACACAGAATTTACTGAATGTAACGCGCCTTCCTCCGCTGGCCTTGTTAGGAGCCCCGAAGAAATTTCTTCCCCAGAAAAACCAAGAGGAGCCGAACCTGGAGATGGTAATTGTCAACCCTATTATTAACAGCGAAAATCAAATTAGTTTTGGGTTATGGTCAAGGGAGCCCTAATATGAAAATTTGCTTCGGTAAGAATTGTCGATGGTTTCAACGCTTTATCATAGATCGGTTTGTCGAGGCTAAGAATTCAACCTTATGTAAGGACAAAGATTCAGAAAATATAAGGCCTTTCTCTGCGTTTTTGCCCTCCGGTTACCTGAGCCCTATAAGTACGTTCATTTATTTTTTAGCTATAGCATTCCCTAGAGAAAAGCTCCTCGTCGTCTTTTTTGAGCTCTTGTGACTCGGTATCCATAACCAATTATTCGGAATCGACTAGCGGTTGTAAGTCAAGCAACACAATCCGAATTCATGAAAACATCCTTCCAAATCTTCCTTATTCACCCGTCGTAAACCAGCAGAAGTTATCTACGCCGAGAATGTCAGCTCTTCGCGAAGTTACTGAACCTTTATCAAGCACCTTTAAAACTTCGCTGGTTACTGGCAAGGAAGAAGCAACAGTGAGACGCGAATCGGAGTTTGTTGAAATTTCAGGCACCAGTAAAGGAAAATCATTAGATACTATTTTTAATACTCCAAAATGCAGTTCATTATACCGGACGTACAAGTAAGTAATGTGATAGCGAGAACTTCTGATGATGATTTCCTTTAGTTTGTCGAGACGATCAACGCGTCTACTTTGGTCTCCTTTTGTATGTTCAAATAATTTTTCGTACAGTTTTTCGGCAATTTCCAAAGAGCAGGATGCTGCTTTTTTAGATTTCGTGTGACGACGAAAGTAGCGACGAAGATCACCTCGAATGCCCTCCAGAGAAACCTCCGCCTCCAATAATGTGCATGTGGCGATCTCGAGAAAAGGAAATCGAACATGAGATGTCTATGTTAAACATGCCGATGGAATCTATCGAACCAGGCAGAGGATTGGATACCGCGGATAAGAGTACTCAAACTTTTTTGGAGCCCGAAGCGCTTCCTTTGTACTACAGTCCCAGAGGTGATCCCGATGCTCATCGTCTCAAAGATTGGATCGATAAAATATTTGGAAATAAACTTGCTGATCCAAATTCGTAGTTGACTTTTGTGATATTATTTTCACCGCTTTTCTTCGCTAGAGTACTTTTTGTTTGCTTTACAATCAGTTAAATTTGACCATTTGTTGTACACTTATTCTTATTGATTCTGGGACTTTTGGACATTTGACACTTTTTGTAGCAGATCAATTTCTAATCTTGACAGATTTGAACGATGGAACCAGGATCCAAACGGGCATAGCCTATTTGAGTCTTGGATGTCTTTATACACATCTGGATTAATGGTCTGCCTGCCACGTCAATCATAGAAAAAGTAATTCGCTACTAATTAAATTTAAATAGAGCGGTTATTTAATGCCAGGTTGGTTTGCGAAAGCTTTCGAAATTCTGTTAATTTATTGTTCCAGATATTATACCATGAAACCAGGTACGGGATAGAAAGCATTGCGAACAAGTGCGATAGATGCATACCGGAGATCTGGTTAAGCAAGAGTGTAGGTAAGTCAGTACACTTCAAATAGGTGGAAGGAGTGATCGTCGTACAGTACTCATTCCTTCGAGGGTTGCGGGGCTAAAGTCCACTCACTACTATTGGGGTTTCATTTGTGAAACCAAACTGGAATCACGTGGTCTCATCATTGATGGCTGGATCTGCTTACTATCTTAGATACGAATGTGGTGTGGGAGGCACGTGGGCAAACTCTCAGTCCTTCAGTAGCCTTCAAGCAGTTATAATGAGATCGAATTGTGGACTTGCTAAGCATTAGTTGTGCTTAGTTTCATTCACTTTGTTCTAACTTTGCAGCTACCTATGAAGGTTTTGAAATGCTGTGATTTATTATGAGACATTTTGGCAGTCTTTCAGTTGGATTTGTTCGCATTCCTCTTTATAGCAGAGTCCTGACATTTGGAACTCGGAATCGCTTTTGGCATTTGGTATGAAATAAAGGGAGTGGCCTAGCACCCAAGGATAGGCGTACTTGTGAGAACCACTAACTTATTAAGTTCTACGAATCGTTATGCCTCGCTGACTCGAAGGGGTTTTAATCATAGGCAATAGCGAGAACTTAAGGACTAGTAGGGGATTTCGTGTGTTGAATCCGCTAAGTTTCTGAATGAGTTGCAGTGTGGCAGTGCCAAAAATAATGTTATTGCTGGTTAAAACGTAAAACTTCTAACATTTAGTGGGAAAATTTGCCCATCCTTAACAGTGGTTCAGTAGGGAAATTATTTTAACCACAAAGGACACTTGAATAGAGCTACCAACTCCTCCAAGTTAAAGAGCGCTATAGCAGTATACGTCAAATAAAAACAAAACAAGTAATATGAGCGGATAATTCACCAAATGCCACCACAATTTACTTTGGGTCGTAATTTTATATCTAAGGAAATTGTGGCAATAATTTTTTTGTTATTTACTCCTCACCCATTAGGGCACGTCTCAAGGACTCATCGGGAATTACAACAGAAGTTCAAATAGTTTTTGCAACAAGTAACACACAATAGTTAACACAGAGGGCAGTTAAAGCGTTTATCGACGTCTTTGGCTCTCTGGTCACTTCTCTGGCATGGTTTCATAGCACAGGTAGCAGTTAAACCTTGTAGTGGCACTTTGTCTGTCCTCGACATTGTTAAGCGCAGACAATCTTCAGGCCTCTTCCAGTAGTCCTGCCAACTTTCTGGCGGAGATTTTTCATTCATTGCTACATGCACGCGCTTTCCACAGTCCTGTTTTAAGGCATGAATCCAGGTATTTACGTCGTACCTTGTTGGCATAATCGAGTTGTATATGTCCGGTGGGTGATTAGTCCTGTCCGGCCTCCTCTCCCAGTAGCCCCAAAGTTGCCCCTGGGTTACCGGTGGTCGCACTAGTATCTATACGGGGCGTGTGCAGATTAATAGCTTACTACAAACTGCGCTTTCGTGCTTATTGGAATAGGATGGTACCCTCAGTAACAGGTGATAAATTTAGCATTTCGGTGTCCATCTTCAAAAGCCATTAGTTGTCCTTGAATGGGTACCTTAAACCAAAAGTGACTGCGTACTAGATCTTTCCCTTCCCAGGTGCCAACAAGGAAAGCCATTCGTTTCCACTATTCAGTACCCCTTTTCATCAGCTTTACTGATCTGGTAAACAGATTACTAAAATAAACTCACATAGACCACGGGAGATTTGATCCTAATCTCTTCAAGGTCAAGTAACGGTGACACCAGAACATTGAAAAGAATTTGAACTAGAGATTAACGAAATAATTAACCGCTTCAGGCTCAGGCTTGATAAATTTAAGCCGCAAGAGAAAAGAAAGACAGGGAAAGAAGCTCTCAGTTAAGGAGGCGCCGAATCTTCAAGCTTGAAGTTGGCTGAAAGATTAAAAAATGGGATGGTGGGTGAATTTTCTTCAGCAATCTTGCGGAAATAAAGCTATCCGGCTTGATTAGCGAAAAATGGCATGGAAGAGCCCAATATTCTTTTGATAGAGTGATAAAACTGCTTTCAGAGAGCAGGATCCGTGACCTGGGTCAAAAGTGTGAATCCTGTCATCCGTTATCCACTGAAGCCCCCATGCTTGTCTTCAAGATCCACCTGCAAGTAGAGTTTTTATGGGGATCATTCATTTAGGTTAAACATTTTGATCTGAGTAACCATCGACAGTTTTGCAAAAAGAACTACGCTCTCCTGTTTCGAAAATATTAATTAAATTACAATTATGGCATTCCAAACTCACTTTTAACTTCAAGAGCATTTTAATTCAAAGTATTGATCTTATTAAGTATTGACGATAGTTAATAGTTCAAAAAATGATTGAAAAACTTGCATTCAAATATAAGCACAGCCATGGATCCCATGGTTGTAGACATAATAATCGCTTCTATAACTGCCATAGTCTTCTTCATCGCAATTGGTATAGATGGTTGGGGTTGCGGAGGAAGTATTTTGAGCGACACTTGCTTGACTTTCAGAGTGAACGAAGTGACTGGAACACTTCTTTTGTCATCTGCGATACTAATTATACTTTGTGCCATCTTTAGGATTCAGTTAATGCTTATGAACGCAGTTTGGGCTGATATCGTTTCCTGCGTGACTGCCATCTTGGCTGCCATACTGTCATTTACTGGCGTCATTTACTATCTGGACACAAAGCAGTGGTGGTCTCCGTTCTTATCCACAGTTGCAGTATCATTCACTATCATTCTTGCCATTCAACTTACAGCTGACCTATTCGAAAATAGACGTAAATAGCTCATTCATTCAGAGTTATTGCCAAATCACAAATCATTTCGTCGGATTGTCAAAGCTTATTTTGAATAAACTTTTGGTTGATATTTTGATCAAGTGCTAGCAGACATCGATTTTCAAGGCATTACAGATACACAATGATTTGATCAAAGCAGGAGGAAGGTATCAGAGGGTGTCTGAAACACCTTCATAATTATTCCGTTTGTTCTTCCTATTTGATTTCCATTTGAGGTCGCGAAATAGAAGAGGTGGTTAATCAGATGCTCATAAAAATGGTACCAAAATTCGTTAACGCCGGTTAAAGGATGTTCAGATTGAAATCGCGCGAACAGACCATAAAATGCCTTCCTATTTAACGGAGCACCTACAGAAGAATCACACAAGCATAGACTACTGAGAGCAGATAAATAGTTCGTTCTTCCTTTAGTCACTAATCCGGAGGTTAAATTTCCGCTATGAATGACAGTTCTCAGTTTAAAGAGGTGCTGTGATGTTTTGAAGAATAAGTGTATCATTATTTGCCAGGTCAATTGGAAGGATGCTCTGGATCAAAGAGGCCTTGACTATAGATATCTGCCAAGCGTTACTTTGAGCTAATAAGATTTGAAGAATATCTCAATTAATATGGGCTACGAAATGTAGGATTTTGCTCTAAATCACGAAAAATTCCAAAAAAATAGTGATGCAGCTTTTTGATCATAGTTAGAAATATATGATTTAGTTTCGATGTCGAGGAGGAAATGCAGGAGAACTTGAACGCTTAAAGATTTGAGCATTGTGGTATTCTCTGAACATCACGACAGTTTACAAGCTTAGTAGACCTTCATGATTAAAGTATTGCGATTGTTTTGCCACTTTTACTATTCGTCAAGGTATTACTGATGCACATAAGTAGGAGAATGGGAGTAAAGCCCTTTTTATCCAAACCCCGATTTTTATTTTTATTAAGCTCAGAGTTATTCAAAAATAAAATTTTGTTTACCGGTATAATTTCAAATAACATATTTGTATTTACGCACAATTATCTATATTAATTAACCGATATTTCGTCATGATATTTAAGCAAAAAATCAATCTTCAAGCAGTAAATTTCGGAAAATTTAAGTTGAGAACGCACGTGCATTAAGAAGTAACCAAGACAATGGAGACGGATCTCAAAATAATAAACATAATAATAGCCCTGGTTGCGGCTCTTCTATTTTTAATCTCAATCGGCATCGATGGATGGGGATGTGGAGGGAGTATTCTCAGTGAGGCCTGTTTATCTTTGAGAGTCAATAGGGTGACTGGAGACCTCCTTATGACAGCTGCATTGCTAGTAGTCATCGGAGCGGTATTTCTAATCCTCTTTGCGGTTAGGAATTCTTCATGGTCCATTAGCGTTGCCAGCGTAACGATTGCAGCCGCCGCTCTCTTGTCCTTTACTGGTGTCATCTACTATCTTGAAAAGCATCAATGGTGGTCTCCTTTTCTTGCCACTTTTGCTATGTCTTTTACTTTAGCTCTGGCCATCTTACTTATAGTTTATCTAATTTATGGAGATCATGGATAACTTCAATAAAACTCTGATTGATTAAGGATTTCCTTCTTCCTGGCATGCGCACAGGATTCAGCTTCAAGTCGGTGGTTAAAAACAGATCTGGTTACACATCAAACTGGAAAGTGGGCGGTACAAGGTAGTATATGTTACAGCTGAATTAATTGGATTGAGTCAAATTGCAATTTACTCTTGAATATTATAAGCTCCTTTTCGTTCTCTATCGACTTATTTACTTTAGTACTATCTGTCTGCTCTAACCCATTGTCTAATCTGCCATTAAATAGTCCGTTTTAGCTCATTTCATAAAGTTAGAGAATTTAAACTAGGAGCATCCTGATACGCAGGGATACCTTCTAGAATAGGGTCAGCGCTTAAATATTGTTGGTGGAAAGGGCGGGCAACTCAGAATGTCTCCTAGTGAATTCGTACGCGTCATCAAGTGAGGGAACTTGAATTTTTCATCTTCAGACCTCTGGATATTCCGATCATACAGCTATTATTGTATTCATAACATTGATGCTCTCCGCAGTTACTCAAGTTATTACACGTTCTTACATTTTCGTTTTCCATTTTATTTAACAAAGAAATCTCCTCCCGGCTCTGTATTCTAGAAGATTACTGCTAGAATACTGAAAAAAATCGACAAAATGAGGTTTTATTTTGTAGTATCATTTATATTGCTGCCTTTAGAATGGCCATCCTGTATTGGTTTTTGCCCTAAGACACCACCAAATAGTAGCCGGTATTGGAAAATTTCACCTTCCGCGTAGAGTTCACTCCCAACTGTCGTACCTCGTACTCATTTCATTTGTCATTAACTTTTAGATGACTGACCGGTTATTTAGGACCATCTCTGTACCTGATTCGGTCAGAATTATTAAGTCCCGGACGCTGGCCTTATCTTTCCTCTGGCCTCATATAAGGTGGTTCTAGTTGACCTTAAAGGCAGGTTTTTATTCCACGTACAGGCTTGCATGTATTGACTACTTTGAAAACTGCCTTATCAATACCTAGAGAAAATGATTATCTGAGGTCCTGGTTCTGCCATCCGGTGTGCATCCAGGTTTTCGATAAGTGGTGTGAGCCTGATAGTTTCAACACAGGTTAGTGAAAAAGAACTTTATTTCAAAGACCTTCCATTTTCAATCGCCACTTGAAAGGATGATTGTAACCTGGTAAATTAAAACAAACCGTGGGAATTAACTCCCTGCAATTTTGTCTCCTTAAGCCAATAGTCATTTAATAATCCAGTCATTTTTGCACTTGTTTACTATCTTGTCACTGCAATGAACGTCAATAAACGAGGATTGTACCAAAACCTACGAAGACTAGGGCTTAGCATAACTGACCAATCAGGGTAGCCATCCATTTCTTCGGTAAGAAGAATGGTGGCTGAATATCGAGTTGCAGGGTCTACTGCCCATGCCGCTGCAAAATGAAAAGAGCTAAATAATTGATAATTTAGACGGACAACACTTTTTTTCCTGTTTTCGAAGCTGCAGATAAGTGACTGAGACAACCCGAATCAAATTCACACGATTCATTTGCAATCCAAACTATCTAGTAGCCTCTTGCTTCGGTGGTGCAGAAGGCATGAAATTCATCTGTGCATACAGTAGCTGGAATGACCAAAAACACTGATTAATGCTAGTCTTCAGAGGCGACTAAATGGTACTTGGGTCTGCATAGACTTATAAATAAAAATAAAAATAAGTACCATCTTTTAACGGCGAAAGAAATTGTCTCTGTTGAGAAAAGGGATTATTAAAAGAAAAAAAGGAGAAGAACGGTCAAAATTTAGTGGAAAAACTTCAGCAGCATTTCCGGACATCAAGTGTTTCAGATCTCTTTTAGAGAAACATTCACCCAGAAATCACATGAACCTGAATTGCCACCGATTTATTGAATACATTTACGAAGTAAAGTTTTTGATCCGAAGAGCAAGATACTGGTGTGCTTCTGATTGTATAGTGTTATTTGCACAAAACTTCGGCAAACTCAATGCCAGGTCGGTAACTCAACTTTCGCCTCTGCTAAATAGCACGACACAAGAAGTGAACATAGTCTAGACTATTCGTTTTATCGGTTCCCGGAGAAGTAAAGTCTTGAATACTTGGATCCAAAGTGTAATGCTTCAGCCATCAACTCGTGAATCGAAGCCTTATCAACGTTCATGCCTTTTGTTTTCTCGCAAGATTTAATGCTGCTAATAAAAAAAACCCATTTCCACTTTATCTCTTAAAAGCATTTAAATAAATTTAAATTTATTTTACTACTTTTTCAGTAGTCTATTTTATTTGCATTTAGATTTTTTTATTAATTAGTGGTTTTTGCGCAATTCAATAAAAAGATCAATAATTTCGAAGTTGATAACAACTTATGTTTAAGATACAAATGCTTATTGGGAGGTCAGACAAGCACTGTACATGGATTCCAAAATAGTAAATATCTTAGTAGCCCTGTTTGCGACTCTTCTTTACTTCATCGCAATCAGCATTGACGGATGGGGATGCGGAGGAAGTATCCTCAGTGAACCTTGTTTGGTTCTCAAAGTGAACAAGGTAACAGGCGCCCTGCTCACGACGGCCGGATTCCTAGTTTTCATCGGAGCGCTATGTCTTATTCTCTTCGCGTCTAAGGAAACTCCTTGGACCAGTAATGTTGCCTGCATTACGATCTCTGTCGCTGCTGTCTTATCATTCACTGGTGTTATTTACTATCTTGATAAGCATCAATGGTGGTCACCTTTTCTCTCTACTTTCGCTATGTCTCTAACTCTCGCTCTAGCTGTCCTACTAATAGCTGGTTTTATTTACGAAGGTCGTAAATAAATACAATAAACTCCATAACCAAGCAAGGCTATTACCTTTTCAAGAAAGGAGTAGGTATCAATTGATATTTACAGTTATTTTTAAAGCATTTTATAAGTTATTCAAACTTTAATTATAAAAGTAAATAAGTTGGATGATGAAATTAACTTGCATAATGTTTTAAAGTGATATAAAGTGTATTAACTGTTGCGTTTGCTCAAACTGCATCACTAGTTTGTTCTGAAAGGACCTAGCTGTAACCCAAACTCAAGAAGATAGAATGCACTTTCTAAGCGAATATCTAAAAAAATATACAATGGTTTTGGCCTTTTGATCGCCAAGAGATTTAATCACCAGCTCCCAGGCCTAGAGTTAGTTTTCGCAACTAAGTACACCATGGTCTCTGCTCGACCAAAACTTTAAAAAGCATTTTACGTCTTCCCGGAGTTGCTATGGATAAACATTTGGCCGAAACGGTTTCAGTAGTCATATTTATGTTCTGCTTCTGTTCTCTGAACAGCTACAAGTACAGCTATAAGTACAAGTACTTTGTTCATGTCTCCTGCTGAAATCCGATCCAAGTAGATCACCATTTGTTAACGGAGAGTTTTCAACAAAAGACTAGGAGTTTCTACCAGCAATGAAATGCTCAAATGCAAGACGTCTATTTTATCCGATTCACTTTTATTTTAACTTTTCACAGTGCGCACCAATTTGCATTATATAGAATGACAATTACATTTCAATGAATTCGGTTAAACCTACACCGCTTAACGCTGCACCTTAGTTATTTCACTGCTCATTAAGGTACATTCCGTTCCATCATCATCAAGCAGCCAAATGAGATGCTCTGACGTTCAGTAACCTATTACCTTACTTGATCGCATCATTGTTGAAGCCTGTGATAAGGTGCGAAGGAAACATCTGGAAAGATAAGGGCTATTCTATTTATCCTAGCATCGTATCTCAAAGATGAGAATCAATGCATGCAGTTGCATGCATTGCCCATACCGACACCTTCACGTGTTCTTCTTGAGAGAAAAGCATCGTTATCAAGAACATCGATGTGAGATAAAGCATGGATGGCCAACTAAACTTACTCGTCAAAAGAAATCAGATTTGAAAGCAGTATTTTGATAACTGACATAGGAGATCTTTTGATGAATTTCAAGTAATCAAATGCAGAGGCAGAAAAGCTGGAATATCGATATAAATAGAATCTTTCTTGCTATGTCCATTTAGCTTACTATCTGTATTCTGTAAATGATCGAAAGGACTGGAACCAGTGCTAGAAAATCTGAAGTTGGTCTGAATTTGGGAGGACCGGTAAACTAAAATAACATCAATCTTTGCCTTATCGAGAGTGTTAATGAGATACGACTTCATTGCTCTTTTACCGGCCGAGAGATTCATGCTGGTGCAAATGCACTATATAGCAATGGTGCACCTGATTGGTCAAAACTGAAGAGTCCACACCAAAGTGAAGTAACTTATCAAGACCTTCAGAGTACAAGAATCATTACTCCAGAGCGGAATTAACACCGATCGAGCTGATCTTGAAAAATTCAGCCCTTTTACGTCTCTATTTCATCCCCATTTTAACCGTTTGATGGATGAAATAACAAAAATACGCTATCTAAAACTCGAGCCAATCAATGGCTGACATTTCAAGATCAGTTGAGGGAGAATCTTTCGTTCTAACTCATTTCAGTTGGTGATTCTATGCTCCCGGCCTTCCAAAAAACCGGCGTTGGAGACGATTAACTGAGAGCCACGCAAATTTATGGGAGATCAAACATGCTCCATGAGTTGTTGACTGATTGGATAAATATGCGAAATCGAGATGTCCTTAAGCACTTTGCAGCTATTGGTGAGGTCTTCTACATCAGAACTCACAGACTGAGCTTCCATATCAAATGGCGAAGTAGGTGGAATCGGATATTTCAGTTCTTGACTTTCGCCACTAAATAAAGGTCGTCTTCTTCAGAAATCACAAGTCGGCTTTCAGTATAGTCATTTGACTCTGTACCATGTTCCCATGTTAATGTCTTGATGGATATCCTCATTCATAGATACAATAGACATCTGAAAACTACAAAGTCTCTTCAAACGCACCTCGACAACGTAGTGTTTAAAACAGTTTCATTTCGATTGGTGATTAAATTGTCGTGTAACAGTAAGTGCATATATGGTGTCTCGTATGCTATATAAAAGCCATCCACCAATGTAGATTCTTTAAGCAGATTTCAACGAGAAGTCAACTTACAAATGCGTCGCAGTTTTGTTTTTATTTCCATCAGCCTCATTGCAACATTGTTCACCTTCCTTGCCGTCGGCTATTCTGGTTGGGGATGTGGGTCAAGTCTTGTTATCAAACCCTGCTCAGATGATAAAACTAATAAAATTGTCGGTATTCTTTTGCTTTCATCGGGGGCCTTGACTTTTCTTGGTACCTCTTTTATTATGTGCATTTTCGCCACAAAAAAAACTTTGCCAAAAATACTCTCTTTTTTGATTGTGCTGATGGCTGGCGTCCTGGCGGCTGCCGGTGTCTTCTACTTCATTGACAAGATCAGAATGTGGTCTATCTTCTTTGCCACCATTGGCATGACATTAACTATTACTTTGGCATCAATGTTGCCTATGACTTTTTCTTCCACACAAGTGTAACTGACCTTTCTCTCTTCTTTGTATTATTCACTTTCCATTCGTTTAAAACAACTTCATTTCTACTTATTTGGTGTTTAGCATGTTGTAACCTTGGTATGACTTTTATTTAAAGTGATGTGACTGAAATTAAAGGCGGATGTGATTCTACTACTGAAAAACATATCCAATAAAATACTGTTAAAGGAATCACTATTTAAAATTTTATGCAATCGGTAACATGGAAGGTATAGAAGTGCTTCGAATTCCACTAGATTTCAGGAGATGCAGCGAAATGTCGTATCCTTATTAATAACAGTCCAGCAGTTACTTGTGGTTAATGGGTTCATCAGCGGCAATCATTTAAGGCCTCTATTGTTTAGGGTAAACTTTTTTTTCAAAATCATTATGGCTTCAATCTTAGCATAGAAGACGAATAAATAACAAAATTCAAATATCTTAGAAACGCCACACTTGTAGAGCTTGTCAAACATTGTCATTTGATATGATGATTTAACATTTACTGTTTTTGATAATTTAGCCAGTAGATTACTGCAAAAGACATCGGTGTTAAAATCTTTATTCAGTAAGAAATATGAAGCACATAGAAGTAGTTTTTAATTCCAGTGGGTTTCAGAAGGTTTGGTAGATACGAATATCGTTAATAGCTTCCGTCTATGAGGTATTTGTGCAATAACGAGTTCAACAGCGTACTGCATTTGAAGGTCCATGTTGATTAGGGTGACTTTTACTTCGAAGTTGGTTTCACAGCAATTTTAGCAAAGAAGACGATGACGTGGTCTAGATAACCTTCATATTTGTCGAGCCTTTTAATCCTGGTGTTGAACAGGTCGTTATTCAACTAGAATCGCGATATAGAATCAGAAGTTCCAGCTGGCATTAGCTATTTCGCAGAGGCTTTTCGAAAGGAGTATACAACCGATACAGCTACAACGCAGTTTTATTGTCAGTGTGACACCGCTGTCTGTGAATGTTTACCATCACCGGCCTTGGGGCTATTCAGGCGCGTTAATATATTGCTTTGAAACCAAATAGAAATAATAAATCGAGTTGCAAAGAGAAAGTGAACTCCGAAAAGGTTTTAACACGTAAAACTACAATATTCAAGGCTGATTCGTGTCAAAACGTAGGCTTCCTGCTCTCTTTCTCTTGGATTCGTGGCTGATTCGCAAGTCCTCGTCAGCATTTGAATCTGTCCAGAGTCCTCCTCCAACGAGATACATACTTGAAATAAACTTGCTTTCCAAAAATGACTTGCATTGGCCAATAAAATCTAGCCATAAATTGTTGGGATACAAACGGAGTGAAATAGGTAGTTCATTTTGTAACCACTAAAAACCGAATATTAATTACTCAGCAAATCTCCTGGTGCCACCCTTCATATGTTATACCATGTGAGCGTATACTTCTGACGATACAGAGAATATTATCCACACAAAAATTAGTTAAGTCAAAGTGTAAAGAGGGCTGATATTGTTTATAGCTGTGGTTGAATGGCGAAAAACATCTACTTTCCAAATTTTTTAAATACAAATCATCATCAAAAAATCGTCCGTTTCAATCTCAGACATTTTGACAATTTTTGGTCTTGCGCTATATCAGCAGTGCTCGCGATGTCAGTTTTCTGGTAGAGAAAACAAGGGATAGAGAACATCAAAATAGAACAATGTCTGGGAACTTGTTATGCAGGAAATAGGGTTGGATATATGAGAAGTACCCTTATATTTACCCTGCCGCAATGTACGTTGTCGGCTTCTGTAAAGATACCTACAATATCCTTGACATTGTCGATTTAGTCATCAAGAATAGTCTTTGACACAGACGGAAGTTCCATCAAAGGGACTGCCTCAAACACATTTCCAAATTACTGACAGGAGGATTTTCATGGAGATTTTGTTAGACGAGAGAATAAGAACTTTCAAATATTTATAATAGAGGAACGAAAATCAAAATGAAATATTTAATGGGGCCTCAAAACTGACGTTATATTTGAAGCAGATGAAAGCTAACAAGCATCGCCCATTGAAGTATCAATTGCTGGAATTTCCATGCGAATTTTACAGCTATAATCCAGAATCTAGACACCGTCTTATTTCTAAGCCTTTATTTGAAGGGGAGCAAGAGACAAGGAAGGAAGGGAATAAATTCGAAATCGAGGAGACACTAGTATCATTTGAAGTATTACGGTTTGAAGAATGGAAGGAGTGACAAACATAGTCATCAATGTATAAAGGGCCTAAGAGACCGTCTTTACACGGTCAGCCGTGATATACCATAACGAATGGAATAGGGTTGCGTCCCACTCGAAGGTCCACTTTGTTTGATAAGAGCCAGTCCTCGCTTCTCATTCAATTAAACTAGCTTCAACATCAAGCACAATTCAGCAATCATTTGCTGTCATTTGTCAAATAATGACTTAAAAGTGGTCAAACAATCCGTTCATGCCATTCAAGGTTCCTTCTAGCAATCGATGTCTCCTGACAGACCATTAAAATACAATGAAACATATTTAAATCTCCTGACACGCCGCTCCTCAGAAACTGCGACTAAATCCAAAACCTAAAACCTGATTGTATACGATTATCCAGAGGCAATTTTAATAGGCTGGAAAGCGTAACATGGACGATGAAACTAACAGGAGCTACATAGTCGGATGACTTCACTCAGAGGCAAAATTTGAGTAGATTGAAATACCGCTGTTTGTATGCGGCCAATGTTCCCAGTTGATGTTCTGATGGTTGAAGAACGGTATGCAAAAAGTCTATTGAGGAATCGCATGAAAATATATAGAAGAGGAGTGAACTTAAGCCATCCGAATCGAGAACGACACAGCGGGAGAACTTAAATTTAACTCGGACCTGTCAGCCTGTTGAAC
This sequence comes from Moniezia expansa, assembly GCA_019097775.1. Taxonomy (NCBI): domain Eukaryota; kingdom Metazoa; phylum Platyhelminthes; class Cestoda; order Cyclophyllidea; family Anoplocephalidae; genus Moniezia; species Moniezia expansa. Next base: position 58,680 of record JADFDV010000068.1, read on the forward strand.
CAAATAAATGCTCCTAACACTAGCAGAGTGAGGGATTAACTTAGAAGAACATCAAGAGTGCTACGAGTAAGATTTTAAAAGTTCATCCATCCAAGCATTACACAATTTGCCTAACAAATCAGAATTAATTCCTCATGCATCATATTTAATTCTAAGTTTATATATTGGTATATGATTGTGCCTAGCGCTCAATGTCGGAGGTTATAATCCAAGAGCTGAGAGGAACCTCTCACATAAGGTTTTCAAACCGCTCCATTTGAACTTTTAAGCAAACTAATGCCAAGGAAATGTGACAAGTCGTAAATCAAGGTGTAAAATTATCGGTAGGTTGACAATGAGTGGATTTAGATTGGATCATTGAACCGAAATATTGCAAGAGATTTAATTGACGTAATCAGTTTGTAATTTCAAAAGATGGATGTGTATATGTATATTTATACAGCTGCACCAGCATCTGAGCAGAAACATTTCACTCATCGAAAACAATAGCTCTGCTAGACCTTTTATGGCCCCTCTTGAGAGACGTTCTCTAAGCCACTGAAGTTGAGAATCGAATGACCTATCAAGAGCCATACCCTCGGCTATGATATGAGAAATGTCATGACTGTATATTCAACCTAACAGTAAAATAACGCTTGGTTCAATCCTAAGCAAAGTAGGTTTCAGATCAACCTACAGAAATTTTCTCTTCGTTCCTTTTCGTTACTCCCAACTGAGTGTTTTTCGTGCTCCAGTGTGTCTGGAAGTCTTGTTCCGCACTTCGTGAAATATGTCACTTATAATTAAAAGGCCAAACGAAATACACACATGAATCTTAACGAAACACACTTTTTTAGTGATTGAGAGTTGCAATAACAATAAAATGTGTGACGCACTTTGATCAGTTAAGAAATATCACAATACGGATTGTTAGGGGTAAGCCAATTTGACTCAGTCGTCTTAACGTCGCAAAATCCTCCCTTACTGGATGTTCAGGAGCCGGTTAGCAAGGACACTGATAGATAGATTTTATGTGATTTCTTATTTATAAGAGCCACCTAGTAGAATTGTAAATGATAGCGAATTCTTATGTAAGAACATTAACTCAAAGTTCATTCATGCAGGTTCTAGTGAAATTAGACAGGTCGATGATCGTATTATGGCACACAAATTGAAATCGCATAAAATGAACAAGATCGAACAGCGGTCATCAAATTACATGAAGTGGAATAGACATAAAAAGAGGTGAGGCAAGCCACTCCCAAACTGATGGTGCTCATGAGTGGTCCAATTTCACCCTGATTTACTTGCCAACGTTAAGCGACCTTACTACAGGACTTGCTTCCAATACATTAACCACCGGTAACACCAGGGACAACTCTGGGGGCTAATGAGAGGGGCGGCCGGCTAGGATCAATCACCCTCCAGACGTATAAAGTTTGATTATGCCCGCAGAAGTACAACTTCTTACAGCCTGGTAAATGAGGCACGACGTAAGTAACCGAATTCTCGGTCTCAAACTGGACTGTGGAATGCACGTGCATGTAGCAATGAGTGGAATCGCCGCCAGACTGTAGAAGGTGTGATTTCTGAAGATATGAAGTTATGAAGACGGACAAAGACGGACGAGGTGCCACTATGAAGCTGAACTGCTACCTGTATGACGAAACCATGCCAAAGAAGCGATCAGACAACCGAAGACGTAAACAAACCTTTTAACTGTGTTCTGTGTTAACTGTTGTGGGCTACTTGTTCTAAAAGCTATTTGTACTTCTGTTGCATCCCCAATAAATCCTTGGGACTTGCTCTAATGGGCAAATAGTAAATATAATAAAAAATAAAATAACGCATATGCAACCAGGGGATTCGCACCGCAGTCGGAATGGGCTTTCCTAACTTAGACCCATCATTTATAATATTCAAAGCTATCGAGCCGTTGTGGATGACCGGCCTAAACGGCTTAGTTATAATCAGCAATAATAATTATAATTTATTTCGAATTACTAGCGTGCAGGTATCATGTGGATCGGTTCCATAAAAAGCAGGATAGTGAGCTCAAGCATAGATCCAAATCACTTAAATTTGGCATTGAAGGAGGACTATCAAATCGCGGCTATGGTTCTGTGACCAACCGATTTAACCGATGAACGAAAAACGGGGGGTGTTAGAAGATGCTCCTACATTTGATATCTACACCAGCGTTTACAACCAAATCGTAGGCTACATTTAAGCGATTGAAAATTTGGGATTCTCGAGATATAAGTATGCAAATAACAATATTTGTAGTTCTTCAGATTGATACTAATGCCCCTGAATATGTTGGCCATGGGCCCTAATCCCAGGTGGTTTAACAATGCTTCTTCTGTTGGCGCTAAATTTCAGGCAGGCACTCAACTTGATCATTATATCTCAAACCACGACAACACAGAACAGTGATTCTTCGCAGATATACCTTCTATTTCATCCCATTTAGTCTTTCAAGTTGAAAGCGGCAGCAGTTGAAAAAACCAAAAAAATTAATGATTGCTCTTTTCATCTCATTTAATCATGAATCTGTGTACCTGCTTTATGAAAATGGAATTAAAAATGCCACTGAAGATAAGGAAGTCAAAGCTGTGCAATTTTGTACCAATCAGAGGCTTTTGAGAGAAGAGGAACTCAGACCACCAATCGCCTTAGTCGAAAATAACCTTTACCCTGGTCTTAGCCTATAATTACTGGCATAGATATCGTAAGCCATCAGCTCATAGCTCAGAGGCTCTTGAGTTCTCACAAATGACCATGAATAAAGATAAAGTATTTTGGAATGTCACTCACCGTGTTTTTTGAAATGACGTGAAATTTTCTGATGTTTTATGCACACCAATTATGGCGAAACAGAAGCAAGTAAGATACAGAAATCACTTAGAAGCCAGGAGTTGTAGCTTGTTTTTATATTCTTTACGAAAAATGGCTAGCTAATTTTCCCAATAAAGTCATAGAAATTCAAGAATCAACTCAGAGGCCCTTACACGGCCGGACTCCCATCTTGTCGGCTATCCAAGGCAGTGATGTCTCTTCAAACATACCAACTGCATTAGGGAAAAAAGATCGTCTAAAGCTTTTAACACCGATTGATGAAGCAGTTTAAATCTGCTACTTCAGTTCATAAAAGTTTTCAGTGAATTGAGATCCTCCACATCAGAAACCAAATGTCACATTTCAATACCATCTTTTGACTCTGCATCACGTCCTACAGGAAACGGCAGATAGGAAGCTTTTAGTCATTTCATTTTGTAAAATATTTTCAAGTTCATATTTTAAAAGGCGACTTTTCGTAATAACGACAAACATCTGATTGCTGATTGGTAATTAAAATGGTATGCAACGGTACGTGCACATATGACACCTTTTACGAAATAAAAGAGGCACCCACCAATTTAGATGCCTCAAAGAGATTTCAAGGAGAAGGTACTGGTAAATGGATCACAGTTTTATACTTATTGCTATCAGTCTCCTCGCTACGCTGTTATTCTGCCTTGCTGTTGGCTATTCTGGTTGGGGATGTGGGTCAAGCATTATAACTGCACCCTGTTCAAACGAGCAGAAGAATAAAATCGTCGGTGGCCTTTTGCTGACGTCGGGAGTTATGACCTTTCTTGGTACCATTTCCATTGCCCTCGTCTTCGTCACGAAAAAAAGTCGGCCAAAAATACTCGCTTTTATAATTTTGCTGATAGCTGCAATTTTGGCGATGGCGGGTGTCTTTTATCACGTAGATTATACTGGAATGTGGTCCATTTTCGTCGCTACCATCGGGATGACATTAACTACCATTGTGGCAATAATGTTACCTCTGACATGCTCTCCAACCCAAAGTTAACAGGTGCTCTGTTTCTCTTCTTTAAGTGATTTTACTTTCCATTCAGTTAAAACAAAGTCATTTCTGCTTATTTGGTATATGCCCTGTCATAAATTGGCCATGGAATTTGTTTTCCTTGCTTAATCTACACTGAGAGATTTATTTCTGTTACGAAAAAATACATTCAGTAATGCAAAGTAAAAGAAATCATTAATAAATAATCTTATTTAATGAGAAAAAAGGGGCATTTTGATTTAAGAAGGTTCAGTGGATCTGCATACTTATATTAACACCAGTTCAGTAGCTATTTTTCAATTGCTGGGTCAATCAGAGTAGGGCATACGAAATCCCTGCTATTTAGGGTGGCCATTCTTCGAAATCCATTTCCACCTTAAATTTTGCGAAGAAGGTGGACGAATAGCAAAAATTAAGTGCTGACATCAACCCTTCCGGTGAAGCTTTTCGATAAGAAAGCATGATCGGTGATTCCACAAACCATTTTATATGGATTAAGGTGTGTCTTTCTGCAGTCATGCACAACAGACACTGCGATTTTAATATTGCCTACTCTACGACTATTTAGGCCTTTTCAATGTGGCGCACTCAAACCAAATGGACCCAACAATCGGAGTTCAGAAAGTGAATGAATTTCATGGAGAAAGCACCATATAGCATTACATAGAACACTCGGAGTAATGGCCTTGAAAAGCATGAAGTACTGAAGGTTATTTGCCTATCATGATCAACAGCGGAACCTGGTACTATAAGCTAATAAGTGGGATCCTTCCTTGATGGCATTAATTATTGAGGTTATTTTGCCTTCGAAAATGAATTGTACTGGCCAATACAATCTGACTGTTGATTGTTAGGATGCAAACAGAATGAAAAATTCAATTCATTTTGAGAGTGTTATTGAAAGAATGGCGATTGCACAACGTAGCGCATCGCACCACATTTCCTGCGTGGCTACATTTGAGTACACACTCCTGGAGGCTCTTTAAACTGGCAGAGAACATTTTCACATGCCCCTCTCTTAAGTTGAAGCTCAATAAAACTAACAATCCTTTTAGCAATGATTAGATTGTGGACATCTTTTGCTTTCCATTAACCTCATTTGACTCTAAACCCTTCAAAATCTCACCACACACATCGTTCATTAAATTGGTCTGATCTAGTTATAATCTAAGCCCCCATTTTGTCCCGGTCGGTTTGCAAGATTTGGGACTCCAATTTAGGGTCTTCAAAGGTTCAGTGAATACTGTGATATATGGGCAGTGCTGGCAATTTCAGACGTTATAGTGGAGAAAATGAGAGACTGAGTGCGTTAGAAGAGAACAATATCTTCGAATACATTATGCTTGGGAAATAGATAAGTGATAATAAAATACCCTAAATATACCTAAATTAAGAGACAAAATGAGTTTCCTCTGATGTGAATCATTATGAAGTTGCCTGCGAAATCACTGACGCTGTCGAGTAAGCCATTGGGAACCAGGGTAGATATCAGTGGCCATTAAGCGTTGCTGTCTGCGTGAAATCCCCAGCGATCTAGCCGAAGATCACGCCATCTATTGCATAAAACCGTGCCTGCACTTAACTGATATTTTTATACGCAGCTTTGCAACGATGGCTCTGGCTTAATTGTTCAGGGCACGGAACTTACAGCTTACAACAGCATTGATACCGGGCAAAGGCTTTTAAGATTACTGCAACACGCATAGTTCCGCGTCAGTACAACACATGTGTTCAAACGATTCAGTTATGTGGGCAGACCTGAACTCTCCCATTTTTTATACATTGCAATAATAATCAGTCAACCAAAATATTCAGGAAAATTCTGCCATACTAGCAGTTGTCAACTTTTTAGAATACTTTAATGGCAGGAAGCTAAATCATACATGGTTTACGTGGAGACTCAAAATTAATGTCATAGTTGGATCAACTGACTGCAAATAAATGCTGACCATTGACTTATTAATCACTGAACACGTCGATTAGGGCGACGTTTTCGTGGGAACTTCCTGATGTAATGCGGCGTTCAAGCACTGTCTAATTGTCAAGTCCTCGATTGAAGGAAGTTATGTGACAAAAACTAAGAGAATATATCTTAAATCGGAAAACAACTGTGTCGTATGAAGTTCTAATGTATGAAGAATGCCAATAGTCCCACATATGATCACCAATGTGCAGGGGGTCCGAGAAGCTGTCTTTATGGACATGGTCACGAAATCCCATGACGGGACGGGTAGCGTTGCGTCCGACTCGACGATCCACTTTGCTTGACAAAAGCCATTTTGAAGCATTTTTCTAACAGCACTAGCTTCAACATCTAGTTGATGTCGGGTGTCGAATGATTCACTCAAATATGCTCGTGTGAGCATAGTCAATTCTGACTGCATATAGAACTGGATGAATAATTTACTTACCAATGCAATTTTATGTTCCCTCATGCAATCACATTGGAACACATAATAATTGCCTTTCAAAGCCAAAATGATTTCTTCAATCTACGACAGAATATGATGGACGAATTCGAGGACATTAGTATTGTTCCAGTACGAATAAAGTATTGCCATTTATGCACAATCCACGCTCCCAGATTATCTTGTCATGGTTGAAGAACGGTTGTGTAATAAGTTTGTTGAAATGGTAAGCAAGTGGTACAAGTGCTTGGGCCCGCCAGCATACCGGAACGCAGAGACTCGCCTTTCACTATCAGTGCGGGTAACAAATCGTGGGGAGCAATAGGAATGCTGCGAATAAGATGGTGAGTGTTCATCCTTCTTAGCATTCCACAATCCGCATTGAATTCATTCATGAAGTTTACCTCTAAGATCATCTGTTAGTGTAGAGCTCACCGTCAGAAGTTTAAAAAACGCAAAGTTAGGATGAAATTCAACTGGTAGATTTCACAATCAACGTACTTCAATTAGTAAGCAGATTGATGTCATAAACAACTCATAAATCATAAAACGAGGTGTAAGCAAGGTGGAATAATTTATCGGTTAGTTCACACTAAGTCGATTTCGATAGTATTCAAGCATCGAAAGAGTACTAGAGATTTAATATAACGCATTTGATTAACTGTTTCATGAAAAAGGATGATTTAAACAGATTTAAGAGCAGAAACAATTCATGCCTACAAAATGATAGCTTTAGTGAGCCTATAATGGCACTTTTTGAGTGGCATTCTATAAGCCAGTGAAACCAGGAATGTAATGACTTACAAAGAGCTGTGTTGGAATTTGAACAGTGCGCTGTTACTGCAGTATGTGCAACTGGTATGATTGTTTAATTCAACCTCCTGGCAAAATAAGACATATTTAAATCCTAAGCGAAGTTGACTTGAGATCTGCCTAAAAGGGAACCTCTCGTCATTTCCTTGTGTTAATGTCTGCTGACTGATTTGAGTGCCCATGCATGTCGAAAATATTTGCTCCACCCTTGATAAAGTATACGTATTTTCAATGAATTTTCAAGATGTGCGTAAGGTGGCAAATGCTTATCCATGACGCAAATATAAAATGTGTGATCAGCCTTAAGTGACGTGATGTGGTAGCATTTAAATGAACTTAAGATGCTGACGACTGCTCTTTCTCATCTATTCTCTTTGCTTTACTTTGGGATGTTGACTTTGACTTCTTGGCTCAGACTAATGCCTGGCTTGTGAAATTTACAGTTCATACCTTGAATGAGAAGTAAAAAGAGCTTGAACTCGAGTCATTTCGCAGAATTTAAGGAGCAATACATCCATTGATTACTGCTTACGTTGACGTTAGTGCAGTACCGACTTCAGCTTCGAAAAGAAGGGAGCAAAGATTGTTGCTCCTGAAATCCAGCTATTATTTGATTGTCCTATTTGTTAGGATGATGTTGGCGTGTAAGCATGGTTGACTAGCTTGTTAACATAGTTATAGGCGCTCATTATGTTGACACAGTTATCCTATTGCAACCAACTTGACACGTTGTTTTCAGTGATTAACAAATCAACAGTCAAGACTTGTTAGCATTCACTTGCTTCAAGTATTGTACCAGTTTCGAGACCACATTTGAATTATTAATAACTTTTGCATAAGTATTTGAAAATTTGATTTCTGCTAGTCTAACAGAATTTTCCTGAATATGCTTACTGAGGTAAGTATCTTAGCCAAAACTTTACCCATATCAAACATATTATTATGCCAGTAGAAGTAAAGCCTGAGTCCATCAAGGTGCGACTTTATACCTGGGTTCATGGTTTTAAATTTGGATTGTGGAATGTGTATGCATGTAACAATGAATGAGAACTCCGCCAGATAATTGAAGAGACTTCTAGTAGGGATATGGTGATCGTTGCCCATACGGAACTACATAGCTGCCCTGTCATGGCTGGGAACCACGCTTTACCAGTAGGAAAGGAATCGAAAACCACTACGATGCAAAGCAGAAGTGGTTGGCTATTAGAAAAGAATATCTGGATAAGGGCAAACGTACGAGGACCATAAAAGACACTAAAAGTTTCGCGAACGGGCTAGGTGACGCAACTGAAGGTTGAACTGTTACTGCACGATGAACCTATTTCAAGGAAGAAGCACGGTGCCGAAGACGTTGAATTAACTGCTTTTGGTCAAACCTACTCTCAATCTCCTCGTAGTGACCACCGGTAACCTCAGGGGCAACTCCGGGGGCTGATGAGAGGGGCGGCCGGTTAGGACTACTCACCCCCCGGGACCTATTAAATTAGATTATGCCAGCAAAAGTACAACTTCTTACAGATTGGCAAAGGAGGCACGACGTAAGTAACCGAATTCTCGGTCTCAAACTGGACTGTGGAACGCATGCGCATGTAGCAATGAATGGAATCGCCGTCAGAATGTTGAAGGTGTGATTTCTGGAGAAGATATGAAGACGGACGAGGATGGACGAGTTGCCAGGACGAAGCTGAACTGCTACCTGTACGACTTGTACGACCATGCCAGAGAGGAGATCAGAGAGCCAAATACGTCAACAAACGTTTTTACTGTGTCCTGCGTTAACTGCTGTTCGCCACTTGCTGTAAAAGCTACTTGTACTTCTGTTGTACCCCCACTAAGTCTCTTGGACTTGCCCTAATGGGTGGGGATAAAATGAATAAATAAAATAAATAAATAAATAAAAAAATAATTCACTGCTATTTCGCTCTGTGTATGTGCTTAACTGTTGCACAAGCTCTTCGTAAGCTCAACAAGTCCTTGGTCATCCTTTGCCAAATCTGAGGGGTATCTTAGCAGTCGGCTGATCAATTTTGAAATGCATAGCATCTGTTGATAAGCTATGCTTTCGTCATAACTTTTTAGCAGTGGCAGCAGCGGCAGCAGTCATCGAATTGTCTATGACAAGCTTCTTAACACAAAGTGGCTGATGGTTCGAAATTGTATTTTCTCACAAGCCTCTCAAAATATCGCCTGATCTGAAGTTTTCGATGAAGTGTGTGTTCACCAAATCGACTGGTGCTTCAGAGAGCACTGCTGATCCGGCTTGAAATTGTACAACTCTTGGTTCGTTGTCTCCAGCATCAGTTCCACTTCTGTCTTCATAAAAATAGCAGGCAAAATCATGAATAAATTACTTTGGTCTAGCAGGCTCGTCATCATTCATTGCCTGTGTTTCCGGACAAAACGGGAGCAACTCTGGGGCTAATGAGAGGGGCCACCGGATAGGACCGATCACCCATCAAACGTAAAGAAGTAGATTAGGCCGGAAAGTGTACAAGACGGTACAGTCTGGTTACTAAGGTGGATCCATTGTCTCGAACTGGACTGTGGAAAGTGCATGCATTTGTTATTAAATGGAATCTCCGCCAGAAAGTTGAAAAGGCTTCTGGAAGAGGCATGAAGATTGTCTGCTCTTAACAGTGCCGAGGATGCACGAGGTGCCAGTACGAAGTGGAACTGCCACCTGTACGAAGAAACTATGGCAGAAAAGCGACCAGAGAATTGAAGACGTCAATAAACGCCTTTACTGGTTTCTGTGTTAACTGTTTTAAAAGCTATTTGTACTTCTGTTGTACAACCAACAAGTTTTGAAATTTGCTCGAATGTCCAGGTTCCAATGAAATTGCTTTCAAATATGTGAAATCTACATACAAGTTGTAAAAACCCCCAACTGCTGCCCGATACGGCCTTGAAAAGGCACTGAGAACACGACAAACAATTACTCGAAAGCACACACAAAACCTCAATGAGTTGCAGTTTGAAGATGGATGGAACACTGGCAAGTATTGCGCAAATAGGAGTGACAGCTGAGAACAGAAATACCTACGTTTCATTAACCTATCATCCATCTTCTAGTGGGTTAGCTTTATTGACTTAAATGACCCAATACATCAAAGGCTCTTGCCAAAGTGAATAATGAACACAGGTACCAATTTTTCGAGCTCGTAGCCCAATTCTTTAGGAGGTTTTTTTAAGTAAGTGCTGGTTTGTCTTAGCTGCTTTCCCTTATATCAATTTAGCTTTTTATGAATCAGCGCAGAATTATTGAAAATGCTTCAATCTGAAGATTTGGCAGCGTTCTTGCAAATTTGTCATTTTTGACTGCCGAGCACTTCATCTTCTCGCGAATTTCACGACACTGGGATTTTAAGGATATGGCGACAAATGGAGTGTACATTTAGAAAAGGGACTCGTTAATGCCTTTCCACATTTATCGTCAAAATGATCCTGCATTCCATGCAAAAAGGGTACCGAGTTCTGCTCTAGTGCCCATGTTGAAAATGGGCATCGTGGACGGCATTAAATCCGTCTATATTGACACATTTCAACGGTCCAAGCTGTGAAGTGCTCTGTCGAAATAGGAGAAACCGATCAAATGTTAGAAATTGATTTCAGAGCAATCTGTAAGACTTTATTATTCTAGGATTGGCTTAAAAAATACAAACAAAGTTGCCATCCATCTCCTCAACTGCTAGTGGAAATTTCGGTTGCCGTGAAGTACGTCCGCGAAATAACCACAGAAATTACATATTTAAAAATTTTAAATTGAGTCCAAAATCTTCTGCACTACTGATTTTTAACAAACTAGACAGGCAAGAATAATTATGTTGAGAGCGGATGCAGTTGAGTTGGAGTTATTTTTCGTCCTGATGAGTGTAAAATGGAGGAAGGGGTTGAAGGTGTTGTTAGATCACTTTCGACTTCTCCAGTGATTTGTTGGCGAAAGCCGTAATATTTGCCATTGTCATAATCGTAAGCATTTGAGGTGGAATAAGGCAATTCATCAGTTAAGACTTGAATCATCCTACTGGTAAAGCACTTATAAACGTTATAAATCTCCAACAACGTCGCTCAAAGACTTTCGAGACATATTTTAGGAGCAGTTTCTTTCATCCAGTAACAGAAAGTATTCAGAAAGCATGAGACGTGACGGAGGGTAACTGAGTAGGGTCAGTGCATGTTTCTTAAGTCTAGATACTGATATGTCATTCATTCAGCTGAAAGCATAAGATGATACTAGTGGAATAAATCGAAGGAAGAATTGGTTCGAAAATGGGTCCAATTTTAGAAAAACAAATTCCTCATTCATCCCCACCAATTAAGCAAGTCCCAAGGACTTATTGGGGGTACAACAGAAATATAAAAAGCTCGTTCAACAGCTATACTTATACACCTAGCATAGAACAGCTAAACTGACGTCTTCAGCACCCTGGTCCTTCCTCGGAATGGTTTCGTGGTGCAATAACAGTTTATTATTCAGTTAAAATTCTTTTCGGCACCTCGTTCCTTCTTGACACATTTTAGTGTCATTCATGGACGATGGGCCTTTTTTGTTCTCGTGCGCTTGTCCTTATCCAGATATTTTATTCTAGTGGCGAGAAAGAGCAGTTGTGTTGTTCATCCTACTGCATAGTCTTTTCTTCGCAGCAGTTTCTCGTGCCTTCAACTTTATCTTTTTCCTCCACCGTGTTCAGTTCTATTTTCTCTACTGCATCGTTCGGTCCTTTACTCTTCTCTGTTGGCTTCTTACTATTTGAGATCTCAGCCGAAGCGTGACAATCCTTAATATGTCTCTTTAGCTACCCTTGTACCTTTTAAGGCAGTCTTTAAGAGGGCACCTAAGCCTACGGCCCAGAATTCTCTTCAGTTTGGTGTCCTCCTTGGGTGTCTTTGCGTCGCCTTTGTTGTAGCGAAACATCCGTGGCAGTTTGCCTTTGTACTCTCAGTCTAGGTGTGTAATTATCATCTCAACCCTTGAGACCTTCCTTTAGATCTGGAGTGATTTTGCCACATTTCTTTTGCATCTGTAATTAATTGAAGCATCCGATTCCTTGTAGGTGAGGCTTTCCCAATTTCCTCGTTTTCAAAATTACCCCCAAGTATGGAGAGTATCAGGCTATCTTTGTCCATTTTCAAACTCTTCCCTAGGTTAATCCTCTTTGCCTACATAAGACTTGCCAAATTACACATCGGAAACTTCTGTCAGAGCTCTTCTTTGGCTTTGGCTCTTCACGAGTGCAATCCAAGAATCATGCATCGAGCCGAGTTCCTAGTCGCTTTTAGTCCATTGTTATCTTTTACTTTCAAGATAATAGTAGACAATTCATAAGTGACTGCAGGATCGAGCGCAGGAATGGGTGTGATCGTATTGGGTTTTCCCTATCGCTCCGTCTGGCTCACCGGTGTCTTGGTTTATAGAGTCAAGGTAATTCCAAGCTTGAGGCACGTCGAAACGCCTTCCTGATGCTTCAAGAGGCGTTTGATTCCCATCGGAACCAAATTGAAGCCAGAGGGTCTTGTCCACTGCAATTTGCATTCCGTATTTATGCAACATTATTGCAAGATGCTCTATTAGTCTGAAAACTGCGACCTTACTTGGCGCAATAAGACACAGATCGTCTGCGTAATCTAAATGACTTAGCCGATAATTTTGCCCGAGCTATCAAACATCTGAACTGCATTGTCATTATGTGAGGAAAAGGCTTCATCCAATGTGAGTTCGAGGGCTAGGCTGAAAAGAAATCGTCTCACACCACCTTTCATCGTAGAGTAGTCCTTTGTTACCCTCAATTTCCCCATCGGTGATGCCATCAAGGACTTTGCCGAATGGAGCATTTGTCAAAAGCCGCCTAGATCAATCAATCAGTTGATTATTGCAGCTTTAGGCAGCTAGTAAAAGGCCATTTTCAGACCAACAAACACTAGCACTATTTTCGACTTCTGGTCCACAGCTTTCTGTATAATGGTTTTTACTTCAAGTATGGCCTGTTCGGTGGACCTTCCTTCAAAGAATACAAATTAGATCCTTGAGTGTAGTTCGGCAAGGAGTCGCTTCAGACGTAGACACAGAATAGATGCATATAACTTGCCTAATGTATCTAGAAATAAGATTGATCTATAGTTTGTACGATTTGTCTTTGAACGTTTGCGCTTGTAGATACTGACGAGTACAACATCAATCCAGGCTCGAAGTAGAATTGCTTGAAAACTTTTAGAAGACAGGTATTGAGATACTGAGCATCCATTTCAGTAACGCAGTTGTAATTCTATTTTCGCCGGGATTTAAGCTTTCTACAAGCTCGTACATCACTTATGAGGAATAGATTTGACCCTTTTATCAGAACAAAGGCAAGAAGAGCATCTCTTCAGTAGGATGGTACCAAGTCAGGCTTCGCGAAGTTGGTTTCCGAAAGTAAGTATTCATCCAGTTTCAAGCATACTTCTGGCATAAGCCTAATAGCCTTGGTCCGTGCTCTGTTGTATCTTCTCAATCGTTGAATGGACCGACTGGTTTGGCTCCAAAGTTACGTGCATCAGAGCCACTTCTGTTATTGAAATCACCAAGGATGATTACATGTAAATATTTAGAGAGAAACAGTCTATAGGTTTTGCCACTGGTTTGTAGAAGAATTCTTTAACAATCGTATCCTCCTTGGACTCGGTCGGAGCATAATATCCCATCAATCCAACTTTCACTCCTCCAATTTGAGACTGGATCAAATTCAGCTTCTATGCTTTTTGCCGCGTCCAGAGCTAAAGAATGCACAGTTGTCTGTTTGCAAGGAGCAGGACATCATTCGAGTAACCGTGAGGGCAATGAAATGGAAGCTTGGTACTTCGAGTCACTGCATCAGGCGCGCATTAAGATGGTTTAATTTTACTGAGGATAGCCAATTAAACTAAATGATTTGGTATTTATTGAGCAGACACGAAAATGCCGTGAATCATGTGCTTTTCAATTCTAGCATCACAAGACCATTGTTGTGCATGTTCTGTGCAATCTCATAAGTGGCACACTTTCTCCACATGACTGACTTTCTTAGATTCAATACTTTTTAATGTAAAAGGCCTACCTGGTCACAAGCTAGGCGACCATGAACCTTGACAGATTAGTGTTTCAGACTGGCAGAAATGCGTCTTTCGTTCCATTGCGAAATAGTTTCATCGACGAGTCCTTGGAGAATAGGCAATGCCAACCAGACCTTCAAAGTCTATAACGGTGCGTTAGCCGATTAACCATCGAAAAGTGGTAATAGCGTTTCAAAGAGCAGCAATTTACAAATTCTACAAATATGACTCTGGCGTAATATTTGGTTTCGGTCTATAGTAAAAGATACTTGTTTTAGTGCGATTTTTGAAGATGTTCAATTACATTGGACTCTCCTGAAATCCAGTGGAATTCAAAAATGCCTCTATATATCCCATATTACACATTCAAATAAAATGCTTAACGAAGATTTCTTTAGTAGTAGTTCGGAGGATACCTCTTTGAATTCCACTTTAAGTATTGAAAGTAGAATTCTTACCAAAGTTACGACATGCGAGGTGCCGAATAAGTAGAAAAGGGTTTGTTCAAATGAACGGAGACTGAATCATAAATGTAGAGAAAAGACCAGTCATGTTTTGCTGAAATGAGCAATTAGTAGTAGCATTGCTAGCCAAATAGTACTTAATAACATGGCAATTGTGGTCAAGCACAGGGATCACAATCATACTTTTGGACCCTTTAGCGCTAACTCATTGGGAGAGGTATTTTTCCAAATTATTCTACCATAGAGATCATTCATCATTGCCTTATAATACATCTGTTTTAGCTTGATTCCATCAGATTGATAGGAAATGAAGTTTCAAGCTACTTTTCATTAATGACCTCACTTTGACAGAGACAGACATTAGTGCAGTTTGCCTGCCTTGCAACTGAAAGAGTAAAAATAAACAAGGAAGGAAATTTTCGAATAAAATAAGCATTCCGATTTGATTCTTCCTTTCAAGGGACACCCTTGAAGGTCTGTTGCAAAATGAATGTCTTCAACTAAAAGTTCTTCTGACTTAAGCTTAGTCGCTCATCCATGCAATGACACAGTTAGTTGTTTTAACGTAAAGTACGTATCCGTCAAGACAAACTCACAGAGATAACGGTGTGAGCAATAAATACAACTTTATGCATTCAATGCAATGTTTGAAACAGAAATTGTGATTAAATAGCATGCGAGAAGGAATGGAAAAGTTCCACTTTCTTAAAATTTTTTCATTCTCACCTTATCGAATGCATTCACGCAATAATATGAGATAACAAAGTAGAAGAAAGCCTTTTGTTTGGCCTATTGACGATGTTCGAAATAAAGTTATTTTAATAAATTAATGCATCATGTTAATCTCTGAAAATTCAACCAAGTTAATCAGAGTAGCAGGCTTGAAAATAGTCACTTAGAAATACAATTATGATTAAATAATGATTAGTGAATTTTGGATAAAATGAATATCTGACATTTGTGCGCCTCAAAATTGGTAGAAACACTTCGACTTTTGTTGAATAATTCCCTTTCCATAAATGGTGGTCAAGTTGGGTACCAATTCGGTTGCGGACCTATACGAATGGATAAAAATATTTGCCCGAGGCTGCTTGCATATATTCTTCTTATTATCTTGCTGACTTAAAATTCAAGGGCAGATCATTAAACACGAAAATGCACTAACTGTTGGTCGGTGAAGATAAGCGCTTTCGCCTTAAAAATCTCAATCTTCCCTTTTAGCTGAACGAATTAGTTAAGCTTGAAGTAAACTCGACAGCATCTAAGAACTTGGGAAATAAGCTTACTTAGTGAAGCTTAGATGAAGAAATGGGAGGAGGCATCAGCGAATCAAAGTGCCGATTCTTGCTCTTCATTAACAAGGCTCCGACTCGTCCTATGGGTACAGCATGTTTGGATGTTATAAGCCTCCGAGAACGTCAACAAAACAGTAGCGAGACATTTCAGGAGTAATGTCTTTTATTCAGTAACAAAGTGTATTCAGAAGACGTGAGGTGGGGCAGATAGAAATTGAGTAAAATAGGTGCTTGTATTTCGTGAATGTGATGGTGAACTATCTCCGGGAAATGTTCTCCCCATGCAGCTGGTAGCACAAAATGGCATGCAATGATGCTAGTGGAACGAATTTGGATTAATAATTGGATCTAACCTAAAAAGCAACATACTTTTTGCCACTTTGCTCTCTCAATCAACATCAGTCGATTTCTTATCTTACAGAAGATGGCCGTTTCGGTGATTGGCTTTGCACAATTTGCCATGAAACGGGAGACACGGTGATGAGGGAGCTTCAGCCAATGGCTCGCTATTTCTTCCGTGAGTCGGTGATAAAATGGATTCTGTTGGAGGGTGAAGTGGTTGCACTTGGGGTCCGACGAAAGTAAAGGCTTGATGGAGTCCACAGCCACCTTCGAGAGGAATGATTACCAAGCTAGGATAGTTTTGGCTTGACTAGAATGCTATTTTAAATTTTACTGCTGATCCCATCCTTTCTATGTATTTGCTAGAAATCCCTATAATCTGCGCACTACTCCTCTCATTGTTAGAAGTTGTGAGCTCCGTGCCCTGAACAATTAAGCCAGGGCCATCGTTTCAAAGCTGCATTTAAAAATCTCAGTTAAGTTTAGGCACTGTTCTTTGCAATAGATGGCGTGATCTTCGGCTAGATCGCTGGGGATTTCACGCAGACAGCAACGCTTAATAACCACCTGTTTCTGTGTGGATGTGCAGTCATGCCTCCAGGTATGAAACACGCGATGTGGATGATACCACCATGCGTGAGCACATTTAAGTCACAGATACTACACACGCTGACTTTCTACTATTCACGGAGGTCAAGGTTAACCGTGTACATGTTTTGAGCTGACAACAAGAATAAGCCTTAGATTTACTACCTTTCCAATTCATCAAAACAAGATCATTGCTTCTGCTGTTCCATTTTATGCCAATTACCTCCTTACCTCAGATAATGGGTTTCATCCAACACAGGCCAGCCAGACATAGAAATGCACTGATTGTCGTGACAGATTAGCGGAAATGCGTGTACTTTCTCGGTAAAAATGGTTTACACCATCATAGATGACATTCTAGCTGCAGAAAGCTTTCACGGAAGGGTTGCTGTCGGAATTTGATTCTTCCCGTTCATTCATCCTTTCGGGTGAAATTGAAGTGGAAAGTGATTTGAAAGAGCAGTGTCCCTATACACTGGAGACGTCAAATCTGCTGCGCAACAATTCAAAACTACTTTCTGGAACCAGAATATTAAAGATATGCAATTCTACTAAGCCTCTTGATACCCAGTGGAAGCCAAAATGCCTCCGTATACATTCTCATGGAATAAAGTATTTAATGACGGTTTGTTTAACAGTACGTCAATGCATGGTTTTTTCAGTAGTGGAAATAAACCTGTCTCTCAGTTCTGGTTAGGTAGGGGAAACAAATTCCATACTCTAGTTATGACAGGGCATGTACCAAATAAACAGACTTTGTTTTGTCTGAATGGAAAGTGCATCATACAAAGAGGAGAAACAGAAGACCTGTTAACTTTGGGTTGAAGAGCATGTTAGAGGTAGCATTGCTGCCACAATGGCAGTTAATGTCATCCCGATGGTAGCGATGAAAATGAATCACATTCCAGCATTATCTTTGAAGTAAAAATACCAGTTAAGTGTCGACACTGCTCCCTATAACAAATGGCGTTATCTTGAAGTTAGATAGCTGGTGTTGGCAACGTTTAATAACAACTTGTTACTGTGCTTGTGCATGCATGCCTCCAAGTATGGAATACAGTGTTTGTAGATAATGCCATCATGCGTGAGCACACTTAATTCACATGTATTACATACGCTTACTTTTTTAACCTTCGCAGAAATAGATATGGCTCAATCAGTAATGGTGGTTCGCAACCTTAAGCAGCAATTTCCCACGGTGAGCAAATTTTTTACCTTTGAGATCGTTGAGTTCTGCATTTATGTGTGAAAGTGCATCGTGAATCAAAATTTAAACCATTTATATTCGCAAGTCAATTGATCCATATTTGGTTTATTTGAATAATTAAAAGGGATGCGATTGCATATCGATTAGCTCATTGCCTTACCTTGACCCTTCACTCAAATTCATCGATCAAAAGCTTCAAGAACAGCAATAGTGGTTTCAAGTTTAACTTCAAAAAAAAAAGAATTTCAATGTCAATTCTCATTCTTGGATAGTGTCAACAAAACCAATACGCGTAGTAAAACCTAAGGTTTCTTAACTCCCTTGGTCTAATGCTCTCGACTAAGCCTAGTTCTATCGTCAACAGCTGAATCTGGCACCATCAACTAATGAGGTGGGTCTCCCTCTAAAAATAACTCACATTGACCAATACGATCTGACTGTAAATTGTTGGGATACAAACAGAGTGAAACATATCATTCATTTAGATAGCATCATCAAAAGAATGGTGACGACATTGGAGCAAACTTTTCTAAAGACTCTGCCAGTTGGCAGAGAATATTTTCACATGCACCTCTCTTAAGTTGAAGCTCAATAGAACCGACATTACTTTTATTCATGGTTGAATTGCAAACAACACTTACTTTCCATTAACCTCGCTCGGCTCCTTTGACGTGCGTTATTGGGTTCTGTGAATTTACCTGCAATGTACTCATTAAAAGTCAGCTTTGATACACATGAAAACCAGCATTTAAGTGAATTTAAACCCACTTACTTCAATCAAAATTGTATAAAGAGTAGTGTCAACTGCGTAGAAATTGCTCCAAATGTAACATTCAACCTTTAGTCAAGATGAATGGGAAATGCAAGGATTCGGTAGGTCGCAAAATTTAAAAGAGAACAAAGCACTTCATTTGTCTTCTTGGTTCTGATGGAAAAGACTGGAAATAAAGCGGCCTATTACGAGTGCCTCTGTGGACTGATTGAGAACTAATTGCGACTAATCTAGTGCAAAAGAGAAACCTTGCTGTTTATACCCAGTCCGAAAGTGTTATTAGGAGAATGAGCAAGTTTTGCAAATCCGTCATCGAATCATCCCATAGGGATGCGAGAATGAATTCAACCATCGTAAATTATCCCAGAGAAGTTTTCAAGCTTGATCTGGCTTTGGTTTATAATGCATCGATTTCCGGTCACAAGATTTCGCTTTGTCTAATAAAACGAGGCCGATCATGACGGCCTGATTCCACGTTATCGTCGAAGCGCTATAACCTCTTCTTTTCGCGTCTAAGGGAACTTCGCGCCTCAGTCGAGTAGCCACCATTACAGTCAATACACAGAACTGACGATAATGACAACCCTATTTGAGTCAATCACATTAAATGGAAGCGGTGCGTCTGGTTTAATTTCTTCGTAAAAGAAATGAAAAACAATGAACGCTTAACGATGGTTTGAACCGAGTTCTTTTCAGCCCTTTTTAATTCCTAAGTTAAAAGCTTGACTTTGCAAACTGGTCACCACTCTCGTTAGTTTCGGAAAGTACTTTCTTTTTTAAGTGAAAGCCAACATGCCTTCCACAAGGTAGCACTAATACTTTAATGAAAACTAATGATCATTTTGAGATAAACGTTTTTCTTCTAAATTTGTTTTGTTTCGATGTAGAGGTAGGATACAAATAATTTATTCATGATTATGTGTGCTCACTTTATGAAAATAGGGGTGAAACTGCTGCTGTAGAGGAAATGAAATGAAAGGTAGGCAACTTGAAACCAGATCAGGGGTGCTCTCTGAATTACTAATCGACTGGATAAACACACATTCATCGCAAGGTTAAGAGCAGGCACTGTTTTGAGATGCTTGCGAGAACACAAGCTTTCAAGCCACCATTCACCTTAAGTCAGAGGAAATGTTTTCCCTTTTCTTAGCAAAGAATCGCAGTCTACTTGGGGAACCAGTCTGTGCAAAAATACCACGCTGACAAAACAAGACATAATAATAATATGAGTACCGCAGAGATCTCGAAAACGAAGGTAACCTAAGCGAAACAGAATGATATCATTTGTCACTTACCGGTTTTTTCGACATGACAAGAAAATGGCAAATGCAATACGCACTCGGCTCCATCAGATGAATCCAAGCCTTGAAAATGCGGCGAATGTAGATGTCATACAAGAGACTGAAGCTGTAGCTTCTTTTAAGGTTTATATGAAAAAAAAATGATCGGTGTAAGAATCACCTCTGAGCCCTTTCAGTGCACCACTGAATCGCTTTTACAATGTATAGTCCGGCTTTCATAATATCCACTGCCCAAGAAAGCTAGATTACCTAAAACTATTAGCATAAGCCCCTAAAGCAGGGGAAACGGCTATTTCAGTTCATGAAGGCCGAGGCTGAAATGAGGTCTTTTCGACAGTCTTGAGAAGTTTGACAATGAATCTCAATACCACCACCCAACGCTGCACCACTTTGCGCAGGAAATGCCAAGTGGCATACTTAAAGCAATTCCACTTTGATAAATACTTTCGTTTCCTAATTTTAACCTAACGATTCTCAAACAAAACGAATATTTTATTACTACGACGACACTCCAACTGCATCACGCAACGCTAGTTATTTAAACAGTTATATCTTGATTGGCGATTAAATTGGCATAGAACAGTAAATGCACAACTGTTATCCCTTATAAGATGAAAAGCCATCACTGAAGTGGATATTTCAGATAAACTTCAAGGAGCTCAGAACTAGCTAGTGGATCTTTGTTTAATCTCTATTGCCATCAATCTAATTGCATCCCTTTTTTCGGTCTTATTGTCGGGTATTCCGGTTGGAGATAGGAGTCAGGTACTATCGCCAGGCCCTGTTCATATTTTGAACCGAATCGAGTCGTCAGTGGCCTCTTTCTGTCGTCGTCGAGAAGTCAGAATTTCCTTGGTTAAATTTTTCTTACCACAATCTTTGCCACGAAAAATCACCGGCCAACAAAAGTCGCTTCTATAAATGCGGTGATAGCTGATATATTTGCAATGGCCAACGACTTTCACCAAATTGACAGGATCAGACTGTGATCCCTGTGCTTGACCACAATTGCCATGTTATTAAGTACTATTTAGCCAGCAACGCTACTACTAATTGCTCATTTCAGCAAAACATGACTGGTCTTTTCTCTACATTTATGATTCAGTCTCCGTTCATTTGAACAAACCCTTTTCTACTTATTCGGCACCTCGCATGTCGTAACTTTGGTAAGAATTCTACTTTCAATACTTAAAGTGGAATTCAAAGAGGCATCCTCCGAACTACTACTAAAGAGATCTTTGTTAAGCATTTTATATGAATGTGTAATATGGGATATATAGAGGCGTTTTTGAATTCCACTGGATTTCAGGAGAGTCCAATGTAATTGAACATCTTCAAAAATCGCACTAAAACAAGTATCTTTTACTATAGGCCGAAACCAAATATTACGCCAGAGTCATATTTGTAGAATTTGTAAATTGCTGCTCTTTGAAACGCTATTACCACTTTTCGATGGTTAATCGGCTAACGCGCCGTTATAGACTTTGAAGGTCTGGTTGGCATTGCCTATTCTCCAAGGACTCGTCGATGAAACTATTTCGCAATGGAACGAAAGACGCATTTCTGCCAGTCTGAAACACTAATCTGTCAAGGTTCATGGTCGCCTAGCTTGTGACCAGGTAGGCCTTTTACATTAAAAAGTATTGAATCTAAGAAAGTCAGTCATGTAGAGAAAGTGTGCCACTTATGAGATTGCACAGAACATGCACAACAATGGTCTTGTGATGCTAGAATTGAAAAGCACATGATTCACGGCATTTTCGTGTCTGCTCAATAAATACCAAACCATTTAGTTTAATTGGCTATCCTCAGTAAAATTAAACCATCTTAATGCGCGCCTGATGCAATGACTCGAAGTACCAAGCTTCCATTTCTTTGCCCTCACGGTTATTCGAATGATGTCCTGCTCCTTGCAAACAGACAACTGTGCATTCTTTAGCTCTGGACGCGGCAAAAAGCATAGAAGCTGAATTTGATCCAGTCTCAAATTGGAGGAGTGAAAGTTGGATTGATGGGATATTATGCTCCGACCGAGTCCAAGGAGGATACGATTGTTAAAGAATTCTTCTACAAACCAGTGGCAAAAACCTATAGACTGTTTCTCTCTAAATATTTACATGTAATCATCCTAGGTGATTTCAATAACAGAAGTGGCTCTGATGCACGTAAAGTTGAAGCCAAACCAGTCGGTCCATTCAACGATTGAGAAGATACAACAGAGCACGGACCAAGGCTATTAGGCTTATGCCAGAAGTATGCTTGAAACTGGATGAATACTTACTTTCGGAAACCAACTTCGCGAAGCCTGACTTGGTGCCATCCTACTGAAGAGATGCTCTTCTTGCCTTTGTTCTGATAAAAGGGTCAAATCTACTCCTCATAAGTGATGTACGAGCTTGTAGAAAGCTTAAATCCCGGCGAAAATAGAATTACAACTGCGTTACTGAAATGGATGCTCAGTATCTCAATACCTGTCTTCTAAAAGTTTTCAAGCAATTCTACTTCGAGCCTGGATTGATGTTGTACTCGTCAGTATCTACAAGCGCAAACGTTCAAAGACAAATCGTGCAAACTATAGATCAATCTTATTTCTAGATACATTAGGCAAGTTATATGCATCTATTCTGTGTCTACGTCTGAAGCGACTCCTTGCCGAACTACACTCAAGGATCTAATTTGTATTCTTTGAAGGAAGGTCCACCGAACAGGCCATACTTGAAGTAAAAACCATTATACAGAGAGCTGTGGACCAGAAGCAGAAAATCGTGTTAGTTTTTGTTGACCTGAAAATGGCCGTTGACTAGTTGCCTAAAGCTGCAATAATCAACTGATTGATTGATCTAGGCGGCTTTTGACAAATGCTCCATTCGGCAAAGTCCTTGATGGCATCACCGATGGGGAAATTGAGGGTAACAAAGGGCTACTTTGTGATGGAACTTGGTATGAGATTACTTCTTTTCAACCGAACCCTCCAACTCATATTGAATGAAACCTTCTCCTCACTATCCAGCAGGATGAGCAACTCAACTGCCATATCTCGGATGCAAATAATGCTTACTCACACACGGTCGCTACTAGAAAGGAATACCTGGATAAGGACAAGCAGACGAGGACAACAAAGGCCCATCGGCCATAAAAGACACTAAAATGTGCCGAGAAGGGACGAAATGCCGCAAAAAAATGTAACTGAAGGATGAACTGATACTGCCCGACCAAACCATGCCGAAGAAGTACCAGGGTGCCGAAGACGTCAATTTAACTGTCCTACTGCTATGTACATGTGTTTAACTGTTGCACAAGCTCTTTGTATTTCTGTCGTACCCCCAATAAGTCCTTGGGACTTGCCCGATGGGTGGTGATGAATAAGAAAATCAAATTCTCCAGCGATTTGTTAAGGAACACAGCAATAAATGTGGTGGTGTAATCGTAAGCAATATGATTGAATCGTGGAATAAAGCACCAACACAGAGGCAGATCCGAGCATCTAAATACGTTCCCGTTTGGTCGTAGAAACGGCTCTCTGTAGCAGATAAAGATACCTTCAGCGATCTCTTAAGGTGTATGCGCGTGACTGCCATCCGGTTTGAAGCACTCAGTGAGTGGGTGAGGCTGTCATGCGTGAACACACATTGTTTGCGGTTACTTTCATTGCACCATTTAATGTCGGCAGAAGCAAATGTAGACTCACTGATCACTGTAGCAATATATTTTTTCGCAGTGTGCAGAATTGATGATATTCACTGTTGATACTCTGGGTCACAACTACGGAATATTTAAACCCACAGATAAATTGACCCCTAACTAGTTTGCTTCAAATCGAAAAACTGGTGGAATTTTGGCGCGACTCACACATTGATATGCTTTAACCTCTTCCTTGCAATATGCCTTGCAACTGCAAGTCATGATCGACAATCACGAGGTTCAATAGCGAAATTAATTCGTTCATGTTCCACTTCAGCGAAGAGCTTGAACCCTAGCTGCAAATCGTGGATACCACCCACGGATTGTGAGTGTGCATAATGCAAGTACGTGAGTGGATGACGATCTCGTGAATCTATCAAGATGGTTGAAATATGATATTTGTGCTATTATAATGAGCATGTACGATTCTCTTAGCAAGCCGGTCAACATAGTGCACACCAACATTATCGTAGCCAATGGGAGAATCAACTGATGACTGGATATCTATAGTAACTATCTTCACTCTAAGTATTTCTCAGCTTTATTTGATATTGCACTGACATCAACGTAAATAAGGAGCAGTGCAATCAGTGATTAATAAGTCAATGGTCAGCATTTATTTGCAGTCAGTTGATCCAACTATGACATTAATTTTGAGTCTCCACGTAAACCATGTATGATTTAGCTTCCTGCCATTAAAGTATTCTAAAAAGTTGACAACTGCTAGTATGGCAGAATTTTCCTGAACATTTTGGTTGACTGATTATTATTGCAATGTATAAAAAATGGGAAAGTTCAAGTCTGCCCATATAACAGAATCGTTTGAACACATTTGTTGTACTGACGCGGAACTATGCGTGTTGCAGTAATCTTAAAAGCCTTTGCCCGGTATCAATGCTGTTGTAAGCTGTAAGTTCCGTGCCCTGAACAATTAAGCCAGAGCCATCGTTGCAAAGCTGCGTATAAAAATATCAGTTAAGTGTGGGCACTGTTCTTTGCTATAGATGGCGTGATCTTCGGCTAGATCGCTGGGGATTTCACGCAGACAGCAACGCTTAATAACTACCTGTTTCTGTGTGGATGTGCAGTCATGCCTCCAGGTATGAAACACGCGATGTGGATGATACCACCATGCGTGAGCACATTTAAGTCACAGATACTACACACGCTGACTTTCTACTATTCACGGAGGTCAAGGTTAACCGCGTACATGTTTTGAGCTGACAACAAGAATAAGCCTTAGATTTACTACTTTTCCAATTCACCAAAACAAGATCATTGCTTCTGCTGTTCCATTTTATGCCAATTACCTCCTTACCTCAGATAATGGGTTTCATCCAACACAGACCAGCCAGACATAGAAATGCACTGATTGTCGTGACAGATTAGCGGAAATGCGTGTCCTTTCTCAGTAAAAGCGGTTTATACCATCATGGATGACATTCTAGCTGCAGAAAGCTTTCACGGAAGGGTTGCTATCGGAATTTGATTCTTCCCGTTCATTCATCGTTTCTGCTGAATGTGAGGTAGAAAGTGATTTGAAAGAGCAGTGTCCTTATGCACTGGAGACGTCAAATCTGCTGCGCATCAATACAAAACTACTTTCTGGAACGAGAATATTGAAGATATGCAATTCGACTAAACCTCTTGATACCCAATGGAAGCCAAAATGCTTCTTACACCTTAGCAATGCACGTTTTTTTCAAAAGCTTAAACAATACTGTCTTTCAGTTCAGGTAACGTTGGGGAAACAAATTCCATACTATAGTTATGGCAGGTCATACATTAAAGAAGCAGTAAAGACTTCTCATTAACTGAATGGAAAGTGCATCATACAAGGAAGAGAAACAGAGCACCTGTTAACTTTGGGTTGAAGAGCATGTCAGGGGTAACATTATTGCCACAATGGTAGTTAATGTCATCCCGATGGTAGCGATGAAAATGGACCACCTTCCAGTATTGTCAATATGATAAAAAACACCCGCCATCGCCACAACTGCAGATATCAGCAGAATTATAAAAGCGAGTATTTTTGGCCACCTTTTCTTCGTGGCGAGGATGAGGATAATGAAAATGGTACCAAGAAAAGTCATAAGTCCCGACGTCAGCAAAAGGCCACCGACGATTTTATTATTCCGCTCGTTTGAACAGGGTGCAGTTATAATGCTTGATCCACATCCCCAACCAGAATAGCCAACAGCAAAGCAGAATAACAGCGTGGCGAGGAGACCGATAGCGACAAGTATACAACTACGATCCATTAGCTAACTGGTATATCCTTGAAAACAATTTGGAGCATCTACATCGGAGGATGACTTTTATATAGCATGAGAGGCCACATAAGTGCACTCTCAATTGAATGCCAGTTTGATAACCAATAGAAATTTAATTGTTTTTGAAGAAGTAATATCGTGTTCTATGAAAGGTATATTTGCCGAGCTGAAGTTGAGATATCGCCATGAAATTCAGACATTTGTATTATGCACAAAAGTGCTCATTATAATTGGAAAATGAGACTATTTAGCAAAATACATTTACTTGGTGAAGCTTTGAGTGGTAACATTGAGATACAAGGTTTAGTTTATGATGCAAATGACCTGATCTCGGTCGCAACACTCATGAATTGTATTGGCCGATATCACCTGCTTCAACAATTGATGTTAACATTTTTTGGCCATTTCACTTATCCAAGAATTTGAATTGAAAAGTATATTCGCTATTGCACTGAAAGGGTTCCGAGATGTTTTGTAAACCAATAGGATTTTATTGTCAAACAAATAAGCAGTCCTTAAAAGAAACCATGGCTTTCTTTACTGAATGACATCTATATCGCACTTGCAACCCTGCTGCCTGACTTCGTTGGATTGTTAAAGCTTGGAGTCAGGCTGGCTCTATCCTTATCTCTTTGACTTGCAGCTGATAAAGCCGCGCTAATATTAAGTAAGCCATATCTGAAGAAATGGTAAATGACAGGCCAACTTCTTCAGCGTCATTCTTAATTTAAACTTGTATGGCCATACTTTGCCAAATCTGAGGGGTAACTTAGCAGTCGGCTATACTTTCGTCATAACTTTTTAGCATCAGCAGCAGCAGCAGTCATCGAATTGTCTATGATTAGCTTCTTAACACAAAGTGGTTGATGGTTCGAAATTTTATTTTCTCACAAGCCTCTCAAAATATCGCCTGATTTGAAGTTTTCGATAAAGTGTGTGTTCACCAAATCGACTGGTGCTTCAGAGAGCACTGCTGATCCGGCTTGAAATTGTACAACTCTTGGTTCGTTGTCTCCAGCATCAGTTCCACTTCTGTCTTCATAAAAATAGCAGGCAGAATCATAAATAAATTACTTTGGTCTAGCAGGCTCGTCATCATTCATTGCCTGTGTTTCCAGACAAAACAGGAGCAACTCTGGGGCTAATGAGAGGGGCGGCCGGATAGGACCGATCACCCATCAAACGTAAAGAAGTAGATTAGGCCGACAAATGTACAAGATCGTACAGTCTGGTAACTGAGGTGCGCCGTGAATATCTGGATTCATTGTCTCGAACTGGACTGTGGAATGTGCGTGCATTTGTTATTAAATGGAATCTCCGCCAGAAAGTTGAAAAGGCTTCTGGAAGAGACATGAAGATTGTCTACCCTTAACAGTATCGAGGAAGCTCGAGCTGGCACTATGAAGTGAAATTGCCTCCTGTACGGCAGAAGAGAAGCAACCAGAGAATCGAAGATGTCAATAAAAACTACCACCACCAAGAAGTCCTTGAAACTTGCCCGAATGGGTGGAGAGTAAATCAAATATAAAAAAAGTCTCAAAGTGATGATTAGCCTTCATAACGTATTAGCGCTACTTTGTGGAACGTACGTATGTATTTCCAGTTTGGAATGACAAACCATTATGATAGGAATCAAGCCACCATAATTCCTTCTTTTACAGCGAAACAAAGTGTGTTTGCATGATTGACAAGAACAGAATCTTCCGTTCCCGTCAACTTTGGGTATCGTAGATCAAGATGCAGTCCCTCACTTATCGTACGAAATACCGCATTTTTTGAGATGTAGTCGATCAGGGATTTGCTTGTTTATTCATTTCCGATCTAGAGTAGGAGTTTATGTACTAAAATCAGTTCTTCAATTTCGACTCAAAATGATTTTTTTTTAAAAAAATATATACTTATAAGCTTTTGCACCCAGAAAGTTCATTCATCATTGCCAGACAACGCAATCGCGCAAGCTCGAGCTTCAAGATACTGTTGCTATTGCTCCAGCTCCATAGTTTCCCAGTACTTAGTTCAAGTAATTCCATTGACAGATTGCAAACAGTGAGTGAGTGATAGACATTCGAAATTATCGCTCTAGGTCTCAAAACTTACCATGAGATGATATTTTCATGTGCAAGGTCTCTTGAAACATGAAGTCCCTTGAGCACTCATTCCATGACTCAGATCCATGTTCTTGTAAACAATTCTGCTGTCACAAGCAGAGCACGTGTCGGAATAAGTATTGGTTCTGATGTTTGAGACAAAGCTTGTGATTAAATAAGATGCTGGGATAAGTGGGATACCACCAATGTTTCTAGACATTCAATCCACGCATTGTTAGAGGTTTCAAGCATTGACGCAACGATATACGGTATCAAATTTCAGAAAAACGCATGACGTTGGGCTTTTTGAGGGTGTTGGAACAAACAGTAAAACAAACAATGTATAATTTCATTTCCTTGAAATCAAATCGAATTACTTGCAGTGGAATCAGGCATATAAACAGTGCAAATTCGTTCAAATTTTCAGTAAGCAATTTGATCTGAACCAGATGGACGACTCAAATTTGAGCACATCAAGACTGGCACAAACTGTTTATATTTTTTAAAAACTTCCCTGATGAAAATTGATGATTTACAAGGGTTGCGTTTCAGCTTCAGGCATTGGCACCTGCTTTTTGACTTGCGACTGAATCAGAGATTAGAAGCAGAACAAAAACCTGAAAACTGAATCCGATTTTTAGCAGAGAAGCGCAACAAGTCTGGGTGAAGTGTTGATCGGCAGTCATTCTGTGGAGATAAGAAATGGCGTATTAAAGTGTCAATCGCTCACTTTAGGCATAAGAGTATCCGCTTGAGCAGCCACTCTGGTGTGCCCAACTTTGAAACCTAACTCAAGGCCTGCTAGCTGGTGCTTGAAACCTCTCTAGACTTAGCGACAGTAAGGCTAAAATCTTTTAAAAGTTTGCACCTTATTAATTTTTGCTTGAATAAGATCCATTTAAGAAAAGTTTTCGTCCGCTCTGGATCGGATGCTGTTGGGTCCATTGTATTTAATTTAGTGAAACACTTCCCGAAGGGCATAAGAATCAATAGCCATTTTTTCGAGAGAACAAATACATTTAAAATCAGTTCTAAAAAGTGTCTAAATGCAGTACTTCATCAACATTCGCTGTTTTTCACAAATGATATTCAAAATAACTGAAAAAAAGGTTTGCATTTTGAGTAAATAATACACAATTTAATTGACAATTACAAATGTTGATTGATACTTGGATCTTGGTGTCAAAGGTGACACCCTTTCCTGGCTATGGGGCTTGTTGAAGTGGATAGAAAAGCTGACCAAAATGATGCTTTTCAAGGTAGTAAATGACACCACTGAATGATCAAATGGCGGTCATAGCGATCGTAACGCAGGCAACGATACTGGTACAGCCATAAAAAAACTTACCTTTTGAGAGAACGATGCAAATTCTGGAGACTCCTACAATTTTTCATTAATTTTATGCGGATTCTATTAAAAGAGCCACAATTAAAAATGCTTAGTTTTCGAAAGAAATTTTGGTTTTCAGCACTAAACGAAAGCATGATTTCGTACTAATCTCTTGGAATAAAAAAAACGATTGAATTTTCCAACTTTCGTACAAAACCAAATTGGTTTTATATATCCTTAAGACAATTTCGTAAACTTGTAAAAATCTCCTACTAATATAAGTCAAGGTAGACAGCGATGGTAGAGGCTTCCTTGAGCTCATCAAAGCCAGCGCACTAGACAAGCAGCAATTTATCACATTCTCAGTATCTTCTCGTGGGGCAGCAGTTGAGGGTTCTTCATGGGTCAGCTATGAATTTCAAACATCTGCCGGATATTGTATGGGATACCGGCCATCCAATAATTGCAAAAAATAGTCCATTTCACAGAAATTTAGGTGTCAAAATCTGGCCACTTTTATGTCCCGTCATTTGTCAACTAAGAACTGGAATGACCACTATGAACCACCAGAGTATTTCTCCATTCTGAGTGAATCGGCCTCCATTCCTATGAGAAGTTATTTAATTGCATTTCGATCCTTGTTTGTCAAAAATGGGTGACCGAATTCTAGCAATCGCATTTTCTATTAAGGAAGTCATTTGCAACGACAATTCTCACAATTTAACTCTGCATTCAGCTGAATTGACGATAAAAATTCACAGAATGCGCGCCTTTCATTCTACCGCAAAATATCATGAGTTTATTTCCCGGTGAAGATAGAGGTATAGCTCGAGGACATCATCTCCAAATAATTTTTTGAAATCGGTATTGTCACTTTGGCTAAACAGCAAGTACTGCTTGTACTGGGATGTTGTTAACTATGTGAAACTATTTATGAATGAAAGAGCAGTCTGTGCAAGTCACAAACTTGAAAGGAACGGAGGAATAAAATATATTTAGCTTGGTTCTTACCAAGAGCGACTGGGAGTGAAATGTTGCATTCTAGTTGACCCTATATGTAACTTGAGAAAAGCGATCTGCCAGTCAATTTCATCTCAACTCCTGGAATTGAATAGACCAGCTTCTGTCAATTCTACACTTAATCAATCATCTGATGTGCGAATAAAGCTTGGCTATTGTAAAATTTGCCTAGTAAAGTTGTCAAGCTTGATCATACTTTAATTTTCTCTTCACCAGTTTTCCGTCGTTAGATTTAGCTTGGATTACCGCGGATGAAGAAAACCAGGAGACGGGACCTCGGACAACTACTGCATTCCAGTCCGCCATGGAAAAGAGACCGAAATAGACCATTATTTATCAGAAGGGAAGTTTTCAACGAAACATTACGATTTTCTGCTGGTTATAAGGTGCTCAAGTGTAATATGTCTATTTCATCCAAAGTATGTTTTGTAGAAATTTGATTGGAATTGTATTTTCTGATGAAAATTTGGATAATTCAGTTTTATATGTAGGGATAATTACACAGCGATGAATGCATTTAGAGTTTTGGCAGTCAACATCGCATTTTAATCGTTTTAATGTTCAAAACAATGAGCCAAAATAGTGCTGCGCTCTACAGTCTATAACCTTTAGAACCTTATGTCGATGGTTGCCGCATCTGATAAAGCGCGAAGGAAAAATCTGGTAATACTAAGGATCCACCGTTTGTTCCAACATCTTGTTTAATCAGAGATTAAAATAAAATTGTGCATTTGTATTTATTGGCCCAGAACGACCATATTGAGGGAGTAGCCTTGTTGGCAAGACCTTCGATCTGGATCAAGGCGAGGAGACCAGTTGATCTGGGGAGTCTTTTAGTAGATCCTAAATAAATGAATTTGAACTTGCAAAAGTTGATAATACTTGTACTCTGTGAAGGATTGCAATATCCGGAAAATGCCTTCGAAAAATTTGAAGCTGGTGTGAATCTGAGAGAGTCGGAAAACTAAACTAATGCCAGTTTCTGTCTAAGCGGCTGTAATAGTGTTGAGCGGCTGGAACTATTGTTTCTCGAAATTCCATTGCCTAACAAAAGAATTTCAAACTGATGCAAATGTACCATATGACATTCTGAATAACATATTTGTTGGAAAACTATGGTAATATACCTCATACTACTAGTCTAAAGTTAAGAGTTCACAATTAAATAACGTCGCTAAGTGTTGCCTACATTGTCATGACCCATTATTGGTATGTAAAAATGGGTAAACAAGAAATACTCATCGATGCAACAGGTCTTGAAAGAGGTAGCAATCGGTGCGTTAATTGGGAGACTGCTTCGAAACCTACAATATCCTGAGTTGTCGAAGACGACATTATGATGGGCACTTTGTATCATCGGCTGGTAATGAATACAATGAACCAGTGATGATCATTAAAGTCGAGTCTTCGATCATCTGTATTTGAGTCCCATTCGAAATGTTTTGCGTTCCAAACTGGTCAGTATAAGAGCAAACATTCATTTTTTAGGGAGAATTTTGATAAGCAAACTACGGGAAACATGTTTTCCGTAAAATAACGTTAAAGGATTGCTGAACGTTGATAATTATTTTGAGAAAATTTTTTGTCTTCAAACTTGTTTAATTTGTACGCAGGAAACAAAGACAAGGAAGATAAAGCCTAATCAAACTTATTTAATTCTTCACTTTATGTCCTTATTTTTGAATAAAGAGTGTACATGACGCTGGAGATAATGATCTAAGGTCTAGGCCACTTTACACCAGCTCAAGGGTGTCATTTGGACTATTAATGGCATGGATGATCACGCGCTTTATCGCAGGTTTAAAAATAGCAGACTTTTCTGAAGCTTGTGAGAGAACACAATCATTTTATGTTGAAGGAAATTCACTCCGTTTTCTAAGCAAAGGATCGCTGTTTATTTCGATGACTGCGGTACGCAAAGTCAGCACGTTGGCAAAAAGAGACGTCAGATATTTATAGACATCGAAAACCATCAGTTGATAGCTAAGGATAAAATAAGAAAAACGGAATGAACAGGTCATCCGCCTACCATTTCTTCCAGTATGTTACGAAAATGGCTAGTGCTGTACACATTCAGCAACGTACTAAGGGCCAGGCCAAAATAATTTCAAGACTTGACAGTGTGACAGCTTGGGGCTACCTTGGTGAAACTCAGTAGCAAATTTCGTGTAGAAGACTGAAGCTGCAAAAAATGCTTTGTTCTTTTGACAACAGAATGGCAGTGGTTTGAGCTTCAACTATGATTTTCTGAACTGATTTTCTAAGTTGTGCTCCGGCTTTCAGCTTATCAACTGACAAGAAACTATGATTGTCTAAAACACAACATTAGTTGGTGAAGCAGGTGGGATCGACTATTTGTTCCTTGAACTTTGCGACTAACTAGAGGTTCTCTAAACCGGGAACCACAAGCTGGCTTTCAGTACCGTCATTTGACTTTGCATCACGTTGTTCAGGTGAAAAGCGTGGTTTCAATAATTTTAATTTGCTAAATATACTCATGTTCTGGTTATAAAAGGACACTATACGGCAGACACTACGAAGGTACTTCAACTGCACCTCAACAAGTCACTTATTAGACCAGCTATGTTTCGATTGGTGATTAAATTGGCATGCAACTGTAAGTGCACATATGATGTCTCTTATGCTATATAAGGACCATCCACCGGTTTAGATACTTCAAGCAGATTTCAAGGAGAAGGCAAATAACAAATGAACGGTGGTATCTTCTATATTGCGATCAGTGTCATTGCAACATTGTTCACCTTCCTTGCCGTCGGCTACTCTGGTTGGGGATGTGGATCAAGTATTATCGCCGAGCCGTGTTCATATAATGGAAATAATCGAATCATCGGCATTCTTCTACTGTTGTCGGGAATCTTGACTTTTCTTAGTGTCATTTTCATCAGGCTCATCTTCGTCACGAACAGAACTTGGTCAAAAATACTCGCTTTTATAATTGTGCTAGTAGCTGCAATCCTGGCGACTGCCGGCGTCTTTATTTTCATTGATACCACCAGACTATGGTCTGTTTTCTTTGCCACCATTGGCATGACATTAACTATTACATTGACAGCGATTCTGCCCTTGACTTTTTCTTCCACACAAGTGTAACTGGCCTTTCTCTCTTCTTTGTATTATTCACTTTCCATTCGTTTAAAACAACTTCATTTCTACTTATTTGGTGTTTAGCATGTTGCAACCTTGGTATGACTTTTATTTAAAGTGATGTGACTGAAATTAAAGTCGGATTTGATTCTACTACTGAAAAACATATCCAATGAAATACTGTTAAAGAAATCACTATTTAAAATTTTATGCAATCGGTAACATGGAAGGTATAGAAGTGCTTCGAATTCCACTAGATTTCAGGAGATGCAGCGAAATGTCGTATCCTTATTAATAACAGTCCAGCAGTTATTTGTGGTTAATGGGTTCATCAGCGGCAATCATTTAAGGCCTCTATTGTTTAGGGTAAACTTTTTTTTCAAAATCATTATGGCTTCACTCTTAGCATAGAAGACGACTAAATAACAAAATTCAAACATCTTAGAAACGCCACACTTGTAGAGCTTGTCAAATCCTGCCATCCGACATGCTGACGGTAAATCAGCTAATGTCTTATTATGGATTTAAGTGATTCTGCTGACAATAATTTTCTACAAGCCCTTTTTTTGCTTGAATATAATCGAAAATGCTGCAACTCTTTTTAATGGAATAAGGCACATATTTCTGTCAATCCGGTACAGCTATATGTTGATGTACATTATTGCCTATATTTTTTTATTACTTACTCCCCACCCATTAGGGCAAGTCCCAAGAACTTATTGGAGGTATAATAGAAGTACAAATAGTTTTTACATCAAGTAGCTCACAACAGTTAACGCAGCTTACAGTAAAAATGTTTATCGTCGTCTTCGGTTGGCTGGTCGCTTCTTTGGCAGGATTTCTTCGTACAGATAGCAGTTCGGTTTCGCAGTGGCACCTCGTCCGTCTTCATATCACTTCTAGCAATCTTTCAACATTCTGGCGGAGGTTCCATTCATTGCTACATGCACGTGCATTCCACAGTCAGTTTTGAGGCCAAGAATTCGGTTATTTACGTCGTGCCTTGTTTGTCAGGCTGTAAGGGTGATTGGCCCTAACCGGCCGCCCCTCTTATTAGCCCCTAGAGTTGCCCCTGGGGGTTACCGGTGGACACCAAGAGGAGGTTGAGATTGGCCACTTAAGCCTTTTGATAGAGTGCGCTGAGCCCGATTGGAATTAACGATGTGGAATAAGAAAGTAACTGAGTCTCATGGAGTAAGGGAGTAAAAATGACTTCGTGATTTCGGAATCGAAATGTGAAAAATTAAAGGCTTATTTTTGTCAGTTCTGCAACTACTCACTGTTAACCTGAGATTCTTGCTTACCTTGGTCTTGAGATATCGACTAATCTCCATGCTCTCGTCAACAGCTGAGTCTATCTTCACCAGCCAATTATCGCGATCCTCCTTTTTTGGAACTTTTTTTTGAGGTAATCTTGCCTCAACAAGGACTTGCGCTGACCAACAAATCCGACCGTTAATAGTTGGGAAGTAAATAGTTCAGTTTGAAACCGTTATCGGTCGAATGTCTTACATTTCTTGTGTCGCACCAAGTGAGGACATGGTTGGCAAAGACTATTTTCCGTATACACGTCAGTTAAGTGGAAACTTAATAGATTTAAGATGCAGTCAAATTTCGAAAAACCATTTATTCACTATGGAAAGTTAATTAACTTTGGCTAAAGTCCACGTTATCGCTTTAGTACCTTTTCTTCACAGATTCATTCATGGGAAGTTTGATAAATGTTGTTCTATACCAGCAGTGCTCACGATGACATTTGTAATAGGCTAACATGTTATGCATGAGATTAGGGCATAAATCTCAATCAAAATAAGAAAGTTAACATCTTGCAATGTAAGTTATTGTCTTTTGTAAAGAAATCTGCAGTATTGTTGGCACCGTCGAATTTGCCATTGAGAATCAGCATTGAGAAAGGCGAATATCGCCTCTGAGTTCATTCATGAATATTATTTACGCTGGACAAAGTATTGCTCTCTGTCCACGGTCCATGTTCTCACATGAAGTTCTGATGGTCGAAGAACGGTGCGCGATAGGTACAACGAATCGGTGCCCAAAATAGAAGATAGGAATGACTACAAGCTATCATCATAGCAGGGAAATTGTCAATAACGTCTTAACAGTGAATGGCACAAATCACTTGGCCTGTCAGCATTTTAGACCTAGTAGACCTTCATTACAGTACCAGCCTGTGCAGCCGATAACGAGGAACAGTAGGAATGCTATGAGTAAGTTGGTACAAGTTCAACCGCCCCAGCATTTCATGACAAGACGTAAGGAAAATCATTCATTAATCGAGTGTAACTTCATCATCACTGAAGGACTTGTCTATAAAAATTTATTCAAGTGCTATAGTTTCTATCCACTCAGAGTGTCTACATCGCAGTTGTACTCCTCTGTCCTAACTTAGCCGCACAAATTATACTATTCCGAGCTATCGTGCCGTTGCGGATGGCTTAATGTGAATCGGTCTCATAAGACTTCAAATAGTAAGCTCAAGCATAGATATAATCCACTCACATTTGGCATCCACGGAAGACCATCATTAGATTTTAATACGAGTATGTGGCTGTTGATAGATGTTTCTGCATCTAGCATTCAAGCCAGCTTTTGATACTGATTTATAGGTTATATTTAATCTAATCCACTTCGAAAGAACACAGTTGTCCAAATTTTTGATTGCTTCAGATATAGGCGGATAAGTGGCAATATTCTTAACTTTTCAAGTAATTTCTGATGCCTCCTAATACTAGGGATATGAGCCCTTAACCCAGTTGGCTTTGCAGTGCAGACCTGCATTGCACTTTCTAATGAGCGTTCATTTTAGGCACGCCTTCCAGTGGATCATTTTATATCGAATCACGACAATGCAAAACCGTGAGTCTTGGTGTACATACCTCCTCCTTTACTTCTGTAACTGTGCTTTTAAAAATGAAGATTTCTACGACCGTTCTCTCTTATCTCTTCGTTTTATTATACATCGGGACGCTGATATAGACTTCATGGCTGAGACTAACATTTTTTACAGTCTGGCTTGGGGAATGTACACCTCATGCCTTGACTGGGAAGTCAAAAGACCTTAACTCGAATTATCTCACATATTTTAAGGAGCTTTGATTGCACTGCTCCTTATTTACGTTGATGTCAGTGCAATATCAAATAAAGCTGAGAAATACTTAGAGTGAAGATAGTTACTATAGATATCCAGTCATCAGTTGATTCTCCCATTAGCTACGATAATGTTGGTGTGCAGTATGTTGACCGGCTTGCTAAGAGAATCGTACATGCTCATTATAATAGCACAAATATCATATTTCAACCATCTTGATAGATTCACGAGATCGTCATCCACTCACGTACTTGCATTATGCACACTCACAATCCGTGGGTGGTATCCACGATTTGCAATTAGGGTTCAAGCTCTTCGCTGAAGTGGAACATGAACGCATTAATTTCGCTATTGAACCTCGTGATTGCCGATCATGACTTGCAGTTGCAAGGCACATTGCAAGGAAGAGGTTAAAGCATATCAATGTGCGAGTCGCGCCAAAATTCCACCAGTTTTTCGATTTGAAGCAAACTAGTTAGGGGTCAATTTATCTGTGGGTTTAAATAGTCCGTAGTTGTGACCCAGAGTATCAACAGTGAATATCATCAATTCTGCACACTGCGAAAAATATATTGCTACAGTGATCAGTGAGTCTACATTTGCTTCTGCCGACATTAAATGGTGCAATGAAAGTAACCGCAAACAATGTGTGTTCACGCATGACAGCCTCACCCACTCACTGAGTGCTTCAAACCGGATGGCAGTCACGCGCATACGCCTTAAGAGATCGCTGAAGGTATCTTTATCTGCTACAGAGAGCCGTTTCTACGACCAAACGGGAACGTATTTAGATGCTCGGATCTGCCTCTGTGTTGGTGCTTTATTCCACGATTCAATCATATTGCTTACGATTACACCACCACATTTATTGCTGTGTTCCTTAACAAATCGCTGGAGAATTTGATTTTCTTATTCATCCCCACCCATCGGGCAAGTCCCAAGGACTTATTGGGGGTACGACAGAAATACAAAGAGCTTGTGCAACAGTTAAACACATGTACACAGCAGTAGGACAGTTAAATTGACGTCTTCGGCACCCTGGTACTTCTTCGGCATGGTTTGGTCGGGCAGTATCAGTTCATCCTTCAGTTACATTTTTTTGCGGCATTTCGTCCCTTCTCGGCACATTTTAGTGTCTTTTATGGTCGATGGGCCTTTGTTGTCCTCGTCCGCTAGTCCTTATCCAGGTATTCTTTTCTAGTAGCGACCGTGTGTGGGTAAGCATTATTTGCATCCGAGATAGGGCAGTTGAGTTGTTCATCCTGTTGGATAGTGAGGAGAAGGTTTCATTCAATATGAGTTGGAGGGTTCGGTTGAAAAGAAGTAGTCTCACACCACGTTCCATCACAAAGTAGCCCTTTGTTACCCTCAATTTCCCCATCGGTGATGCCATCAAGGACTTTGCCGAATGGAGCATTTGCTAATAGCGGCCCAGATCAATCATTCGGTTGATTATTGCAGCTTTAGACAGCGAGTCAAAGGCCTTTTTTAGGCCAACAAACTCCAGCGCTATTGTTTGCTTTTGGTCCATAGCTTTCTGTATATTGGTTCTTGCTTCAAATATGACCTGTTCGGTGGAACTTCCTTCGTAGAATCCAAATTGAGTTCTTGAGTGTAGTTCGGCTAGGTGGTGCTTCAAACTATGGCATATAACTTGCCTAATGTATCGAGAAGTAGGATTGATCTATAATTTTTATGATCCGTTTGCAAACCTTTGTGCTTGAGATATGGAAGTGGTCCCAGCTTAGAAGTTTTCGAAAACTTTTAGAAGGTAGGCATTAAGATACTGAGCGTCTTATTTCAGTAACTCAGATCTAATTTTGTTATCGTCGGGACGTTTGTGTAGTTTAGTCTACTTTTAGCTGTCTCTATCTCCTCCATTGAAATAGGGGAGCCTCTTGATAGAAGATCATAATTTTTAATTTCCTTGGTGATTTTGACCTCAGACAATTTCTGGTAGTGTATGGCCAAATCTTTCGATTTTACTAATATTCTTAGACTTCTTGCTTCCCATGAGGAGTTTTTCTTCATTATATCCTTCAGGAGCATGAAGGCTTTTTGAGGTTTTCTCTTGGAGAATTTGATAGCGCTTTTTTTTCAATTTTCAGTCGGATGAATGGAAAATAACTACATCTCAACTAGGGTGCTTTAAATATAAGTTTTAATGGCGAGAGATGTAAAGATGTATTGTTCTTTATCAAAGTGCCGGAAATCAGTATGAAAGAAGGTTTTCACATATTTAATTCAATATCATGCCTCTCAGCCTCATCTGGTTAAGGAAGTCAATGGCGGTTTTTATAGTTTAGAGCAGCTCCAGGTCAGTGTTTGTTGAGGCAGTTTTCCCTGTTGTATTGTTTGAGATTAATAGATTGATATTCTTTTACTGGCGATCGTTTCTCCTATGTCGTTCAGTTTCTCCGAATTCAGCAGAGTCCTTCGCATTGGTGATATCTGTCATTATTGCTCCCGTTTGTTCCTCCAAGGTGCCACTCATGATGCATACTTTCACTAAATGTACTAGAACAGATACCTGCGCTCCTTACTGGGAACGCGAGTGCAAGAGCGTCCTTTAAATAAGCACTTTGGGATTTAGGTTTGTGTAGGACTGCCTCGATGCTAAATGTGAAAATAGATCATTCAGCCTCCTTCCTAGACAGGTACTCATGTTTCATCGTTTTCTCAATTTTCCAGTGTCGTAATATTCGCGAAAGAATGAATTAGTCAGCGGTCAAAAAATTGGCTTTTTACCAGGATGATGAGAAACGTAGAGACTCCTGCAATTTTTTTATCAATTTAATGCTGATTCAACCGAAAGTATCTTTACTTATTCATGCTCCTTTTTTGTGGGATTTTGTGGTATTCATCCCTCACTCAGAAATTATGATTAGTATCGCCGTGAATAACTCACCGTATTCGTAAACTTGGAAACTGATATTATGTACACAGAGAAAGATGATCCCCATAAAATTGACAAAAACACCTACTAATACCAGTCTACATAGTTTGCTATGAGCTAGCGTCCGGTACTCGCCATTCAGATTGCCAGGAGCCGTTTATTGTCTCTTTGGGTAAATCGCATTAAGTAGTTTTACTACTCTCCTTAACGTAAAATTTTGCCTTCAGTCAGAATAATCATTAGTAGTGCAAGTTCTAAGTAGGTCACAAACTTGAGAAAATTCGATTCACTTGGCTTCTCATAATGAGAAACTGGGAGAAAAATGGTGCGCTGTAGTTGATTCTGTGTGTAGCTTGAGAAAAACGATCTGCCAGTAAATTGCAACTCCACTCTTGGAAAAGAGAAACCTTGCTATTTTACGGTGATCATAAAGCACTCTCAGGAACATGACCAGCTTCTGCCAATTCCTCATTGAATCAACCCTCTGATGTGGGAATGAAACTCAGCTGTTGTGAATTTACCAAGTAAAGTCGAGCTTGATCATACCTTAATTTTCTTTGCATCAGTTCTCCGACATTGGATCTGGCTTTGAATACCAGGAATGGAAACTTTCTGCAGAGTTTGCCACAGGATTTATGGTTACTTCTAGAGGCTCTTGTTCATCATATTTAAAAGTTAGAATAATAAGCGCAACCTAGAGTGAATGCTTAGGCATGGACTCATTTCAAAACGAACGCAGATTTAGAATTAACCGCTCCCCTTATGATAACTTTGAACTTCTAGGCCCCTGTCTAGCGGTTAGGTGCTGCGGCCTAATGCAGGCTTTGTATGATTGACCAGACGTCATCCGAGTATGCTCCTGCTCGTTCTATCATTTTAGTCTTGGGGGATCATGCGTATCGCCAAATTGTGAATATCCCTTGTATAATGAACAAAGCGCATTCTCCTACCATGCTTAAACCATTTCTGATTTTAAATGTACTGCTGTCTTTCAAACAGTATAGAAATTGAATATAACTAAAGGTACCTCTTGATAAAGTGTCCTAAAAAGCAATTTTATTGGGACGCTAGTCAATAAAGTATTAAATAGAATATGAATATTTGCAAAACAATATCTTCACAACTTCGCTGGGGTTTCAGTTTGGAAGATCCAGACAGGAGGTTGGAAGGAGCATTAAGTTCTGCTAATATGATGTTGATTCGTTGGCAAGCAGATGTGACGAAAAGTTTGTGCTTGCCGCATTCTATTCTGCACTCAGTCTTCAAATGGTGGCCCTCGGCCTTAGGGGCAGCTTTGGAAGTGAACGTACAAGTAAACTCTTTGCAGAAGAAATGACATAATAGTCTCCCCTGAAATATGATTGAACTCCACTTTATATCAACCCCTTGTCTTTCTAACCATCCAGGGTGCTTAAATTGCATTGCTGCGAGTATGACCCAGCTTAAAAGTGCTTCACAAATCTTTCTAAGTTCATTCTCTGTGAGGACTAAATTTTGTTATCTAAGAGTGCTTGCATGAATACATAGTATTTCAGGAAAGAGAATAGACTAGATGGCATTGCTATTGGACATGGATTCGGTTACGGTCTGGTATGCAGAAAACCGACTTAGATTTACTGCGCGCCTCAAAGTAAAACGAGTTGTGGGAATAAACCAACAATGATTGTCAGCATGAAGTAGTGAGAGAACCATGAACTGATGATAATCAAACCAACAGCTTGTATACATTCTTCGAATCACTTTGATTAAATCACTTCAAATTTCCATAACTCAAGCCAGTACACCTCGATTTGGGGCTCTGCCATAAATATAGCTGAGGCTTTCAAATGTAAAGAGCCCAGTCTATCAGAATTTGAACTGTACAAGGACATGAATTTAAAAAGATTGCCAGTAATGCTTGATAGTTTATTTTATAAAGAGATGGCTGAAAGGGGTCCTTAATTTAAGAGGTTCCGACATTCTCTCCCTCTTGCCTGCACAAGAGATATAAAACACACTTCTTTGACAAAATTCAAAATTTGGCCAGAGAACTGTGGGAATTGGTAAGGCAAGAATGGATGAAAATATTAAAAAGCTCGAGTTTTTCAATGAAAATAAAAATCACGCAGTTAAGACCCTGTTGAACCTTCGGGGGCCTTGATCCCACTGATGGAGCGCGAAGTATAGTAAATCGAAATCCTCTTAAGATAAGGATTTTCTTTTTCGTGACTTGCCTGCTGATGGATGACAAATGACCGAATCACTTCGTTCAAGTCCTAAAAGTCTATAAAGTACGTGGTTATCGTTGGAAATGATGAGATTCGGTCAAGGCTTCAAGATTCACTGGCGCATACCGGTGATCATATCGATCAACCATATAAATGGATGCTAATATAAAAAAATGAAGGTAAAGTTATTTTTTTTTAAGAAAAGATGAGCCACTGAAGCAATGGAATCGGTTGCTTTGCACAAGAGGATGTGGACAGAGGTCTTTTTATTAAGGGGCCAGCTAGAATGGACCATCAGTGAAGAAAGACTGATTGATTGAGGGGCAGAGCAGCGCTTGATAATTTCTATGGCCCGTTAATGAAATTTCTTCATCAAAGAAGTTCATTCCACAAGAGATGGCGAGGCTTCAACAAAAGCATCGATGGCTTCAACTTTGATATTAACGACTTGCGATCAATTACAGCCAGCAAATTTTAAAATTCACTTTGCATTAAACAGTATTTTAGGCGAAATTCTGGCTTCACTACCGTGAACTAAATGGAAAGCAAAACCATATGACGATGGCGAACAAATTATTCACTTAACGTGCCAATTAACTGCGGTGAGAAATGCCTAGAGATATGATGTGAAATTTGGGGCAAACTGGTTATTGGCTGAAGTAAACAAACCATCTTCACCATCTTCAAAATGGTGCGCGAATGCCGTTAAGACGTGCCTATTAAATAACCTGCTGACATCTTGACTTTTGCATAGTGCTTTTAGAGCAGCTACAAACACGAATGGATCGCAGAATCGGCTATCTCATTGTTGCCCTGTTAGCAGCATTGCTTTTCTTCTTGGGGATCGGCTATCATGGATGGCCCTGTGCAGGCAGTGTCTTAGGTTCCAGTTGCAGATCAAACAAAGTGTATGAGACGACAGGAGCTCTCCTCTTAACTGCCGGTCTGCTGATTGTTTTGGCAGCCGTCTTCTTGATTGTTGTCTTGATGACAGACAAAGGTTGGTCAGAAATCGCTGCGACTGTGTTCGCCACCCTAGCAGGCATCTTGGCCATTGCCGGTGTGTTCTACTATATGGACCGCGTGGGTGGGTGGTCACCATTCCTTTCTACCATTGCCATGTCAATGACAGTCGCTCTCGCGGCTATCCTCCTCTTCGATTTCATCACCGCACACTTCTAAATCCTGTGAGAAATCGCACATCGTGAAAGTCAAGATTTTCACTTATTTCATTTAATTCCTTGCGATATATATTCATGTCTTTTGTTGTGAATAAACGTCTATTCCCTTGAAATAAATGTGTTTTTCTAAATTTGGCCGTCTAAATTCATCGTAATAAAAGCTTAAATTAGTGTAAATATATTTTAGATTCGTGGGGAGATTCTTGATTTTAAGAGAAATTTTGAATTAAATCTACGTGATTGAGGAGTTTCGCTGTATTGTTGTATTCAGGCTTTTTTATAAAGATGGCTGCTCGAAAAGGCAGTTCAAGATTCCAAATTATGGATATTTAATTGTTTGGTTCCAAGGATACTCTTTGGTTACACTGATCAGTTAGGTGAACGTTCTATCATTGCCTCGGTTGGCTAACTGTAAACAAACTTCTGGTTTTATACAATCATGCTTTAAATAAGGATATCAGAGTGAATACTTCTATTACCATGTCTAAACTCATATTCTTAATAACTAAAGCCAGCTTCACTTCTCTCGAAATGGATTTGTCTAGTTCACATCATTTTGTTACTGTTGAGATGTGAGTTAAATTATGATTAATGCAGATAAAAACAGTGGATGGAAGCGTAAAATATGTGTTTTTCTATTGTATTTGCTTGGAGGTGATCAGTTCATGCTAACATCATGATTCTAGCATCGACTTAAGATTCCAAAGTGAATCATAAATGTGATATCAACATGAATCATACTTGTGCAAGATCCTTGCAATCCACGTAAACAATATAATTTAATTCCAGAGAACTCTTTGAAAAGAGTTGACAGATTGCTCAAATGCATGCTTCAAGTCTAACTTTTTTTTCCACTTCAAGACAGTTATAAAACCGGATCTTGAGCTGTTGATTGTGAAAAAAATCATTGACGATTCATGAAGTTTAGTTAAATGAACACTCTGTTTTGATTAACCA
The DNA here is from genome assembly GCA_019097775.1 of Moniezia expansa. NCBI lineage: Eukaryota > Metazoa > Platyhelminthes > Cestoda > Cyclophyllidea > Anoplocephalidae > Moniezia > Moniezia expansa. Next base: position 102,613 of record JADFDV010000068.1, read on the forward strand.
ACTGGAACAGATGGAGAAAGCTGCCCTTAGCACAATCAACCTTACCTTGTGGCGATTCTCTTATAGGGCCTCTGAATGATGCTGTAAATGACCGGTCAACGTAGTGGTTCACTGGGTCTGATCAGCCTTATTAGAACCTAATCTTCAATGCATGATCTGCCTTCCACAATTGAAGGATTACTGGGTTTTAAGCTTTTCGGCCAAATACTCTAGCAGGGTTCAACGAGAATTCAGGTCAAGAACAAAGTCTACTCTGCTAGTATCTCTGAATGTTAACCTTAGATCTCAATGATTGTATCAAACAAATATTAACAGAGAAGAGCTATTGGTGAAATTCAGCAGAGTCAAACCCGCACCTCAAGACCACCACGATTGTATAACCCAGGTAAAAACATAAATTCGCATCCACATATATAAACAGTTCCTGCCCACACTTGCGGGATCTGACAATTCCGGCTTAGCTTGAGTTGAAATGGATGCCCTAACTGAGCAAGATGCAGAGGAATATGCAATTTATCGTTATTTTTATCATTCATTAGAAAGTTTCAGTGCAATCAAAGAACTGTGCTTAAACAATGATAATGGATTATTTTGATTTGAGAAAAATTTCAAGATCATGCCCACCAATTAGAAAAAAAGGAGAATGTGTACCTGAGACTTCAGCTAAATAGAGTTGATATCCTATTTTAACCTTTTTATCCCTCCCTTCTAACTAAGGTTGAGATGAAGCAATAAATTAAATCGTGAGGCTGAAATCAAACATGATCAAAACTACTCATAAAAAGGCTTCTACACCCAAAGCTTTTTAACCATCAGTCGAAATTCGCACGCTCCGATGAGCAGCTTCCAGCTGTTCCGATTTATCACCTTACAAATCAACGATTCGCTAAATGATGAAGTGAATCCTCTCTCCCGAATGAAAAGTCCACTTCGGCAAACCAGGCCATGTTTTCACTGAATTTCCATGAGACTTCACTTTAAACAGGGCATAGAGGAGAAATGAGAATTTCATTTGCTTGAAACCGTTTAAGATGTTATCAAATGATAAAATGTCACCCATATCAAGTTTAGGCACTTCAATTTGGCTTTAGATCGGTACAAAACGAGAGCCTGATGATTCGTGATGATTGAATCATGCAACTATGAAGGAGCTAAGGTTTATAGAAATACAGCGTCAGACAAAATCACGCTTTCAGTCTTTTCGCACTTTTTCTACTTTCGAATATATGCGTCGATTTCATCTCTTTGGACTTCAAAAAATCAAAGAGATTCAAGATAATTAAATAGGTAAACTTCCTATCCCGGTACATCTCATGCGCAGAAAGCTTCGAATGTAGGTTCGTGCCAGAACACGTCTACATATTTTATCATATTCACCTCCAATGTAGATGCAGCATTCTCTTGAAATGATCTGATTAAAATAAACTGAAATCTTTCACTTCAAAAAATCTATTGAGAAAGGTCCACTGGAATTGTCTTCTCAAGTACGATGTGACCATCAACGGTCAGTGGTCTTGACAATTAATAGACTTGGCCACCTACGGAACAAGAAACCAATTTTAATATTTTCACTGACAAGGATAATATGATATAATTCAAACGAAAAATAAACTGCTTCATTAACAGTTCTGAGAAATGCTTTTTGATAAGCTCGTTACTAACAAATCAAAATAGCAGTGAAGTTTATATTTTACTGGTATTAAAGTATGGTGTTAAGGAAATTCACTCCAACCCTAGAAGAGTTAAGGGTGCGCTTGAAACCCAGAACTGTGGTTGTGAATGCGTAAAATTCAATCAGTCAAAGATATTGCAAACGGCATTAAATGAAACATTCTAAGAAAATAAAATGACACATTCATGAAGACACGAAAAAAGGAAGGGAAGAAAGGCCAAAAAATGAGGAAGATCAAAGAGGGCGAGAGAGGACAATAAAAAGGGAAAGTCAACTAATCGGGGAAGTTTCCTGAGATTTGGTGCACGAGGCAATGAGATCAAAAAGGTGAATAATAGTAAGGCAGAACGATAAGGACATAGCCAGTGCTGCGAAAAATTGTGTATAAATGGTTTGATAATAAAAGCAGTAATAGACACCAACTAGGCCAGCGGCGGAGGCTAAAAAGGCCAAAAGAGTGGAACAAAACATGGCCCAGGTATTAAATTTGATTAACATTGCGGTAAGGCAGATTGATGCCAAGAGAACAAGTACACCGGCAGTCAGGAACATAATCTGCGCAGAGTTGTAAATTTCAATTTTGCATGGATAGTTTTCGCAGGGCCAATCACGATAGCACAATGCAAAAGCTACCAGGGATGCCGATGAGAGAGCAATGAAAAGATAGCCGAATCTGCGATCCATTTATGCTTGCAGCTGCTTCACCACTTCACCTGAAATATTACCTGTCAGGACTTCGCTTAAATAGCAACCGCCATGCACACTCACATTCCCTGTTGGTTGAGTGCTAGCCGTCTTCCGCATTCTACCAATTGCTAATCTACTCATTCATCTCATCAGATTTATATTTCGTCTGCAGTCCAGTGACCTGTCCCTCATGCCCCTGCATCCTTCCATTCATTCATTCATTCATTCATTCATTCATTCATTTGTTCGTTCGTTCAACCACTCAGTTGGTGGTTGTTCAATGTCAGACACTTTGCTTCTCAACATTTATTCCATAAAACTGTTTCCTATTGACTGTGAGAGCGAAAGAGTTGCTCTTGACTGTGAGCTCGCTCTCATATTGCTTCGTTTTTCGTAAAACTTCAATTGTCCCTTAGAATGTTCTGTAGATTACACACGTGTGAGTCGCCCAAACAGATTATCCAGTTGGTTACCAAGTATAGCCGTTTAAACATGTATTTCACCGTCGGGTGCAATCGGAAGGGTGGGCATGGATTCCAACACCAATATCGCACTCATTTCCCTATTCCGCACCCTATCGCAATAGCTTCTGTAGATTTTGTTTGTTTGTTTACCCACACACATTCGGGCAAGTCGCAAAGACATTTTGGAGTGCAACGAAAGTTAGCATAGCTATTAGAACAGATACCATACAACAGTTAACACAGGAAGCAGTATTAGCGTTTATCGAGGTCTTCGGTTCACTTCTATGTTGTCGTGTCACCCCATTTGTCCTCGACACTGTTAAGGGTGGACAATCCTCATACCTATTCCAGAAGTCTGTTCAAACTTCTGGCGGAGATTCCATTCATTGCTACATGCACATACTTTCCACAGTCCAGTTTGAGACCATGAATTCCGGTGTTTGCGTCGCACCTTGTTCACCAGACTGTACGAGGTTGTACTTCTGCTGGCATAGTCTAGATGTATACTTCCGGTGGATGAATAGTCCTGCTATGTTCAATGAACTATTGTTTTTGTAGCCAGAATATGTTGGCACTGGATAATGAATCTGGTGAATTTAATCTTTTTCACTACCATATGTGAGTGATTGGTCCTACCCGGCCCCACTTCTCATTAACCCCAGAGTTGTGCCTGGAATTACCGGTGGTCATCGTGATGAGGTTGCAAGCAGCATTGACCGCCTTTCACCCTACAACCTCTCTATTCCCTCCCATTTCATTTGGGTCTCCAAGATGCAATCGCATCACGCTGTCATTCTCACCCACCCTAGCCTGCGTTCGCATCGACTTAGATTTTGCAGTCCGTAGTACTCCGATTGAGATCCGATTCCAGAGTCATTTTACTCACATCAACGAATGGTTCAGTGATCAACCACTTAACTCATTGAATGTGCGAGTTCAGATTCGGTTTTGGTCTACCTTCTTTTATGTCGAAACGAGATAATTTGGTGTTTGTCCTGCAGTGATGCGTGAAATTTTCGACGAACAAAGTGTAGACAAATAAATGAAGCGGTGTCACCCCACCTACTTCGTCTTTTACATGCACTTCAGCGTTCTCGGATTCCATCGTAACAGTGAAATTTACTCGGGTACGAGATGCGGAAGTTGCATGATGGCATGCTACTCATCAGTGGTGTCTAGCATGGCAATTTATCATACGATAACTATACACTTCATTTGAAAGAAAGTTTCACAGCAGCTTATCTGAGAGAATGTGAAGGGATTAGTTTGAGATATCACTTTCTCACAGTATCCTCACAAGCTCTGCTTAAACATTATGAGTTCAGCTAATTTAACCGAGTGTTATATTAGGCGCTTTCAGTTAATATTTTACTTAAGTTCAGCTCATTGTAATGAATAAACTTTATTTGAATGAATTGGTTTTGCTGTGATAGCTCGAGCGCAGGAACAAATTAGTGGAATTTAACGATGAAACAGCTTTTTCTTAATATGTGCCTCGAATTGGGTTGATCGGTTGATCGCTTCACTAATCTTTGCTTCGCTGCATTTCACATTTCATTCGTCCTTGCATTGGTGTTCACAGAAATATCTAACTCCCGTCTAATCAACTTTTCTTTGAAAAGCATGTTTTCCACATGTGTTTTTCTTTGAATTCAATGTTAGAACTTCAGTTGGAGGCTTTGATTGCTGCCCACGAGTTTGACAGCTTTCAACTACTAAGGAAATCTCAAAGAAGTGGTACAACTGCGGTCTTGTATAAAGCTTTTACAGAGGATCAGGTGCTTTTGAAGCAATGACTCAAACGCGATTTTTAAAAATGAGGATCTGCGTTCTAAAAGTCAAAATCGAGTTTAAAATTCCAGAAATTAACTTAAAGGCCATGTGCATTTTGCCGTACAATCTGGTTTATCCACCATGCCAGTGGGATCGCAGAGATCCAATGAACATGTTCCAAAAATCCGTTCTCTCGTCATTTGAGAATCTAAGAGATGATGGTGGCAAAAACGCATAGTCTTGATATGGTGACGACTTATTTGGGAGAACAACAAGGAAGTATTTTCAATGCATTACATCAAGGTTTTGGTTTTCAACCAATTCCTTTCATCAATCATAAGTGCCAAGGAATAGATAATGATAGACGATTGTCAAAAGTGATGTAAGCCTTTCCGTTATCCTGATGTTAAAAATATTTGCGATTCGACATTTCGGAGAAGGATGGCTGGTCAATGTCGCTCCTCAACGAACTTTCGGATCATGAAAGCCAGATGAAATTTTGTTCCTTAGCTATTAGCAAAAGGGAGCAAACAGTCTCTAAGGTGCTCATCATCGATAATAATAACGAAAAACACATTCGAATCTACGGATAAAATCACAGACGCCATGAATATTAGCGAAACAGTTTTGTAAATTTGAGAAGACTGATTCAAGTTCTTCATGAAAATAAGCTTTGCTTTCGTTATCAAGCAAGCAATCTGTTAGAAGGCAATATTTGGTTTGACAAAGGGTGAATTCAACGACGATGGCATTTTTAATCCAGTGAAATTCTACTGTTAGAAACAATACTTTCGCCTCGTCTAGGAAGGTGACATCACCAGGTGCTCAGCAGTTCGGTTCGTTTCCTACCTTGTAGAGGGCAGTACGTCTTCTCAACTCTGAATTTGCTAATTTCTTTTACTTTTATGTCTGCCATAGTGATTACCAACCATTTCTGTACACGACGTTACTTGCCACTACAAACACAGTGTAAAATTTATTAGAAGGATTGCTGAATAGTGGAACAATAAGTCCTCCAGACCAATTTACTTTGGGGGCTTGGACTCTCAGACGCTTGTGGTCAGTATTAAATGAATGAGGGTTAGTGCTGATGATTTATAGGACAGGAAAATTTTACCGTCTTCCAGGCTATTTCGCCTTAATCATGATTTTTCGTTCGAAAATTTATTGATAGCAGCATTTCTAATGCTTTAAGTGAGTTTAAGGTAATCATAGTTTACTAAAATCACCGTTACTTGGTAAAAACTCTCCTAACCTCTGAGTGTCGAAGTCCCTCGGCCCTTCCATATATGTCAAAATGAATAGTAAATAGTTTGCAAACTCTCCCCGAGTTCTAGTTCTTAGAAAATTTTATCAGATGCATCTGGTATTACTAATATCATCTTCGTGAATGCACTATTTACAAGTTTCCTAAAGCTTTTTTTAAGATGAGTAGCTAATAAATGACGAAATCATTTTAATCAAGACTTTCTATTTGTAGTTACCTAAATACAATAAACAATTCATAAAGAAAACCATTAACTGGCCAAGCAGAACTTGTCTGCGAACGTTATTTATCCTTCTATCCGAAGGCCTCGTGGTACTCAACGCTTTTGAAAGCATCTACGTGGCTATGAAACCAATTCAGACTTCTGAATTGCCATTCAAAGGAACCATCCGTCTAAATGTCGATTTCAACAACCTGGATTGCTAGATTGCTAGATCGGCAATCGTTTGCTAGAGAAAAAAGAACGGAATAGAGACCTTGCGAAGCGAATGTCTAATGGTACATAACTAGAGGATGCTGAGATAAGATTTCCATCACAGATGACAGCTCATCAAATTATCTGAGTATGCTTAGCGGCCTCACAAGTGGCCAAAGTACTTCCGCCTGCCTTGAGATTTCAAAATTCCTGTCACCTTGATTTCTGAGTTCAAACACAGCCTCATTCTATTTGTATTTTAAATTCAAATAGCACATTACATAACGCATTTTCTGACAGATGACCATATTATAAAAATGCACCAGTTTGTTCAAACGAAATTGAGTCTCGCAGCATGCAGGAAACTATTCGCTCTAGTGGTTAGTTACCCAGCTCCCAATCACTCAAAAACTTCACGAATGGCTTTAAGGAATCCACTGCAGTACTAACATGAAATAATTCGAATAAAAAGAAAACTGCTTCACTAAAATCCTTAAGAAGCGCTTTCTGATAGGCTTGCTGGTAACCAAGAGTAGACAGTAAATGTAACATGGAATTTATTTATTTTATTGGCATTAACTTTTCAGGTGACGTAATCACTGTCAACCCTATTCAAAGGTAGAGCATGAAAGAGTAAGTATACAGGCATCAAAGAAAAAATAGAGTAATATCAAAAAACGACGAAGTAAATAGAGGGGCGGAAGAGAAGAATGAAGTGTAAAAATCACTGTATTGAGGGAGTTCTCCGAGTCTCTATGAACAAGGCGATGAGTTCAAAAAATTGGATACACGCAAGAGCGAACATCAACGATACGGCCATTGACGCAACGGCTGGAGACCAGCTTACTCCGTAGATATAGTAATAGGACGCAGCACTGATGCCCATCGCGGTTGTTGCTATATTGGACAATGTCAGCACTATTTCTGTCCAATCCGCGAACTTCAACAGGCGGAGAACTATGAAGATGGCTGCTAAAAGACTAAGTGCACCAGCAGTGACGAAAAGAATAGCCACTATTTTATAGACGACAAATTGGTGGCAAACCGGAGCAAAAGGATTTGGCCTGCAGGGCCAACTGGGATGAAATGCAGCAAAGAAGTATAAAAATGCTTCTAAGAGCGCAATAAAAAGATAGCCGGATCTGCGGTCCATTTATGCTTGCAGCTACTTCACCACTTCACCTGAAATCTTACCTGTCAGGACTTCGCTTAAATAGCAACCGCCATGCACACTCACATTCCCTGTTGGTTGAGTGCTAGCCGTCTTCCGCATTCTACCAATTGCTAATCTACTCATTCATCTCATCAGATTTATATTTCGTCTGCAGTCCAGTGACCTGTCCCTCATGCCCCTGCATCCTTCCATTCATTCATTCATTCATTCATTCATTTGTTCGTTCGTTCAACCACTCAGTTGGTGGTTGTTCAATGTCAGACACTTTGCTTCTCAAAATTCATTCCATAAAACTGTTTCCTATTGACTGTGAGAGCGAAGGAGTTGCTCTTGACTGTGAGCTCGTTCTCATTTTGTTTCGTTTTTCGTGAAACTTCAATTGTCCCTTAGAATTTCAAAACATGACAATGTTCTGTAGATTACACACGTGTGAGTCGCCCAAACAGATTATCCAGTTGGTTACCAAGTATAGCCGTTTAAACATGTATTTCACCGTCGGGTGCAATCGGAAGGGTGGACATGGATTCCAACACCAATATCGCACTCATTTCCCTATTCCGCACCCTATCGCAATAGCTTCTGTAGATTTTGTTTTTTTTGTTTACCCACACACATTCGGGCAAGTCGCAAAGACATTTTGGAGTGCAACAAAAGTTAGCATAGCTATTAGAACAGATACTATACAACAATTAACACATGAAGCAGTAAAAGCGTTTATCGAGGTCTTCGGTTCACTTCTATGTTGTCGTGTCACCCCATTTGTCCTCGACACTGTTAAGGGTGGACAATCCTCATACCTATTCCAGAAGTCTGTTCAAACTTCTGGCGGAGATTCCATTCATTGCTACATGCACACACTTTCCATAGTCCAGTTTGAGACCATGAATTCCGGTGTTTGCGTCGCATCTTGTTCACCAGACTGTACGAGGTTGTACTTCTGCTGGCATAGTCTAGATGTATACTTCCGGTGGATGAATAGTCCTGCTATATTCAATGAACTATCGTTTTTGTAGCCAGAATACGTTGGCACTGGATAATGAATCTGGTGAATTTAATCTTTTTCACTACCATATGTGAGTGATCGGCCCCCCAGAGTTGTGCCTGGAATTACCGGAAGTCATCGTGATGAGGTTGCAAGCAGCATTGACCGCCTTTCACCCTACAACCTCTCTATTCCCCCCCATTTCATTTGGGTCTCCAAGATGCAATCGCATCACGCTGTCATTCTCACCCACCCTAGCCTGCGTTCGCATCGACTTAGATGTTGCAGTCCGTAGTACTCCGATTGAGATCCGATTCCAGAGTCATTTTACTCACATCAACGAATGGTTCAGTGATCAACCACTTAACTCATTGAATGTGCGAGTTCAGATTCGGTTTTGGTCTACCTTCTTTTATGTCGAAACGAGATAATTTGGTGTTAGTCCTGCAGTGATGCCCGATGAGGTCTCTAATACCGACCAATGCGTGAAATTTTCAAAGATCAAAGTGTTGACAAATAAATGAAGCGGTGTCACCCCACCTACTTCGTCTTTTACATGCACTTCAGCGTTCTCGGATTCCATCGTAACAGTGAAATCTACTCGGGTACGAGATGCGGAAGTTGCATGATGGCATGCTACTCATCAGTGGTGTCTAGCATGGCAATTTATCATACGATAACTATACACTTCATTTGAAAGAAAGTTTCACAGCAGCTTATCTGAGAGAATGTGAAGGGATTAGTTTGAGATATCACTTTCTCACAGTATCCTCACAAGCTCTGCTTAAACCTCATGATTTCACCTAATTCAATCGTATGTTATATTTGGCGTTTGTACTTCTCTATCTTAATTAGTCTCGAACAAATATAACAAATGCTCTTTTTCCTATAGAAGTTGTATCTTCTTTCATTAAACATGTCGTTAATCCGAGGTTAGACAAATAATCTTTGACTGTTTTGCGGGTTATTCTGATGTCATTTAACTAATATAGAAATTAAATGCTAAGTTTTTGCAGCCGAAATCGCTTTTGATACTTGCACATCGATCATGAAGTGTCAACTCGAAAGGTTCCTGTCCATGAGTCTCAGCAGCTTAATTGCATTTGGCAGTGAAATTGTGAATGCCTTGATACTGACAGCTAATTTTAACCTCAATAAGATTTGGCCACCCATAAGAGGAGGCGGTTCTCTTTCACTAAAGACTTATCTGTAAACACTTCCATGTTCCATCAGTATCAGCCGAGTTTATTTCTTCTGATGATAAACACACTGAGTCAATCCAATTTTAATATGAATACCTCCTGTGTTATAACCCAAAGTAGTTTTCTTTATTAATAAGTCAAAAAGAGACAAAAACAAAGGATGAATAAATGAAGGAGCCCATTCATCCTTTCGAACAGTCCTTTGCGTTTTGAAGTCTGCTAACTTCAAGTAACTTTTCAATGGCTGGCTTTGCTACTCATGAGGCTATCTTTTTTATTAGGAAAGATGCATCCATTCTGATCGGCATCAGTTGTGGTTGCTTTATTCTCTTGATAGATGAATGCATAGTGCTACCTTCTCATAATAATCGGCATTACATTGTCCGTCCACCCATTTCGTAGTGAATTTGAATTTCGTTGATTAGTCAAGATTCCCATCTCAACACCTTAATAGCTTTTGGTAGAACATGCATGTTAATCCACTTCATATTTTCTGAATCTGGTTTACTGGCTTCTAGTGTGAGTTTTCGCTTCTTACTAGGCGAATGGTGCAGAATGAGTTAACAAACCAATCTGTGGATGGTTTGGACCTCATGTATATTTCGGTGAAAGTAAAATTTCACTCCACTTTAAGGTATCTCTGGACCTTACGGTTTTGAAATGGCCTTCCTTGTTTCCAGGTAATGTTCGACTAAATACCAGTTCTTGTTTGTTAACCCTCGGCAGCGTATTTTTAAAATCGACTGACATCCTTCTTGACGTTTTCCTTCATTATCAAAATTCAAGTTAAGGAGCTGCCAAATGGACTATAGAAAGCGCATGCATGTAGCAATGAATTGGATCTCTGCCAGGAAGTTGAGAAGACTTCTGGACGAACGAGGTGCAACTACGAAGTTGAACCGCTATCTGCACTATGAAACCATGCCAGAGAAGTGACCAGTGAACCGAAGACGTTGATAAACCCTTTTATTGTCTTCTATATTTACTGTTGTAGGATACTTGTTCTAAAAACTATTTGTACTTCTGTCGTACCCCCAATGGATCCTTGGGACTCGCTCGAATGTGTAGGGAGTAAACAAATAGATAAAAAATCATACAATTTGAATGATCGTTGATAAGGCCTAAATTTCCTTCCGTGTCACAGATATCCAGGACGTTTTATTTTAAACCCTTTGGTGTATATTCACTTTCCAGGAAAATTTGTCCATGTTGGTTAAGCCGTCAATTTTTTCCACAGGTACAATCAACCAGTTCCTTATAATTTTTAGCCACTAGTTCAACTTCTCATTAAATTTATCGAGAATATAACGGTAGAGAAAAGTAGGGCGAATCAACCTTTCTCCCGGCCTGTCAATGTTTTCTCTTCTGAGGCTTTGGAAATTCATTTGTGATTTCCATATATACTTTCCAGAACATATATAGAAAAATCAGTTTGCTTACCCTTGATTGTTTAACAAGGGGGGCTGGACTGTTTTTTAAATAGATCGGCAACTTTTGATCATTGAAAGAATGGTCCTCCTAAAACGGGTGCTCTTACATTTTAAATTAAAGATTGCATCATGTTTTGCAAAGTTTTATCGAAGCCTTTGGTCAGAAGAATGAATGCTAGCTGTCATTTTACTGGGGGTAAACTCGGTACTGATAGAATCACGACCGTTTGACCAAAAATTTATGCTTTGCATGAGTTTCGGCGAAGTTATTCTTCTGACCGAAATCTGTAAATGAAAGATTTGATGTGGTGCAAACCGAATAACTGATGCATTAATCGAGATTTCAGAATGTGCCGACAGTATGATAAATAACAATTGTAACAATAAATGTCTAAGTCCTAGACGGCGATGTGAAAAATGGCTTTCAAGAGGTACTACAGGGGAGTAGCAACTAGTGCATCATAACTGTCAGACGACAGCAAAACGGCAAAGAGCATTGCTGCTACAGTGGTCATGAAACAAGTCATTTGGACTTGGACGCAAGGAACAATGAGGACTGAATTCATGAGCTGCGCATCCCTAGCTATCGTACTCAACTGATGCAAAGAATATTGCTGCTGTCGCCAGGGAGAGAAAAATTAGCCACGACGTCGGTACATAGTTCAAAGAGCACAAACAGTGTATATTAGAGAATGGAAAGTCCCTTAAGATGGATAAATGAAGGTATGAGTGTTCTGATGTTTTAGGTATGATTTATGTAGCCCCATGCCGGCGACCTCAAAACGATTGATCATTGTCCGGACATATTAAATTTTATAAAAGAAGGCGATAGCCATTAGGAACTGGATTAAAATGATTCAGTAAAATTTTCCTCCTGGGAGGATCCCAGCAAGGCTGTTACGGATATCTATTATTGAGCCGGTGTGGTTGGTGAGGGTGATCATACACGATAATGGCTTTTTATTTTTTATTTATTTTCTCCCCACCTATTAGGGCAAGTCCTAAGGACTTATTGGGGTACAACAGAAGTACAAACAGCTTTTATAGAAATTGAGCACAACAATTGATACAGAAGAGTAAAAACATTTGTTGATGTCTTCGTTTGTCTGGACTCTTCTCTGGCATGGCTTCGTCGTATAGGTATCAGTTCAGCTTCGTCGAGCCGTCCTCATATCTCCTCCAGAAATCACCATTCTGGCGGAGATTCCATCCGAAGCTACTTGCAAATGCATTCCTTACTCCAGTTTGAGACCACGAATCCGTCGTGTCTCCTTTGCCAAGCTGTAAGAAGTTGTACCTCTGCTGACATAATCTAATTTTATACGTTCGGTGGTTTGTTAGTCCTCTCCGACCGCCCCTCTCATTAGCACCCAGAGTTGCCCCTGAGGTTACCTGTGGCCACTACGTGGAGGTAGAGAGTAGGATTGACCACCACGATAATGGCTAATACAGTTTGTTCATCTTAAACATCTATCTTCATGCGTTAAGAAAAGGCAAATACATGCTTTCAGAATCTAGCTGAAGTCATGGGTGAGAATTCCCGAAAACCGGCAAGTACTTACCGGATAAAATCCTTCTACCTCAAGTGGTGACAAGAGTTCAAGATCTATTTATTCAAATATTGGTCTTCAAAGAGATGTTCTTATGGACTGTACTTAATTCAAGATGCTCTAAGAAATTTTCCATTACTCGGAAAAAGTGAATGTGGATGACAGTTTGCTTCATAATGCTCTTGAACATAAAACTAGGGCTGTAGTGAGTTGTCTCTCAAACAATGTAAGTGTTCTTGGTTGGAATAAAACTGACGAGCGCAATTCTTCAGTGCAGTATGGGCATTTTGAGGAATGAAGTCTTTAGATTTAAGCCAGATAGTCTGACTGCCAATCAAGCTGTTTACAGTTGTTAACCTTTCCCCGTGCATGAAAATAAAATACTTAAGTGCTGATGAAAAGTCCACGAGTGACGAATCAGCGAACCGAACTGTCTACCGGGACGCTGAAGGCTAATGCTCCAGAGACCACATGGCCATGTATGATCTACTCCAGGGACAATTGAGGGCTAAAATGATACCTCAACCTAGATGACTGAGCTAAACATGGAAATCTTTTTAAATAGAAGCCATTTCACCTGATCCGAAACAATGGAGATGGAAGACTTTTCCACTTGTCTTTTCAGTTACTGTGAGCGCACTCTATCCGCAAGTGAGATGTTTTTGAAGCTCGCCATCTTTCTCGAGGGATTATTTCGAAGAGCTCGATATCATACTTGGTATTTGCCGGAAATTTTAAACCCACTTGATCAAATAATGTTTTTAAAAATGACACATCTCCGCCTTCGCATTAAATCTCGGTTGTATAATTTATCAAAGAAAAATTAGCGAATACATAGAGTCAGACAAGTTGGAAAGACATATGAGCCCTATAAAATGACACATAGTGGGGTAAGGCAGCCCACTTGCTATGAATTTTAGGTGATAAATGTGGGAGGAGAAATGAAATTCAGATATATATGGAAAGTGCAAGAGTGTGTAGCGAAAGGGAGAAAGCATGTAGTTTGTCGATTCGAGGGAACACAAACTAATTAGCTGGCCGAACTCGAAGCAATGGATCACTTCCTGGGCGAAAAGAAGTCGAAAACTGAGTACTGCACTCCAGATGTCACAGAGGCACATGGTGATTTTGATGGTGTGGTATGAGAATCATAAGAGAATCGGTACCCAAACAATGATATAAACGAAGACTTTCATTTCTACTGACAGATCTAAACCCTGACTCACTAGTTAATAATGTCTCGGTATTAATGGAGTACGAATGAAATAATACTCAATAGTGGAAATTCATTAAATAGTGTAGGTGGTTAGTCTGACGCCCATGTGGGACTATGTTCGACGTGGTAGTATGTGATTGGGGTCAGGTCTCCCCTCACGATTAAGAAACAATCTGGGAAAGGACATTCGCGGTGCGATTCACTTTTTAGCAAGCATTTTGCCCGCTACTTCATTCCATTGCTTACAATATATCAATATTTTTCTTTACTCATCCCTCCTGGGGACCTATACTTCATTAAGCAGCCTTCCACTTGGCTCACAAAAAGGGTTCCTTTCAAAATTTTCTTTTTTTTCTAGCCAAGTTCAGATTTTGGTGTTAAAAAACTCCCTTGTACTAATTTTTGAGTAATTGCAAGTCATGTCATAGAAGTGAGAGTTTCTCCTCTTGTGAATATGGTTGAAATTTTCGAACAAGTCCTAAGACCCAGGAGGTAGATGAAGTACATAAACACTATTTGAGGAAAACGTCTCCATGTTCATACACTTGGTTTCGGTGTTAACCGATTTAGAGGAAGAACTTAGTTATTAGGTAGCATTGAATACTGCCCTAGAGTTACTCTTGTTCCTACAAAGAATGCAAAACTAACTAACTAACAAATAACTAACGATCGAGTATTAGGCATCTGAATTTCGATGACATCAATTTCGAGTGAATCCAAGTATTTTCGCGAAACATCACAGGATGCCAAGACGTTTCATGATTTTATTTCAGCCCTATTTTGGAAGTTCCACCTGACTTCACTTACGCTAAGATTCGATGATATTTCGAGTCTTCATAGGTAATCTGATAAAGTCTTCCCCACTTGTCCTAAGTGAGCGACAAATTGAAGTTACAAATTTGCTCATCTTGCACCATTGGCTCATGCAGTCATTGATTGACCTTAGAAGTGTATGTTATCACTGCCATTCAAAACGGTTTACTGATGTGCTTATTCTACACCAGACACAAATCTGTGTCATAATGCAACTAGCAATTTGTACATTACACAGCACCACATTGGCCTGATTACTTGGGTAAAAGCATTATCAATTCTGTCTTTCTACTGGTTTAGTTTACTTAAATTGGACTAAGGTGCACTGACTACTTCAGGATTCCATGGATCTTCATTCGAAGAAAAGAGACTGGCATTTGGTGCATGCTGGCAGGAAGCTAAGCCTATCTGGAGCGGTTGTATTTAGTACAATAAGTTCACACTAACAAAAGTCCCGTGAGTTACTGTTTAGTTAGTAAAACCAACGCAGCGTCATCAATTAGATAAAAATGATACCACTATGGCGAGATTGATTTCATGTGACTAATGGAGTATTGTTGAAGATTTACATTAGACCGCGTTTCAATCACCAAAAGCATTTGAAAGTACCTTTTTTAACGAAGTTTCAAAGTGTAAAGCGTATTTGTTGCGTTTAAGAAATGACTTTGGGATCACGGATTGCGATAAAAAATACTGAAACTGCGAAGGTGACGACCATCCTCTCTACACAATTGATCTGCCCGCTAAAGTGAGTGGATTAAAGTATCACGACGACGTAGTGTTAGGAAAAAGAAGGCCGAGAAGTCGTCAGACATTGAAAGATCCGAATCAATGCTAAACAGTCGACGTAGACGCTGCGGAAAAGAACAAGAGAGCAACCATTTTGGTCACTGTACGAAAGATACGGTTGTGGTTTCATTGGGCACTTTAGAACAGAAACGACAGAAATTCGGGTACGACCTAACGGTAGACTTAACTCGAAAGAGACTACAAATTTAGTCATCTTTCCGAGTGGGCATTAAATTTAAAGGAGAATGTTCGGAATTCACATTTCTTGAATTCCAGTTTCCGCATTCGCAAGGGTGCATTTGACGCTATGATCTGCTTACCCCCAGATATCACGGCCGTTGGACTTGTAGACATGAAAGAATCAACAGCTCCCCAACGAGGTAAGCGTTGTTTTCCTCCAAAATGAACTTCAATGGATGTCGCCCATAAAATTGGAGCCCACTCCTAGTGATTTGACTTCACCTGCGCCTCAAGGCGAGGTAAAAAAGGAAACAATTGGATAGATGGCTAGGGATTATCCTTATTAGCTAGATACCCCAAATATTTTCAAATCCGGTACGCACAAACACCAACTAGGCCGTATTAAATAAGTTATTAGTATGTTGGAAGTTAGGAAGGGTCTATAGAATTTAGATTTTGTTCTTGGCTTTTAGCGATAAATTTAATGTTTTCAGCTTGAATTCAGAAGCATATATCCGTTGTCTCTTACTAAACATGGAGCGCTGAATGAGGTGAGTAAATTATGCCATTTGTAACAGTGGCGGTGACTTCCCTCCCCTTAGCGCCCTTTCACAAGCCGAGAGTCATTGCAGCTAAAGTGCGCAATTTGAAGCGAAATAATTGTACCTACAGTCACATGTAGTCATGCAGTATTTAAATGGCCTGCGGAAATATGCAGATAAAACGACTCTGAACTGGTAAAACTAGTTATTTCAAACACTCAGTGCACAGCCGGTAAATAGGTTTCGATTTGTCCTTCAAGTTCTCATGGGCGCGAGCTAAAAAGAAAACTCACAGCACAGTTCTACGAACACGAGACCTCGACCAACTGAATCGGCCAGAGCCTGGCCGAAATGGTCGTTCTAAGACGAAGGGAGGCCCAAAGCCGACTAAGAGCCTCTCTATATGACTCTTATCAAAACTTGCGTCCGGCATCGAGAAAGGCATCATCCCTGGGGTTTTTTTGAACTGGTGAACAGCCCCACCATTATCGCACTGATCAAGGCAATAAGGACGTGCCATCAACTTTTAGATTTTTAGCGATCAAAATCAATTTACGGAGTAGGTGCAAATGGTGTCAAAACAAACATGAAAATGACAAGTGTACTGAGATGCAATGAGACAATTCAAGATTTAGGAGGGCTTTTCCAAGGCTGGGGATTTCTCTCCCACACTCTGGGAATTATCCAAGGCTTCCCTCGATGTCCGAGCCAACCGTTCTAGTTCCGACTGCATTTCCTTGGCCGTTAAATTTGGCGCCTCACTTTGACCTAAAAAAAAAACTCCGTTTAACGGTTAATTCGAAGCACAAATAGGTTAGGCTCCCTTCAACGATTTTAAATTTACTCATAGATCATTCCCTAGTAGGCATGATTTTAAATATGAAATTAGAACTTAGTGCTACTGATATGAACATCAGTAGATATGCAACTTAACAGATCCACCTAGCAAGATTCCATACCAACGAGGTGAGTGCAGAAATGCCGATTGTTCGTACTTATAACAAGACGCCTAGCTGTCAAATAATCCCTCTTTAGCCAAAAATCGACTAACACAATGGCATACCTGCTGCTGAATCGCAAGGCTGTGACCTTAAGCAGCGAATGATACAATCGTGTGAGAAAGGCAATATTGAAAAATCTACCAGGAGAGACCCTAGTTCTAAGGAATTCTCATTCAAAATAGGAAAGACAAGACCTCATACTTGCTTGCTGTCTATTTACCTTAATAATACTCTTTTAAACTGGATTAGAACTTCAAAATAAGGAATACGACAAACCGAAGCTCTTCTCCTTACAAAAACCCATTCAAGATCTTTCTTTTATCGATCAGGCTGGGCTAAGAATTCTGAATCACTTAGATTCTGTCGTCTCCAGCTGAAGAGTGGTTACTGACTGGATTGCTTGAGCAAGCACATCGACAAGCTAATTTCATCACTTCAATTTTCAGGACAACCGAACTCATTAAAATGGCCAGAATGTTCTGCAAATGCTAGATATTCGAATACCTTAGACAAGTAGAGTGTTATTTTGATAGTACTTACCTATTCTTCTTTATAAGTAGCCATCTACTGCTAAAGTCTAGTCTATTACGTATTAGCAACTTGGTCTGACCCTATAACAACTGCGGTAGACTAAGGAGGTCTAAACGCGGAGCAAAAAAGATAACTACTTGAAAGAAACAGTAGGTGATATTTGCTATAAAGTGTGCTATTAGAGCCAACAATCTCTTTGGACTAACTGTTATTTGGTTCGAGGGTCTGGCCAATCGGAGGCGCAGATGGTGATGAGGGCGTTTGACGAGCAGAAGGTCCCTTGCTTAGGAGATTGTTGAAGAAACTGGCAAGAACTTTCTCCGACGAACTTCCCGAGAGTGTACCTGTAACACCGGCACCTGAAGTCTGAAAATGAAAATTCCTTTAGGCATTGGTAAACCCTAAGGCTAGAAAAAAAAGTAACAAGGTTTCTAGTCTTCAAGGATGGGAAAGCTTCGAGAACAATTCAGCTCCGAGAAACAAGTTGTATCAGCAGCGCAAGAGGAGTGTAATCTATGTAGGACTAAACAGTGTAAGACTAATGTTAAAGCGAAGAAACGAACAGGCACTTGAGACAATCACTGGACAACCGTAAAGTTACCAAGGGAATATTACTCTAAGAGGTGCCAGAGGCTGTTCATAAAACAATTAATTAGACAAATCTAGTCGATCTACCAGGAGACTTTGTAAAGAGCGGGGCGCAAAAGAATAAGATTATGATTACTTTCGGTCAGTTTGAGTCTCAATTTCTTTTCTGTTGGAACATACATTGATTTTTGCTGATTTGCATTCAGTTTCTGTCTTTCTGAAATAATGGAACATATCGTTTTCGGCTTACAAACGATCCGATTTCCCGACTACCGGAAGGTATTAGGCTAGACATCTCAATAGTTCCCTTGGTGAAATCTAGCTTCTATTATTCCCTCAGCGTTCATTGATCTGTCTAGGAGCAATTGGCTGGTCATCCATAGTAACTGCTTCCCTGATTATTCTCACCCTCTTCGGAGTAATATGGAGAAAGGCCGAAAACACACAAATCCACTACTAACGCCACCACCATATCAACAAAAGCAGAGGTCACGGCAAATGGGGTAAAAAAGAAATCACGAAATGTTAAGGAAATCTAGTCTGCAGCAATTACCACATATCCTCAATCCATTCTTCACGCAACCTGAATGACACAAGTTTGGAAACCTAGACGATCGAGAAAATAGGAAATAAAAGATTGAAAGGAGACAGAAAAAAACTTACACGTCCACGAGTGGTTGAACCGGATGAAGGTCGACTGGTAGGGGTGCCAGAACCGTCAATAATTGATGATTGGTCATGGGTTGTCGAATTGTTTGCGCTGTCACCGGAGCCATTTATTGTGGAATCGCGTTGAAGAATCGTATAGAGGTGACTTAAGAATTGCTAGACGAAGGGATGAAACGAAACTCAACGATTAAACTAGGAAACCATGGCCAATTAAGTCTATTGGAAGTTTTATTAAGGCTAAATTTAAAATATTACTAATGACTAATGAGTAAAGTATTACCTGATCGTCCGAGGCCGAAACCTGTGGTTCTTCATTCATGACTCTCGAGTCTTCAGAAGGTCTTGGAACCACTTTCGAGAAGTCGTTTCCCGGTTGGTACTTGGTCAGATTCTGCTCCAGCAAGCTGATCTTATTCAAACTGTCCCAACCGGATGGACTAAAATCGGTAAGGAACTAAGTTACTAAGCAATGAGTGAAATTACATCTGTAAGTCCTACAGCCCCTTATATGTGAACTTCTCGAATGAATTTCCTCCTGATTCGAGAAATGCAGTTAGCCATAAACTGAATATAAAATCACGGCAAAAAAAACCGATCACTTCCCCGAATTTCTGGGAACCTTTATAAAACTAGCCTTTCTGTTTGATTTGTTGCGAGGTAAACTGAGTGCACCCTCTTTTTCTCAAATCCCAAAATGCCAAACATTTGGTTAATATAAATGAATGGAATGAGCACTCGCGAAATGGCCGCCAGATCAAGACGGAACCAGCCATATAAAATAAATAAACTCAAGTTTGAGTCTTTCTAGGAAGATGGACAGCAAGATGATGCCTTTCTAACTGAGGAGCTCCTAAGTGCACAAAAAAGGTTGATTTCAGTGACATCGAGAATGCTGGCATCCTAGTATCATTCAAGGTGAGGCACTAATACTAGACAGATTAATAAGAGACCTCGCTAACGATTGGAATGAAGGTGAATTTGATCCCATCCAGTTTATACTGGCCACCTTCTTGCCATTCTAAACCTAAATAATAAGATTAAATTGAGTAAAAGCACTTTCCATAAAATGCCGTGGAAACAGAGCAATCCCGCTCCAATGATTTCAATCAAACAATTAATAGTCTAGACCCCAATAGGCGGCGAGTCTATTTTGAATAAATTAACGCTGCACCAGTCAGATGTAAAGGGGTAGCGTTTAACAAAGCTACAGAGTGTGGAACCACTGACTCACATGAAAACACTGTCTTTGTCGATAACGTAAGCGCTCTGCGTAAAGGGGAATCCATAAATTCGATGCTGCAGGTAGTTGTTCAGCAGACCACAATTCTTGCCGTTCTTCGCAGAGACGTAGATCAGGGCTGCGCCATCTAAATGGTGACGTAATGTAAACGATGTCTCTAGCGAAAATTCAATGAAATAAAGTAGGCATGAGTGCTCCAGCCCGCTCAACTAAAGCTAACCCATTTTAAACTGTATTTATAGCAAAAAACATAGATACTTCATCTAATAGCAGAAAAGGGCTTGAAAAGTTAACCGGTCAGCCTATCAACAATTGTGCATTTTATAGAGCCACTCAACACGGCACAAGTAAGTCAATCAAGGATTATCAACTCGAAGCGACGAAGACTCAGCCAACCAGTATGACTTGCAAATTTAGATAAAACGTTCTCTAGTTTCGAAGATGCAAATATGGGTATGCGGATAACAACGTCGAGACAAAAAAACTTCTTAAGCCAACCACGATAAAGACGCACCACTGGACAGAAACAACAGTGCCTGGCTAAAAAATTGCATATAAATACCTAAATGTTTGGGTCTTGAATGAAGCAGTTTTCGCAACCGGAATCTAAACCATTCTGCTTCACTAAACAGAATGTCGACGAAGTGATGCAGGTATCTTCATATAAAGAAAAGGTAGACAGGAAGTACTGCAAACACTCAGTAATTAAACATCGAGTAAAAACTGGAGAAAAACGTTCTTGGGAGGGCAATATGAATCTATCTATCAAGCTTTCAAATCCAAACATGTAATAATTACGGAATCAATCGCCCCTTTGGTCATCCGAAAAGCGATCTACGTGAACTGTGTATTACCCAAAACAGGTACGGAGTCTTTGGGCACACAGAGAGGAAACCAACACTAGGTCAACTACACAGGATGAGACTAGTACTCAACAAAATGTGAACTTGTTATGACAAACAAACCTGCGAAACATTGATACAATCAATACTCAAGGTGTAGAATCCTAGGAGCCTCTTTTAGTCAATGTAGTTTTTCACTTAAATAAACAGATAAACACAGAAAAGACGCACATGAGAGGCAGAATCGACGGATGTGCATTTGAATAATGTCGAATTGTTCCTCAGTCATTCCTTTATTTTTCTCCAAGTCGTCCATCACGTCGGTCTAGACGATGAAAGAAAAACAATCTAAAGGCAAAAATTCAAGTAGCTCGACCCACCCACAATAATGAGCAAAAGGAATTAGAAAGAATAACATTTCAGTCGACAAGGATTCGAAACTCAAGGGTGGGTGTTTGCAATGACCACCACACTGGTTACACACCAGCTTGTAAAGGTGGCCAAGGCGGAGGCAGTGAAGTTGGGAGACACTTCCATTCATCACGATTGAGACTTATTGGAAAGCTGACTTTCCAGGTCCCGTGATTTAAACGCCAGCAACGGCCATAATTGGCTGTAGAAAGAGACAGGAACAAGCTAATAAAAGAAGACTTATTGAGAAAGAAGCGATTGCAGCTTCGAAGCCATAAAACGAAAACAAAATGTAGGGCAGGGAAAAAAGTTATACAAACTTTGACAACACAAAAAGAAACTAATGGCTACCAATCCTATTACTCTGCTTAGACTACTAAGGGGCTCTAGGAAGTGCCAAACTTATTAAAGAGTTGCCCAGACGAGAACAGTTACGCGGATTCTAAGTCTGGCGATCTAACAAATGAACACATATATTCTACATTTTCCACTAGCTATCAAAACTGTATAATTCTCGTGCTTTTATTTAAAGTCAAGAGTATTACTTTTATGCATTCAGGCCAATTATTTGTGGTGTATTTCGCCAATTAGTTCGCTTTGAAGGTCACCGAATAAGCAATGTTCAGCTCACGCTAGTTATGAGTCGGTGAGCTTCAAACCAAGGCCTAATGAAGAGTCAAATGCGTCCGATACTACCGCTATAGTGTAATGCATGTGTATTTTAATAAGTAATAAGATACGCATCCTGTTACAGACCAACTGACCAAAACAGCCACGCAATTTCCAGACACAATCCAAAGCTCGTAGTTATGTGTAATTCTTGAAGTTTATTGGTTTTCTTTGAAGCTTGTAATCATTGAAGCGCATTGATCGATTTGCCCTGTACTGTACCGAGTGTTTGCAGTACAGTCTAATAGTTATTTCGCATCAAATTGTTGATAACATGGCCAAACTAGGATTCCAGTTCTTAATATAATACCCATTTTAACGCCTTTGTAGACACATTTTAGCTCAATGTAGATTTTGTACTCTTAGAAGCAATGAAAATAAACAGGTTTTGTTTTTAAATTAATCCGGAAGTACAACCTGCGGGTTATAGGCATTCAAATAGGAGGTTCGATGATATTAAGGTTAGGCTTTCTCCATAAATAAGGTTTTTCGCAATTCAAATAGTAATTCGACCCACCTTAGTAACAACAACTATTATAGGGATACCGAGGTTATTTGTGAGAGCACCAGGAGTGATTGGAAGTTCCTTCAGTACATCAGATGAATTCCTCTTTTCCGCAGATACCTTCGAACCCTCTTCTTCCCCGTTCGCATTTTCGTCTTCCTCCTTTGTGTCCGAATCCATGTCACCAAGTTTTTCGGAAGAGACGACATCCATTTGTCGACGAGGTCCACCCAAACCAAGAAGGGCCGCTGTCGCTGGATGGAGGGCGATTCCCATCGTTGCGGCGCGAGGAGCTGGAGTAGAGTTGGCTAAAGATTCCGATACTTTTGGCAAGCCCTTCGCTGGCGTCATCACATCGTTATCAGTTGCAATGGTATGTAGATGCAGAGTGTCCGGTTCAAGGTACTCTCGGAATTGACGTACGACTAAATTCATAGCCAAAAAAGACCAAAACAAACATGTTTTTAGAGATATTATTTTTGAAATAATGAGTAAGACGTACGATCATTTTGGTATTCTTTTAAATCTTCAAGTTCTATATCAATACTCTGGATGTAATCTTCTAAGGCGCTGGACCATCGCACCAAACTGTCCATAATATTCCAAGGGCGCTCCATATCGACCACAATAACGACCAATCTGTCAGTGAAGTTTCTTTTATCCAAGGAAAATTTGAGAAAAGGAACGAAAATTAGGTCACCATCCAAAACCCATGCGCTCAGTTTCGTTTGATCTAGAGAACTTCAGTAAAGTTAGAAAATTACCATCTGTAGCTTCATCTCTAATGTCAACATAGTGGTATTCTAGTCCAGGAGTTTTTGCAGGAACATGTTTGTGACTCAAACGACTAACCAGGGTGCTCTTTCCGGCGCCATGATCGCCCAAAACGATTATTCCTTTACCATGTGGCAATTTGGAAATGCGAGCATTAGAAACCTCTCTTAAAATTGAAGACCTAAAGTATAACAATTAAAAATATATTATAAATACCATAGGTGAACAGACGCCTCTCCATCCTTAACGGCATCCACTCCACCATCTATTCCCATTTATCGGAATCTTAAAATACGCCGGCACTCAGTGATTGATTTAAGCATTAAAGTGATTAAAATATTGGTTGAGAGAAAATGAAAGATTTTTCATTATAATGCATTTCTTAAAGGTATTTTTAAAAATTTCAAGTTTCATTTATCACCCGCGAAGACGGTTTTGGTCCATTCGAAATTACTCTTTTGCGGATATTCCGTCTCTGAGATCAGTGGGTTGTATTCGTAGTGTAATATTTTCTGATCATTAAATTCCCAAAATTTACCTCATATTGACGTGCAAGCTTACTTCAGCTCATCACGGTGACCCCACACTTACTATATTGCTTGACGAAACGTATTTAAAATATTTTCTTTTGCTTTTTAGGCAGGAACCATCTAGTTTTTTTTTTCAAATTACTAAATTTAAGCATTTCTACGTTACTGTATTCACTTTTAGATCCATTTACAGTAGCGTACATTGTTACCACTCAGAGTTTTCAATTTATAAGCTCTAATTTTTACAGGTTTGCCTGCATGCCTCCGTTATTCAGTGCTCAGTTTTTTTTTATCAGTAATCAGTTATTTCTAGAAAAGTTCTTTCAACGTTCAAAAATGAACTGGCGATACTGTTCCACCTAACATTGGTGGTGAAATATTAAAGCTATACCTAGCCAGTAATGCGGGTTTTTCGCAAAACTCCTTTTAATATATTACCGTTTGTTGGATAGCATTGGAGTGAACATTAACTGTTTTAATTACTCCAATCTCTACTTCTTTTAGCTTGTAGAGCTTAAATAGCATGGATTTAATGGCGAGCATTCGAAATAAATTGGAGAACGCTATTGAACATTTGCGAATCTGTGTTTCATTGAATATAAAACAAAACGATTTTAAATTGACTGTTTAAATCTGTAAGATTCAATAATACACGTCATCATTAAACAAGCGCATATCTTACCGTATCTCTCATTTTATGAGAGCCCATTATAATCGCACAGAATATGCACATGTGTAGTAGCGCATTTTTATAATAATCCAAGATAGGCTTAGCCGAAAATCGAAAGGATCGGAAAAAGCGCCAGAACTCCTACAGCAAAAAAGCTCTCTGTGGCTACAAGATGTCTTAATCGCAAACATTTTTTGTGCTCAATTAAACGAAATTCAGTGGATCAAAACCTTAAGCTTCCTGCTTTTCATTCCTGTTGGCTTCGAAGCTTGGCATCCATTTCAATCACGTTTAATTGAACTGTGTGAATTTTACAATGTTCGAAATTTTTTGCATTATTTGACCGTTAGAATGTGCTACAATAATTGGTGTTTCAAACTCACAGTGTTAAATTACGCTGGAACAATCATACTCAAAATTAGATGGAGCGAGCATTGAATTTTTTATTAAAACAACGGCTTAAACGTTCATATTGAAGAAAACACTAAGCAGCAACCCTCTGTGATTGGGCAGCTCAAGTTGCCCGTGCAGAAAAAAATAAAATCGTTGAGGAAACAATAATCCGGAGATCATCAAAATGCACGTTCAAGGGTATCTGATTTTATACTTCCGCAAACATGAAATTTATAAGAAAAGGTGATCATAAACATTTGATCAATGGGTATAAAATCAAACCAATTACATGCATTTTAAAATGTGGTTTAGCGCACAATGGGTCTAATCAAAGATTATCAAATAGCATTCCACGACTCCCATGTTTCTAATAGCCTACGTAAATTAACGTGAGAATATTTGTTAGTTATATATATTTTTTCACTAAACTTCTGGAAGGGGCTGTTATATCGACTCCATTTTTTTTTATTTAGCTACGTACTTTTAATAGCTCTCAGGATTACTAATATTTTCATCGCCATTACATATGCAACATTCATAGCTTATGTAACCCATCTGTCCAAAAAGGGTTAAATGCTTAGTTGATTTTCCCATCTGCAGAAGACACTAACATTTAGACATATGCGCAGCACAGCACAACACTGATGTACAAATGATTTTCAGCCTACCTCCAACCATGCCTTTATCTTTTCCTCCACTCTTGCCTTGTGCCTCAATTCCATAGTTTCCTGTCCTTTTTTGTGCAATCGATAGTCCCTGTTCATCATTTCACAACCCCCGGACCTTGATCAGGGCTATGCGAACGTGTTCATTCATGCCCACAGAAAACACTGGAAAATACTAGAATTTGGAATTCGTGTAGCCTGTGCTCTAAATCGCTATCGGAAACCAAACTAAATAAATGAAAGAAAAAAGGTTGCTCTCGACTTCTTTTTATACCCAAATATTCAAGCAAGTGGCGCTTTTGAATGAGGTATTGACCTCCCTTATGCATTTAGGTTACAAACAAGAACCACCGTCACATAGCTCCATATTATTCAAAAACAGCGTGAAAATGAATAGTTCGATTCGCTGGATGGAAAATTTTTTGGGTAAAGTTCCTTCTTATAGAGTCTTCTCGTGGTAATGGGTGGAGCAAAGTCTTGCAGGAGTCAAATTAGCAGCTTATCAGAAAGCGATGGAGTAGAGAACTCTTTTTAGACCCCGCCTGCGTAGAGTAAGGATCCTTGGTCTCTATTCTAAAATCAACCATTTGGCTTGATTTTGATTTCCTTGAAAATCAAGTCAGTAATATGTATGACCAAATAACTCGGGAAATAGAACAAATAATGTTGAAAACACAAGTCTGGTACATAACTCTAAAAGTTTTAGTCTGGAGGCTTTAGGCTTAAGCAGCAATAGGCATTAGATTTTTGGGGCTCTCGAACAAGCATCAGACTTCAAGACCTCACTGGATTTCGAACCTCTAGCTTTCAATTGCATGGATGTATGCATGACTGCTAGAAAAATAGTGTGATCCTCAGAAAGACAAGAGGTTGTGCAGATGAATTTTTCCAAATAAAAAGGTGCAATCGGTGCTGTCGGAAATGCACCATGTTCGCTCAAAGGTATTATAGTAATCCCTGGATACGTTTAAGAGAACAGTAGGATTTTTCGATTAAAAGCTGCGGACGTTAAGACTTAGATATGTTGGTAAAGACCATAGCTATTCCAGTGTGGTAGATGGGCTTTACATATCAAAAGCCTAACTATTAAAAGAAGGACGTTAGTGGAATCGTCTTGCTTCTTACTGGGTCAAAGTTGATATTTGCTTGATTTCCATGGAATTCATGTCACTTCTGAGACAGAAAGGCTTTGCAATGACTTTCTGAGTCGGTGCTTAAAAAAAGAAACCCGAAGTGTCAGAAAAAAAGCATTAAGCCGCAAGGCAACCTCTTCACGAAATCAACTGACATATATCGCCACATCCAACGCTCTTTACTTTGTACTTTGTTTAGAACTCATTGATGAATTTCGAATAGAGCTTCCACTGAAATATGCCACTGGACTTAATTTTAGTGCTTCAGGCAAAGTCAAAGGCATTATGAAATTCGGGATGGTCCATTAAAGCTTTATATCTTTAAGTTGGCGGCTGAATGTTTCTAATCTACCGGTGATTAGTTACAAGCACCATGCAGAAGGTCGTTCAACTGTGATATTTGCGCTTGGAATTTATTCTGATGACATAAAAATGGGCTGTTTTTTTTTTTCATAAAACAAACGAATTAATAAACAAATTGGCTTAAGAGATCCTGATGCAAATGGAGCTCTTGAGACTTTTTGACTCATAAAACGACATTGCCGCGCATTTAAGCGACAAATTTTATTTTGAGAGTGCCTCTTATTCTAGATTCAACTGCGACGCATCAAATTTTGTAAAGGCGTGGTTTTTATGAAAAATTCATGACAGCATCAAACGCTACGAACCTTTGAATTTTACCAGACAATTCTTTTTCACGGAGGTACTTCAAATCCAGTGGAGACCTCCATAGAGGTCGAATCTCAAGCGAACTTTCTGAGTTAAATCAGGCTTCTCGATAAGGGACAATGTTGCAGCGAATGTAGAAAATTTATTCAAATTTTAGTTTTTGCTTAATGGCCATTTTTTAGCTAGAGATAAACTTTAGCAATTAAAACTATTCATTAGAAAATCTCAATCACAATTAAGTCATTTGTAGTTTCTCCTGTTTCTAATTATTTTGAAAAACCTTACGTTTCCCAAACTCGACGTGAGATGTTCAAGTATCAGTTGGAAGATCAAATTGAAGATCAAACGTCCTTTTTCCTTACATTGTAAAAGGTACTTCTGAACAAGAAAGTGGGACTGGGAGAATTCCTCCAACAATGTGCGCTATATTTCAAGGGTGATTCAGCTCCATCAGAAATAGCAACTGACCCGAAACAATTGAAATCGTCTGCCCAAAGTTTCTTGAATGCGAATTCAGAGTCCAGATATCTTCCTGTTGATTCACATGTTTTCGAGAAAGTCTGGCTCTTTTTTTAGGACTAGTTTCAATCTCTCAATGGCAGGGGACATGCAGAGATTCCCAACCCAAAGTTGGCAGGAGAAAAATCGCCTCCCAAACATTCAGACAATGTTAGTTATTTCATATGGGGTACCTTAGCATATAGAAAACTAGGGATACGAGGCTTTAGGTTGCGCATAGCTGTTTTATTTTATAAATGGAAACCACCGAAGTACTCGAGCATATACTTAAGGTGAACAAAGAAATATAAATATAAGGTTGAATTGACCGCAGTGCCTTTTGATTACAGTAGAAATCTCATGCGCTGAAGAAATTTGATGTCATCTACATGCTTCGGGCAAATGAACATTAACTAATGTCTAAGAAAGTTAAAAATCTGCAATCTCAAGGTAGATTCTCCTACCGGAATTCCTACTCATCGAATTGTTTTTTCTGTGTGCATACATTCCCAGTATTTAATTGATTACAACAATGGAGGCGTCAAAGACGGTGAGAATAGTGAGAGCGCTGGTGTGATAGACCCATTTTTCAAACAATTTACTAAATAAAAGTCACTTGTATATGAAACTGCAATCGAAAGTATTTTCTGTCGTGAATTCGCCTGAAGGTTTTACTCATCCCTAAGCATAGCCACTCAAATGAAACGATCAGTGAATTTATCTTGACGCAGTTATCCCTTTCTGCTGACACTTCAGGATAAAATCACTTCATTTGCAGATACTATTTCGTTCAAATCACCCTGCTTGATAAGCTCTTGTTACTTTCCGATACTGTAACAATAGCAGACAAGTGTCGCAGTCACCTGCAATCCATCAGTCAGGCTTTATGACCTTCAAAAGAAGAAATATCATACACAGGATTATTTTGCGGCGTATCTGAGAACGAAGACTAATCCGACGATGCATTGCAATCCGCTTAACTAATCTTTTTTTATTAGTCACTAAACATGTTGAAAAAACGGAAAGAGAAGACCAAAATAGTCGTTACAGTCGCTCTTGGATTCTAAGATTGCTTTATAGATCTGATTACACATGAATGTCAACAGAATGATTGAGACCACTGAATGCTACTGGGATCTTAATAACTCCTTTCACTTCACCCATGCGTTTAATCTAAATTAAGTGGCAGGGTGATTTTGGCTCGATTGTCTGCCTAGAGACATATCGAAATCCCGCTGAATAAGTGGACAATAGTTTACCACAATGGTTTGTACCTGTTATTTCAGAGAAGCGGTCAATCTTTACAGTATTGTGATTGATGCTTTTATCTTCTGCAGAGCACCAGCTTATTAGACATGCACTTGGATGAGTCCTGTCTACTATTTTTTTAAGTAGTTAGAGCACAAATTCGCTCGACTAATCCTGATGCAAATAAAATAAAAGCTGCATATATCCTTCTCAAAAAATAGCGTATATTTGACCATTTGTTGTAGGAGTCACCAATTTTTTTCGTTTCTTTGCCCTTTCGCCGAGTCGTTTGAAATTTTAATGCAACCTTCAGCAGTGCTATGGATACTGCGATTGTAGTTCGTAAGGTCACATCACACTATTATAAAACCGGGTGACTGATCTCATCTGTAAAGCCAATTTAGTTGGTGGTATCCTGTTTTAAGTTGTCATCCGCACCAAAAAATTTCACCCTAGACGCTGGACGATATGATCCTGTCAAGACCTGTGTGTCACAATTGCTGAGAACGTATAGTAAGGGATTAAGGATGCATGATTGATGTATCTGCACAGTTTTGGCTAATCTCTTAGCATCCTTCATTTTGAAATTAGTTTTAGATAACTTAAATAACGGAAAAATCTTATTACATTTAGCTTTGGCTTTACTTGGAATGACAAGGGGTATTTTTCTAAGGTTCTGCTGATAAGCGATGGTTTCACCTATTTCGACTCAGTTGCCGACCATGACAAGAAATCTACATATTTTACATCTTTTAATCTAATCCTGCTTTTTTGTAGGTCTCTCAGATTAGGCTAACTGAAACCACCGGCTCGGAAGGTTTTCATTCCCAGAATTTTTTTCACTCATTAATAAAATCTCACCACACCTAAGTTATTACAAATCATTTATCTTTTACGCTTTCAATGTTAATAAATCGAACGAGGAGGAGAAAATTCAACGGTATTTCCATGTTCTAAGTGAAACCAAAATTCGTGAAATTACCTAATCACTTCACAGATCAACCAAGAAATTATTAGAGCCTTTTAAGGTATTCTTTCAACTGAAGGTGTTGGAACCGATCCCCATCTGACTGCAGCTAAAACTAACATTTTAACATTCGACACCTCTACCATTCTCGCCTCAGTGTAATGGAGGGTCTCGATCCACAGAGAAGCTTTCAAAAATATCAATGCTGTTAGTTCCTGTGACTTCTTTGTTTAATACAGTCCAGCTTACACTAATAAATTTAAATTTTAATATCATCAACTTCGATAATTAAATGAACTAAGTCAAATGATGTTCCCTTAATGAACGAACTTCATTGGTGGGCATAGGACATCCGTGAAAAAAATTGGCACTGATAATCTCGAAAACATTAGAGCGTTTAAGATTAATCGGTGTAATTACATTTAATGATTTAATAATCAGTTATCAGAAATGAATGATTAGCAAGTAGATGGGAATGAAATAGTACGAAATTTACCATAAGGTACACCATCCTGTCGTAGGACTAGATGTCGATACTACACGGCGATGAGAGGATGAACGACAAGCATTTATGCAGTCACTAAATTGGGCGTATCTGCCTGCATTTATCCATTAACAAAAAATTGCATCATCAGTGGTTTATACCAAATTACTGAGAGTTCCTTATCCGGATCCCTACTGCTCCAAGTATGGACAACTTGAGTCTGACGAAGGTGCAAAGCACTATCGGATGTTCTGATGGAAGTGATCGTTAAAGATCTGAAATCGCGCCGCAACTCATTAAATATAGCTGTAGATCCATGCTCCAAAATCTTGAGGCAAGAAGATAATAAGGATTATTAAAAAATGGTGTGTCTTAATTTGAAATAAACGACCATCAAATAAGCACTTGAAGTCCTACAAACAAGAAGTTCGAATTACCAATATTTCCACATCCGATTTTGGCGGAAACATGACGCTAGGCACTGTCGTCCTTTTAAAGTTTAATTCTCATCTTCTGCAAGGCAACAACGTTTACTTTCATTAATACTCAACCACTTTGCGGGTGAGATTATTTACAACTATTTTTTTTCCTGACAAATAAAACATACGCTTTACGGAGGCGCCTATTCCACATCATTGCAAGACAAATGTACATTGAATACAAATACAAATGTTTCAGTATCTACTTAAAGATTTCCAAGTCAAGAAACGCTCTGTCAAGGTTCGGAGGGATCCTTTTGAAACCGGTTAGTACCACTTGTCGCACATTTAAAATTTGATGAGCTGTAGAGCATATTGTACCCGGAATTTCAAGTTTCTTCTGATTTTCATTTAAATGCCTCTATTTAGATTGGCAGGTTCGAAGGAGAAACCCCAGATAATTTGAATTCAAATTTTGAGTTAAACTTTCAAAAGACTATTTAGTGGTCAGCATTCTGACCAACCGAATGATAGATTGGTTTTATTATGATTAACATGTGTAGAAGTATGCTTACAAAACTATTAAATTGCGATAATTCACTAGGCAAAATATCCACAAATGATCTCCGATAAATGGGTTAAGGTAGATCATGAGATAGTGTGCCACTGAATGTAGATTGGGCCTTGTAATTTCACGTCCTTCAAATTAAACGTCTAGTATCTTGATTGATTTAAAGTGAAGTACAGAATTACTGTTTACTCCAGAGAAGATTCGCCTTTTTTCTTCATTTGTGTGCGCTAAGACCGTGTGCGCGCTCACAGAAAAGCGTGGAAGTGGGTGGCATTAGAGCCATTCAGCAAGCAACACATAATCCTCAAGTGAGATCGCGGTGTAAAATATAAACTAGGGCTTAATCGAAGACAAACGTCGTGTCTACACGGTTAAATTCACCCATCCATATAGCAAACTACTAAGGTCAAATATGGCAAGCCCACGCGACAGTAGCCGAAATCGCGCACGATATATTGATATCAACATCTCCACTGTGGATATGTCCAGGAGAATGCAGGAATTTATCATTAGTCAGGTCGTCGAATGCTACCAGAATGGTTACCATCCTAAGAAAATGTGTCGGTACATTAGGGAAAGATGCAATGAGCGATACGGACCTTCCTGGGATTGCTTTGTGTCTCGCGAATATTATGGGTAAACAATGTCTTGAGTTATTAAAAATTTTTGTCTTTTAATTTAAATAAATCAATTATTTATAAGGTTTGGATAGAATAAAAGACGAATTCATCAAAGACAATTAAAAGTGTTGGGCTTTGGAGTGAATAGCTCTTCATTTTGATTGAATTTATTAAAAAATTTCATGAAAGTTAAATTGATAAACCGTTTAAAACAAGCCCTATCAATCGCTTCCTATGAAAATAAACAATACGGGCTGTTTATTTGAGATGTACATAAATGCATAAATTAAGTTCAAATGGTAGGATCTCAAAATTCAAAATCTGAACAGTGGTTTACCATTTTAATTTTCACGACAATATTTGCATGTAATTTGAATTTCATGAAAAGATTTGGATCAAAAAAACCACAATCATGAATCACACATACCTTTGCTGACCTTAAAGAAATATGAAAAGAAAAAATTCTTGGTTTAAATCTAGTTTACATGGGACCAAACGATATTAAGCAATCACTGGATTATACAATTTTTGAGTCAACTTTAAACGAACTCAGAACCAGATGAAAAACTGAGATCTGGATCAAACCCAACAGTTTAACCATCACATAAAATAAAATAAGCCAAACAGCCCTTAGTAAATACTCTTTTAAGTTAAATTTAACTAAAAATAAGTTTGCAAAGCTTTTTGAAGCTGGATAATATAAAATATGTCTACTAAATATTAGACAATTACAATTCGTTCAATTATTGAGCGGTTATCATTTCGATTTCAAAGACTTTGTTTCTGTCAAATCTATTACCTATACTTCGTTATAATTATTAACTTATTTAAATTAATTTAAATAATATGAATGTTAAATTAAATTAAATTAAATCAAACCAAGATTGCCGCTTCTTTGCTGCGTGTAAATGAAAATTGCAAAACGCAATAAGTAACTTTTAATTTTTACAAAACTGTTTTATATTTATACGGTTTTATGAATGAGAACGAGAGATAAAAGAACTCATGATTAATTTTAAAGGTGAATGAATAGAATTTGATTTCAGCACATTTAAACGATTCCCCGTGGCTTGAAGCAAAGAAAGTAAATTAAATGATTTTCATATCAAAAGACTAAATTACGTTTTTTACTTTTAGATCCTTTGCGTATGTGCCCCGAAACCTCATCGGTTTCGAGCTGAAAGGCCTCAACTTTCTCATCTTCAAAGGAGCGTAGGATATCCAGAATCTTATAATAGGACATAGCGTTTTGGGATACCATAAAGTTTTCTTAACTTTTTCAATCTACCGGTATAAAGATTCCTGAAGCTTAGCTTTTGACCCCACCTATCTACAGTTATTGCAGTCTCTCCACTTCACGATTTGATTTTCGCTGTTCATATACTCATTTTCTTCGACTTCCGAGAGAATGCTTACTATCCACCTGCAAACTTTAATCTCTATCTTATTAAAGACCGTTTTTGGAAACAGAAATGCTATTTTCAGTGATATTTTCAACTACATCTCATATGTATTACATCGAACAGTCTAGATGATTTTTGGGTTTGAATGAGTAAAAAATTGAAAATCACAAATTAATAAATGAAACAATTTCAAGTCCTTTCAAGAACCGTATCCAGGTCGTTCAAGGTTTGATTATTTGAAAAAGGGCCAATCAGGAATTTCTGAAATCCTCTTTCCTTCCTGCTTCAAAAGCACTTATTGAAAGAGCAAGCCAGGTGCCCGAACCCTTTTGGGCTGGTCAAGAAAACTTTCCCTGTTTGTTATGCCAGTGCAGTTGCATTTTGATGCACTTCAAACCTATCAAATGAAGTGCGTTCAAAACTCATGGACGTACCAACCAAACTGATAAATCTTGGTTTACTTCGAGTTGTTCACGGTATCTTCGCCCTCCCTAAAGTTTACGTATAAGAACCATTTACTGTATTATTATCATTTACAGGCGTTAAAAGCATTTATGCTCGTGTGATCTGTAATTGGGTATTTGTTCACCCTTTAATACGCTGGTCTGTTGTCAAAAATCGAGAATTCTTGTAAAAGTACACCTCCAAAGATATTTTTATCCTTGCCACATGTGTAATAAATTGATAAATTACTTCCGAAAACAAACGATTCCAAGCAATTCGAATAATGCGAGGCTCCTTCTGATAGCTTCATATTATCAACTCACCATCCAGTATGTTTGTGTTGCTATACAATGCTGTGTTCCCCCAAAGCTAGCAGTTTCGCCTTCAAACCGTCGCCCTCGCAATAATTTATTTCTTCATCGCTCTTTTAAGATAATAGTACTTTACAGTAGTCCCCGAATCGCAGGTAGGTTAAATGAGGCTGGGTCATATTGCATAATACGATTTCAATGTAGTGTCTGCCAATAATGGGGCCCAATTGGCTAGGGCGCATCATCGTTCTTCTAGGATTCATATTAATGCTGTACAAAACAAAAAAAAGTCTAGGAATGAAAAAAAAATCTTAAGGTTCTGACAACAGCAAACATATTTTTATTAATAGTGAGAAAATTTTACCACTTGCATTCATGGGAGAACAAAACTACCTCGTTGGTCTAGCGCGGTACTCTTTATTAAGTTAATTTTCAATGAATGCAAAAAAAAATGTATGTAAGTGACACTCCCATTATATTCAGACTAGCTACACTTGTTCAAGGCCATGTCATTCTCTTACAGTTAGTATTCAGAGAAATATGCTAGTATTCTTTTGCTTTCATGATTTAGAGTACGTTTGAGTGGGCCATCCAACTGAAAGCCCAAATATCTTTTGTTTACAAACATAGGAGAGAGCTTTAATTGTTGATCCTTCGAATCTACAGTTTGAAGTAGTCTTTTATCTATAAACCATTCCGTATCTTCTGTTAATTTGGGTCCTAAAGCTTCGAATGTTTTAACCTAAATTTGGTTCGAAATATCACTGTGAAGATTGGCTAAAAACCTCAATGTTCAATCTCAGTGCAACAGGCTCTTTACAAATGTGAAACGGCAAATAAACCTCAGCTAAAATTTAGAAGAAATAGTATTGCCACAGCTTTCGCTTTTGGATCATGGAATATGGAGTGGTATCGCTCCAAGACCAACACGAATAAGCGTGGTTATTTTAATCACCTAGATTGTGTATAAGACAGCCTTAAAATGGATTAAATTCAGTTTGAAAATGATATATAAATGAATTTCAAGCTAATTTTTTGTTGGAATTCCTAAAATGGAATGAGTTCAGGTGGATTTTTCGATAGAATAGGACCTCGCAACCCAAAAAAATTAGACTATTTGATCCCATTTATTAGGTGATACCCTAAATGGTTTCCTTGCTGTTGCGAGTTAAATTTTCGTAGAGTGCTTCTGGAGTTACAAAGTTTGCATATTGTCAAGTTAAGTAATCAAAAGATAATTCGAAATTGGCAGAGTTTTCATGACTAGTCAGGAATCAAGCACAGTCCATAAGTGGTCCATTGAAGAAACATACCAAAAGTATATATCCCTCTAAAAATTTACAGTAACACTGAAACTACCGGAAAATGATAAATTAAATGTGTAGTTCTATAGAGAATCCTTGTAGGAGCATTTATTTTCCCTCTCGCGCTTCAGAGAAGGAAGTACTGCAAAGTGCTTGTGGTAATAGCAGTCCTCTTTATATTTGGATTTTGCCGCGGCGTAGCAAGAACGTTCCAGAGATGGTTCTAGAACCACAACCACTATTACTTCCGTTCACTAACCATGATGGTCGCATTTTTGTTGCTCCAAGCAGAGGTAGTCTAAGGTCATATATCACCAGCAGCACTCCTGCGGTGGGACGATATCATTGGTTGAAATTAGGCGGGGAGGAGTTAGGTGACAAGTTCAAATAGGATTGGAGCGTACTGTGCCGTCATTCTGAGACGCAAACAAGTGTTAACCCTGAGATCTGGGTCAAATCGAAAAGGTTGTGGCAATCAAGCACTTCAAAGCCTACCTGAATTAAAAAGCTTTCCACGTTGTAGCTCAGCAGAGCCGAAAAGTCAGTGATTGGGTCTATCAAGGATGCTTAACATTTGTATTGCATATGATTTGCGCTTTAAAGAAGTCAGTGATCATAAGGCATGACTTGTCGTAAAGTGAAACTTACGGTCTTTATGTAGATGAATGACCTTTGCAAGCTGACAGAATTCAAAAGTAAACTTGTTAAGTAAGAGTGGCATAAAATTACTTTGAAAACGACCTAAATTGTGTTCAATTTTGAATTTAAACTGTAGAATGCAGATTTATGTTAGAACACAATGAAGGGAGATCCTTATTCTCATGCTACTTTGATATGGGGCACTGTTATTCTGTAATAAGCTGCGATCTCTCTGACAAGAAAGCCATCCCAAGCTTAAATATCTCATGGTTAACAATCGAAAGGTATCACTTTGAGATATGCGAATGAAATCATGGCACGAGAATTCCATCAGTTTCAATTTACTTGGACAATGAACAGCTTTGTGAAAGGCTTGAAGCTACAAGCTTGCATCTCGGTTATGTATAATGCATTCCTTTTATCAGTCCTAGACTTGCCAGCCTGAAAGTGTACAAGACTTGTCAGTCAAGAAACTGAGAGTGATTTAAAGCCTAAATTCTTTTGTCCATCCGAGAAGACAAGTTAGTTCCAACTGTCATTAAAGCGCAAAATTCCATTACAAGAAGCGAGGCAAAAAAGGCCTCACTAGTACCCAAAGATATTCACGTTGTAAGGAAAAGTCCTTTGATTGCTCAGTATCTGCTCATTAGTTTCAGTAAATTACTAATCATGAAAGCATTTGACTCATGATGGCACACTACCATGGTGCCTGTTTAAGTGTTGCCTTCACGTTACTTGATAGGCATCAACTTGAAGCAATAATAGCATAGCCAATTGAATGGCAAGGCTTGACGCTATGCTAAAGCTCGGCATCAGCAGCGCTATTACTTCTGACAAAACGAGACCATCATTAATTGGTATCAAGGCAAGAGAGAACTGACTTTTCAATCCTTGAATTATTATCGTCAAACTAGAGTTTATTAATATGGTTCTGCGGCATTTGGCAACAGATTGATCGCCTTCTCTACTTTACATCAAGTATACTCCTCTTGACTTACGTTTTCCAGTGTGGCTAATGCATAATATTTAAATCCAACTCATAAATCGAGAGTGTGGACCTATTTTGGTAGAAAAAGTCTTCCGAGTGTTATCTCATTACTACGGGACCAGAGTAAGTACTTTTTCCAGCCGCAAATAATGCACTGATCATATGTGAGATACATTCCTCGTCCGTTGCCTATAAATCGGTGGAGAACACGGTTAGACGAGACCAAGTTGGTTCTTGACGGAATATAATCACATCGTCGCTTCATCACGGATTTTCGTGCCCTGTCCTCCTCTTTAGTTGTGTGTTACATTCTCTGATCCCGAGCCTTTTGTCCGTCCACTGTTTCGTTGATTAGCTCGATGCATCCAATTCTCCCCATCAACAAGCGATTTTAACAGCTTGTTAACATTTGAACTCTTATGTCTTTTACTAACTGCTTCTAATGATTCCGAAAAAACACAGTAATAGGTTAAATGGTTGATTTTGACGGGTAAAACAGCAATTAAAATGAATGGTTTTGTGGTTAACATCATCAAAAGTCAGTAAAGTCAAACAAATGAACTAGATTAAAACGTCTTTTGAAGTTTATTTTGAGCATGGAGGAGGTACTTTGAAGCCATGGTGGTGAATTCCGAAGACTGCATTCAGAGTAATGGTAAATCACTCCACCATTAGGTCTTTATGTCATAGTCGTCAAAATTTATCCAATTTCTACATGCCTTGATGCGTTTTTTTTCTCAAAATCGTTTGATCCTGCTCATGAACCTGTATTCATTAAGTAGGAAGTTTTCCTATGTTTTATTCTGAGTAAAAGTAACTAACCGAGAGCTCGCTCATTCTTTCATTTTTATAGAGAAACGTCAGCTGTTGGGTTACCACCACAGTCCAATTCAATTACCAAGCTCCATCCAACTCTTTCAAAAATTATTTTTAAAGCTGTGCAGAAGGCTTATAGCGAACCGCCAATTCACGTTTTAGAGTACATGGGATAAGTTAATGCTAATGCTTTCCTCAATAGCACCAGAGAGCTTTATATTATTCGAATTCAAATGTGTTTTTTTCAAAACATACTGTGAGTCCCTATACACTGCTGAAATTGTCAACGATGTAAGACCTCTTGATCGCCCAACTCCGAAATTCTAAACAAGAATCCGATTAAAGACTGTCATCAGTGGACATCTACCGTTCCTATATACGGTGTTGAATGGTTTACCTACGGCATTAACTGACTATCTGGTATTGAAAATTCGAGATTCACTTTTAATAAAGTTTGCTAATATTCCATTAGATATTTCAGGCTTTTGGTCCCAATAGAACCTCTTCATTTAACCGAAAAGTTCCTAAAGTTAATCACCTTTGCTTTGTCCAAACATTTTCCAATTATAAATAAACTTTGGCACACATAGGGATTCCTGAAACCAGCAAGCGAAACTTGCTAATTAGTCTTTCGAAACCGAGTTGTCAGTTTTGTATTTAAATTAACTTGAATTCCCGCCCCACATTTCCTCGATTGTCGAATGGCACTAAATTAATTCTTGAACCAAAAGTTGAACGTGCTTCAGATAAGATCATTCTTATGGGTACTTACAGTTATGATCTGAAAAAGCATGCCATCGAAATTTCGAAAGTGCTTCGTCTTGCCAACTTACTTCGACAGCACGTTTATTATTCCCCGATGTGCACCAATTGTGTGAATGATTGTAATAGCTCCGCTATTAGAAGGTTTTTTTTGCTGTTGTGGTGCTGTTGAATGTCCTCCCTAGCATTTACTTTGAAATATCTGACTTCTCTGTCTGATATGCTTGACCTCAAGATCGACTTCCACCCACTTGACGGCAATTTTCCGGTTGTTAACGCAAATATTTTCTGCAAAGTTATGTCTACTGAAAATAAGTGCATCTTGAAAAGACAAAGATCAATTTAAGTGTGTGGCTGATCTGATTCCGGAAAGTGAACAAGACTTCTGGTTACATTAAACCTCAAGCACGTGATTCAAGGCTTTCTTCAGTTAATTCATCTACTGTAAACCTTTTAGTAGGAAGGGTGCTGAATTCATAATTTACTCTACCGGTTTTCTGGTTCATCTTCTGGATTTGACTAAATCAGGTGCTGATTCAAATCACAGCCGCCATGACATACCGAGTTCCTTAAAGTCATTGGGTCTCTATGTGAAGAAAATGGGTTGATACCATCAGATTGTACAATAAAGTAACGGGAATAGGTACATTCCATGTTTTTACAATAACCTCCGTCTACTTACTGCCCTTAAGAGGTAAATTGGTGGCTTTTAAACTGCCTCATTAAGTGAAAATCTGTTGTAGTTGAAAAAAAATGTTACTTTCGTCCCGCAGACGTCAGTGTGGAGTGTAGAAAAGGTTGCTTGCCCAAAGAACATCAACTGACCAAAATGCAATCTCCAAATACTTAAATATCATCAGTAGTTTCTATACTGTCATATCAATGTCACGCAGATGACTAAAGAAAACTAGTTTAAAACTGCGATTTGTC
This sequence comes from Moniezia expansa, assembly GCA_019097775.1. NCBI lineage: Eukaryota > Metazoa > Platyhelminthes > Cestoda > Cyclophyllidea > Anoplocephalidae > Moniezia > Moniezia expansa. The sequence continues at coordinate 142,463 of JADFDV010000068.1, forward strand.
TCTCTAAAAAAAGCATTTACAACCACAACCTTAGGCGTTTTTGTGATAATTTTGTCTTTAGAAAAGCATTTGCTCAATTTGCTAAGAGTTCGATGCAAGGAATAAATTTACGCTTATTCTTTTCTGATAAACAAGATTCAAAACAATTTACTTCTGTCGTTTGCATTCAAAACCATAAAACGAACCTACGAATCCTACGCAATTCTCATCCGACGTAACGAGCTAAATTTTAACCAAGCGATTTAGTGCCTTGGTTGGGAAGTGGCCATTTTCCATTTTCTATACATAAAATGGTTGAATCAACAAATTTGGAGCATGTAATATCCTTCATCAGCTTGGTTTTACTGTTTTAATTCAATCGGCAGCTGAAACTGTTCACTGATTGGATCTCTAAGCAGAGTCATGGATGGTATACCAATGACAAAGAGCTCAAGAAATTAACCTTGATCTTCGCCAATGATGGTTGCAAACATCGATTCGGTACCATGAAGACTCTCCTACAAGCAGCAGTTAGAAATTTAAGCATTTTAACATTAATATGCTGAAGCAAAAGAAACCTTAGATATTATTTAGCTGTCAGATAGTACTCAACTGGATTCACAGGAATGTTGAGATTTAAAAGGACGAGTTTACTCTACCTGACGAATTAGATGAATTAGAGAGGTTGCGTAAAGGGATGGGTGGATGTACAGTAGTTAGATTACGCTCGTCGCAGAATTATAGAAAATAACCTTTCAAATAGAAGTCCTTTTCATGACAAATGAAAGGACGTTAAAAATTACCGGTGTCCAAGGCTGACTTAAAATGGCCTTTATTAATGTGCGTCAGTTTTGAGAACGGCAACTTACCAAGATTTTGGAATAGAGCAACTTTTTGCTTTTACTCGTTTTACAAGCTACTCAACTGAGGCCTCCACGCTCGTTTGCTTTATTTGAGTGAGATTGAATGTCTTCTAAATGAGGCCGATGAAGACATCAGTCATTGTATTTTGCTCCAAGGGTTATTTCTTAGTCCAGTGATCGGTGTTGTTTGAAATCATAATCGATCCTATGCAGACTTAAAATTCCTGTAAAAGTCATGCGAGAATTGAATGCCATCTTCTAACAGTTTCATTTTGCTCGAGCTCAGTTGCCATGCCTGACAATAATTAATTGATTTGAACTTGTGGTAATTTCTTCATGGAAGTAGCAGTACTACAACAATGTAGATCTGAAATAGGCAACGCTGTTGATACTGAGTGCTAGATGTGGAACAGAGCAGACGTCTTAACTGATTAGCGTTTCTTCATGCATCTTTTTGGATGCAACAGTTCAGCAGCTGTGAAAAGTCAATCACAGCTTCCTCTTCAGGAATGGTGGTACTTGGCGTCGTATCGATTGCTCCAGATGAAGATTCAGTCTAAATTAATTACGTGGAGTAATCAAATTAGATGAATGCCGTGTTTTTGGGTATTACGCATCGCGGCCCCTAATTAGCCATGTGGTGTTACTTGAGTAGATGGCGAGTGAGAAGGCGACTAGAAATGGCACACCCGCACCCAAGAGAGCGTGAGTGAATGTGAGCGACTCTTCAAAAGAACTGTTTAATCAGGTATAAAGTACGATAAGCGCTTACGTGGTGCGACATTCACATTCGACCTCCCGAAGACAACAATCATGCCTCGCGCCAAAGCCTATGTGAAGCAAGCCGACATGCTTGAACAGATGCAACAGGAGGCTGTAAACCATGCCTACGAAGCTCTTCATTGCAACACCCAATACATGGACATTGCTAAACATCTAAGGACTCACTTTGATCACTGCTATGGACCATCATGGAGTTGCGTTGTTGGAAAAGACTTTGGAACGTGAGTCATACGCGTCTAACCAAATCCACTCGTTATGTACGCGTCCCATTTCATTTTTTATTCCAGATCCTTCGCCTACGAGAGGAAGCATCTGATTTCTTTTGAATTGAAGGGATACACTTTCCTTCTATTCCGCGGAGCGTAAATAAACGAAAAATGAACTGTATTTTCTCCTTTATTTTTTATTGCCAACCATTAAGATGAAAGAAATCAACTTTAATCTGATTCATATAAAGCGAATACGCTTCGCCATTACCTGTTGATCGTAGAACAAACATGTTCTGTTTGAAGCAGTGGTGTCATCTTATGCCTTTAAACTCTAATGCTAAAACTATTAATTTAAGACCTACTTAACAGCAAGCAGATAATGACCGTGAAAATGTCAAACTGGAGATATTTTAATTTGGCACACTTTCAAAACAAGCACATTTTGTGAGAATATGAAAAAGTTTCGCCGTGTTTCATTTCCTACGAATTTACTGCTGTGAACAACGTTACGCGATTTGCGGTATTTGAAATTTATCAAAATACATTTTGAGAGTTGGGAATTGAACCAAGAACTCGAATTCCTCTTGAAAGGGTCCTTTCAAAACTCTTCTTATTTCAAATTTTCAACAGATCTCACTTTTGGAAAGCATTCACGCAATAAAATTGACCAAAGTCTAACTCTGTGAGATCACACACGTTCAAAATTTATTAAGAAAGTTAAATTTTAACTCTAAATTTAAAACAACTTAGAAAAAATACTTATTTTCATTTCAAAATAATTCGTTTGGGGTGACGATTCCTAAAGAACTTCGACAAATCAGATGGCCTTCATGACGCCATTCGAAGCCATGCCAACCTTTGCGCTCAAAGTGAAAGCAGAATGAATTGTTGAAAACCGCTGTATAAAGTAAGGACATGAGTAACTTCTGTTGTAGTTGCTATTTTTTTTTTGTCAGGAACGTAGGAAATGGTGAATTAGATACTAAATCTAATTACTTATTTCCCTTCAATTTTGTTTTACATCGCTGATAGATTTCCGATTAATAAATTATCCGATTGAATGGATGTGTTACGATGTATTCGTAATTATTACCACATTTTGTAGTTTTTGAAGTAATCTACCATGTAGCTTACAAAACCTTCGGATCTACTCATTCCTCTTAATGCGGTAAAAGGCCATGTTTATTTCGGGTTTTTCGGATTTGATTGATGACCTGATGAAGATTTTCAACCCAAATTATTTTGATTCGGAACTTATAAGAGGAATGAAAAGTGGATTTTGTAAGCAAATTATTCATATTCAGCGTAAGTTTCATCTATGCCTAATAATCCAATCTAAAAGGAGCACCTTGTGTAATTTAGGAGAGATGGCTGATTAGGGCGGATTTTCGCGTTTTCATTTCCTGAGGTATAGCGGTGCTTTTGACTTTCAAAGCTATTTTCTGGCCCTACTCTTCGACTCTTAGTTGTAGAACCTATTTTTTTCAAATTCTCAATCTTATTAATATGACTGATTCATCATTTTCTAATCTACTGGCTTTAATCTACTCTTCGGCACGACCTTTCTTTGATTCATTTTTTCGAAGTTCAATTTATCTTTTGAACTGGAGATACTTCACAGAAACCTAACCGTATAAGTCGGCACAACACGGCTAACTCAATCTAACGTTTGCCGTATGTAGGCACAAATAACCAGGTCCGAGGACTGGGTAATGGGCGCCTGTCAATACGGCTGAGTTCCATGGAGGTTTTATAAGCCTTGCCATTTTTAGAAAAAACAAAAGAAACAATTGAAAGGTTTCATTGATCTATTTTCACTTTTCAATCGTTTTTATTCAGATTCGGCGCTGATTTAAGCACTTGAGAAAGCTCGGCTGACTAGTCCTAGGGAATTTTGTGCTCAAAAGATTTCCATTTGTGAGTTTCGGGTGAATTAAATTGCTTGAAATAACAATGGCTTAAGAGCTGCAGATTTTCACATACCATAGTTAACAATCATGTTTGGCTTCAGTAAATTTGTTTAAAAAATTAAACTCAAATTTGGACACATGCATCAGAAAAGTGGCAGACCTTGAAAACTTTGACAGGATATCCTATGCTGCCATTATTTATTGCAACGGAAATATCTCGAATCCGGTGGAGGTTAAAAAACTGGATCCGTCATTCGGTCTCAAGGAAAAAGACTCCATTTGGACGCATTTGTGATATTGATTTGTGTAGCTTTTGAATTTATCCGACTGCATGTCTCTTTACTTTATTGCTTCCGTCTTCCATTAGAGTATGGTAAAGCCTTACAATTTCTCTACCAATTTTATTGCTAAGTATTTCCATAAAATGGTATTGATGACCGCAGGAGAAACTGCATCTCATGATGCCGAAGACATCTAACTCAAGAAAAAGAGCCATTAAAATTAATTTAAAAAATTGGATCTTAATAATAAGCCAAAAAGTTTGACTTTTGGGGCCATTTTCGTGGAGGATAGAGTTGAAACAACTTGTTGAAGCGAATCATCAATGTACGTCGATGTTGGAGACCGTTGCTTCTCTGGTAAATCATTGGTTTACGTCCAGGTCAGATGCTTGAAGCAAATGTCAGAAGAAGGCAGATTCAAAGCTTGAATCAAAGCTGAAAATGCATAAAATTTAAATAATTGGTTTAATTTGATTGAAATTAGTTCAAATAGAGAATTTCAAATTGTCGGTTTGAGTAAAAATTTCATCATATCAATGTAGATATCAAATTGCCTAAGACAATCGAATGAACATTTTAGTTGAGGTGAATGAAAGAGAAAATGACCAATCTATTTATATTACGAACTTTATGTGAGGTTTTCAATTCCAGAGACACTGGATTTTGATGGTAACGATAGCCCATTTTTTGAAGCCGTGGGTAGGTTGAAGCTGTCATTTAAAGACGATGATAATGGAAAGGGCTCTACTTTCTCTTTCATTTTATCTTTCACATTTCTGATGGAGCTCTGGATCATATATTGTCAGAGGCACTAAAAGTAGCGAAAGCATTTAGATGATTAAAGCAGACAGACAGGTAGTAGACTTTAGCTAGAAACATAAACATTTAAGCACAAGTACAAGGGTTCATGCACCATATGGGAGAAAGTCAGGGCATCCTAAACTCTTCTCTAAAAATAACCCTCTCCGTGCAAAAGCACGAGATCTCAAAGTCACCGAAAGTTCCCTACCAATCACCGCTTGGCTAGTTCGAGACTTCTGGTTAGTGAAAACTGACGCTGCTGCATTTATTCAAGATCAATGTTTAGCCGAAACTTCCAGGAGACTAAAGTTTGTCGAAAGACCAGTATAGTATAATAGACAACAGCTTGCTGTGAAGTCGAAACATCACTAAAAGTCAAGCCAAACTTTCAGAGCATTTTAAAAAGACAGGTATTGCGTAGTAGTACATTTAATAATGCCCATAAAAAGAAAAAGGAATTTTTCTGGCTCACAGCTTCTTTTCTTCTAAACAAAGATTCAAGTAATGTAAGGGCACACTCAGAGTGAAGAATTTTGATTGAAAAATCCTGACCCTTGTCGGAAAAGATTTCTGTAAAATTTTTTTCCAAAATTTGCGTGAAAATTTTGAATGGATCATGTAAAAGGGTTTTTCATTCACTATCAGCATCAATTTGAAATTTTGCTCTTTAGCTCCAGAAATATAAGTAGGAATTAAAATTTTGCTTTTAAAGATTTTCGGAGTAAAAAACATCAAGACTTGCTTCTGATGAAGTAGAGTATCGACAGGAAATGTTAGCGCCGTTTAAAAAACCGTTCGAAGGTCATCTTAACGATTAAAAGATCTGAGTGTAACAATTTGGGGTTGAGTAGATCTAAATGTGAAAGTTTGTAACTAAGCCGATTAATCACATGATGTAAACTGAAATGCACCTTATGAAATGCCATTATTTAGGCTGCTTAGAGCTGGATCCATAAAGTAAATCCAAGTATTCTGATCGAAATAGCCAATCGGATGTAAGGTTGAGGTTCCCATCGCGTATAAATGCAAAACAATGCGTGCTTGAAGTCATGTAACTTGGAATTTCACAGTAAAGTTAAAATGCCACGCAAATCGCAGCGCAGAAGCAGTGAAACTAAAGCAATCATCAAGGAGACAGATATGCTGGAGGAGCTGCAACAACAGGCAGCAAATTGTGCTTATGAAGCTCTTCAGCACCATAAGCAATATATGGACATTGCGAGGTACGTCCGGAAACGCTTCGATGAAATGTATGGGCCGCCATGGAGCTGCGTAGTCGGAGCTGACTTCGGAGCGTAAGTACTGACCCTCCTGACTCTCATCTTATCAACGACTTTTGTTTTTAGGCTTAAAGGTGTCGTTAGTTACCATTGCACTGAGAACTCAGATATTTGTGTTGACTATTTAGTTTTTTTTTATTTCATACAACAATGACAAATTTTTTACTGATAATTTTATGTTGATATCCGGGGTTTTCCATAAAGTTCTTTTTCTATGTGCAAAATGACTGGAGTTTGTACTTACTTCGCATTTAATACATTGTAATTTGTAAATTTGCTTCTCAAGCAAGTTTAGTTGACGATTCTAAGGTAATCTTCGTGGTCGTTTTGGATGTGGTGATTCCCCGGGGCTTTCCAGGTTGTAGCAGTAAAACTAAATGAAAGCGCATAATAGTAAAAGCAAGCCACTTAAATTGAGGTAAAAAAGTAGTATATTCAATAAAAGTTTGAAAAGCTGATTGATTAATCAGTAGCTACGTAATTTGAGTCTGAAGGTAGCAGTATCAATATCAAAGGACAGATTGCGGATACTGAGATCAAGAATTTAAATTTAAGTGGAAAACTCATCCTGGCGTAATGAAGATCTTAGTACTACATTAAGGAATCTTTCTGAAATAATGATAGATTTACCATTCAAGCCCCAGCGTCTGCTAATACATACTTGTGGCGAATGATTTTTGGTTCACAAGTGCACTTTGTTGCCTTTAAATCATCACTAAAGTGGACAGAAGAGGTACTATTAAGATACATAAGCTGCCGCACAAAATAAAATTTAAAGGCTTTCAATTCAACCTGTTAATGGCTGCATTGTTGCATTGGATTGCATTATTTTATTCAACAAAATTTATTTGCCCACACAGCTCTTCCTATCAAATAAATGAAAGCTCAGGGCATGAACCTTTCAAAACACGTTTCAGGGGTAGATGAGTACCTACCGCTGCACAATCTCATGTGATTGGTCCGCATAAACATCCATATAAAACTCCTCACTGCAAATAATAATGCTTTTTGTCGCATTTCAGGTCATTCGCCTATGAGAAAAAGCACCTTATCTCGTTTCAAATGAACGGAAAGACATTCTTACTCTATCGGGGGGCGTGATGATCTCTTTTGAGCTTTTATTTTTATTTTTTGAGACTGGATACCAGTTTTTTTCAGATCGCTGTAATTTCAAGCTTTTATTATCAGCGAATAAAATTTGGATCTCGAAACTCAAAACAAGCAAAAAATTAATAATCACTCGGCTCCAAAGGAATGAGTGGAATCATTGCAATTCTGGACTCTTTTTTGTTTAGTTGGCACATCCACCGATGAGTTCAAAATAACAAAAACGTGGAGAGTTAAAATTTAATGATATTAGCCTTAAGGTTGCAAGACCTTGGGAAAATTTTGACGCTCAGTCAAAATGAATAGTTGTGAGTGAAATTTTATTAGTGAAGAGCTGTTTCACATCCTATAAAATATCTAGTTGAATGAGACGGCACCCAAATGAGTGCCGTCTGCTTTTTCTCAACAAAAATATAAGAAAAAGCGATTAACGAGGGTTATCCTATCAGATCAGTCATTTTTAGGCTGTTTATTTAAAAGGGTGAAGAATTGAAGATCATCTTGTCAGAATGCCAGACTTAATAATAAAAAATAGTGATCCTGATGAAACCCAATCATTTGCAGTTACAATGGAGAACAATGGCGATAGAGAAGCAGTAGGTCGAAGGGATGCTCTAAATTATTGTTGAAGCCGGACATTTTCGAGCTTTTTCAAAATCGCTTTTGCGATATGGTTGGTCAAAAATGTTTCCATGTCTAATGGGCGCCAGACATCTTAGAGTAAATCAGAACATAGTCAGAACCTTTTCTTAAGAAGTCAGTATCACAAAAACCACAGAGATTTTGAAACAAAAATTAGTATTTCTGGTTCGATGGGGAATCCCCTCGCAGCTTAGCTCTAGGGTATTCGATTGCCAATATTCTTAAGTGCTGATATAGAAGGTACTTTGCACGGCGAAGAAGGCCACTAATGGACCTAGAAACGGAAGTAAAGCGTCGTCCACAAAGAGTCGAGTCATGAAAGACTCATCACTATTGTTAAAAAAAAATTAATAAACACATGAAAGCCGGCATCAGACTAAGTGTTCAGATACCAATGTACTTCACATATCAGGCTGAAGGTTGTTCTGAGATCTAGGAGATCCAGATATGAATGAAGGATATCTTCAAGACTGCCAAATCATCGCTGTTTCCTTAATCTGCTTAATGAGTTTCAGGAATTTTAATGCTGAGAAGTGGATTAAACAGACTTAAACTTCATTTTTTTCGAGATTACCTTAACTCTGGCTTCTAGAATGGGTCATGATGGTTGCGTAGTCGGAAATGGAGGTCAGATTAGGTCTGTAAGTGCCATCAAATGCAGCTTACCAAGCTTTACCGAAGATGAAATTTTGTGCCTACGAATAATGGCAATGAATTTGACAGAGCAGTGAAAACTGACCAAACACAACTTTAGTAGCTCGTACAAAGTGCTTTTAACCACAGACTCTCAGTATGGCGATAAATAAGTGATACGATGGACTGTGATTAAAGCAAGCAGTTTTAAATCTATCAACTTATTTAACTGCTTTCCTTTCGAATCTTACCTCTTACAATCTTCCTAGAGAATCATTGAGTCAGACCACCACTATTTCCACAAAACAGGCACTTCTCTTTGAAGATTTTCATTTTTACGGATTCATCAAGATGATGAATCCGTTTCTTTTAGAGTTAAGAGCCTTTTCAGATCTTGCCATGATGCAAGCAGTTGAATAAATACAAACAAAACTTGCATAAAATCCACATAACATAAGTGAAGTTATCCTTTGAAAATCCAAAGAATCGGTTTGAAACGAAATCTTTCTTAAATATTGTCAGAATTGGTTCAATGTCAACTGGGTAACTTATCGTCTATAAGCTGCTTTTAAATCTGAAATGCTGTTTGTCTCTTGCATTGCTTTTGCTTCAAAATTGTAGTAGCTTTAATTTAAAAATGATTCTAGTCACTATACCTCAATTTAGAATAAAGATAATTTGATTTAAATTGTTAAACTAAAACGTCCTTGCAATAATCTCAGACTGCTGTCAGTCATGCCTTTCGCTATTGACACCCATTTGGTTAGCAGACTACGTCAAAATTTGCAAATCAGACGTGATCACCGAGATGTTTGCGCTGCTCCGACAGTCTAAGAAAGGCTAATTCAAATCCTTCTCCTGATAATATGCTCAATATAGTCTTACAAATCGGAGTTCACGCTGTAGTTCAGACTTCTTAAACCTCAAAACTCACAAAATCGGCCCTAAAATGTTGACTTAAAAGAGAAAGTTCAACATGTTCGAGAGACTATCATTTAAGCTGGGAAAAACTACCTTGTCCGAAAATAAATGATCAAAACCATTATATATAAAATGGATCCTCCTTTAACCCCTTATAATGAAGAGAAATCACCCTGGTATTCATCTGACTGGTTTCGCTGCTCATAATACTACTAATGTGGTGCATGCCTAAGCACTTCGCCATTGGCTTATAATTTTTAATGAAGGAATTAATTAGTTACTGAACATAAATTTACGTGTTAGAATAACTACAAACCTCACTATGGCCACTCAGTAAACTAACAAACGAATTTCAGTATTTTGATCAGAATTATAAAGTTTGAAGATACTAAGAATAGAGACATCAAAGTGTGCGATTACCTTTACAAACAAACGAGTGAATGCTCCGTTTCGTAAAGATCAGCATAACTTTGGTAACTTTTCCGATTAGCCAAGTGAATAAACTTAGAAAAGCTGTGTAGATCCTTTTGAAGGCTTACTTGAATCTCCACTATTGGAGTGACAAATATTTTCTTTAATGCCTTAATTTGATGCATTTATGGTATCCTGATGCACAACCATTAGATAAGATGATAGAGAGAGCTGACGAGCATGACGAGCCTGATCTTGACTGTTTTAATTGAAGATGATGTTTTCGCAACCTAAAGTTTTGAAGAATCAATTTAGTACCATATAAATCAGTTGAAGAAATATGCATATGATCGTTACTAAAAAACCAGCTAAGAGCCAGTTAAAAATGGCTGATTTGTTTGAATACAACAAAATCAAACGAACATTAAATCGTAAATATGAGCTGGTGCATTGTAATTAGTCAGCACGAGCACCGACAAAACAATTTTTCAATTGGCGTTCCCATTTGTTAACGTTATTTTCTAGAAAAGAAAAGAAAGAACAATAAAATAGCCAAGGATTGGAAAAATTTTCTCTCCATTTCAAAGTGTTGTGAAGGCAAATTGAAATCAAACAAATATGTTTATATTTAATAATAGAAACATGAATTAAATAAATTTATTATATTAGATAAAATAGCATTTTAGCAAATATTTTTCCAGATGTGACTTTGTGACTTTCATTATTAGCTCAATCTAACTCGCTCTAAAAGATTTGCGTTATTTGTGTTACTTATCGAAATAAGTAGTATGAGTAAGAATTTACGTGCTCGACGTATTTTAATTTGAATGTGAACGTTTTAATCGCGTCGAGAAGCCTTGTTGGACGATAAGATTAACTCACTAGAATTGAAACGCTGGTTCATTCACCACTTTAGTCATGCAGCTTGTAAGTTATGTTTTATTACAAAATAGAGGTTTTCATGAGCTCTGAATTACACTCCAGGTCATCAACTCTTGGTTCTTGTGCTTTTTTGATTTTCAGCCTTGCAAGGTCCTATTTATCAATCCATTTGTCCATTGACATTTTTCTGATAAGACAGCAGTTTCAATACCTTGGAGTCACCTTAAAATCTGACATCACTTTCGTTCCACTGTCAACTTGATGAAAACACAGGCTTTAGTCCCCTAAAAGTTGCTCTTTGGCGTATTATCTTCGTTGAATTTACGTGTTGCTGTTATAACATTTATTCGGATTATTGAGTTGAACGACGTCCTCTAATTTGTTTTTTATTCCACTTCCTGAATAGTGAATATTTTGAAAGCTAATTTATAACTGCTTTGATGAGAAGCCTAGTCTAAGCGATTGTCTTACATTCGCACAGACCTATGATAAAAGTGGCAATGTTTCCACCACAAGGTTCCAGAACGTGGAACTTTTCGTGATTAGCCACACTATTCTTGCAAATTCAACTTCATGGGTCAACGACACGAATTAACACGCCACCATTGTGCCTATTCATTTGATCGACATACGTGTAGTAAACTGATATGAAACAGCTAAGACATTAATTACAATTTCTGCTTCCTTAGCCTTCTTTTCAGGTTACTTCAGTCGTACAGAAATCAGATGAATCTCACATTCTTTCGGTATGCGGGTCTAGTTATTATTACAGCATGAAATCCGAATACATCATTGTGGTGCAAAATTGCGTGAGAAATCTACATTTTTAAAACCACTACCACCAAAATGAAAATGGATTGAGATTTTTCATATTATTTCAAGACACTTGGCTTTGTTCGTTACATTCAATGAATAATAAGTTTTTGTTTATTGGTATTCATTAACCAATCCCAACCAGTCGATTAGCTGAAATTCAACCAATTGAACCCGTCGGTCTACCCTGATAGTCAATAAGTCAAACTGGTGGGTTAATATGAAATTCCTTTTCTCGTAATCTTCTAAGCTTTATTTCAGAAAAACGAATAAGATTAAGCGATCAAGTCACCATTTTTTTAAAATTTCAAGCCAGTCCTTACTCTAACTATACCCTAATGTCAAAACTCTTCATTTAAACTTTACGTTGACAATCAAAGAGAATAAAAGTGAACCAGCATTTGTATTTTTAATAAAGAATACCAATAATTTGATTATAATTTACCATTTTACAAGATTTTTCGAATATACTTTTTATCTATGGCAGAACTCTACTAAAACTTGAGGATTATTTTAAGTGTCTTTGGAAAATATAATTCTGTTCATTACTTCGATACCTTTAAGAGCTTTTGAATAAGAGAATCTGCTGGCTGCCGATGGCCAGTGAAATTAGCCTCTTTTTCTCATATGCGAACGAACTAAAAAATGACAGGAACATAAAGGAGAAGGAAAAGAACACACTTCTACATCTTAAAATATAAGGCCTCTTGCCTGCTAAAATCGCGTCCAACAATACAAGTCCACGATGGCCCATAGCGTTCATCGAAGTACTGACGTACTTCAGCTGCGACCTTTATCGGAGTGGTCCCTGAACGACACATGAATCGAGCACAGATATCTACAACTTCCTGCTGCATTTTCTCCTTCATATCGGTTTGGTGAACTCTGGCCTTAATGTAACTCATTATTTACTGAGGCGAAGTCGGCAGCTATGCTCTGATATTCCCACGAAAGGACAGCAAAATTTCTCTCAAATGAATAATTCGCGTTTATATTAATGCACCCTTGTGAAATCCTGGGCTTCTACATTTCATGATTGGTCTCATTCAGTTACTCCGTGGCAGCCAATGTGAAGAAATGTGAATTTAGTCTACCGATCATACAGTGCGATTCTGATTCAAGACTTAAGTAGGCGGTATGTAAAACCATTTAAAGAATGCAAAATCAGCATTCTGTTGCACAATAATTAGTTGGACATCGAAAACACGTCTTTAAGCTCCAATCCTAACGTTCCGCCAAGCGGGCGGCACTCTCCCAGAAGATCAGCTTTTTCACTTATTGAAATAATAAGCACGTAGTTAAACATCGCTTTGAATACAAGATAACTGGTTTTTGATAAGGATAATGTTCTTAGAAAGAAAGTGTAGATGATCGACTTCTTGGTCTGACCTAAGATACCCAATTCAAATAATCGCACCAACTGCTATTTAGACTGCCGTTAGTCGAGATAATCTAGCCATTGCATCACCCTATCATAAAGAGGTATCCCTTAGAATTATGATTTCATCTATTTAGTTCATACTAGGAATCAAATCGTGGTTTTAGAATATTTAGCCACGCTTGCCCACTGGCTTACGATCACAGAATTCTTTGAAGGATACTTGATAACTCTAAAGCAGTTTGTTTATGCCAATTATGCCAAAAGATTTGTACGAAAAAGACTAATAAATCACAAAGACGTGGGACAGTAAGCAGGATAGAAATCGCAAGTCTAAATAAAGTTCCTTCTTGTTTATTTTGCTATTCTTTGCGCATCTATCTTTCAAAATTAATAACTTCCGACCAGGAATTGATACCTAGAGGACTATTAGCTTCCATCTTCCTCTCTCTTAGGAGGCCAATGTTCTCCCATTTTGATACGTACATATCAAGTTCCTGGCAGTGTTTAACTAATCTTCGTGGAATCAATTTAGATAGGTTTCGAATGATTAGTAAACTGCCAAAATCCACGTTATTGAACTGGTCTGCCAAGTATAAATAAGTAGTTTGAGGAAGGTAAACTAACTACTCGACACTTTAGTTGACCCTTTGCTGATCAGCCTATGAAACATGATAAATTGAACTCAGTGGCTGTCAACCTTGTCACAGGTGTAAAGTTTTTTAATTGAAATTCTAACCGAGAAAACTCAGGCCTATTTATGAATGAGTATTCGCTTTTGTAACTATCCTATTATATGATCTAATGGTATTTTTGTGACAACATTTCAAGTAAAAGGCTTCTAAGTAGAGATTGAATTACGAAAAATAACCTTCTATTTATAACTTACTAAGTTTTTAAATTGGATTTGTACTTTAGTATTAAACAGAACAATCACTTTAGTCCTCTTTCAGCAAACAATAGAAGATAATTTTGCTTTAAATCTCACAGTACTAAGAACGGAAAACGGTAGAAAAATGTTCAACCCATTGAAATTGGCAGGAGTAAATGGGCAGAGGCTTAAAACTGGGGTCTAAAAAACAAGGTTTAAGACAAGAAAATAAATTAAAAAGTCTGAAATTTGAAAATTGGTGTTTAGTAGTTCGTTTGTTAAATTTTTTGATCAGGACGACAATAACTTGGGCTTCGACCTGTGGAACAGAGGTTGAAGGCCATGTTAACAAGACAAAAGGACTTCCCTTTCATTGGACTTTATGCCGGTCAATCAGGTACAGACAGATGCTATATAGTGGGACATGAACTGGCAGATGATCGCGGAAAGACCATTATTGTCATAATAAATCCTCATCTGCTCCAAATTCTTAGAAAATACAATCAAAATACAGGCCGCGTTATGGGTTAAATGAAAAGCAGTTTCAATAAGACATTGTTCATTGAAAAAAGGAAGTTCTGAAGCCAGCTCATGTCTGCTACTAAGTGGTCTGACCAAAAAATCACTGACATTCGGCGGTTCATCAATTCTTTAGGTGGCATAAATCATCGCTGGTAATTCTTTTGCATGCTTTCAACTTAAAAAAGCAACTTCTTCCTCATTCAAATCTAAGACGCAATACTTATTGACGCCCAGTTGCTTTGCATTGTATACCATTAGAACTTAAGCCCTAGTGTGAGATTTAACCTGCGATTCGATCGAGAAAGCTTGGACTCTCGATCTGTTATATTAAAACGAAAAATATGTTTCATATCTGTGTTATTATAAACTTTCGTAGAAGTACCTCTCTTGTTAGCATTCTCGTCTGCAAAATTAAATCAAGTATCAAGTAAACAACACACGTCAAATTTAAACAAATTGCTTATCTTATCTTGACTACCTGCGACGACGAAATTTACAATGGTTGGAGTTGCTGATCGTATTTTAAAATAGATCATTTTTCAATTACTGCTCCATCAAATTCTGCGTTCTTTTTTGACATCTTCGGTCAATTTTGTGGGTTCTAACCAAATGCTAATGTAAAAGATGTGTACTAACTAAAGAGTTGCCCGGCTATCTAGAGGCCATTTTACATCTGCATGAAACATTTTTCTTGGGTATTCTGATTGTCGCTAACATTTGAAATGACGGAATAAGCTCAAAAACTGCCTCAAGTGACGTAGTTTAACAAACAAAATCTTCGCTGAATTTTGTTGATCGAGTCAATAATGCGGTACATCTGAGCTTCAAAAACGTATAATTTAGATATTTTAATAATCTGAACTCGCTAAAAAAGATGAATTTACACTTTGATCAAAACAAAATCAGAGGATAGATCAATCTGCTTTTCTCTGTTCTAACAAAGTAAACTAACAATAACATGCAGACTGAATGATTATTTTGGCCAGTTTTTGAGGAGAAAATTATTCAAGTATGGCAATCAAGACTTACAAAAAGCAAATTAATGCGGTTTGAAAACGAATGAACAATTGGAGGACACTGACTTTAAGTGCGACACGGGATTTCTCACACCAAAAAGCTTAAAAATGAATACTTTAAGAGCACCTACCGATAAAATTTAAGTAGAAAAAATTTAGGCCAAATTGCCAATATTTTCCCTTAAACATGCGATTTGGAAGGTATAAACTAAAATGATGTACCTTTGTGGAATGACTACCAACCTTTCTGTGGAAAACTCACTGTTTTCCACGAGAGCTTCTGAACGACTTTGGTTCTAAGAGTAAAATAGCCACTTAGTTCAGCATGAGCTGTCGAAAATGTATCATTTGAGATCGCCCTCTGTAATCTCTGGCACTCTTCTACATAAGGTTCTCTGAGGCCTACTTAAGGTATCGCACCATCACTGAAATTTCCAAAATTAGTTTTTTTGCTCTTCAGTCAACCAAAAGCTTGCTCCTAATGCTTGATTTTTCTCACTTCCATGAGTAAATAAGTCCGTGATTGAAGAACTAAAGGCCTTTTAAAGGTTCGTATTTGACAAAAGGTCGAACACTGAGACCAGAACAAGATCCAAGAGTATAGCAAGCTCCACTTGCACAGCACAGAATATTTCTCGGTCGGCATATGTGTTTGATACTCATATTCATTTCAAGACAAATCGTGCAAATATTACAAGTCGCTATACAGTATTCATCAACACCTATCTTCCCGCAATTGCTGATGCTATGGCAGAAGTATTCTACCTTATCGCATCCTTCGGCTCTGAAAGTAAAAATTAAAGGTAACTTTAGAATTTAACTTTACTCCACCTGTGGGTGTGATCAGAGAAGATCAAAAAAGTGTGACACCAGTGATTCGCGATACAAACAGTCCTCTCATTTACTGAAGTGCTACTTGGAGTGTACCTTACCTTGCATTCCGGTCGATGAGCTCTTATTAATGACTAAGTTGTGAGTATGACAATGGCAACGACTTACGACTTGGATTATGCTGTGTGATGCTGCTGACAAATGAATGAGATTGTTAGTGCTCAAGTTTTAAGCTCAGTTATTCAATTCTGCACATTATTAGAACAAGGCACTGCATGTATGGTTGGGAATAATCTACCCTCCCCACAAACTAGGATGCCATGAGGGATAATAAGCGAAAAGCCTCCAATTCATCTGATTAGATTTTGATCGTTTGTTTGAAGGAGTACATAGGGCCAGTAAGACCAACAGCTGTGATGACAATTCTTTTCTAGGAGTTTAACTTTTTTATCAATTCCCATGCTCACTTTAGAGCAGTCCTTATTGGGATTATGCTCGATTCCTTACTGCTTGAACAACAGAGTTATTGAATTCAGCAAGAGGCGAATAATGGGAGGACTGCTTGGTTCTTCTTATCTGTCAAAAATGGGGCTGACATGACTTAGATGATCCGATATCAGGCGAAATGTGAACACGGAGGGTCGCTTGGAGAGGATGAAATTCCTTTTTGTTGACATTATGCGCACAAATAGAGATTTCGGTCATACGAGCGCTAGCCTCTAGCTCATCAAAACAAGGGTTAGGCAGAAGGAGGTGATTTCCCTCCGATTAGATTCAACCTCAAATCCTCTGAGTCGCTGACTTAACGTTTCGGGTAGTTAAAGTTTAAACTTGTAAAACTTCGAAGAATACATAACTTGACACCATGTTTTTATATATTTGATATCTAAAAACACGTAGTCTTGACACAATTACAAGTTAATAATAGCGAAATGCAATAGATCTTGAGGCAGATGCCGAGATATTCTCGAAAAAGACCTCCTCGAAATTTAACTGAGGCATGAACTCACAAACGTGTTTTTAAACAAAAGCAGAATTTAAGTTCTCTTTTTGATAAATAAAAGTAAACTCACTTGGATAAATCAAGGGTTTTTGAAGCATTTTTATGAGTAATAATGAGAAATATTACAAACACAGTAAACGCCTTCCTTTCGTTTAATTCCATTTAATTGTGCAATTTGAACTATTGATCTCCACCAGATTTGAAAAGTTTTGTCCTAATTTAACATAATTCAAAGTCATCGATTTGTAATACAGCACCAATGAAATGGCCGCCAGGGAAAGTGCTTGAAGTGTTATTTAATAAATGCTTTTATTAAATAATGCGGGGGAACTTTTAACTATCTCTCTTTGCCTCAAAGTTTTTTTTTTCAAATGACGCGCTCTGAATCACTGTTGAACTTCAGTGAAATCAAGTGTTCTCTCTGTTTTACAATCACAGAATTAGTATTTCATCCCAAGATCACAATCGCATAACCATCAATTCAATGAATTGTTGAAAATCAAGAGACCAAAATACAAGGCCATCTTAATGACACATATTAACTACGTTAATGCAGCAGGTGTAAATATGAATGGCAATGAACTCCGAAAAATACGTCAGTTGAGTAGAACAATTTCCTAACAAGGCACTGATGCTTTCGATTTTATTTATATTTACAATACCGATGGCAATACAGAGGCTACTATTTTCGAATGTCAAATAATCGATTGATGCAGAAAAATTTGGCAGTTTGAAAATTTGGCAATGTGCCATGAGCAATGTGCCATGAGGCCATTGACGATAGTTCTTGATTAATTCAAGTGAATGTATTCAAGAAACGCTTGTAAGAGCATCGAGCACAGCCAATAGCGTTTCGAGTAGTATCACAAGCCTTTAGAAGGCTGTTATAAAGGTGACCGCAAAGGCTTAAATAATCACACTTGTTGAGAATCCTGTCACACAAAATGAGCGTCATGAAGGCTAAGGTTAACCAGTCTGACATGAAGGAGAAAATGCAACAAGAGGCAGTTAACGCCTGCGCTCATGCACTGAAAAATGAAGACTCCACTGTTGCCATTGCTACCGCAGTGCGAAAGCACTTCGATGAGACTTACGGGCCTTCTTGGACTTGTATTGTTGGACGGGATTTCAGCAGGTAGGAATATTTGGCCAATTTACCTATTTGATACTTTGGGCCATTGAATATCATCGGTTCTTTTCCACAATTTCAGCTCATTTGCATATGAGAAGAAGAGACACATTTCCCTGGAGATAGGAGGCCAACAAATCCTTCTTTTCAAGAGTGCATAAGAACTGTTTGTTATAAAAGCGAGTTATTCTTCTAAGCTAAATGTATCATGCACAGCATTCTCAAATCCGTCTTCTTCTCACTTACCCTCTGTGGATCTGTAATATCTAAGCGAAATCTGAAAAGTCTATATATAAGTAGTTGCAGGTAGTCAGGCATTTGGAGAGAATATGCTGTAGTTTATCTTAAGTAAACGAAAGTCTCTTGATTTACTAATTAGATATCAACATTCAACTGAAAAAATCAAAAATTCTTGAAAATAATCATTTATCAGGCTTTGACACAGATAGAAACAGTGGCCTTGATAGAAAGGCTGAGTAGAAATCAATTGAGTACCTAAGAGCATGTAAAATGCAGGGTGTGCTCATACCGACTACCTTGGCTCGCGCATTAGAAGTCCCAGGTTGATGACTACGAGGGTAATCAATTTGGAGGAACGTGAGAAAAGGTTATCAGAGTTCAAGGCGGGTGCTCAAGCTAATAGGCTCGAAATTGCGCTTGGTGCACGATCTGATTCTTCATCAGCAGATTTTATAATGGAGCTTTTTATACACACTCCCCACCGCTTTTGATCAGGAGTTGTTTCAACAGATTAGAGCATTAATTTTTCTCACGATTTTTTGGCTATTGAAATGATTTTATATTCCTAAGCCCTGATTAGATGGAGAAGAGATAGGATAGGTTTGGTTCTCGCAAACCTACCTTAGGATCTATTGCTTAGCAGAGCCTCCTCCCGAGGTAAGCCCAACTTTCTCATCGCTGTTTAGTTGCCTAGGCATTTAATCGGATTAAGTGGTCATAATTCGACCCCTTTTCAGGATGTGAGAGTCGTCAAAATTAATAAGAACAAATTATTAAGCTGGAATTTCATTCCAAAAGACTATCTTATGATATTCCTTCAAGTTCTGAGGCTTAATGGGTGCTCGATGTTAGTAGCTCTAGTTGTGCTGGACCCTTGGATTTATCTTTTTAAGCACCGTGGTTAGTTAAATGTATGCAAGTTCAAACAGGGTACACCAATGTTCGCCTACAAATCTATGGTTCAAATAGGCTGCAACGATGCAGTTTACCGACTTCTTTATAGTCTTATTTCAAAGACATTTCTTGAATCTACCAATTTCGTTTTTGCATTTTCCTAAAAGAATGCACGTAATTTTATAAAAATTAAACTTTATTTGAAGCTTATTTGATTGAATTGATCCCATGCGACACTCCAATGAATAATTTAATTAAAAATTTATTTTTTAATGAAATGGGGTTGATTTACTTTATTAAGCATTTTTGCATTGATTAGGTGGTATTAACAAAGCAATTTGCAAGTTATCTTGCAGTCTACATGGATTCATTCACACACGCCGATTGGTTGAAGCCAGTATTTCTCACACACCCTTGCCATGGAGGCAGTCTCTACACTGTGATTTTCCTCACTCTTCCATGTACTAAGCCTCAACAACGCTCTAGGTAGTCTTAAGATCTTGTTAACGGTAAAGGTGTAACTAAGACATCTTAAGTAGATCCACGTGCCTATTTGTCCCTTTCTAGCTGTGGCAGCCAATCAATTTCAAATGGCTTCCACAATATACGCCTTTCTAAGTCGTATCGAAACCGAAATATTTTTAAGCCTTACCGAAGTGTAAGAAAAATAGGATTGGTGCTAGATATTAGCCCTCAGAACACAGACAACAGTTAGTTTACTGCTTCAAATTTGGTGCTTTCAAAAGTGACATTGACCTAGCTATTCACCAGAATGATTCTCCAAATCAAAACTTCTCCTGTAACTTCACCTCTAAAGAACAGCATCATAGCATGGGTTTTGTTTCATTCTTTTCGCCCAAGTTGTCTGACTGATTACCAGAGAATTTTAAGTTAATGGGATTAAATAGTTCACCAACAATGTTTGGTGTGCACTATCATGGGATCTTAGTTTAGGACGATGGTCTGGTATTTGCCAAAACTTTCCGCAGGAAGTGTGGCAGCTTTGCCAAGCACAAGGATATTCATTGATGAGAGAAACGTCTTTAAGAATTTCAGTAAATCACTGATGGGAAGGTTTTGAAATGACATTTCCTGAAAAAATTTTAGCTTTAAATCCACTTAATCAGTGACAAAGTACTAGTGGTTAAGTTTTAAGACAAACAAGGAAATTCGACCTTGAATACCTTGATGAATCATCCATTGATGTAGAATTCATTGTGATAACGTAGTTGAACTTTTAAGTACAAAAGGCAAGAGTCAACCGACGGATCATTTAGTCCCATTCATTGGCTTTTTTGCAATTAGGTAATAGGATAGACCTTGAAGAAGCCCCAACTGATTTCAAAGCAAACATCCAAATCACAGCCTTACCTTATCCCTCTGATAGGAGAATGGTTGACACATTTAAACGCATCTTAAACATCTAATTTTATAGAAACTAATTACAATTTTCTTTTACGAGTTATAAGCACGTTGCTTGCGTATTCAGGACTTCACCAAGTGCATTGATGTCGCAATAAATGCGTATATTGTTCATTAGGCATATAATTTGGGTACAAAATATGCAAAATGACTACTCACTTTAGAAAATTACTAACCAAGTGGGAGTTTCTTAATCAGAATAGTTCCAAGGTATCTTTCAAGTTCCAGGATGAAATTAATTCTTTACTGTTTTGAATTCGAACGACACTGACCTCTTATGTAGACCATGAAAGAGCATGCTTCGAGAATATTTTATTAAGAGCAATATCAAACCTCTGGAGTGCCCAATGAATTAGCTTAAAGTCACCCAATATATTAGGTATGTTTAGATTATAAAAGAACCCATAACTCTTTAATTTTGTTGGGCTTCAAACTCCGCATCGGAGAGAGGCATTATTGGGGCTGAAACTCTAATTTTATAGTCACCCATCTATGGAGAATAAAGATTTTCTGGTGAAAGCGTTTTAAGTGACAAATGGGTAAAATCCACCAGAAATATGAATTTGCTATCTCAAAATCACATTTATCAAATGAATATTATGTAAAAACATGTAAATCCTAATCCTGGAGACGTAAGACTGAGATTTCATATTAAGAATGGGTTTTTCATGCATACGATTGATAAATGTGACCTGGTCGTGTTTTCTTTCGACACTAATACTGGCCATAAGAGTCCAGTGTCATTGAAAGTGGAAGGTAAAATCTTGAAATGAACCTATTTGAGCTCGACGTGGCAATCATTAACCAGAACGTCACAAGAATGACCGACATCAAGCTCTCTTACTGACTAAATATCAGTAGAATTGAAGTTTTATTTTTACGTTGTACATTTAGTTTGAGATAAAAATAAAACTGTTTTTGAGCAAGAGGTGTGCGTCATTTTAAAGATTTATGAAAAAATAAGAATCAACTGAATGATGCGTATTTAATGATCTCAGTTCCAACATAATATTCAGTAGTAGACGATGAAGTTTCCATTATTTCAATCATTATGCATTGCGGCATTTCTATTAGAGAATGTTACCATTTATACCATTTATACACCTCGGTGACCCCGTCTTGATTCCGGTCAAGACTGCTGCGCTGATCTGAAAAAGCTTAAGATGAGTCAACATACTACTGTACTTTTTCATTAATTTTGAGCTTCAAACTTATTCGAGAATGGCATACGAGTTCGAGCATACGATGTCGTACTGCTTACAGAAACGTCAGGACTGTACAATAGTGCGAGTAGTTAAGAGAAGTATGCATTAACTAACATCCAACTGAAGAGCGACTGGAGTCCAAGTTCACGGAGGTATCTCCATAATGCATTCTGCTATTTGTTCGCCTTTATTCGAATCTCTAATTTAAGTTGCGAAAGTTTATTCTACCTTAATAGCCTTAATAGTCCCAACTTAATGAAATAACCTTTGACTTTCAATTTTTAATCCAACTAAATACAAATTTGAAGTCCTTCGGCGATAAACTGAATAGTTCCACTGCAATATCACATCTTCGTGCGACATTTTCGAACAATTCAAGAGCTGTTGAAATTTTTCATTCAAACTTTTGAATTACTGAAGTTCGCTTCTTTGAATTTTTTAATATCTTATTTTTGTATATGTTTTTTCCCCACTTTTCAGATTTTATTTTGCAATTTCTGATTTTTCGACTTTGTAATTTTTAATTTTTTTTTACTAATTTCAAATCAACTTTTTTTATTATTCATGAAATTAGGCTTTTTTGATGTTGAAATACCCTAAAAGGATTAACTATCAATGCCTTAATGTCAACCTCCATCAAAATTTTGCAGGAAACTCGGGTTTCGTTATAATGCTACCCTTATCCAAAGGAAAAAACCTCAACAATAAGCTATTATAAGCTTGTAGAGCTTGCTGCTCAACTCCTAAAACATTAATTTTCGTTAGTTGCTGTTTAGTTGATCTACAAAGGGGGCAACCTGACTGTACATTGAAAAGTAACCATACTTTTATTTTTTCAACGCAATAAATATCTCAATTGTCTTTTTCTCAATCTCTGCCAATCTTTTATCGTTTCGTAAATGGGTTTTTCCATTTGGTCGCTATTTCTAACCAAAAGTATTGAATTTGGATTTGTACTGACTTTGAGTAGAAAAATTCACGTATATATTTTGTTCATTGACATATGAAAGACCTTGGACATACTTGACAACTTAATTTATTTAATACTCTTGGTCTGTGCAATGTCTGTTGCTAAGGTACATCATTTATCAATGTGGTCATTATCATCCTGATTTAACCTGAAAAGTTCGAGAGTTCTATTTTTAAAAAAAATCTAAGTGGTCAAGCTCAAGAAGCGGATCAGCCGTCTATACTCGGAAAACTAATCGTCTGGACGCAAGGCGGCGGGTCTAGTTGAGAATGCTGTGCAGTACAAGCCAGTTACCTTTGAGAAATCATAATCTGGTTTTATCGTTTGACTTTTGAGTCGGATAAAATTAAACAAGTCTGCGTCATTTTAGACAACTCATAGGTGTGTTGAGCTGAAGGTTTCTAACCGAGAAAGTTTTTTCTCGATTGGTGCTTTTAATAAATGGAGTAATTTTATCGCACCGTACAACTTTGTTTTTAATTTTCATATACCTGCTCAAAAACTTACATGTTGGGTATATAATAACCTCAATAGGGGTTATAGGTCCTAGAAATTGACACTTTTTTGTAACCAGTGATATAAACAACCGGTAGTGGTTTTGAAATTAGATGTCTTGCATTATCACGAACTAATGAAGCCATGATGGTCTGTGAAATGTAGACAACTTACACTTGCCGATTGAATGTCGAACTTCCACAAGTTTGTGGATTGAGTAGCAAATTTTGTGGTTAACGAGTAAACGGGTTCGCTAAGAAACGGAATGTTATTTATTAAATATTTCTTTTATTTACTTGCCATTCTAATATTTCCAAATCAATCGATTTAATTACGAATTTAGTACCTTCACCTCGGTAAATTAAATCTTCCTTCTCCGATATCCTACGGTTATAGGGCCAATTGCTTGGGTGAATAGAAGATTACGACCGGCCAATGCTGTACTTAGGATTGGGGATAAATGGTGATTCCGTTCGCTAGTCAATATGGCTGCACATGCGATTCAAGTCAGAGATCCACTGCCTAAGTGGTAGGATTCGCAAATATGGCAGTGCGGAGACAGCGGTTCAATTGAGGAGACTAACTCCTTGCTGTAAGTCCCATTTCAGGTAAATTCCCTTTTTTTAAGCACTGGTTTTAACGAAAGAGAGCTGGTACCATCCCTTGGTATCCATACATAGTTTGTTGGAATGTGCCACTCAGAAGTGGCATGGGTGGTTTGCAGTCTGTTATGTACAGTTTAGATTATGCAAAGTACACCTATCAGGATATGCCAGAGTTCTAGAATCCTCAAGACGGATCCAAAAACATTCAGGTCGGAGCATACATTGAAGGCACTGTAAACTCTCTTTATTGAAGGCCGAATGCATACAAATTCTGCAAATTCGCCATTTCCAGTTCAGAGCGTGGGGAGCAAATTATGCTAATAAAAAAGTGAAGCAACTTTGAAAGAAACCACCCGAAATACTGCGCATTTTGGTGGTGAAGACTGCACATGCGCCTCTGACTGTTTTTATGTGGTGGGCTTGCAACCGATCAGCGCAATGCAGAGATTTGAAAGTTCATTCAAGCTGCATTCGCATTCAGTTCATTGAGAAGTAGACCATGGGAAATTGAGATGTGGATTTTCTACACATAAGAATATAATTTAGCTAACTTATTGCACTGAATTTTAATTTAACCTATAGGCCTTTCTCACAGTAAAGGAACCTACTGCATGCTTTGAGGACAACCTTCTCAGTCACTTAAATCAGCATTAAATGCAAGAAATTATGCAGTATCACATACTGATTTTTTGCTTATTTGGCAAAGCAACAGAAGTACAATTATCTTTTACTAAAAGTAGCAAACTACAGTTAACACGGAAAACAGTAAAAGCGTTTATCGTTGTCTTCAGTTCTCTGGTCACCTCTCTGGCGAAGTTTCATCGTACAGCAAGCAGTTTAACTTCGTAGTTGCACCTCGTTCGTCCTCGACATAGTTAGGGGCAGACAATCTTCATACCCCTTCCAGAAGTTTTTTTTTTAACTTTCTGGTGGAGCATTCAATTCATTGCTAGAAACACGCGTTTTTCACAGTCCAGTTTGCGTCCAT
Organism: Moniezia expansa; assembly: GCA_019097775.1. Taxonomy (NCBI): domain Eukaryota; kingdom Metazoa; phylum Platyhelminthes; class Cestoda; order Cyclophyllidea; family Anoplocephalidae; genus Moniezia; species Moniezia expansa. The sequence goes on from JADFDV010000068.1 coordinate 167,547, forward strand.
ATCTTCAGGCATTTACGTCGTGCCTCGTTCAACGGGCTGTACGAAGGTGCACTTCTGCTGGCATAATCTAATTTTATACGTCCGGTGGGTAATTAGTCCTATCCTGCCATCCCTCTCATTAGCCCCCAGAGTTGCCCCTGGGGTTGCCGATGGTCTCCAAGAGTAGGTTTGACCAGCATACGTTTGATAAGACGCCGTACACCACTCATATTATTTCAGTTTTGCAATTTAGCTTTAGAGAAAGGCCAGCTTGATCTTGAAGCCATTAGTGTTTGCAAAGAATTGAAAGCATTGGTGATATGTTGCTTTTTTGGTCCTTGTGTCAGTCGCATATACGGATTGTGCTCCAATCCAACTAAATCCATCAATTTCCTTCTTAAGCGATTTCATTTGAAGCAATATATCTAATAAGCATCAATCAACGAGAACAAAAGAACTGAAAAAAAAGTTAAATGCAGCCCTGTAATCAGCTTGGGTTTTAACTTTCTCTTTGAAGAAGGTTCCAAACAGATGAACAGCAGCAGTAGCAAGAGAAGATCCTTTACCAAGGGAGCAAGTTCTCACCTGAAGGGAAGGAAAAAATGGTGGTGGATTAGAACCCGTAAGTCAAGTGATGGGTTACCATACCCAAAGCTTATACATTCGAGCCCTTGTTATCAACGTGTTTAGCTTTTATTGTATTCAGCAATAAACTTTAACCAAAATCAGCTCTAACTGCTAGATTTCTGGTATTTTGATGATAAAGATTTTAGAATTAGCGTTTGTTTGAATTAGCTTTAGAAGCGTATTTGTTTAGTTTCAATTAATCCCATTGAGTTGGTGGATTTAAAAACCAGGGAGATTGAAAACCTGCTTAACAAAGAGATTGCGTGATCTTCAAATAAAACCCATTTAATTGCCGGCCTCTAGAGTTAATGAAACCTCTTTCAGTACCTGCGATGCATAGCCATACCGCAGGTGTCATAAATTCAGTTTCGCAGCTTAAAGTCTCAATGAATGTAAGTGATGGTTTGTTTCATAAGACATCCATTTATTTTAAATATTCCAGAATCTCCGTGCAGTGTACTTGTGCAAAACAATGCCTTTTGGATATTGCCCGCTACTTTTACAATTTTCACTCAATAAATGGAAATTTGCGTGGTAAAAACAACTCGAGATATCCAAAGGATAGTGACTAATGTATTTGCTTCCGTATTTTGGTCGGCAGAGCCAGAGGCCAGACGATAAAGAGTGCAAAAGGAAAGTGATGATACCTTTTTTGCGACTGAAAATTGTCGAAAGGCACATTCAGTAAAGTCGATGGCTTAAATCCTTTGTGTCAACTTAGAGTCTATCGCATTGAAAACCTAATGTATGTACCTCTAATAACGTGTTTGCATTTGCTGTCTTGATAAAACCCATAAAACAAATTTTAATCATTATTGTTGCCGTTTCTCACAAGACCCGAAACCACAGATGTTTCGCGAATAATCATTTCTTAAAAACAATGATTACGCTTACACACATCAAGCTTAAATTCCAAATCAGGTCTTACTTCAACTTTTTGAATGTGAATGAAACGCGTAGTCTTCTCAACACGCCATTTGTGCTTTGAACGGCTGACTAGAGCTGATTCACGATTGAATGCCTGAAACTGTGCTTAAGTATTTACAAGATCAAAGTAATACCAAGCCACTATTACTCCCGAAGAAATGCCGCCTGTTATCAAACACCGTAGCGCGTCTTGATCGTTTTTTCGCTTCATCGTAATCCGCTCTGCTATCTTCAGACAGACATTGTTTGGGATCTTTAAAATTTTTTGGCTAGACAATGTCCCACAATCGAGCACATGGAGTAGATGCATTCGGAATCTGCCTATACATCTATTATGGGAGCTTAGGATGAGCAGTAAAAGGCCCAGGGTTAACAGTAAACTCACCTATGTTAAGCGACTGAAAGCTTTTAAGCTTCCAGTTAACGTTTTAAACTGCCAAATGGAAACTCGCAACATGATTAATGGGTGAAAAAAGTGATCTGGAAACAGATCTTACTCTAAATTCCAGCACTTTCATTAACAGGTATCTGTTCAGCAGTGGTTCCTGGAAGAGAACCTGCTTATAAAGTACCAATGCTCATTTAGAAAGTTTTCAAATGCCTTGTCGAAAGGGTACTTAGACTGTCAGCGGAGCTCTCAACGCTCAACATTAGTGCGTTAGTACATTTGACATTTTCAGTCTGGTCAACATTAAAAAATTGCCACTTCCTTTCACTCTTCCTCATTCTGTTCATTTTGTCCGGTGCCATCCTACCCATCATCTTATTGACTGCGAAGCCTCTTAAAGAATTTTAAAAGAATTTACCCCTAAGGCATCATTAACGTAAGCTACTTCTTTCCCTTGGCTTATCTGAAAAATGACTTTTTAGCCTAAATTCTAAGAAGAAGTATGAGGATAACATGAGAAGACACTACTTTAGAGATCACAGGCAGATTTAAAAACAATCTCATCAATAATTTAACTAATCAAGCAAACATTAGTACAATCGAGGGCATCAAAAAAGTTGGGACTTAAGAGTCAGACTACTCATTGAAAGGGAGGCTTAAGTTCAGCGCATTCCACCTTCAACTCTTCCAGCTAAGTCGAAGTACATGGCCTAGTTAGAAATCGCCAGAGCATTCCGCTAAAAACTGTACCTTCTAGGATCTTCTTCGTGTGTTTTCTCCCTCCCGCGCGTCATCTGATTTGTTTCCCGCATTGTTTCTTTCGTCATCTAGCTTGAGATTTTTGTACCATATAAGAATTTCAAATTTTGTTTTCATCATGGAACTGTGATTAATTTGAAGCATCAACCTTTCCTTTTTGCTTCTATTTTCCAGTCAAGTTAGAGTCTCAATCAAATAATTGCCTTTGTATTTAAAAAAAAATTTCTTCATCACACGAACTTCGTTACTGTATTTCCTCTGTTAATAAACATTTTGAAGGGATCTCTTTACTTAACAAACTACAGTAAATTCGAGCAACTTAACGGAACATTTCACTTCATTTTAATGGAAAGGTAATATGAATGGATCCTCTTTGTCCTCGGATTTTCAATATTTTTACTTGGATGCAGAGAAAACACCATTTCTATTCTTTCAATCGACAACTCGGTTTCTTGAAATCTGGAAAATGGTGAAAGTATGATTCGTATCATTTCCTAATGATGATGTGAGAGAACATTTAATTGGGCTATTCAGGGTTTAAGAAGACAAACGTTTTGAGGTTTCCTCCTTTGCATGACTTTCGTCCATTTGCATTTCAATTCCTCGGTCTTTCTCCAAGGCTCCATCTTCAAGCTTGCAAGGGCCCTTTCGTCCATATTTCCAAATCCAAGCTATAATTACTGCTTATCAGATCCCTGCATTACTTTAACTGCAGTGCTCGGAGATTCTTACACACTTTCGAATTAATGCGCCCACTTTCAGGTCAACCTGCCAGAATATTCACTAAGCAACCATGTTTCAAACTATTTAAATTGCGAAGATTAGCAGATTAATTGTGGAGACTTATTTTAATACGATCGACCGGTTTCTAGAATCGGATTCAAGCAAATACGGAATCAGTATACTTGCAGCCAGACAGATCTAAGCATACTTCTCTGAGGGTTATATATTTAAACTGGTAAATTGAATCAGTGAATGAGTAAAAAAACTCCAACATCATCACCGTCTAACTTCCTTTGCAAATACGTCGCGTGAATTCGGATGAATTAAACGCATTGTTTACGTTCGAAACATTGAGTCCCAATGGTGCTTTTCAAGTATCAACTAAGTGTTGAATTGGACATGTTTAAGATGACCTCGAGGAAGAAATTATGAAAAGACTTTTTGGTTGAAAAATCTCCTAGCCCTGACTTTATTATTCTCTTTGAGTGGCATGGCTTGTGCTAAGCACAGCACTAAAATACTTAAGCATGTCGTTTTAATGGCGGTGCCATATTTTAACAAAAGTGGAATTGCCTTTCACCGCTGTACCTTCTTATTTTCTAGCGACTTTTCCCATGTAAGCAGTGATTCTTTTTTTGGGCTTGTCCGGATATTAGTTTAAACACACACCTCCAAGTTCTATTTATAACTGTCATTAATCAGGGAATGAAAGGTAACCGCAACCTTTCTGAAGAGCGATTCGAATTTAATGGTTTTGAAAATTCCATTCTTAATGATTGCCAACAGCTAGACGCAAAACTTGTGAGTCTTTTCACTTTAATTGTGTAAATCGGTGAACACGAAGAAAGGGGTACAGTGCATGACTCCAACGATGAAAAGCTCTCGATGACATCAGGATAAGTCTCTATAATGATATCTATAGTATCAATGGAGAACTAGCATTGGTGTTCAAATTTGAAATCGACTTTAATGAATTTGTGCTCTGGCTGGTTCAGTAGCATCTTATGTTTTTTAAAACAATTTCAGGAGGTTGGCTTGAGCATTGACAACTAAATTGCGCTACAATGGTCATATTTATGACAGAATCAGAAATGTTCTCTGATAAAGCAACGAATTGTTCTTTAATCGACTGCCTCATTGTCCTTCATAAAACCCATTGTTTTTCGGGAGGAAATGCTGATTACAAAACATTGAAAGTGGTTGTGGACGGAAATGACTATGCTGCGCTTTGAACAAAACTGCATTTAAACAGTATATTTGGTCTGAAGGCTCAGTACCTCCAAGTTCTATTTATAACTGTCATTAATCAGGGAATGAAAGGTAACCGCAACCTTTCTGAAGAGCGATTCGAATTTAATGGTTTTGAAAATTCCATTCTTAATGCTTTGAACAAAACTGCATTTAAACAGTATATTTGGTCTGAAGGCTCAGTACTTGAAGGCAAAGACGGCAGCAGATGCTTTGACATTTCTCTTATGATCAAGATAAAATGCAGTCGCCAGTGCAAAATGTTGATTTCTCGGGAGAAATTTCTCAAATTTTTCATTTTTCCAGGAGTGCTTCACAGAGATTCGCTTTCATTATACAGCAATCGGGGTAATTTATGAACACATGCACAGTTTACCACACTTATTCTACGAGTTTTCTTATGAAACCCATCAGTTTATGTTCATGAAAAAGAAGCAAATGAACACCCACAACCAACAATTTTCACTACTCATATCTATACATTTTGTTACATTAGCTGTTGTTTGATGCCTTAGTTATTTTGTCACAAAATATTTGGCTTAAAAACAAAACGGTCAGTAAGTTGGCTGTCAACGTTTCTTCTTTTTGAATCACTATGTACACAGGGCTATATTTTAATGCAATAGATGTCGAATGAAGGAGAAGGCATAGACCAGAGCCATCAGCGAAATCATTTTCTTGATTGCAAGAAGGCGCAGAAGATTTGAATGAAGGTTTCTCGAAACTTGGAGGAAAGGGCACAGTAGAGGATAAAGTTCCCACCATTGCAGAGTAGAGTCAATAGATCCATAAAGTCACCCATCCTCTCGTAGACCATCAACTCGAAACACGTACCGTAGATGGTCAGCAGAAGCAACATTATCGCCTAAAAGACCAATTGAAGTTGGTATGAACAAGGCTAAAATCGTTTAAGCGCTATCAGTGCCACCTAGACTTTATGGTTATCGAAGGTACGTTCGGTCATTCATTGAATGTCACAGCGAAAAAACCCTTATAACATTCAAAGCTTTCTCTAAAATAACCCGACTTAAAACTGCACTTTCAAGCCACCCGAGAGAGACTTATGACTGACTCTGACAATTCCATTGCTTAACCTCTAGGTCTACTAAAATCCTGATAGAAAACTTTATGCGGAAAACATACCGAGAAAGGTGATAGAGCAAGGACGCTTTTATTTGGTTTACCATTTTTTCATAGACTTATGCGAATTCGGCTCTAGAATATCAGTGTAAATCACTTAACTAATGACTCCTGTAGTTCCTGAATCTCCATGACTTGTATAGACTAACTTTTCCACAAATTATGAATCCACATGTTGAAGAGGACTTTTTATTTGGTAACAAATTCCTTTATTCGATCATCAGTTATCGGAACTTGAATCTGTTCGAGAAATTCGGAGCGAAGGAAATTCGAATACAATTTGAAGACTAAAGAGGGCACAGGGTTTGCTCCATTAATCCTTCGAGATCTGACCTTGTTGTAAAACTCAACAGCAGACTACGACATTCAAAACATTCATGTTAGTTTGCGGTACTTTGTGAACACATTCGAAACAAGAAAGTCTTACAAATGAGATTCAGATAGGAAATTGAAAACTGTGCTTTTTGTAAGTGCTTTAGGGTTACAGTTTATTTAGCCCATTCACCTAACGAATTTCTCCAGCGAAAAGATGCAATACACTGATTTGTGTAGACCATTTGCATTTACAAAAAGGACGTTTTTCGTCTTCTTTTGAGATGATTGGCATGGGTATATCATCAACCAACTTTGTCTCCTTATGAAATTGCAAATAAAACATAATTAAAACGAAATTAGTAACTATTTAAGAAAATAAGCATTAGATCAACTGCAAATAAGGCAACTGAGATCTCACGAGGTGAGAAAAAAAAACGAATGAGTGTATTTTTCACACCCAAAATGGAGCTTTTTCAATTTTTTTTGGCCTGAATTAGGTACCTTTATTTATGGTTGAATTCACAAAATAAACTGTACATTGACTGGGCCAAAAAGTTGTGGTTTCATACTACTAAGTAATAAATTTAATTTCAATGAGTTATATTTTTAGGTGACAGTACCTGAGAATGGTGTTAAAAAACAGGAAGCAAGCCGCACCTTTTGTATCTACGGGAATAATGAACCAATCCTTGCTATTTGATACAGTTAGTTATTACATGGGCCTGTCCGATTTCTTAACCGTTGAATTCTCAAAGTCTGATTTGGTCATGGTCTGGAAATAATGGTGCTAGACTTTCAAATAAAGAAGCTAAGTGACGAATCGGAGAAAAAATTCTTCCGAGCATGCGGACTAGCACTGAAAGTGCTTCACAATATTGGAGAATACTGGTCGGTACCAGTTGTTGATCAATGTGTCGAAAGAAATCCTGTGTTCAAATGGCTATCCTACTGGCTACAATCTGTCAATTTGCCATCCACCTTATAAGCATCTCTGAATACCTTTTTTCCAGCCAAGTAAAAGGATCAAACAAGATCCCCTCAGCTCATTTGACAAAAGAGGCCTTTTAAGAATATCAATTGTTTTATCACCAAATTAGAAAATAGGGACCACGAAGACATTTGAAAGAGCACAGTGAATCCTTTGACAAAACGGTCTGTTTGCACAAATGTTTGCCATACTGCTTGATTTCTTTTAGAGTTAGAAGGAGATGGAGATTAAGATTCAGTTAGACAGCTACAACTCCCCCCTTCTCCCTTCAATTGGACAAAGCTGTTAAGGACATTTTCCGAGAACCTCTAGACATGAAAAAAATGTTTAACGTTTGAAATGAAATTTTTGAAGTAGCACCGCGGGTTGAAGCTGTCGAGAGGAACCTTGATCCTTAGACTCCTTCTGTACTCCGTTGTCATATTAAGAACAGAATATAAATGAATTAAGTTATCTCCTAGAGCGAATTGCATCTGAATCGCCAGCATACCATCGGTAAAGGGCAGACTACTGCATATTCATTGGAGATTTCTGCATTTGTTTTAATCAACCACAAAAAGTAACCTAGCTGGTTATCACGCCATCGTGATTCAGGTGAAATATTATTGGTGGCCTTTTCAGCTACCTTACCAGACCACTAGCCCAGTTTGAGGATATCTTTCAGTTTGTTTTCTTACATTTTAGCTGAGCACTTGCAAATAAGCTAATTTGGCCTTGATATACTCCCGGGATTGTATTTCCTGATGCGCGGATTATGCCACTCTTTTGACACTCCAAAACCTTACAAAAATCCGCTTTTCCGCAATAAATTTGAAAGTTAAAAACAGGGAACTATATACAAAATAAATACTTCAATAAAAGTATCTGGACTCTTATTTAAAAGAATCAAATATTCAGATTCCTTATTTTTGAAGAAATGACATTGAAATATTAGTATTTTATTAAACTTAAAAATATGTACCTTTCTATTTAGATAACACTATTGTTGTAAAATTAGCATTCAAGTTCTCATATTAATATTAAATAGTTTTCGTTTGGCAGAAATTGAGCTAATGTATAATGACATGTTTCAGCGAAAATCCAACTTATTTCAAAAGTAAGATCTCGTCTCTGCGGCAATCTTGGAAGAGCGCGCATGCTATTCTCGAGCTTCCCGTTCAAATTCAATCAAACTATAAGGAAGGTGAGATTCCTTAACAAGCTGGAGAAACCAGAATTCAGGTTTCAAAAAAAGTTGGCTGAAAATTCTTGGTACTGAGCCTCACACCTCCACGGAAAATTTATATTTGTGGTGGCAAGAAAGCAGTGAACTTGGCCTAATTTTATATATCAAATGCTATTGAATCTCATAGATACAACTATTGAAATTAACTTAATATTTTTCATAGTAGAAGGCATTCAGTAAAGGTTAATGTCTCAAAAACAAAACTACCTGCGGCAAATAGGTGACAATGTAAAGCACCGATAGGGCGATTAATATGTTTGTCGTTTGGTAAATATTCCGGCTATTGGAGTCATGATCGGAATGTCTTTTGGATAATTTTATTTTCACGTTCTCTATTTGACTGTTGCTCGTACTGGTATTCGTCTGTTCCAGCTGACTGGCAAGGAATCGCTGTTCGGTTTCAGTCTTCTCATTCTGTAGCTTATCGTGTCTCTTCTGTGATTTAAGGAGAGTTCGAATTAATAAAGCCATGAAGATTGTGCTTAGGACAATTGGAAGGACCTTCATAAACAGCCCTGTGGTCACTAGAAGCAATGTGGTAAGGACATAGTTTGAGACGAAATCGAGTTTGTAAGCAGATGTCCCGTTAAGAGACCTAGCGCAGTCCTTTACAACATGATGGGCGAACAGGAAAGGAGAAGCCAAAATCAGAGATAGTATTATGTCGGTAAGAATGATCATCTTTGCTCGACCATAACTGTTGATGCGTGGGGCGGCTATTCCAGCTCTCATGAACACTAGACGAAATAGAGTAAGGAAAACGATCATCCATGACGAGAAAGCATGGAAGAGATTCTGAGCATAGACTAGAATAAAGAGGATGTAAGCATATGGTTTTGTCATCCCATGTTCAAGCTTCGGATCAATTCTGTATATGGAGACGTAAAAGATATAAATGGCCATGACCGAACCTTCACCGATAGAAAGAGCAGACATAAGGAGGTTAGTTGAGGAGCGCATTCCAGGCTGGCTCAGGACGACGACATTGGCAACATTGGCCAGGACACCGCAGGCGCAGATAAGTAAACTCAAGGGAATATGAACAATGTCATAACCATGGGAAAACTCGTGAAGATTAGAATAGTTGTACTGAGAACAGTTATGGATGGCCATCGTAGGGCAGTTTTGCATTGTGAATAAAATATAGTTGGTAAGTGTAAAAGTAAGATGAGAGTGACTCGATTTTGAAAAAAGCTGCCAAAGAGGATGTAGGATTGGTGTATGGGCATTGCCCAATCAGAGACCGCAACAGACCTCCTACCGGACGCAAGCATACTGCCTCTATAAGAACTGCCCATATAAATGGGTTGAAGACATTCATTCAAAGAAAACTAAAACAAATAGTTGGAATCAACAAACAATCTACAATAGTTTGCTCAACGATAAATCATCAGTATCCCGATGAATCGGAATCGTCGAAATTTGTTAGCAGGGATGGCCGGGAAACCTATACTGGTTTTAATGTCTTACTAGATTTAAAAAAAAATATGGTTATTTCGAGATTACTGAATTAAGCCTATACAAATACCCAATTTGTTTACTTAAACAAAGATTTACCTCAAACTATCCCCTCATTTTTTAAATAATACAAAATTGCATGGAGAACTGAATCGCGGTTATGTTTTACTTGCGATTTTTTTTTAATTGTCGTGAAATAATAAGCATTAACAACCGTAACCAGCGATGACGTCTCTTGCAATCGAGAAAACAAACGATACCTAAACTCTGTATTTTGAAACATTGGCAATTAAATAAAGTATTTGTTTCACAAATCATTGCCTCATCACAACAATAAGATTTCTCAAATATCTCCAGTTGGTCTCAATTGAAATCTTTACAAATTTTTCTGTAGATCAGGAAAGATCCTGTGGCAAATATAGTTTGCATGGAAAAAAAATTTAATAAAATCTAGGACCACCCTCCTGGCATCCTGAATATCAATGGGTCCTCCGACACAAGTTCTTGTTTCTGACCAATGAAATATCAGAAGTGGTATGGTGTGAATAGTTGAGTATCAGTGCGAGTTCTTGATTGTCTTTATCCATGAAGTAATTTTGCTTCATTGCATTCAACTGTTTTTCGGAGAGATAGGATGCGTAAAGCCATAATGAAATAAATTTTGTGCACAAATCAGTAGATGAAATGCATTGGTGGAAATTTAATACAAAGGGCAACCATCTACACTGGTAGGTGCTGGTCTCTGAAGGGATAGCCGAATGAGGAATTCCCAAGAGGGGACTGAAGTATGAACTGAACCCAAACTATTATGATAATGCACTGGAGTAGATAAATGTAGGGAAGAGGGGAAAGCCACGGACGACGTCTGCCAAATCAGATACTTCTAGTGACTTGTAAAGCATTCCATTAAAAATGACATTTTTCCTTAGTAAAAGCAAACTTTATTAAAACTGAGAACTAAAATGAAATGCAGAATTTTGTTTAATTTTTGAAATGCCTCGGTGTGTTGTAAATAAATTGCAGGTTCGCCTCTTCTGAATTATTAACAATTCTAGAAGAAGTTTTAAGTGAAATGAGCATACGAATATGTGTTTGATGGTTGATTTCAGCAAAATCTAACTGCAACCCACATATGCAGCATGACAACAACCTCCTCTTCTTCTGCTAACAATGTTGACACTTTGACCGTTGCCCATTTCAATGAACCTCTCAAATTTCCCGTCCAAGTAATCCACGACCTCTTCACTTGGTTATTTAAAATTATTTTACTCACTTAAAGGTTCTAAAATCAGTTGATACTTGTCTGATACAGCAAACCTGTGATTATTACAGAAAGTTCTTATTTTTAATAGTCCCTTATCTTGATTTCAATGATTGCTTCCGATTCGGGAGATCGAACATCTGTTGAAACTTTTGTTGGACCTGAAGGGTGATGGGTAACTTTCTCTGTAAGAGCTTATCACTAGTACAAACGAAAATCGGTCCTACATTAGCGAGTGTGTTTCCGCCTATTCCACTTTAAATGGCGAATATAGCATAAAGTGGATCGGTGCAATAAAATATCCGGCGTCAATTGTTTTAACTAAGTGCAAGACTTTTATAGTTAAATAAAAGCCAATGATGTTACTGAATCTGTTTTATGTTTTTCATAAAATCAGTCAGCCAAACAAACATCTTGTTTCTCTTGTTTTAGCAAATTCAAGAGGGGTGGAGGACTCCAGTAAATTAGTGCCTGTGCACATGATCTTCTCCTTTTTGAAACAAGATTTTCAATGATTCAGTAGCACTTTGTTGGGAAACAAATAAACAGTAATATTTGCTTTGCCATTTGCCATTTGGGCGAGGGATCCAACTCTCCCTTTTTCGTGATCTTATGGTGGTAATGTCAGTTTTCACCAACCGGTTAGTTTGAGAGTACCATGGGTTTGTCTCCAAATGAAAAGTCCTTCAGGCAGGATGAAATACACATCTGCTCCATCACGGCTGCGAAGAACTCTATCCCAGGTACTTCACGAGATGCAGCAGGAGAACTGAATGCCATCGTGCCACACAACCAAGCCGAGATAAGACCAGCGGGTGGATAAACTCAACTAACTGGTCTATGCTATAGTATGTAACTTATTGTATTTCTGTTGTACACCCAAAGGGTGGGGAGGAATAAAAAAAGAACTAAGAGGAAAGAAAACCAACGGCGACAATAGATAGAGACCAGGATTTGTGGCTGTTGAAGTAGCAGAAATTTGCTGAATAGGTGAGGATCTCTGCAATGAAAAATATCGTATCGGCGAAAATTTTAAGCACTTACAGCCTTCCAACATCAAAAGAACGATGCAAACCGTAGCCATAGATACCAGCGATTCGGATGTCAACACAAAAGTACCTGTTTTCTGCAGAGCTAAAATGCTTTTCCAGTAGAACCCAATGACACTTTCAACGAAATTCTATCAATTAAAACTGGTCGCCACGAAGAAGAGCAGTGCCGCTATGAGAGCGAGAATAAGGTGGCTACTCTTTGAAGTATCTGTTCATTTGAGATCGTTTGCTAAATCTTATTTGAGATTTTAAATTTCAATTAAAGCGTTTAATTTGGTAATCACTCTCATTCAATCAAGAATGAGATTGGTAAGTTGAGAACTTCTAGTAGTACATGACTGCACTGCCTGAAAATTGGCTGTCTAATTTTTCAAGGATTTTCTACGAATAGAACTAAGGCTTAATTCACGCCATAGGAAGCTATACTTGATTTAAAGAGCTCTTTGGCAGAAATCATTTCGGAAATCATTGTGTAGCTATTATAATTAAAGAGTAATATACGGAGATAGCAACAAGAGGAGGTTAAGGGGAGAAATACTTCAAGGGGAGGCCAGTCATTTAGCATTCCTCTCAAACAATCTGTCTTCCTAATTCCTTTTGTCTAAATCACTACCGAACTCTAAGTTAAGCCAGGCGTTGCAGAATGAGCCTTGTAAACTGAAACATTAGCCGACTTCAAAGAGATGGCTATTCGTTTCTAATCCTATCCAGAGTCGCTGCTAAATACCAACATCCATTCACGGTATGGCTGCACAACAGTCTTGAGAAAATGTTTGGATAATGGTTCAAGAATTAAACTTTCCACTGATAGTAATGTGGATAGTTACTTTGTAATTCATAAAACTTTATGGTTGACACTTCCAGATAATGTGAGATTTTGGATTTGAAATTCAGTGTTACGAACTCAGAAACTGGAACGGTTTCCATTAAGTCATATGCCTAAGCTGGCTCAATATTACTGGAGGAATACATATTAGAAGAAGTCCTAGGAAGAGACTCTTCTAAAGAGGAAGGTGGAAAGTGTTTTAGAGAAGAGTAAGGGAATCTTATTCAAAACGGTAGTTTGTAATGATCAGTCAGTCTTATGGTGTACTATGAGCCCAACTGTATTTTCTCTACCTGATAGAGCTTGGTATGACCTGTCGCCTTGACTTCCAGCCCTTAAAACGTTGCATTGTGGAAACTGTTTAGTCGTGCAATTCAATGGACAAGTGGATGAAATGAAATGCTCAACGTTTCAAACCACGACTTGAATCAGTTTTGCACAATAAACTCTATATTTCTCGGTTCTATTCTTATTCCTACCAATTGAACAGCTCTAATAAAGGACCGAGATCCACTTTACCATCAGTTTCGAAGATAAATGTGATTACATCACCACTGATGGACCAGCCTTACAAGAAAGTATCATTCATTACCTCTATTCATGCATTCATGGAATATAGATTTTTTATTTCATTTTAGATTATTTATTCCTAATTATGTCGTTAATTCGTGGATGAATAGCTCCCCATGGAAATTCTTTTTGAAATGAAATTACGGAAAGAAAGCGAACAAGAAGTCTGTGAATATGAATGTCATTAAATAAAGTAAAATGAGAAATTGATTGTGCAATAGTTACTTAAAAGGATAGCTTAATGATATTGTCGACCTCTAAAGTGAGTGGGATCTGGTTGCTAATAAAGGTTCTAAGTAGGATTGGAAATGAAAAGATAATGGCTCAGGTAACTACGTCATTATATACTTTGCAGTAATTGTTTTGTCTTAATGCAAAAAAATAAAGTTCAAGGCCTCTAATCATGGTCGGATCACGTATCCTCATCCTGGATAGGGACAGAAGGAAACTGGACCTAAAGATTCTAAGCTGTGAAGGAAATGCTAATCACTGACAGCTGTGAAAAAAGAGAGAATGTGTCCTAATGACAGATTCCCTCCTAGATTCTGCATCTCAACATGTTCAACAATGGTTATAATAGTCGCATTTGTTGGCACCCAGCTAGGGAGAGCAAATGAGCGCCAATGCGAATTGGGATGATGTTCCATTAACTCTGGCAGGGCACAACGGTTAGAGGATTAGGTGTTAGCGTGAATGGTGGAATTTAATGAAAGGAAATGGGAAAACATAAAAATATCACAAATTTAATTGGACAGCTAAGGGCGTCGTTCATTTTTATCAGTAAATTTCAACATCTCTAACCGATTAACTGCAGGATTCTACTCTGACTAATAACTAAGTTTTTATTGAATGAAAATATTTTTTTTATGAATTAAAAACTCAAATATTTATTTAAATAAGTCATATATTTTCATGCAAATTAAGCCCCATACTATATACGAATAGGGATAAAAGCATTAGCAAATAGCGGTTTAATCTGTCTGGATCAGCCTATCTTGGGAGGTTACCATAGTTGGCGCATCTGCAAGCCAGCTGTTATCCGCCATACCAGTCGGTTCCATAACACTGAATAAATCTGATAACTAAGCCGAGGTGACTTTATGTTGATCAATTGAAACTTCAAGGGAAAAGCAGGCTTTTTTGCAAATGTGCCGTCCCGAAATTCGAGGTGTACCGGAAGCGCGTGCATGAACGGGATCCAGTGATCTGTTCCTTAAAGCGTTTTTAGTCCCGAAATAAAACATTTTAATCCTGTAAACTTCATGGTGCTTTTAAAAGACGACGGTCAAACTAACCCATAAATACCGGCGATTCCCCTTGAAGGTGAATAGCAAGAACTAACCAATGGCATGGATACTCGAATTAAGGTATTGTTAACATTAAAATATGGTCGTATTCGCAAAACATACAAATATGAACCTATTACTAAAGAGAAGGATATCTAAGATTATAAAATTCAGGCAGCATCAAGCTCCTGATTAGGGATGCACTGTAGGCGAAAATTGCCAATATAAAGTAGTTATGGAAATACGAGACCCATTGAGATTAAAGTGGAGAATGAATGGCCCCTGACTTACCATCTCTTAAAGCGTTGCTGTTGAAAATTGACTAGAAACGATGTCCCCCACCTCAAAAACTGAATGAAATCGCAATCATCTTTTACTCACCACAGATCGTACTGAGGGCGCCACTTGTAGTATCGGTTTGAATGTGAAGAAAGTGAATAGGATCAGAAAATTAGCTTATAATTACATGGAATATCTTATACCTTATCGCAAAACTTCCCTGAAATTGCTGTGACAGTAAAAATTAAATGGTGCTTACAAGTATATTTAGTAGTATTCAATAGTTTTGGAGGCATTATTTACAAAACCACTCTGACTGAATGAGGCCAAAAGATTGAACTCAAGACTACACACATTAGACCCTTAAGGAAGTGTGTAGTAGGTCTACTACTCCAGATAACTAACGCTAGGAATTCAAGTTATATGAGTCTGCTTATACATTACAGATGTATCGGCCTTGGACAAGATCCAGACGAAAACTGATTCTGCTCTTAAAAATTTGATAGCACAAGTCCAGTTCGAACCTACACTTAGATGGCTGACTTAAAATGTATAAAGTCATCTATATTTTATTGGCAGTTTCGTCTTATAGACAGTAACTCATCTTCCATTCAATTCTTTCAATTGTACTGACTTTGTACTGTTTGTCTTCTGATCAGTTCAAACGAAGTTATACGACTTAAATAATAAACCCATCAGTTTTAATATGAGCCGTTGTTGGTATTCAGCGTCTGTAGAAAACCTATTCTTATTTCTTTTAGAACTTGTGCAGAAAAGTACTTTAAAGCCAGGTTGTCCATAACGCATAAATCCGCAAATGTCATTAGAAAGCTAACTCTCCATCAACTGCAGACAAAACATAGAGTTAACCATTAGCCTAGCCGCCAAGTGGTTTAGATTGACCTACAGCTTGAAGTTAATCGTGGGTACAAACTGACAACAACGTGGACCACATTTGACCGAAAAGTGGAATGTCTGTTGCAAGGCAATGTACACAGGTGGCATTTATTGCTTTTTCAGATAATACGGACTGAATAGCAGTAGTATCGAAGACAGATCAAGAGTGGAGTCCGAGAGTGATGATCTTCGCTTTTAAATACAGTGCTGATTGGACGACGTACTTTATGAGCAAGTTTTCATTGGTTTCGATGTAGAGTGATGAGAACCTAGCGAGTCTCAAGGACTCGATAGAGCCAGATATTAAAGACATTTATATACGTGCTTTGTATTTTTGATGCTAACATTTGCACCTCGTTTTCGACACATGGACTACCTTACGAGTACGAGGTCAGCCATTTCGCGTTACATCTACTATCGATGGAGATGAGGTCAATAAATTCAAGCGAATCACCAGAAGTGAGAACTCAATACCTCCATAAAATTGATCTCTTAATACTTATTAATGTTAACAGTCCCCATCTCAAGGTGAAATTCTTTGGATTGGTCTGCAGATTCGGGGCATTGGAATATGCTTGAAATGTTTCCATATGCCAAAGAATGTTTCAAATACTGAATTAGCATTTCCATCTAAAAAACAATTGATAACACTCAGTTGCCTGGTCGAAAGCTCACTAAACTATCGTATCCTTGAAAGTCAGACATTAGTATTTCTGGTTAGGAGCGCTATCGCGAAACTTGTGTCAGATGATCTTGAGTAGGTCCTTTTTAACAGACTTAGCCAATCGAAGTACCAAATCAGATGGTGAGAAAATGAGACTCTCAAAACTTCACTCACTATATTGAATGACAAGAATGTTATCCCGGTAACCTGGAATATTCAAATATGGTGATTAGAATAAGTTCAATGGAATAAGTTACAAGATGTGGAACGGTATTGAACCAGCTCTGTTTTCACTTATCTCTCCGCTGAAATTGACTTCGATTCCTCTCGACGTGCGACGCCGATTGGAAAAACTCCACTTACTATTCAAAGCTAACTTACAATAAATGGTCAAAGTGTCGAGAAGTCCTATTAACTTATTAGATTTGACTAACCTTGAAACCCTCTTATCTGCAACGCCTGATTTGTCTCTAAGTGGTAAGCCATTGAAAGCAACAAACATCTTTGAGCCTTGTGATCACTTGCGTACGGCCAGGACTTGCAAATACCATTGCGCATGGACTAGCTTGCTGACAAAATAGTCGTTCTAAGGCTATATAGTGCCGGAGAAAAGCCTATTTACTAATCTTTTGGCACTCGTTTCCATTTTAATCCGTGCTTACGGTGTTTTTGTTTACTGTCCTTTGATACAAATGTTTAAAGGTATCTGCTGCTTCTCAAAATGAAATGTGAGGAGCCAAACGAGACATTGAGACTTAAAGATCAACACGTTGCATGATTCCTCCTTACATGTATGATATTGTTATTCTTTGTTTGCGGAAAGAATTAATGGAGATGATTCAAGAGTGGCTGATCCCAAAAGCCTGACCACAGAAAAGTGATTTGAATTGGCTAAAATGAGTTTCGGCACATCAGCCAATGAAATCGGGCCATTGATCCCTTTCAAAATAGTAGTTCCCTTGTAATGACTCCTCAATCTCCAAATTCGTGGCAACATTTTCCTTTATTTTAATATCTTTTTATGATTGAAATAGTTTAAAAATCAAATTATATTTGTCTACTATGAAGAACGCTGTCTCAGAGTAAATAACATATTTTTTAAAAATTATTTCTTGTTTATGGAATCGCAACTACCACTGAAATGGCTTGAATTACATCACTCCTCAATTGAAGTTTGGAAGTAAAAGGAACTATCATTAGGAAACCAACTTTGATGATCAGTCTCCCACCTCAAAGCGACTTCGGTTGAGAGATGTTGAGTTAAAATTCCTTAGCAAGATGTTTGAGCATGAATAATGAGTTACCACCTCTGGTACCTTTGACAACCAAAGTTTTATGACCTAAAAAGCTAAAATGTTAGGCTAGTCTTGGTCAATTATTTAAAACGGTAAAGAAATAAATACAGATATAGGTATATAGGGAAAATTTTAAAAATTTTTTCTGGCTCTTTATTTAATTATTTATGGTTCCTTTCTGGTTCTACGAACGTGATCTGCAAATCGCTTTTCATTTTTTAATGTGGTTTGAGATCGTTTTAGAAGTCGGAAAAAACTGTTTTGGTGAATTATTTAAGCTATTGTTACACAAGACGCTGCGGAGGGAGTTCCAGGTGGTTACCGAGGTTGCCACAGTTTGTGAAAGGAAGTCTGGTCAGAAGACGTTATGTGAGGGTGCAATTAAATGAAAGAAGTGTCTTAATCAGAAAACTACTATGGTTGTGGCCAATGACAGTCACTAAGCAGCGTTAATAATGCTATCATTTCAAAAGTCTTTCATAAAAAAATGTTCAGACTTCAGCTCCCATTAGACTACTTCCTCATCTCGTCGACTAATTGCACAGTATTTAAAGATTGTTACAGTTTTGATAACGCAGCAAAAGTTATTACTACTGAGGCCCATGGGTAACAACAAAAGTTGCTCTAATGACTCGATTTTCTTTAAGAACAGCTAGCTATGAAGTTGGTTACTTCTTTGCTGAGCCTAGCGATCTCAAATAGGCAAACTTATTCGTCTTATTGTGTTCCTCAATTGATGGACCTAGTATAGATGTTAAATTACAACTAGCAATTGATGAACTGCCCTGAAAATGCTAGGACGAACTGCTTATCTTAACGTTACCAAAATCTATCTCTCATCATACTGATTAAATGATCATAGCATGGTGAGTTACTTACGCACGGATTCGAAAAAGGGACTGTTTATATTTCAGGGTACAAATTTAATGTAGCTCAGGTTTGATATTAAGACACTGTGAATTTTTATAAGATACACCTTAACGGGCCAACTATTCACGTCGTTCACGTAAATACAAGCGTTATTGTCCATTAAACAGGAGTCATTAGGCGAACTGCCGGGTTTATTTAATAGAAACTGCAAAACACTCTACGAATTTTGTGAGAAAAAAATGCCTTTCGCATGTTCTGCCCTAAATTACAGGGTTGCTTCATGCTTACATTGAAAGTCAAACAGTCAGATGATTCAAAGCCGATCGAAAGGTGGACTGTAGCCACGAAGTGAATAGTTATGATTGGACGACCCTGCGAACAACCTCTTATCAAGAAAGTGGCGTTACCTCTACCCATTTAAAATTTAAAAGCATTGCAACACTCTCCACTTTAGTAGAGAAAAGAATTCAAACCTGAAAAATTGGCTCAATTTCAGAGAGTTTGAAATAAAGGTTTGTTTCAGGAGCACTATTCAATGCAAGCCCGACTATAATAATAGTACCGACTTCTTTTAAAGGAATCTATCATTACAGTTTGTCCAGGCTGAGTTACAAAGAACAAACATGCAAGTCAAAGGCCTCCGCAAAGCGATCACTTTCAACGCAAGCAACTGGCTACTAACACTCACACCGACGGTGGAACAGGCCAGAATTTGGTTAAAGACCTGGTTTCAATACTAGATTAGTTTGTCAATGATCCTCTAGGAGTCGTTCTAGATACTCAAGTAACTCGTTTTGTGACTAGAGGAATGAAATCAGTGTACCGACCGACCTTATTAATATGCAAAAACTCCATTGACTTGATCCGATTTATACAACAAATATACAAGGCACTCTACTATCCAATCGCTTAGCCTGATTTATATATCTTTAACCACCACCAGATCTCTGCTTCAAAATCATTTGAGGATATTCACATGAAGACCAGAAGGCTGCTGACTTCCTTAAACTGGGAAGAATTATTATTCCCAAATCTTTTGAAAGTTAAGAAGACTGGATTTGGCCGGAAATCTTCGTATCAGTCGCAATGAAGGTCTGACAGTTTTATTTGAAAATCTACTTTTTTGGGAAAAAAATATCCCCGAGTGTCATTCCCTTGAACTTTAAATTGAAGTTAATTTAATATGAAGGGTCACGAAAGCACAAAACAGCGCTTGTTTCTGTTTGTTGACGTAGCTACTGCAGAGCATTTCAAGCCGGTTACGAGTCGTTATCGACTTGGAATATCAAGAGCCTAATCAGTAAGACTCCAAATCGAGAAAAACCGAAACAATCCGATGCTGGAAATGAAACCTCACTATTCTGGACTAGAAAGAAAAATTTTTATGTAGATATCACTGAAAGAACTGGACTATTAGACTACAGACAAGTCGGTATTTTAATCTCAGATTCAAGGAGGTGAACCAAATACTTTATTTTGAGAGATGGACACTTACAGCTTCATTAATTTTTCGATTTGAAGAATTGAAAAATAGGTGGTCAGGAGATAGTGGGATTTGAACGGCATGTTAGCTCCAAAATATAGTGTTTATTTTCGCATCTTTTCCTTTTATTGTAAAGTTGCAACTTGATGCAGTGATAGGACATTAGGGTCCATTGAATCCAATGAGATATAAACAACGACTTCTTATACGTCCTCTTCACAAACTTGTCGTTTTGAGCTGAGAAAAAATTTTTAATTTGGCGTACAAAAAGATTCATTTACTAAAAGGATTTTGTGGCTATTCATTTTTCAGATGTACCTTGCTGCACCACCTGGATCATGATGCACCCGAATGGATCATTTCAATCAAGCCTTCGTGTAAAAACAGTGAACAGAATAGCATGCAAGTGTTATTTCGCTTAACAATCTTTTTCTAACATGCATGGGTATTGCCACAACTTTTAATGTATTAAGGTAAAAAAATAATGCAGGGACCTTACATGGTCACCGGAGATTTTAGTTAGCCGTAGATCATCCTTTCGAACATGGTAATTAGCTGATAAAGTGGTATTGGAGTTTCGCAAAATACCGAACCACCTGTAAGAGAATGTCTTCAAGAACTCCACAAAGTGCTATAGTTCTAAAGATTGAAAAATGTTTGCATTTTTTACAAAGAATCACAGATTGACGCTAAGGACTCATGAGGGATTCACTAGTGCCATCATCGCTTAATTACGTAGTGTCTATATCAGCTGTAAGTACAAGTTCGAGTCCTACCGTGCTTAATTTTACCAATTTTTGAGGTCCTAATGGTCATTCTTGAGTGAAAACTATCGAGTCAGTCAGAAAATCAGGAACGATCTAAGAGCTTCAAGATGTGAATGCTAAATAAAAATTAGATGTCTAAACACCTAAAAATTAATTACTATCAAATTGTTTGAAAGGCTTAGCTTATTTGAGTCCAGCAACAATTGAACTTCTAATCTTTACCTTATTTACTTGCGTTTGAAAGGCAGTGAGAGTCAGCTAAGTAGGTCGATTCTACAACTTTAAAAAAAACAACCGAAATTTGTCGAGTCACTGCCATGTGAAGGGAAATCTTGTGTCAAAAATGTCATCTCTAGCTGGGTTCCTAAGTCCTTTTTC
The DNA here is from genome assembly GCA_019097775.1 of Moniezia expansa. Lineage (NCBI taxonomy): Eukaryota > Metazoa > Platyhelminthes > Cestoda > Cyclophyllidea > Anoplocephalidae > Moniezia > Moniezia expansa. The sequence continues at coordinate 188,952 of JADFDV010000068.1, forward strand.
CCTAGAAATATAATCTTAAGCCTTAAAAAAATTTAGTCTTTGAAAATTGCATGAAGAAATAAATCAATCTGAAGTGTTTACCACCAACTTCTTTAAAATATGTTTGCCAACCCATACTCTTCAAAACGGGGGACTTAAATATTGCCTTTCTTAGCCTTCTGGTGGCGTAATACGGTGGCCAATGCGACTTCGTTCAAACAATATTAACAATAGACTTCTATTGCAAAAAATGAAATGAAGTAGCAAAATGAACATCGTATTATTTATACAGAGGTCCTAATTTTGCACAAAATGCTGAGATAAATCGTGAGCTCATTGAGGCACAATGGTCCACTCTAAATGTAAATGTGATGACTGCACCTTGAATGCGGTGAACAATCATTTGAAACAATAAAATCTTACGTCCAATCATAATGTGAATGTATTTTAGAGAGCTAGTGATTAATGAAAGCAACTGTTAGGACACCAAAAATCAGCACCTGCCATGCAAAATACTCTGATCGTGTCCACTTCACCACCTGCTGCTGAGCAGAAGAAGATTATACCTTTCTTCACAGGGGCAGTAACTGAATGTTCAACGGGAGACATGGATTAGCTGGCGGATGGAGCAGTTGCCTGAAGACGAAACATGGGCGAAGCCTACCAATAGCTGTAGTGGAAGTCAATCTACAGAAGCAACGATGGATGGCTCGAAGTCTATGAAGGGCCGTGCATGCAAATGTGACTACGGGTTCAGTCCATTCCATTCGCTAGTCCTCAAATTAGTGCCCTTTCGAACCTGTATACTTCTTTAATTTGTCCGGTATTTCAAGTACATATTTCAATATCATTTATCACCCGAAATCAACTGCCAAGGAGACATTCTTGGCTCAAACTGACACTTGACGTTAACATTCAAGATGAAGATAATAGATTCTAGAGCCCAATACTGAAATTATAGGAAGCCAGCCATTTTTGCTCATGGGCTTCATAGGCCTTAATGACTATATACCATTAAGGTGAATCCTAAATGCGGAGGAAAGTAGCATTCCACATTATTAATTTAAAGGAAAATACTGTTTTACAAGCGATTGAAGCTTTACTAATTTAGAGTTTTAACTGTCGTTCAAATATAGGACCAGGAGAATACTAAGTGACTGCTGCATCTATTCATTACGGTTTTTGTGTCTAGGGGCACGACTGACATGAACGTTTCGTTCTACTCATCTGCCGTTTGCAATGTATTACTTAGTCTACTGAAATGAATCTAGATGGAATTCTAAGTCATCGAAACTTCAAATTAACAATGAGCCGATGGTCAGCAGATGACGCCACGGGATCAAACCAATAAAAAACCGCTGGTAAAAGTCAGTAATTCACTTCAGCTTCCAGTTAGTGGAAAGGCCGCAGCGAAAGGACTTTGTCTACATGCCCGCTGCTACTCTAAGTATCTAGTTTGCCCTTTTACAAAAGCAGCTTCATTACCTATTTCCTGGGTTAAAAAGTTAGATTTTAACTGGATTGGATCGCCAGTTTCCATAAGATGATCCTTTTTCAGGTCATTTCAAGCGGATCAGCGATGAGAAGCACCCTTCATTAAGCGGCATGTTTAGTCAAGACATCTCGAAGTGACTTCACAACTAAAAAAATTATTTACCTTTTTGGAAGTTAAAAAATGGTTTACAATGTTGAAAAATACATATTTTATTAAGGCTACTTTAAGCAACGTACCCCTAGGCACCAACTACCAGTTTAACAATCCAGAAATGTGCATTTCATAGTAAAATGAACATTTTTCAAAGCGAAAGCAGTTTACGGCTGTTAAACACGAAGAGAGTACCCGAGGGTTGAGTTTGTGCTCTATCTCACTTTTCCACAATGAATGTTTAGCATCAGTGCTTTCAAGCTACTAATTCTAGGATCTTCATTCCTAAGCGTGCTTCTTCATGCGTGGCCATCCCGATACTAGTAACAACCTCAACTAGAGGAATTTTCACACTTCCGAGATATGAGTCTTATGAAACATAAGCCCTTAATTTACATCTTACTCTAAACTCATCTTCGCCAGGGTCTTTTCTGTATCATTTAGTCATCTCTTTAATTTTTCAAAACCTCCTCTTGCCACTCACCTGGTCACTTTCTCTGAAAGAGTCAGAAAATGAGTGGCGATTAGTTAAAGGTCGATCAAACCTAAGGAAATACCAGGTGGCTGCCAGCCCTGATTGAAGGCTCGCATTCAACTCCTTGTATTGTGCTTCATAAGTATTATATGTTATCTTAGCACCTTTGACAAGTAGAAACGTAAAATTGAGTAAGGTGTGTGCATTAGCTTGCAAAATAGATCAGTGAATGTTCACTGTCAGCCTGATTCACTTATTCTATCAATCAGATATTGCTGCTCCCTTTTAACTAGAAAATCACGAACTGCCGTTCGTCCATTATTTCTTATGGTCTCTACACGATCACGTTAATCTCTCTAATTCACTGTTGGACGATGCTGACTAAATGGCATCTGGCAATAATTCCTGCAGGCAAAGTCTTTTAGGGATAAGATTGGAATAACCAACCACTGCCACGCATCCCATAGTCTACAGAAAGCAAGCTTAACGTAGAACGTATAAGTTTGCTGAATATGATTTACCAGCAGATCGTCACCGCAGGTACATGGCATCACGTGATAGTCGATGAAGATGCCAGTGAAGTTGACGGGCGCAAACTCTCTTTGTAAATTATTCCATCTCTACAGTGGCTTTTTTTTCTTAACTTACAGGGCTATTTGATAGGAGTGGTTAGCTAGGCTGAAAATGAGCTTATTTATTGCGACTGAAACATTTATATTTTCGTGCTGTTACTGATTAATTTAGCCGAAGCATTATACTTTGGTGTGGTTGCTCCATGGGTTATAAAAATTGGTTTAATCTCACTAATTGTTGCCAACCCGAGAGTAAAGGGTGATCACTGGAGGATTTTTCATTGGACCAAGAAAGTATCATCCCTGATTCAAACCATGCAGCAATTTTCTTGCGGTACATGACCTCAAAGGTACCATCCGGAACCCCTGAAAGAGCTATCCTCGAGTGACCACCTAGTCATCTCTAATCAGCTTATGTCTGTTGGCAGACAACCGAGAGTGAAAAATAAGGCATTTCTGACTAGATGGCCACAAGATTAGCAGGCTTACTGAAGCTTGGCGATTATCGACAAAGAAGATCTGGCTGATTCCAGTCGGAGTACTCAACAGCCATCTCCTTTCAAAATTATAGGATGTTGGCATTAGCCCTATGAGGTGATAGTGGGATTTCCTGTGGTAAAAGAAATCGAAATGAATGAATGTCCGTACAGGCACCATCTTTTGATCGACTGAGGGAGACATTCCAATTTGAAAACGAAAACTGATCAGAGAGCACGCAGCGTGGTGATAACAACAGCATTTTATCATAGAATAATGTTGTATCCGGAGTTTTGCACCCTGGGCCCTGCCTGAAGTCGACAATAGGGAATTGGGATTCCATGTCTACCAGAACAGTGCTTGAAGTCTCGCCTACATTTCCGCAATTTTAGCCAGTCCTTCATGCCCCTGCCTTTTCTTTTTGACTTTTGGAAATGTTGCAATGCAATGACTCTCCTTAAGCCACAATTAGCAAGTGAAAGCTATCGAGTTTACTGTTGAATGTCACAAGCATTAATTGAAATGACTTCTTCATGATCAAGGCTGTTGACAAAGATCAAAGTCAAAATTAAGCAATCTATTGTCAGATTACATATTACTAAGATATGTTATCCCGTTCCCTTTTGTTTTTATAAACCGAGATAAGTTAATAGCTTAATAAACTGGAACTGGGACAGCCCACAGATCACAGTCCGCTTTTAGTCACGTGAGGTAAAAGTGCTTTTTTATCTTCACCCAAATCTCTACCGAGAAACCACTTTGGTCAAGATGCATTTAAATCATTTTTGTAAGTTTGGTGTTAAAATTGACATGTCCTTGCAACTCCTGTCTCGAAAGCAGAACAGGACAAATAGACGACCTTCCCTTCAGTTTCTATTCATATCATTATTTAAAGCTAGATTTTACAGCAAAGTAAACTGTGAGTTAAGTTGATGTATAACTTTTATTAATTTCATTCTATTCTACTTTCAATTCTATTCACTTTTAAAGAGTAGCCATAAAATTTTTTGAGGTTCGTACTTTAATTTTATTCAATAAATTTTGTTAGTAATACACACTATTTACTTTAGAACTATGCAACCGGTTAATTTTTAAATAATAAAAATAAATAATAAATAAATAAATGACAAAAAGCGAAATTACATTTTATGAAAAGTTTGATTTTATGTAATGGCAAAAAGTTGAATATACCTCTCGGCTCTTCAGCCAATTTTTGGCCTTTTAAACCCTACTTCAGCTTATAACTTTTTTCAGCTAGTGATGCCTCTCCATCTCTGAATGAATGCTGAGTACTTAGGCCTGGCACAAGTGGCTAACCATGGAGAAGACAGTTTGTTATTGTTATGGCAGTCTTGTTGCCTATCTGTCAGCTCAAAACCTGTCAGTTGACCTGATTCACCAGTCATACACATGGATCCAAGGGCAGAGCCATCCTGAAAGGTAATGAATGGATGGATTCGAATGTTACTGGTCTGATATCTGCCTTAATCAGAGAGAGGGTTTCATTAACATAGGGCAACCATTATTTACAGCCTTCCTACTAGGAAATTGCACAGATTTAAACATAAATAATCTTGTAAAGTTTGTGGGGATAGGAATAACTGCTTATAAGGGAAATTCTAAACACTTTCTAAAAGGTTCTCTCTTGCTTGCTGGGATGAGAAACGTTGTATAATGTGACCTGAGCCGGGGAATGGGGTAGGTAAATAAATTGTGTCCTTAGAACAGTTTGGAGACGGTTATAAGCCCTGCCGTCAAATACACATACGCAGATCTTCCATTGACTACTGGTCCTCGGATCCAATCCCTCATGTATCCTTATCGCGCTAGTATGTTATCATCCGTATCTCTGGATATCCAACTTAAATCTACCTATCGAGGCGTTACCCTCATTGCTTGAGTTTCCATCTCAGTAGTTACCCCGTGCGTCAGCTCACAGATGTCGAACAACAAAAATATAATAAAACTCTTACAAAGAGGTCAGTGAAATGATGGAAGGCTTTCAATGTAGAAAAGACCCTTTGATTACAATATTTGATCTCACCGGAGATCAGCTCGTTCGAATTTGGAGTGAGTTTCTGAAATAACTAGATAGCTGAGCGGACGTAACTAATATCGACGCTGAAGCATTCAAATACTTTTCGTGTTCACAGTAAATGGTTTAAGAAGTTTTTCTGAGAATAATTAAGTACTATCAGCTTCACTTCATTTTAAAGTCCATTGGGCCTGAACTATCCCAATTCATCCAATGACTTAAGTAGCTAATCTTGGTGGATGATTTCTATCCTACTGATTAGCATTTCTGTACGTCACGTGGAAGAGGCAAATTAAGCCCTCGAGTGAATGGAGGAAAACCAGTCAACCCAATCCAAACAAGTATTTTGCTCTTCTATTCCGCTCCGCTTCATTTTAACACTCTGACCTAGAAAGGAGACATAGTGAACTAGTACTCTTTATTTAACACATATTTTAGGCTTTTGGATGAAAGAAGAAGCAGAAAAATCTACGAAATAGCCATTCAAAAATGGATTGGACCAATTTTTCATTCATTGTTAGCGAAACTTCAATGAGATATTTAAATTCGCCATTCATCCGCAAAAGTAGATTAACAGTCAGGATTTAACTGATAAGAAGCACTTAAGACACAAAGATTGTTAAGCAAATGCAACAGATATTGCTTAATTGTTTTCACACCTTGAAAAGACGGTACCATTACATACAAATGTTATATTTATTTGCTCTCCATCCGTTTGGGGTAAAATAGAAGTACAAATAGCATTAACAACATGTAGCGCACAAAAGTTAACACAGAAAACAGTAAGAGCGTTCCTCGACGACCTCGGTTCTCTGATCACTTCTCTAGCATAATTTCATCGTACAAGTAGCAGTTCAACTTCGACATTGTTAAGGGCAGACAATCTTTATGCCTCTTCAAGAAGTTTATTTCAGCTTTCTGGCGGAGATTCCGCTCATTACTACATGTACGCCCTTTCTACAGTCCAGTTTGAGGCTCTAAATCCAGGTATTCACGTCGTGCCTCATTTACGAGGATGTACGAAGTTGTACATACAATTGTTATGTAGCCGGAACCCCCCACTTTTCTCACAAAGTACCAGATCACTTATATAAATAGGCGGTTAGGTAACAGTTAACTGTACAAATTCACAGCAATCGCTAAGGCGAGGTTGCACTCCGAAAGGTTTCTTTTTTTCCAGTTATAAAGTATGGAGTCTCCTTACCTATGACTTTTATGCCCGACGGATACGTTTGTGGTTGTCATTTCATGAGCATTCGAATGTAATATCTTGAAAGGACAGTTTAATTCGAAGCTGAAGAAGAAGGCAACCAACAAAAAGTCGAAGATGGCTACTGAGATAACATAGAGCAAAGTGTAATGTCCATCGAGCTGGAATTTCATATTCAAAGACTTACTGACTTATCTCAGAAACTTATCAAAACTTGAAAATTATTCCTTTACAAAATAAACTATCGGAACTTGTTCGACGTGGAGCAATGATTTGTCGTTTATAATTTAAATTTAAATGGAAATGTATTTCATTTCTTTGGCAAATCCGCCTCCAGTTATTAGTCTTGATTTACCTGTAGTGCTCTAGAAATAAGACATCTAGAAAGCACTTGAGGAGTACTTGTAAACGAGCCGTTAATTTCTACTAATTCACGGTCTGGTCTATTCCAATTCCAATCAGCGACAATGGTCAAGAACTTTGGCAGAAGGACTGAAAGTAGCAGTAATTTGTCAAATTCGCCAACATCTATCTCCAATTTATTATTTTGAAAGCTGTTTATTTGCACAAAAATAACTCTCAGCGTCGCCACCTGTTCGACTTTTCAACATGTCTTGAAAGAATACTTTCCACAAATCGGAAAATTTTGAAGTACTTTTATCGCTACGATTCACTCTCTCTCAAGTCAGTCAATTTATTTTTTTACTCTAGAAATTCCGGTTTTCAAATGGTTTCCAGAAGTTTCCCTTTCCTGAAATTCTCCGGGTAAGGGGTTGATCGACTTATATTCATACCTTCCACCGTATATAGTTCAACTTTCCACTATGCCACGCTCATTGGTCCATTTCATTTGGTTTATGCTAACCAACCGACGAGGTTTCAATTTCTTGTCCCTTTTAAACCATTGGATTAAGGGCTTTTCTGGACAGAGATCAGACAAAGTTGTGGGAATTAACTAACGCGAAATTTGACTCCGCCTAAGCGAAGACTGGAATCGACTCAAACCAGTAAGATCACAGTCAAGCTCAGTGGATTTACTGTTGCTTCATTTAAGATTTAATTTACAATGATCTTCTCGATGCAAGAAATCAACAAGCGCATAATCTTTCAAAAAAACGTAGTCAAACCTCTTTTAATCACCTCTATTTCAGTCAGCATGAAAATTCTAATAGGTCATGAAAGTGACTTGAAAAAAGAGATCACTTCAATTGAGTTTATATCACTTTAAAGTTGAAAATATGAATGAAAGCGACCCTCTTAGAGAAGTTATTAATTATAAGTCACTGAGAAAGGCTTAGGGTGAAGATGGGATGAAACAAAAATAGAGGTGGCTGTTCATAGAACTGACTTCCCTCTGAGATCGACTTCACGAGAAGGCACAATGCGCCAAACTATAACCTTGTGCTCTAAATAGCGATTGCTAACTTGCTCGCGAAAGTGACGGCGGAAGTGACAGCAGCTCCTTCAATGTACATCATTCCCCATTTTCCATTCTTATGATGAATAGCATTTTAAAATACGTTTCTTTTTTGCAAATAATTTAGCTAGGCGTTTGATTAATAACTAGGTAGTGAGCTAGCAAAACCAGCATTGGCATCATGTAATATGATAGGGAATAGCACGCATAAATCCAATAAGTTTTGGCAGACTCTGGGTTTAGTATAAGGTCAGCTCAGCAAATCAGAAGATTTCAAAGTCTAAATACTAAAGATATCTTTTAGATAGTTGTGTAAAGTGCGGTAGTTACTATGACGTAAGATGGAGGATCTCACTACCGTTAACAACGAAATCGTTGGAAGCCCGACGCTTGGACTGAGGTTTCAAATAACTCATGTACTGCGAAAGCTTTGAGGGTGATCACATGTTCATCGCGACCCTATGGTTAGAATATTTGACTGTGTGCATAAGCCTTTGATAAAAGCGCCACATATCCATTCACATCGGTAGCAGCCTCCTCATGGCATTACAAGCACTTCTTTATCTCAGAAATCCGGCGTTCGCAAGATTCTTTTTCCTCCTTGTAGATAACTGTCATATGCTATTTATAAGTCATATCAGCCGGTACCATAGCAACGGCATAGAGTACAATGTATGTAGATGTAAATATCACCGAGTATATTTACTGCTCTCAAGCAGTTACATTAAACAATGAAATTTTGTTCTGACGAGAAATTAAAAGTATCACACAGTGATACTCCAGATATGATATTAAAGCTAAAAAATGCGGCATAGTTTACTGTCACATGTTAACATGATGCCACTGAGATAGAGTATGTAATTTCATCTATAAGCACAAATACGAACTTCAAAATTATATCAGTTTATCTGCTAATTCTAAGGGTAGAGAACTTGAGAAAGATAATGGACGTTTCAAAAAGGTTAAAATTGGGTCGGGGAAGATTTCCTACCCCTTAGAAGTTGTTGTAGTATATCAAAGTGAACACAGATGGCCATTCCTAAGGTACATCGAGAAAGAAAAGAAAGTACTTTTCTGGGCAGCTATTAAACAGTGTGAGGTCATTCAAGTCATCGAATGAACGCTCCTGTGTACCATATTAGTGCCATCTGATGAATCGAAAATCATAAGTCATTTAGACGTTAAAGATATAAAAACGGGATCATAAAATTTGAATATTTGGCAATCAGACAATGGTAACTGAGAAGTGGCCTCGTCTTCAACAAATTTTCGTCTGGATTTCATTGTTTCATTAGGTGACTCCTATCATTAATAGATATTCTGGATAATGGGCTGAAGGATACTGCGAACGCACACTTTGACCATCTCTTTTCTCTGGTGCCACAGTAGAACCACGGTAATACACCTTCAAAGTGAGGCATTTTCATCACAGCATTTGAACAAATGAAGTCCATTCATCCCATTGCAGAATTGCTTAGTAAGAATTGATAGTCAAAAACGGTCTTAAATTAGACTTTTCTATCAATTGAGATAGACTTGTTTACACAAATCGACAAAGCAGTTACACCGATTTCCGGATTTCAGTTTGTTACCTTAAAATAACATTATAAACATTTATTTCGCCAAGTATTTATGGGACGAAATGCGGGAGAGGTGTCAAATAATCCTGCCTCTTGTGATATTTCACACTTCGTCTCTTCCCTCCCGTAAATCCAAACGACCTAGTTCTGGACTTCCGTATTCCAAAAAAATCAATTCAATCGGGAGTTTTTTTTCGTTTTGAATTTAAACAAATTTAAAGCTTTATTTAATAGGAAAAAAATTTTTTTTTCAAGAAGGTGCGCCCTATTTAAATGAAACAGCTAGAGAAAAGCTTATGATTAGTTTTAGTCCAAATGATTTGTTTCATCTAGAAATAAATTTATTTAATGTGACTGTAACATGCAATAAGGCTTCGAAAATGAATGTACTTCTTCTACAATCTGCGAAAATCAAACTGAAAACTACACAGTTGATATTACAAATTTACATTTATTTTTAGAACAAAGGCTGTCTATTATTTTTCAGAATACCTCGAACTTTCGTGGGATTTGAATATTATGCTGACATAATATATTTTGATAAATAATCTAGACGACTTCTAAAAAATGCTTAAATGCCGCGAGGTTGAAAAGCATTTCTGTTATTTTTTTGATAATGAATTCGTAGTTTGCTATTGAAATCCCTTTAAACAAAATCGCCTTCCAAATATCTCGGTATACACAAAAAAGAGCACATTTGAAGTAAATAATATAGGTAAACCTGTTGGAAAATTTATGACGAAAATGATTTCAAATCACAAGGAACCGCTGTGTGTAAAGCTGAAATGGCTCATGTTAAAAAAGTAGTAGCTAAAGGAACTTTGGCGAATAGCCATGGGAGTGAGAAGGCGAGCGTTTGTTTTTCAATGAAAGATGTCCAAATTTTGGGTTTGTCTAAATGATAAGTTCATTTTCAAATTGATGCGGCTCAAAATCAGACAGGCTCGGGCAGAGTATTAATGCGAACGTCTGTCGATGGGGAACTCGGGAATAGTTCAGTTTCAATAAAAAAACTTGCATCACTCAATTCTAAAAACCACTTGCAATTGGAGCGTATATCATCGCAACTTATTGATGATGATACAGCCATCTAAAGAAAGGCTCTCAATTGATCCTTCATGCAAATCAAATGAAGAAGTACTCCAAGATATACGAGTTCTCGAGATGCCAGGAGCAATTAAATGACAGTCAATCAGCACTGTAACCGGAGAACTGAAAATGGAATGATATTCTTCTGGATGAGACAGACTCAACACTGTTATTGGGAAAGGATAAAAACCTGATAAGTCAGTTCTTAGAATCTCTTCGGTTAATTTTGACCTTCTAAGTTAACTCCTTCAGCGTTTTCAGTCACTAAATTAAGAGTGCATACTCTATTTATTTGAAGGTTTTCCAGAAAACTGAGCTACTTTGAACCAGGCTGATTTATTACTTTTCAGCATGACATTCAGAAGTCCTAAAAATATCGCGATCTAAGTCGCAGCCTAAGAGGTTTTGTTAATAAACCACGGGCCATATGAGGAGTTGATTTTAAGGCATCCTGGTCACGTACGGTTGCGAAAATAACCCAAAGTTAATCGAATAATTCAGCGCATCTTTTCCTTATGGCTTCTATATGATTGTTTAAGGTATTTATAAGGTGAGGATGAATTAAAATTGCGTTTGAAAGGTTGCAGTCTACATGAAATCGTTTTCTCTATTAGCAGCAAAAGTCAATTGGAAGATCATCGTTTCCACCTGTTATTGCGGGTCTTTTCGGAGGCTGAGATGGGAGATCGGCATCAGCGGTCCTTCCTGCCAAATCTGACTCTTGGCTACAGTAACCAAAAGGACTAACCACAGGAATATGTCAGTTAGTGAGATGATGGAAAAAAATATCATATTTGAACATAGCATTTCGGAATTCCTCTGTGTGAGTTTATTTTGATGAAATAAATAAATCCTTGAAACATGACTTTAAAATATGAGTGGGAATTGAAAGGAAAGACATGGTCTGCAGCAAGTTCCTCAACTTTGGACGGTCTTCATCATTCGCAGTTTGGATGCTTGTTCAGAAAAAACCTTCATCAGTCGTCGTTATGTCCTGTAAACTCAAATTTTCCATATCTTCAGAATCGGCCTTTAGTTTGATCCCACAGGGTTTTGGTGAAAAAAGAAATTTATTTTGGTCATTGAGCTAAATGTTACTAAGACTGTCTTTTATTCGTCTGTTATGTTTAAATCTTGTGATGAGAATACTCTAATTTGTCAAATAATTGTTGGTTTATTTATTTACTCCAAGGACTTATTAGAGGAGCAACAGAAGTCAAACACCTCTTACAACATGTAGCATACAACAGTTAACATAGAAGACTGTAAAAGTGGTTATCGACGTCTTCGGTTCTCTGGTCGCTTCTCTAGCATGGTACCCCGTCCGTTTTCGACATTGTTAAGGGAAGACAATCTTCATGCCCCTCTAAGAAGTCGTTCCAACTTTCTGGTGGAGATTCCTTTCATTACTACACGCACGCGGTGGTCACCACGATCTGCTTGTGGACAGAGACCGAAAAAAATGCTGTTGGAGGACAACTGATTGGCCCAATATTTTATCGAAGGCGAAGATTCTTCTGAAACTCCAGGCAGTCGCTGCGAGAAAAACGAAGAGACTTTGTTCTCTTGTGGCTGCTAGCCTTGCTTGAAACTGAGTCCGTTTTAACAGCACGAAGACAATGAACTCTATGCAAAATGGCCAACCATACTCGAAGTCGCACGAAGACTTGGCGATTCTAGCTGATCATTGCGACTCCAGCGAAGGCATTTTCATTTGTTTCCTTTCAAGAACCCGAAAAATGATTTACAGCAGTGAGAATGGCTGGATCTTACACTCATTCTAAGCCTCTACCACATTTGGCGTCTGGCTATTACGTGGAAGGTATTAGCTTCTCAGTTAACGAACTTGTGAACTAATTGAAATACCCTCTACATTCTTCTACTGTTAAAGCGGACATTGTATTAAAGGACCTTGTGAATATTCGTTTAAAAATAAAGCACCTGTGGAGTCGTCGAAAGGTCAGTCACGATGAGGGTGGAACCGCCAAGAGTCTCTTGTGATTCTGCTTGCTGGTCTTTAACTTAACCTCTACCTAGTTGAATTCCCATGGAATTTGTGTTATAAATGGATAAATATAAATACTTCTAGAGAGCATGTCCATGGATCAACAATGTAAGTGAACCTGAAACTTGAAAAGTAAACGGCAGCGTCATTGATTCTGCACATTTTACCAGAGTTCCATAAATTTCAATAATATTACATTTTATTTGCTATTAAACGGTTTTGCCTGTATAGGCGTTCCGCGGTTTACTGTTCCGCGTCCAACTCATTTTGTTTGAAGCCGATTCTAATGGCATGACTTTATTAGGGATCTTGCCTATACAGCTGTATGATTCATGACCTGTGAATGAGTTGACTACAAATTGTTGAAAGGGCGCCGTCCTAAAAATGTACTTTTCATAGTTTTGGTAAGTCCAAAGGAAACGCACTAAAAAACCTAGACCAAATGCACTCTAAAACCACCAAATTCCTGTTATTCCATTATTTCTATGAGATTCATGTTTAATTTTGTTTTTTTTTTTTATTTACGCCCCACCCATTAGAGCAAGTCTCAAGGACTTATTGGGGGAACAACAGAAGTACAAATAGCTCTTACAACATGTAACATACAACAGACAACACAGAAGACAGTCAAAGCGGTCATCGACGTCTTCGGTTCTCTGGTCGCTTCTCTAGCATGGTTTCATAGTATAGGTAGCAGTTCAACTTCTTAGAGGCACCTCGTCCGTCCTCGACATTGTTAAGGGCAGACGATCTTTATACCTTCGCCAGAAGTCTTCTCAACTTCCTGGCGGAGATTCCATTCATTGCCGCATGCACGCAAGTTCCACAGCCCAGCTTGGAACCAGGAATCTAGGCATTTACGTCAACAGACTGTACGTAGTCGTACTTCTGGCATAATTTAATTTTTTTACGTCCGGTGGGTGAATAGTCCTATCCGGCCGCCCCTCTCATTAGCCCCCAGAATTGTACTTGGCGTTACCAATGGTCACCACGAGGAGGTTGAGAGTAGGTTTGACCACCTTCATGTTTAGTAAAGCGTCAGTTTTGCCCGTCTTCTGCTTACGTTCGTTTCAGCTACTACTGAATAGATATTGTGGCAAAACTCTCACTTAAAATAATTTGCGATCACAGAATCGGTTCTTGTATAAATACTTTGAGGCATGCCGTATCAGCTCTCAACTAAAATTATGGTTGGGTGACCTTTGTAATTGCAGCCACAGTGCAGAACGTGCAGTTCTATAGCTCCAGATCTTCCACCGATAATCCTTTCCTATTTCAGATTTACTTAGTTCTCTATAACGACAACGTTTACTCTCTTTTGTCGTACTTCTAGAGACTGTTTCTTCTCTAACTTCTTGGTGTGCCAGTTGCTTGCAGTCAATTAGAGTTAATCTGAAAATGGATGCCATTTAGGCCTGGCATTGTTTTTCTTCCATTTGAAACCTCAAATACAGTTTTCACTACTATTAATTTAAATTGAAATCAAAATTCAAAAGAGTCGAAGTTGTGTTAAATCTTTGAAAAGTCTTTATGTGTGTAAATAAATAAAGTAAGAAGGCGTGAGATAAAGGGTAGTACCTACTCAAGGCCAAAATGAATGAGGGCAATGAGGCTAAGTGACAGAAGAAGTAGGGAAAAATTCGAAGCTGTATGGCGTGCCGCTAAGCAAACAACAAAAATGGTGAAACACTTCAGGAAACGTAGAATAGGGTGACAGTCTATTTTAACGCAAATGACTAAAATGATAGTTAGCAAGAACTTCGGCCCATACTTTCCAAGAGTCTTTCTGTATTACTATCAACCCCTTAAGGAATGAAAGGCAGAAGCTAATGAGTCAGTCCATGCAGCCATCTGATCCATTATGCCTGATTTATCTTCGAGGTTAGATTTGAGCAGTCCTTGGTTTTCTAGGTGGCCGGGTATTTACAGTGGCTGAAAGCGGATAAGAAGACCAACAAAATGGTTAATCGAAGAAGCTCCTTGATGAATTCCCGATCAGTAAAGGGGGGCGTTATCAAAGTCGAATTGAGAAAGAAATGGTTTGAAAGCGGCTCGAACCCCTATAATCTATTAGTCCTTCATATTGGTGTCTCTATAGGCAAAGCTTTGATTGTGACGGTTAAATTAATGATTGGGAAATGTAGCTAGATTAATACTACTTAATCAAAAACAGTACGGTTGGAAATCAAGCCTCACCCTCGCCGTAAGTCTTCGACATTGTTAAGGGCAGACAACCTTCATGCCTCTTCAGGAAGTCGTTCCAACTTTCTGGCAGAGATTCCTTTCATTGCTGAACGCACGCGCTTTCCACAGTCGAGTTTGAACTATGAGTCCAAGTATTTACGTCGTGCCTCGTTTACCAGTCCGTACCAAGTTGTACTACTGCTGGTACAATCTAATCTTATACGTCCGGTGGGTTATTAGTCCTATCCGGCCGCCCCTCTCATTAGCACCCAGAGTTGCCCCGGGGGTTACCGACGGTCACCACGAGGTTGAGAGTAGGTTTAACCACCTACCACCGATCGATGTTGGTACTCTTCCGTTTTCGAATTGGTTTAAAGTAGGGGCAACTGCATGTTTGTCAGTACCTGTTTAATTATCATAAGTAGAATGTTATCTGCAAGTCTTGGGTAACAAGGATGCAGTACCATCTCACTCAAGTGCCATCTGGGTAAAACTCTAACGGGTTACAACTGCTGAAGAAACTTGAGTGCAAGGAAGACGCTAAGTATGTCACTAAAAAACTTGCTAAGAGACGTGCGGTTGATTTTACCGATATTTCGTCTCAAAAATAATGACAAAGTGCAAGAGTATACTGTCTTACTGAGCTGAACTTAAGTTAAGCTAATTAAAGGATATCAGAGCAGAAAATTCTAAAAGTCCACAAACTTCCCAACCAAAAATACTTCAAAACACTGATCAAAACTTTCAGCAATCAGACTGCTCTGATGAATGGGCTACGCACTGGCTAATTCCAACTCAAGTGAGCAGAAGTCTCTTAGAAGAAGCAGCCGTCGAAATGGAGTAACAATTTATTGTCTTTCTTTCATAACAACAAATACATATCATCACTATGCTTTCTTTTTTCGGAGTAATTTTTCGATTCGCCTATTTTTTCTAGTTGAATGTACATTTAGATGTTATGGATAAATGTAAATCAAGTTGGCTATAAAATCATCATTCAATTTCGAGTTGTACACATTTGGAAAATTTATAACATGAATTTTAAAAAGATTTACAGAAATTAGTGAGAGATTTTGGTTACTAAATGACAATTTCTATTCCCGTAAATTAAGTCTACCAAGCCCAACTTTTTAGATTCTCGTATTTGAAGATAGGAAGAAAATTGAAGGAGGAAGTGCGTCTTCCAGAATGCAAGATTTCTTTTAGATTTGCGTCATGCCTGACTGAAATTCGGTCTAAAGTGATGGCTGCTTTGGAGCGAATAATTCACTTCTACCCTTCCAGATACATTCTTGGCGAGAGCGATGATCCATCTTCATGCTCTCTTTTCTCTCAGAAGAGCCCACGATTTCGTTTCTTCTAATATACAGAGGTATAATCATTTGCATAAATTAAATGCACAGCTCGGACGAATTCTTTCAGAATTTGAATAAAATGATATCGAATTCGCAGAACAGTTAAATTCGACAAAACTGCATTCTGACAAGAACGAAATTTTGAAAAAGATTGCTAAAATTTTAGCCCTGGTAACGAAAAAGTGAAACGAACTACAATTAAAAATGGGGAAAACATGATCTGTTGTTTTATTTATGAACCATTTGAAAGAAGGAAAGAAGTATCAACCGCTAAAGCATGCAATTTTAGCAAAATTCCTTTACTTTCTTGAAAATAATCCCATTATTTTTTCAGTCCACCACAGAATGGCAGTGGCCCCATTATCTACGCTTTTTAAACAGGCTGGTTCAAATTAGTTGAATCACTAACTTGAAATCGTAAGATGTTATTTAAAAAGAGTCTTCTCTCAAACACATTTCAGTGTCCTAAATGACTACACTCGACTCAAAATAGTTTCGCAACTTTCTTTTTCACTGATACGTCTTTACACTTTTAAAATTTCGATTTTGTTAATCTCATGCGAATCAGGAAAACTTGGGTGAAAACCCAAGCATTCATTGAGAAAAAGTGCTTTAGAAAGATATAACAAGGCAACCTATATTCCCTCCTCACGAGGATCCTGCGTTTGATCATCCCTATGCGATCTGACATTGATTAGTTTAGTAGTGCTGTTCTACTGTTAATGCGTGCCGACGACGTCCAAGCCCGCATCACCTGATGAGGCAAATGTGAACGCGTTCTCCGCAACCGGGTCTCACATTCAAGTTGGATTATTCATCCATCTAGTTTGAATAGAAGTATTTTCCATATTGCCAGATCTTTTCTCTTGATTTAAAAGCAATCTTACCAACGAAATTTCACTTCATTTAGTGCAAGCGAAATTCTAGACAGAATGTTATTTTTCTAAGAGAAATAATACAGGTGCTTTAGCAAAACAACATTTTATTCAGCTGGTTTCGGTTAATCGGATGTATCTGTGCTAGGTGTAGCCCAAGAATTATTGGCCACCAAATATTATTCAAAGGAAATTGTTGAGTTAAGCCCCGAAAAATCTAACCAGACTTTTTGAAAACTGTAAAATAATTAATGTTATAATTTGCCCCCCCCCCCGGGTCTTCTACCGAATTCACACTTTAAGAACATTGAAAGCGCTGTAAAATATGTCAGTCTGTAAGTGAGTGGATTTCGCAACTAAGTTTTCCCGTGAAGTGTAATTTAAATGATTCAAACAATTTGATGACAAGGAAAGATAATCTCAGGAGCCGCCCTTTGGTACCGTTCGCCTATAGTAAGCAGTTTTTTTAATTTAAAAATTATTAGAAGACGGAGACTCAAATAGCGAATTCTAGGAGCTCCATTCATTAGTAATGGGTCTCGGCAATCGCACTGGCGTTGACGCCCTCCGTAATATACTACTTACCAATTGTTAGGCATTTAAGGTCGATTCATTGAGGACAAAGAGATAGTTAGACGGCATATCCCTATGAAATCTGTCGTGTCAGCCGCAGTTTAAGTTACAGACATGAAAATGCAGGGGGAGGAAATCAAGCAGCCCAACACAGGCTCATCGAATGAATTTACCTGTGATAGATCCTAACCTGAAATTTAATTCACGGCATAACCAAATGGGGGCCTGGATCTACATATGGAGGGTGTATTAGAGGCATACTAGGAGAATCTCAACGTGATCAACCATTAAAACACACTTTTTTTCGGTGCGCTTCTAAAACAACTGGTCATGGTCAACGTGTTCTGCGCAAAATGTGGACCCTCAAATGATGGCCTGGAGAATTAAGCATGAACTCTAACCGATTACCTCATCAGCCGTTTCATCCTCGTACAACGCTCACTATCATGCTTTTAACTCATTCTTTCGTTTCATGGGTATAAACACAATGCCGTCATTTAGACTGCAACGTGGAACAAGGCAGAAGTGATTGCAAAAGACTAAATGACATCAGTTAAGCAGTAATATAAATGCCAAAAATAAAAAGAACAGTGATAACATCAATTATGCTATACTAAGCAGTGGAATTTCACCAATTATAAAAACCATTTATTAATAACATTAGGAGTCACTTTAGATTCTGTTTGATTGTGGGGACCATCCAGTTTTCTGGCATCTTCAATTTCCTGCCTATCCTCTTCGGCAGGTTGCAAATCGTTCCTGACCTGAGCAGATTCCAACAACTTTTCAATCTGACTTGAAGGTCGTTTTTCGCCCTTGAAGATGTCGGGAAATTCAAATTCATACCCAGGAGCCTGCAGAGGAAAGAAAATGGGAAAGAAAAACTCGAGAGGGAACAGCAAGCCCATGGAACAAAGCAATGTAGAGCTTCTATTAAACTCATGGTAAGGATGATTATGTTACAACAAAATACTCAAGGCGGTGATTAATTTCTAATGCCATCCAAAGTGTTATTTATCAGTTGCTTGGATAACCCCGTTTCGTGACAAATCAACAGGTGAACCCAAAGAAATACTTGAGCTACAAGGCGAGGTTTTCGAACGGCCAATATCGTCACCAGTCAGTTATAGAAAGCGACCAGAAAAAGAACTCACTAGATGGACGTAAGCAACTTTTTCATAGCGCTCGGATTCTCTAGGGAGAAGGTGTGGAAAAGCAGAACCAATAGCGTATTTCTTATCCTCGGCTGTGTCCAATGGTGGAACTAACAAAGATAAATTTAAGATAAAATTTATTAAATAAGCAGAGCTTACGATCATGATAGAGCATCTTCAATTTAACACCGATTACTGGAACCTTGTAAATCTTTTCTAGATACTGCTTAACATCGAACTTTGTCATTCTGTAACAAAAGATTAATCATTTAAGCGTCAGTACATATACATAAGGAAATTGCACCTCAAGCACACACTGAGGATGAATTTTGAAAACCACCAAGCGTTTTGGACACTTTTCACCGGGATAAAGCATCTTCATCCAAAACGGAGGTAGAAACATTCGCAGTTGAGGATCACCAGGGGTGAATTTCGGAAAAACTACATGGCGATTCCAAAGCGGTCTGCAAAATAGCAGATGAGGGATTCGATAAATGTAAAACGTGTTGATCGGAGAATTACCGGCTCAAACTTACACAAAGTGTTTTGTTTTAGGCAAAGCTATGGGATTAAAGTACACAACTGGACGCATTACCTGAAATGTGGGAATGAATGAACTGAGAATTGCCATTTCAGATGCATATTCGAAAAAAAATTAAAAAAAGCTTTACTCACACAGGCTAGATAAAAGTAGAATGAGACCACACAGCCACTAGTGTTTAGACCCCGAACGCAACAAGTGGCCGCACAAAAAAAATTGCCAAAGCATTTTAGTGCAAATCTACGGATTTATTTTATTTTTAATAAAAATGAGAAATAATTCTATGATATCTGACTTTAAAAACAATTCATGCATAATATACCTCACACTTTTTCAAATCGGTGTACTTTCATGAAATCAAATACTCCAAAAACTTACATATTTGTGTATCTTATGCGCATAATATTGGAATGAGCTGCTCAAAAATGGTTAAATTTAGGGAAGTCAAAATAAAAGAATCTTTCAGTTAATTACAAATGCGAGATCGCAGCACATTTGGGTATAAGGCATGCATGAATAAGCATGGATCCATCAGGGACAGCCCTCCTGAGTGTCGAAATTATAACGTCTGTTGAAATAATTCGAAATTTTTTAATGGACTTCAGATAATTTATACAGTCATGAAATTTCAGGAAAATCTTTATCTAATAAATGTGTATTTAATTGTGAGAGTAATCAGTGACAACATTAGCAAAACTAGGTTTACCGACTTATCCGAAAGCGCGTTTTCAGATATGACTAAAAAACAGATTTATGGAAAGGCATCCTCACCATACTTTAATGAATTTATAATTCTGACCGAATTCTGTCTAAAAGTAATATTTTCCTGTTCAATTCAACTGCTTCTAACAAATCAATGCGCTCTGCAGTCATTTGCATTATCGGCAGTTTATATTTGTCATAACGTGTCAGATCTCAGTGGGGTTCCAGTTGGTGAAGTCACTATGATATATTCGGAAGTTACAACAGGATATCTAGTTCTTACTGTTCTATAGGAGCAGTAGTTACGATAGTAATTTTTTGTTCATTCCATAAATCCATTGGTAATTAAAGACAATTTTGCCTCCGTTTAATGTAATGAATGTCACTTTAGATAAAACGATTTGGGTTTGTAAACAGTCCATGAAGACAAATTAATCTAGACAGACAAAATAATAAGTAAAAAATTGCAAAAGATTTTTCAGTCCCACCAGTCTTTGAAAAACAGGAGTGTTCAACACCTAAGATTCATTTGTGATCTGCTAAGGTAAAATAAATTGTTTTCAAAGGTGTTTGTTTATCTAAGTCAAAAGGAATAGCTCACTAATTTGTCGCCGCCACGGGACTCCGGTTTTCTTTTTTTTTTCATAATTAATGGCCCTAGATGCTCAAGGAAATGAAGTTGGGTATGTCTTATGTCCTACGTTTCATCCAAGTTTTAGAAAGTTGTTTGTCGGTGGATTGCACCAGTCCACTAATACAAGTAAATTAGTTTCTCCACTCGAATGTTTAGATGGATTACATAATTATTTCTCAAAGTTCGGCGATATTGAGGAATCAATCGTTATGATGGACAACAAAACCGGGCGCTCACGTGGATTTGGTTATGTAAAATTTAAGGAACCATCTGCAGTTGATCAAGTGCTTTCAAAAAAGGTCCATGTTATCGATAACAAGGAAGTAGACCCTAAACGGTGTAACATCAATATGCGCGGAAAGGTTAGTTTAATTAAGTTATCTTTCATTAAATAACAGAATAGAAGGAGCCTTAAGATTTTTGTCGGTGGCATTTCTTTTGAACATGATGAGGATATTATTCGGTCGTTTTTTCAATGTTATGGGAATGTTGGTTCCAAACAAGTTTATCTAACAAGTTACCTAGGTGACAGATGTCAACCTTTTATCCAATCCGGGTCGGCCAAGACATCGTGGCTTCGCCTTCGTCGGTTTCGACGACGAAGAGGTGGTAAAGCGTCTCATAAAAATGCATTACGTCAATTTACATGGTAAACAAGTGGAGATTAAGCCTATGGAGCCTCCTAATGCTCAGAAAAACTTTAATTACACTCATCCTGGTTCATTCAATGCTCCCAATGGTAGGCCTGTCCGTGGTAGCAATCGCTTCAATTCCTTCCATCAGAATAATGTATCCTGTAAGTTTCACTTTAGCGTTATTCGTATTAGATTCTTGTTACTTATTTTGCCACAAATAAATGCGCTACCTCTCTCTGAGCCACTCAGTCAATTTCTTCAGATGGTGGTTTAAATCACTGGGGCTCAAACGGTGACGCCGGAAGGCCGGATTTGTCAAGCGTTGGGAACGGTTGGAATTCATTGATGGCTCAGCAGCCTCAAGGTCTTCAACCGGCTTGGAATTCGCCTCAAAATCATCAGCAGTGGAGCGGTCCTACTCCCTCATCTCCTAGCACCCTTGTCAATGGTGCTTGGGAAAACCAGATAGCCGCTGCTGCTGTCGCTTTCCAGTCAAATGGATTTACTTCCTCACCACCTCAACAACAGCCCTGGGGTTCACAGTCTTCATCAGGAAGGCGTGAGTGGTCGCCTAAGATTTGCACGCCAAATGCCGATGTGCTGTTCCTTGCTTTGTATTCTTTTTGCTTAAACAGTATAGAACCCGCTTGGCCTGCATTAAATTTTGGTCATGCTGGGTTTTGTTCATTCATCGATGCCAGGTGGGGTTAGATATGCGATTGTTGGCCATTCCAGGCCATCTGCGCCAATTGTTGGATACTTGAAACACGTCACCACTACATAAACGTTCTGCTGTTGATTCGCTTTGACAATCTATTTAGTCCTATGCAGTGGATAGCTTTCGTTCTTTTCCTTGCTTCCATTCACTGTCGTTTATCGGATGCTTGCTATCCGATTCTCGCATGAAACCTTCATCCTATGCATGATCATACTTAAACATGCGACTTGGTCCCTTGTGGCGCCTATCGACCCAAGGGTGGAATGTGTGGCGCTTATGAATAATGTGTCAATTGGGTCTGTTTAAAGGATGATTGATTCGCTAGGCCTGCCTTTTAACTGGCTCATTAAGCGTTAGAAATGGCAGTGTGCCCAGTCATGCTGATTTAAATCTATATATTCGCCCAGGATCGATTAAAAAAGAATATCCTTAAGCAAATTATAGGAAGTTTCGATTATGTGTTTGGTGTACTCGGATAAAAAATACAAGTATTAGACTATTCTCATTTCGGGACTTTGTTAACTGATTGCTTCACTTCTTGTGGCTGAAGTGGATAACAGTTATGTTAATGTCTTCCAGCTGAGTTTTAGTGTAATCTTACAACCGCAGCAAAGTCTTACTGTTTGAGTCTTGATATCTTACATAATTTAACGTTTTGGTTTGTCAGGTACGCTTCCTGGTAGTTCCATTCAGAGGTACCTACCTTTACCACTGGTGCTCTTTCGTATCAACCCGAAATTCAGTTTGGAAAAATGCTGTCAAGTGCTGAGGCAACAAGCTACTTCTGACTTTCGCGAGGGAGTTCCCCGTTTTTTGGAGAAATGTCCAGTAACTAAGTATCTTGTTATTTCGAAGAAGTTAGATTTTTCCGTTTTTAAAATCTATGGGATTAAAATTATCTTTCCAGTCGTGTTCGATGAAGCCTATCGAGGAAATGTTATCGAAGCCATAAAGTAATCAGTTCTATGGTACCTTTTTCTTGCAGGAGTTGAAATATAATTTAAATCGTGAACTCTTTTATGGTGCAATCACCTTTCCTTTTTTTAGATCTCCATCCAGCTACTTTTCGCTATCGCTATAGCCACTATTGCATTTGCTTGGTACATTTGCAACATTTAGAGATCTTTAACTTTTGTTTGTCCAATTTTTCTCAGACATTCCAACTGTGCCTGCTGTAGGACGTTGACCTTTGGTACCTTTAATGGTTCAATGGTTCCAGTTAACTTGGCCTTGTTTCATCATATGTGCACTACAGTGCATTTATCCGCATAAATGTTTCATAGATAGCTGATTTTTCTGGGTGTTTTTCCAGTGGTCTCTGATATCCGTGTATCGAGCCGTCAAATTGTGGAATTCTAAGCGGTCTAACAATGCGTTACTCATTCTTCTAATTCGTCTGCTTAAATAAAGCCACCAGATGTCTAGTACCGTGACTTAGAAGCATTTCCCCATCCTCTTTTGGAGATTTCGTCGGGCTTTTCTCTGATACCTGATTTGAATTTTTGAGTTTCTTAATCGTCATATTGGTAATAGATGGAGTAATTAGTTTAACAAAGAACGTCCCGAGCCGAGGTAACGGTTTCGACCCTTGCGATAACGACAGTTTCTATCTGATAACTGAGCGTGCCCGTACTTGAATGGCTTAAAATCGCCTTCGCTTTGTAGGTGTTCCACCGGGGTCTCTCTTCCGTGGTGACAGTGGGGGCATCCTTGATGGCAATTTGATAGATTATAATTCGTGGAACCCCTCCAACGGCCCTCCTCTTCCTCACCACCAACAACAACATCAGGGCGGTCCCTCACCACCCTCAAATCACTTCTTCCAGTCAACTCCATCGAGCCTAGGTGGATTGAGTGGTGACCCATTTTCGAGAAGGGGTGATGAAACCGGCTTCGCCAGTGCCTGGAACACTTCGGTTGGACCGGATGGCGTTAATCAATGGAGTGGCGGTTCTGTGGATCAACCTACGCTGTGGAACAGTGCTGCAGCCATGAGAGACCAGAGCGATTTTAACAATGGAATAAGATTGACCGGAGCTGGTGTCGCAAATGCTATGGCACTCAGTTCCGGCCCTGACTCATCTGGTAAATACACCATACTAGCCTTTGCTCGCCTCGCCTTGAGTTTCAGTCAGCCTTCTTCAACATATAGTCCTAATTTTTGGTGTCTAGTTTTGACAGCATTATAGCTGTGGAACTGTTCACCTTCTTCGCCAGTGGTATAATGTTGTACAGGTTATTATTTATACGACTTTAACCACATGCACTCGCAAATTCCAATGAACTGCATCTCGTTTAATTGCACAGGGGTTTTATTTTCAGTGGGGTTTAGCAAAAGTTGTTATTGATGGCGGTTCTCTGACTACGTCAATTATTCCTTTAAATCGAATTGTTTTTCCCCATGTTGGGAAAAACGTAATTGCTATAATATTAGGACCCGTCTGGAAAGCAGGAGCATAAAGAAATTAACATTAAATATTTGTCTTAATTTTTTTTCTTCCGCCTAACCTTAACGATTACTCATTGGAATGAACGTTTAATGGATTTAGTAGATTTGTAATACGGTATCCAATCGACACAAAATGCGTCTATGGTGTGGTAATCGTTTCTCATTTTCTCTGCTTGAAAACTGATTCCTGCTTCTGTTTAATTTTAGCAGAGCACAATCTTCTTGTTTTGGCTTTCCTGAAGTCTCTGATGCCAGTCATTTGCAAGAGTGATGGTGCCAGATTCTACTGTCTAGCATTTGGTATTTACGGAATTGGTAGTCATGCTCTTGTGCTTCTGGTTATTGCTCACTAATTTGATTTCTAAACCTGCGAATCTATGAAAAAACCGTGTATGCCATCGACTAGTGGTACGACCACTTTCGTTCGACCATTCGACACCGTTTATTTATTAATTCACTAATGTCGTGGTCATACTTAGCTTTACCATCAGTCATATAATAGAACAAATAAACAGATGTGATATGATGTATTTGCGCCGTTAATGTAGCTGACGCATCCTCGTTTGTGGCCTTTCGGCTCGCATCAAGTGATTAGAGTATCCACCTAAACTGGCTAAGGAATAGCCAAATGGTAGGTTTTCAACAAAAGAGGCATTTGTTGTACGAAGTTTTCATTCATCGGGCGGATTAGGAATGCAGTTAAATTAAAGAGCTCGCTGGAAAGTGGTGTTTAGTTAAATACTTTACCTAGGGACATTTTTAAACCCAACGTTCTTCACCTTTATATCCACCAGTTCTTTTAGTCGGTGGCTGACATACTGTTTGAGAAAGGGCAACTAATTACGTATTACCGATTTCATTCGTCAATGCTGGAGTCTTTTTTTTTCGAAGATGCTCAGATGGCATCGAAACAGAAATAAACGGCTTTGCAAGGGTAACTGATTTACCGTTTTTGGTTCTGCTTTCGTCATTACAGTCAAAAGACGCACAGGATGTCTCGCGCTCACCGCTCCAGCGCACGGTTAAATAAATTCTCTGAAAATTTAAAACGCTAAACCGACAATGGCAGACACCGATTCAAGATTTCTCCCCATGGTCTCCTGATGTTTGTCTTGTTTTTTTTACATAGTTGCCATTTCATGAATATACAGGCTATTTGAGATCTAGTAATTCATTGGAAAGGCAGAAATGTCAGTGAAAATTTGCAGGATACCTAGCAGACCTGAAGCTAAAGGCCTTTGAAGTCGAATCATAGTAATTTTTTCGATTGGTCTAACATACTTGTATCATGTGAACTGGAAAATTGTTTATAAGGTAACTTGTGCAGCTTGAACAGTGCGTATACAGTTCTGAAATTTTCCCAATCTATTTGAATATTAAGGACCTAATAGGGTGAATACGTTGCTATTTATATACTCGTGGCTCATTTCTTCAGTTGGATGAAGCTCGTTCTTGAATTTTGTGAGCCACACGGGTTAGACTTTTTGGGATTCTGTTTATTTGAACATGTGCGTCGTAGTGAGCGCTATAACAGCAGTTTTTCATTTCAGGTTTGTTAGTTTCTACTCTGTGATCTGGATGGATTCAAGTCTGAATCAATTTTTCGATTCGAATTATGCTTAGCTCCAATCCGTGGCTCTTACAATTTGCACTTGGGTGGGTACATGGGTGATAATGGTATTCATTTAACTTGATATAGGATAGACGAAATGAGATTCGTCTCTACTCCTAATACCTTCATTCATTGCATTTTTTCGGTACTGACTTTTGGCCTATAATAGGAATAATTATGCAGCAAAATACAGAACTGGAATTTGTAAATTGTACCGCTTCACACAGAACTTGTTCGCAGGATCTCCTTATAGTAACATACCTTAGATTTTCTTTGGTTTACTGGAAATTCTCTGTAAATATATTAATTTGTCGTTTTTTCAGGTACGCCATTGGTTGATCATTTATGCTACTTTTTGTCTTTTTTCTCACAGTCTTTCCATCCCATTGATTTTCTTTGAATCATGCTGCACCGCTCCAGTTCTTTCGGCTTCGTGGGCTCTTTTCTCTCTAAGTGACCTCTAAATGGTTGCTTTTATTCGGTTTGATTGTTTTCGCAGTCATTATAAGTTCCCTCTACCTCAAGCGCACTTGTTATTGTTGTAAAACCAAGGATGGTAGTAGCAATTTCCCCCTCGCTCCTTGGGTATGTTGGCAAACCTGTTGAATTTCGTGCGCAAACACCACGACACTAGCAATAACAATTAGCACAAAAGGTTAATAACTGAAAATTAACTATCCTCAAACATCGATTTCTCCGGTAACATTGGTTGTGTCAACTTTACTTGACTGTGAAATCGTTATAAATATTTAACTGACGCCAGTAAGTGTGTCTGAAGCGTTTTAAAACTGGTCGTGGGTAAAATGACAGTTCCAAGAATTGAAAAGTTGTGATAAGACTTGTCTAGCAGCTTCGAATGCGATCCTATTTTATGACAAGGAAGAAATCGACAGGGATGAAGTGCGTTTGCAGTCGTAATGATTTTGATTTGGGTTTGTATCGTAAAAGGTGTGTCTAATTGGAGACAAATTATTATAACTTCGCAGTTTTATTAAACCGCTTTCATTTTCCCAGATGTAGACGTTATGTAGCATTTCATGTTATGCAGATGATCACCAACTTGTTTTCCCCACTTTGTTTTGCTTGTTTTGCGTGCGGTCTAAGAGGATTGCGGAGCTCTAGGAGTGTCGAATTTCTTAACATTTAATTCTCACGCTTTTATTAATTAGGAGCCTCGTTTTTAACAAAAGTATCATGCATCGTTATGGCGCCGTTAACATTAAACCAGGACCTGTTTTATTTTCTTTCGTCTTATTCGATTCCAGTCGCATCTAGAATTGTGGATGTCGTTAGTCTCGATGTGTCTATTGTGTAATTGGTCCCCCTATCCAATCGGTGTTTTTTTCTGTATCGTGCTTGGCTCTGAAGAAGTTTTTTTGACTGTATATCGTTATCCGCAAAGCCATATCTGCGGAGTTCCATAACGTCATATTATTAAAGCCCGTATGTCATGTCTGGGTCTATTTTGCCCCAGAATTAAACAACTTGTGTTTGAATGGCGTAGATGTTTGGTGGGGTGCATTTGATTTATAGTGGGTAGGATTGGTCTGGGGAACTTGTAAGGATCCTGTTTCATCCGGTTTCTGTCCCGTCCTTCTTCTCCCACCTAGATTTTCTTTTACACTTTGTTCTCTCAGTTTCAGCGGCAGAGCATTCTACATCCCACTTCGGAAAATATTAGGATTACCTCTCGTGTCAGGACTATTTATTTGTACAACCATGACTTTAAGAAATGTTTAATCTCTAAACTATTATGTCACCAAAATGTCGCCAATGCTTCAAAAACTTTCCATCCAAAAACAAGATTCTTTGGTTGACCATTGCTCATCCACATTTCAACCATTCGTTTGCTTTAATTTAGTAACCTGTTTGTTGGATCATTATGATTAGCAAGGCTAGTACACAGGAGATTATATTATTCAGTGAAGGAGTTTGGTCTGTTATCAAATTCAGTCTCCTTCACCTTGATTATCTAATCGTAATTGGTAGGATCGTTGATTGAAGCAGTCAAACTCGCTTTTTCTGGGACATGATTTGCACTTTTATTCCGACTTTCATGCAAACCAATGCGTCTATATCTATTATCATAATCATAAAGTTGTAAATATCGGTTTTTGGAAGTCAGTTGTGCTCTTCCTTACCTAGAGCCTCCTGTTTAAACTCCAGCATGTGCAGTTTACGTTCATTTCCTGGAACTAGAAAATGGTTATTGTTCAAGTCTTTCCAGTATGTGGTACCGTTTACTACTAATTGGATGTTTTCAGCTTGCATCACCAAACCAAATTCAATCTTGATATCTGAAATACAGAGTTCTACTTTACTTCCTTGTCGCAGGATAGATCGTTAGCTGATTCAAATTATTACTGCTAACAGTACTTCTGTGAATCATTCATTTCAGTCTATATGGGGGGGGGGTTGCATATAACCTATCTGGTGACTTCAGTGTTAGTGGGGAAATAGCCCAGAAAAACATTTTAATCAATTGATATTCATTTGGCCATCGTATTGATTTGACGTAGGCTACGAATACCCTTCGCATTCCCTCACTTGAAGTATATTTATCTTTTTGGCCGTGTAGCGTAGGGTTGCATTTCGTGATAGTATGTGATCTTATTTTACATTCTTGTTCATTGACCTTCTGTAGCGAAAGTCTTTACAGAGTTTTGATCTGATTTCTTCTATTGCTTAATCCTTATCCGAATATACCGGATTTTAATCTTGTGTTTTCTCACAGCTTTTAGATTGGATGAAGGGTTATATAGAGGGGGAGGTGGAGGTGGGCCAAGTGCCAATGTCAATGGACTATCAACACCAACATCAATCGGCATTTTGGGACCAAACGATGCAGCTGTGCCCTTCACAGTCTCCGAAACACCATTAGGAGGTGGTGGAGCAGCAGATTGGCAGTCAATGATGGCAGTGGCAGCTGCACAACAGCGCTCCATGCTTGTTGCTGCATCAGCAGCTTCACAGATCAGAAGATAGATGACACTTACCCTACTGGACTGTGGCACAGTATGACGAACGAGGAACATTGGGTTCGTTAACATTTTCTTCTCCCTGCGTTAGGCGTCAATTTCTTCCCCCCCCCCCCCCCCCCTAAATCGATTTGGTTTCGGGTTTCTTCACTCCTTCTCGTTCCCCACCAATCATGGTTAGCTGTGATCTCTTTCTCTCGTATATGTACAGGCTGTAACCATTGCGCGACCCACTACGCCAGCTCCGCGATTATTGTTTGCCGCTTTCGCTAATTAATCAGGTTTCTCTGTATGCTTCTTGCAACGGGGACGATGACAACTGGCACCTCTTATATACATACATATATTACTAATGCAACTGTTAAAAGTAGTATTGTAAGCTTAGTGTAGTGCGCGTGTTACGTATGATTATGTAGCCCTTTTATTCTTCACCCTGTGCTAGCTCTTGCTCTCTCCTTATCGTATTATTGATGGCTACTACTACTAATGCTACGTGGCTTTGTCCATTTTATAAAACTATTGCTATATTATGAATACTGATAATATTACTGTTACTGTGACGCTGCACCTGTCCGCTCCTTTCCCCCCATCGCGTCCACATCCCATCTTTCTCCTGAAATCCAGTGCATTCTCAGTCTATGTTATTATATTACATATATATTATTATAAAGTACACATATCTATAAAAATATATGTACTCTACTGGAATGAAATACCGTCTTCTTTTCCTAGCTTAAAGTGTATCCATTTTTTGCTATTCTCTTTGCACCATCTCTTGGACCATCTAGCCCCCGTATTGCAAGTTCTTAAGTTGGGAGATTCGTACACGACTCGGGAAGTTCACTTTCGACGATGCATGGCACGTATTCGAAGGACCGAAAATTCATGTAAATGGATTTATAAATTTAATTAGAGTGAATATTCGAAGCAATTCGGGTGATCATCCCGAGCTCTGGCAGCCATATCTTCAGCTTCCACTCATGCATACGTTGGCACTAAAATCAAATACCTGCTGCTCCTTTAACTGAAAGCCTCTTTATCTCCCAAAGAGACCAAATGGCCCAGTACCCTCCTTATCTCCATTCCGTTTGGAGGCAGACATTATCACCATGAAACTGCAACGGTTATGGCTGCGCACCAGGCACACTTGGATCATCAGCTGATGACGGTGTGCCAGTTTATCGGGGTAAATTCAGCAGCTGAAACGTTCTTTCGCGCTGTTTGAATGATAAAGCCTTCAGTTTGACTGGCATCGTGGTACACAAGCTGAGACATCCTCTTTAAGTGAAGTTAAGTACAACTGGACGTGGAGTAATATTCATGAACTTCTCCCCATTAAAATGGATTGTCTTCTCATCGGCGCAGAAGTAGAACTGATAATACTTGCTCTCTTTGTATTCTCTAATGTAGCTAAGTGACTGAATGAATAATTGTTTGAAGCTCATCACTTGTTGGATACCAACGTTTGACGTAATGCGTTGATCTTCAGTTGATATGGGCCGATCCGTGAAAAAAAAAACGATTCTTGTTATCATTAGCTTTTAACAAGATAGTGTTGCTCCTATCTAGCCGCTGATTTATTCGTGTTGCCTTTTGCCACCGAAGATGTTTTTCGTGGAAGCTTTTCAGCATGTCACCCCAGAAATTAAACAGTTGTATGCCATCGGATCGCAATGACATCGTAAAGATTCGTCTTCGGGTAGACATTTTCAGGTGATGCAAGGATCAATTTCTTCTCACATATATTTAGGTGAGTTCACAACAAGCCGAAACAGTTTTTCAAGGCTTTTTTCAATAAACTATTAAAGTTTGGGATAGGAGTGTTCATGTAGTCCTATGCAAATGTCAAGGTACAAATCCCATCGACTAATAATGTGCGACGCGCCTTGGGGTAAAAATGGGCACCCAGAGATAAAATCCTGGTCTACAAACCGGCGGTACCAAAGCACAGACAACATCATGCGGCAAGCAAAGTCTGGTCCGCCTTTAATGGTGCCATCCCCTGCTATTCCATCCTAAACCTCGTCCATGTTTCCATGATCGAATGTCTACAATTTCTCAGTTTGAAATTCTGATTTCTGAACAGAAGCATCGTTGAGCAATCCACTTTGCGAGTGAAGTTCAGATACTTCACTGACGAGAGTATCAAGGTCAGAATAGGCGGACAATCAACGAGAATGGTCGAAGACGTTGAACCCTTATGAAAACAAGTCTTCCAGGATGAACGAAGATAGGACTCATGTTTCACTTTAACCCTTTCCCTCTCCCTAAGCTAAGAGATGGAAGGGTATAAACAATTCTCCGGTGGAAACCTTGAAAACAAATGCTCAACATGTACATTTCTTGATTGTTTTTTTTTTACTCAACTAATGAGGAATTCACTGTTTATTCAAAAATATGAAACTTTTCGGGCACCATCGTCTCCTTTCTAATCAAACCTTTTTCAGGGACGAACAAACCTTTTTTTCTAATTGCAATACTGAAATAAACAAAAACTATATTTAGACAATAAAACTAGTTTTTCTAAATCATTCTTTACTTGGGCTTTGTGAACAAATGTAAGCGTTTACAATACGCTGAAAATAAAGACAGTCGTTATGGCAGCACTATAATCTTGGGACCTGCGCATTACGTCATACCAAGCCATGCACATTGCCAACCAACCATACCAAGGTTAGGAAGCCAATCAATCTTTTTTGGAGAATCGTGCCAATGCCATTCATATGGGTTCGTAATATTGCAAACAAAACCGGTGCTGGTTAGCACATCAATATTTGTCACCTAATATGGTGCTGTTTTAATCTGGTCACGGTTTTAACATGGAATCATTTTAACCTGACCTGGTAATAAGTCAGCCCGGAATTATGCAAATCAGATCTAAGACTTAGTCTCTAAAACTCCTGTTTACCAAAGTCTTAATGGTCTAGTTGTCTAATCATTTTCGAGCTTCCAGCAGATTTCAAACGGCTTTGCGAATTGAAAGACTCACCTGGCCAGCAGAACCACGGCCTTGAAAGTAGTTATTTGCGTAATGTGCACATAACATAAATTCTGCAGCGTGCATGGCAATTTATGTGTATTCGGTCAATTGGCAGGTATTGTTCTTGGGGGAAAAAATTTTTTTGCTAAATTTCTTGATTTAACTTAGCTCTTTTATTTGAGCCTTTCTCTAGGCACGCGTAATTCTTCCAAAACAAGAGGAACTAACCTTACTATTGGTACTGCCAATTGTAACGTTATTGGCGCAGCATATGCAGTAATGTTTTGTGGCAAATACTTATTTTTGAAATTTCGCCGGAATCTCGGCAATTCATCGGTGTAATCGTATTATTTTTGGTGGCGATTTCCTGTAATAGCACAAAATAAGAGTCCAAGGAAAAATACCTTACTTTCAAGCAGCATTTTTTTTTCTTGGGTGGCAAATACCATCCTAATATGGCAATTTCAGTTACATTGGCTATTTTGGGAAATAAATTGTGAAGTGAAAACATCTGCGAAGATTCTGACATCTAGAAATTGGTTAACTTTATCTTTTCGGCCACTTTGCCGATCGCTCTTTTCAAAATCCTTTGCCCTCGGTCGATTGATTTCCGCTCTGATATGGGGCTGACCAAACACACATTTCTACAACAATCAGATACCGCCAGTCCGAAATCCAGAGGCCTTAGCGCCTACCAACCGTTGTCTTTATCAAAAACTTCATGAACGCCTTTTATTTCGTTAATATGATCGAGGTGATCTTGCGATCACCTTCGTGATATCGATCAATGTGTCTGATTTTCGTTATTAGACCCAACTTCAGGAGCGCATTCAGGTTTCTCGCAAATGCAATGACATTTGTGACTGACCCAGTCACCTTGTTTCTAGAGATGCCGCGCGACATCGCACATTGTCTAAATTTGTGTATCTGTGTTAAACTGTCTGGTTCGCCTACCCTTCTATATGCATCCTTGAGGTCAGATTCCCAAACATACTTGCTTTCCGACGCTCCTCCTTTGCGGTATCAATATACTTCTTTTCATTACCAGTACGTCGCATATTGGTGGCCATCAGTGACTATCCAAAATAGAGCCTTTTAAAAACCTTGGAGGACTTGGACTGCTCGTGGTAGAGATCATCCAACAAGCACGGATAACTTCCAACCTCTAAAAATTGCTCAACAATAATATGTCAAAACAACTTCGATTTCTAACCTTTTCCATGGATTCTCCAAGAGCTCCTACGCACTAGGCATATTTGCAACTTGTTAGACAAATACATCAGAAACGCACCCGATTTTCATAAATTGCATAATCAAACCAATGAAGGATTAATCTACAGTTATTTCTTTCAACTCCGTCAATGCGATTGTTTGAACACTTATCGAGAGAAGCTGACTTTTATGTTGTATTGAAGCATGACTCAGTTTTCTACCGAGCCTCTTGTGAGTATCAAGATGCCACAAATGTGGTGATGAGATATTATCTCAGTAGCTTTTGAAAACATAGACAGCGCCTGACTCTTCGACGTACTGCCTCTGCAAACTTTCAAGCAGTAATCGATGTCAGTATCAGTTTCATCAGCACTTTTTCTATGGAGTTTTCCAAACTCTTACACTCATAATTCTTTATCAATTTCAGGCAGAACTATCTATAAAAATCGGCTGACAGAGTTTAAAATGTCAAACGAAATCGTTGAGACAATTGATTTATCAAGGACAATGCACCAGGATTCCCTTTTGAGTCCTTATAGCAACATTATCAATATTCACGCTGCTTCCCGGAATAACTGAAAAGGAGTTAATGGCATGAATTGATTGATTGAAGCAAATGCGATATTATATCAGCAGCTTTTAAGTAGGCATTTGATGTGATTTACCATTTGCAACTAAGGGAAGCCATAGGATGTTCTTGACAAAATAATGTTTGTTCTGTAAAGGCCTAGAATTTCGAATCTGTCTAATTTCGTTGAATGGCTAACTCCTAGTGAGGAGATGATGTTCGCGACCACCTTTGTCTTGGCAACAACGTTAACCCATTTTAGGGACTCGGGTGCTCATTGGTTTAGGACTAAAATGGACCTTCACTGAGTTTAACTTACCTTGACGAGTATGGGCAGTCTCCTAGTTTTGGTTAACTGATATCAAAGGTGGCTCCAACGAAAATTCCAGATCGTGCATCTGCCAGGTATTCTCAAGGGAAAGACTCTTTATGTGCGTAGAGATCTACCTGTTTCTAGCTATTGATGCAGCAATCACAAATTCGTTTGCCTTCTTACACCTAGAACTCAATAGGCGAATGCAGGAATATGGAGTCAGAGCTAAAAGAAATATTTCAAGGGAGTTTTTGATAATTAGCTATCAGTTCAGACCATTGAATCGGCATTTTACAACGAGAAGTCGAAATAATATGGGTATTTTGGTCCATGAACATCACATTACCGAGAATAGTCCTTCTAAGATTCGATATGTAACTATGCACCCGGTTTCATTCATTTTCAATTGCAGTGTTTGGGGTGCATTATGAGGACTTGCCTTGCCCTCAATGCTTCTCCACAATGGTAGAAGTATGTTGGAGATTAGTCGGGAGCCCGTCGGGAGCCCATCGGGAGTGCGATCGCACTGAGTCATGGTCGCTAATAGATCAGTTTGCATTTGTTCTACCAAATCCGTATCTAGATTTTTACTGGCAACGCCATGATGGAGGCCAATGGAGCGATGGTCATTTGCAGACTTCGATTGGTCGGAAATTAGTCCAAGGAAATGTTATGTACAGGTGTTTTTTTTCTTTTCAGAAACAGCCCTTACAGAGATGACTAGCGGTAATACGGTTTAAAATGGCAAAAATTATATGGAAATATAATTTTGCACACTACACTTTGCTATTATTGTTATTATTCCATCGTAACTAAGGGAAAGCTAATTAGAAAGCGTTCTGAAGATGAAGGTCAGTTGTCGTATTCTCGAGTTAAATCACCTGCATAGACAGTCTCTTAACTATAAGCTACATCAGCTTATATATTCATTCATGCTCAAGCCCTCAACCTAATGCTGTCATAATTCCAAACCTGTCTGCATGGATGGTCCAAGAAGATGTGCTTTATTTTTGAGCGTTGTCTTATTCAAACTCGCATCTGTATTTTCAGCGCTGGACGAAATATGTTAGTCATACAGTCTAGACGGAAGTGACAGCTCATGATTGATGCCGCGCATTATGTTTGCTGGATAGATAACAGAAGGACCTTGTAGATCTCGTTAAGAAAACTGGTAGTGGATGATGATTGGATGAAAGGCCAGTTTGAAGAGGCCGAGAAGTAGTCCCTCGAAAGTAAAGTTCATAAAGATCATTCTAGTGCAACGTGGACGTCTTCTCTTACCTTCCTTACTTTCGTTTTTCCCTTTAGATTAATCTGATCATTTCCTACCCTTCAGGAAACATTTTATTTAGCAATCACCAACATGGCAATAATATTTTTTGCACAACAGCCAATGCAACCATGTTCCTTGCGGAAAAACAAGCAATTGCTTTTATTGGCACATTAAAGTCATTGGGGCTCTTATGTGACTTGGACACTACCGAGGCTACTGGAGGGCGGAATAAACATAAACTGGCAAGTTGATCAACAGGCGGTAAAACTCTAAAAATGGTAAATATGACGAGGCAAAAGAAAAGGTGAATTTGTCCGAGCGTTTAGGTACCAGTTAATACAAGAGGGACTTGAGTAAAATTTAATAGTTAACAAAGTGAAGAAAAGCCAAGTGATCAATTTTGGTTTAATAAATCATTTACTATTTTTCTGGCACACTTTATTAAACCGAAGGGAGTTAAACGTATTTTCAGATTGGCGACGACTTATGATTCTATTAGGATGAACGCTTTGGTGGAACCCCTCGGGATCTTAATATTAAGCATAGGACATTACGTAGTATCTCCTTTATTTACGCGACTCTTTTTGATCACTGCTGGGGTGTTATTTTCGTTGGCATTCTGACCGAATGATTTGCCTCTTAGAGCGAAATTTTGCCTCGAATTATGCGAAATACCACGACGATTATCATCCATTTCTTTCACCAGATTACTGAATGGAAAGCATTGATGATGCAGGAAATCACTTTTTAGCACAAGCATTGACTTGCACTTAAAAACTAGATTAATCTTGATTTTGGTGCTAAAAAGAGCGAAAAATAGTGTAAGTGAGGCTAGAAGGCATTGACAAAATGCTCATCAGAAACAGACACGTTCGTCAGACGCCCCTTACTTGAGCTCTAGAGCTCGGGAAAATGGATCGAAAACAGGGATTGCATCAATCTTGGCTACTAAAGTTTTCAGCTTTTCCCACTGATGGAGTAAGTTGCCTTAATAAATTTTGGAATACATTGATAAATAGGCAAGACAAATACAAAAAGGTAATTTAATTCCCTTATTTTCGCCATACCGTGGTTTTTTTTATCAGCCATTCAACTTTAACGGGAGTCGACGGATAACGAGGACACTAAGCTGGTAGCTGGCCAAT
Source organism: Moniezia expansa (assembly GCA_019097775.1). Lineage (NCBI taxonomy): Eukaryota > Metazoa > Platyhelminthes > Cestoda > Cyclophyllidea > Anoplocephalidae > Moniezia > Moniezia expansa. The sequence goes on from JADFDV010000068.1 coordinate 225,337, forward strand.
ACGGCAGTTCGGCTGGTTTGATCTAAAAGCGGGTCATGAGGGTAGCAGCTCTTCGATCTTGGTGGTGGTTTATGCACGATCAAGTGCCGCATTGGGTGGAATGGCTGGCTAAGTGGCTGAAGCTTGACATGATAGAAATTCACTAAGAAGGATTCCGCATTCTAAAGGAGCGATTTCCACCAGAACTCTTCGCACTTTTAGTCTTCCATTTTCGTTTCGCATTATACCACCGATGGCTTATATATTGAAAGTATTTACGGCTAAATATGGGCTGAATTAACGCTCGTGTTGGGAGAATTATGAGAAAATTTTAGCACCTTGGTAAATAGCAAAACTCAAATAACTTCATTCAGTCCGATCTAACATTTGTCAGATCTCCTTTTCACCAATTTTCTCTTTCGCGTATTTTTAGATGCTCCAGCACAGTGATAGAAAACCACCAATCGATAGACAGTGTGCGCCTCCTCCTCTACCAATCCTGCCCACTATGGGTGCAAGTGTGATGCGATTGGATGACGAAAATAGGTACAGAATATGCATTAACTATTACCTTTCTTTGTTGAATCTGACCCAATGAAGCCTAATATGGCCTTCGTGGACGTCGAAGATGAGGATGAGTTGGAGGGCGAGGATGGAGCCTTCAAGGATAATATCATCGAACCTATCCACCACCATAAGTCAGAAAAATCGAGTACCATTTGCCACAATGGACGCGCTCCTACATTAACCATTGAAGTTGTCCGCCTCCGCCGTCCTCTTAAAGTTAGTTCCATTTTAAATCATTGTTGTAAATATTTACTTTAATTTACAAAGCATCTCTCATTCAACTAATTTTTCGAATACCATTTAGCGATGATTATTCAACAGTTTTTCAACTGCCACTTGAAAGTGACCAGTGTATTTGAAAATACACTAGATGAATGGAATTATTCAGAATGAAAAAGTAACATTTAGCCGCTTTGAATTATTGCGGTTAGTGAATAGTAGGATGTTAGTGTTTTTGTGACCATGAAAAATGTCCTTTCCACAAATCGACGCGCGTTTCTCAAACACTATCTACAAAGACAAGTAGTCACCTAAGCCACCTGAAATCTAATGGACTTTCTGAACAGAAATGGAAATCAGCGGTTATTCACGATTAGCTGGCCAATGCGCTTATTCAACAGACCTAACCGATCGTGGGATCAACGAATTAAAACACATTCCGAAGCCGAAAAGTGCTCGTTTGACATGAGTGCTATGCTTTACTTCCTTACCCCCCGAGAAATCCCAATTTTGATCTAATTTCATGGAGAATGAATGTAGATCCGTTCATATATGAAAGTTGCGGATTCAGATAACTCACTTGGGTGTTGTAGCACACGGGGTTTTGAAGGTCACTTTACTGCAATGCAAGGGCTTGAGGTATTTCATTGGTGCTGCCCTCTATAAATAGGATAGCTTAAGGATAGTGATAAGCATTGAATGTGAATTTTTATATAAATATCTGGCTAGATATTAGTTGCATTAGTTAACGTGCTTAAACATAAATATATAAACAATCATGCAGGAAATGAAATGAGAGTGATGGTTCCAAGTCACTAGACTGAATGGCAAGAGCCGATCAGGCGCACTCGCTATATTGGCTTCCAATCAAATACAATGGATATACATGCAATGGATCAGAAAGTATATCAGTATTTAGTAGCACTTGCTTGAAAAAAAAATTTGGTTCTTATCAAAAAGGTGATAGTGCTGTACCACCGCTGAAGAGGAATGCAATTACGACCAGTTTTACCATATGGCCATTTCTTTTCTACGTTGAACGTCGCAGAATTTGGGCCACAAAAGGCAGATTTAAGACTATGTGAATCTTATGATCCATTTGAAACCAGTTTGTGCAATCTAAATCAGGAAAGATTCGACATACTTGCTTGATTATACATTACAATGAAAAGTTCAATTACTGGTCGGTTTGTAGATTGAAATTTGATTATAAATAATAAATACGGCTTTTGGATCGGATGTCGTTCACTAGAAGATATAAATACCCTAAAGGTACTATTTCAACGAGTTTCAAGAGGTTTTTTGATTCCTTCATAAGAGAATGGTGGCTATGGTGTGGTTAAGTTTGTACCAGATCCTTAACTATGGCAAAAAGATTGAAGAAACGCAACCCATAAATCGAGAAAAGGAACAATTAAGAAGGAGTTTGCATTATTACACCATAGTGCTCATATTTTAAAATGAAATCTTAATCAACAAATTTAAGTTATTATTTTCTAATCATATAAAATATATTTTCGAACCCAAAAATTGAGCCATGCGTTGATGAAAAAATAATCCCGCTTGGTTAAACGCTCGAACAAACGATTTATTAAATCGCGAGGTCTGAAGTACCAACAACTAGAAATTTGATCTTCAAACCATAAATGGCTTGTAGGGATGAAAGTGCGTTGTGAAAACTAAGTGAGAAGAGAAAGAACTAAGTAATAATGACAGAAGTGCTAGAAGTTTATCCGCAGAATGGTGTGACCTTAGGCCAGCCACTTGTTTACGAATAAGAGCTTGATTTATTTCAAGGTGGACTGCTATTTCAAGTGACCTTACCGTTGACATTTGCAATTGACAGATGGGTCAAAATAATGGGTACTTCTACTTTCATCTCAATGGATTTTTTAACTCTAATTCCGCTCCCCGTCCATGAGTCGAAGAAGATGTTTTGCATATTGTCATTATAGTAAGGCGAGCTCAGAGAAATCTTACAAAAGTTGAGCAGTAAAAGAAGGATGGTGAATGGCGATATTCATGTAGTGACCTAGTGCTTTGGGTTCATAACCCTCTTCTATGCTATAATCAAGTATGATGTCAAAATTGTTGGTTGGGGAAGACTAAAGTTGGTTATAAGGAAGCTATCAGACAACCATGGTCTCCAACTGCCCGCAGTCTTTCCAAAATGTCAAAGAATGTGGGAGTCACAACAAGTGAGAATATTTCTGCAGTAGTTTTGAGGATCGTGTTACGAGTCAGCATTAAACAGACCAATGCGTTGTAGTCATCGTGCCTTTTAAAGGACCCAGAGATTATTTAACCTCGAAATTACCTCCTGTGTGGAGTACTTTCCTGAAATTCTCCTTTTAGGAGATATTTACACCAATTTCAATTTCGTATTGAACGCAGTTCAAATCCAAACCTCTCGATTTTCCCTCACGTTGTCAATTTGAGTATAAGCTCTTAGGGTTATTGTTTTGTAGTAAGTTTATTTCGAGTTGCTCTGAACAAGAAAGTTTTACCTATTCGCCTAAGAGTTGTTAAGCTTCAAAAAATATGACCAGTCCGGTAATTAGTGCGAACAAAGTGGACATTCGAGTTCATGAGCTCCAAGTCGTTTACCACCTAATTTACTAAGCCGCGCTGGAAATCTTTGACTCCCGTTTATATGCAGTCGTCGCTGTAAATGTCGTGAAAGGGCAATACATTGAAGTTTACAGGTGATGTAAGCCAATCGTTCCACCCGTTTACAAAATTAACCTGACAAACATAACTTGGCATTATATAGGCCTTCAGATACACACATTTTTAGTAGTTAATAAATTAAAGCGTGTTCTCCATCTTCTGTTAGATGTATGGAAGGCATCTGAAGTACTCTTATTTGGCTACTTCTACGCAGACCGGTAATGTATCAGTTTGGCTGGCCATTCCAGCAGCTGGATACACGCCGATCGGATTTAAACTCGTGTCATTTGAAGGGTAAAGCGTAAACTCGATCACTGAATCACTGCGCTAGCAGAAAATTAATTCCACCATTGAATCGACTGTATCAAGTTCAATGCCATTTGTATCTGATGTTTCGTTTCAATATCGTCAGCAGATGGCTTTTCGCTAGAATTTCATCCATATTTAAGGGATCACTAGTTTCCAACTGGCATTCAAAATTTCGGCTACAGGGATTTTATTTCCCTAAACTTGATCAAATGTAATTTTTCTGACAGAATTTCGTCTGTTTCCTCTAAATTTAGCTCCGATTCTCTAAACCGAACGTATTAAGCCCCTATCCAAATGCTGGTTGCACCAGGCGTTAAATAACTGCAGGCAGAAAGCCAAACGAGTTTGTCATTTCTCGGTACCTTCAAGATATGTCAAAAGTTAGAAGGAAATTCGGTGTAGACGCTTGAGAAAGTTCACTGGAGACAGTGTGGAATATCTTGTACAATCGAGCTATAAATTGTACCGGACTTTAAATAACTCTTCTCGTTCCGATTAAATTTCAGACTCATAGTTATAAACCACTGACTTCAAATTGAAACTTTGATTCTAAATCATCACTGATTTTGATCAAACTAACTTCGCTGTAGTTTTGCAAGTAGTTAGAAAATGCTACGACTATACTAAGCTGCTTCTATCACCAGACCATGATGGGTTCATAAGCGGTGATCAGGATGTGTTCACAGTGGAAGAAAAATACCATATTGCATCACACATGATGACATTTATCGTCAACGACTATCTATTGAGGAATAGTCTCCTTCTGCAGTACCTGAAAAGTCATCAAATTGCGGATGTGGTCTGTTGGAAGCCAAACTGGGTAAGGTATTGTGCTAGCGTGGATGAAAGTAAGAGGCGTCGTAGAAATGGTCATCGGAAGAACAACTCTCAAGAAGCACATTTTTTTCTTGTATCAAGTGAAGGAATATTTTAAGTCATTAAAATTCCAGGGTAAGGGTGTCTATTTACATAATTTAAAAAATGAAAAATCACTCGGAATATAATACTGAATTGGAAGTAGAAAGTTCAAAGTCAACTGAACCACGAGTTCCTTCCATGGCTCTGCTATGCCATCATAACCGATTTCCTCCATGAGTGTTTGAAGATAGACGAAACTTCCTCAGAGGATGTCCACTTGACCAGGGCTTTCCTTGGCAGTTTGCTCATGCTCATTTAGCACCTAGCTCTTTGAATTAAGGATTATTTACCTCCGCTGACTCCTAAATGAGTCAATGAAAAATGCAATTAACACTGATTTTCATGACCAGTTAACTGATGTTTCCCTTCTAAAACAAAAGTTCATCAGTTAACCTTCACAAATCCCTCTGTTTACCAGCAATTAATCCGCGATCTCTAAAAGTCGGTAGACATACTACTATTTTGACTCTGGGACTGGGTTGATTTAGCTCTCACCATGCAGCTTGAAATGAGACCTTTAGTTTGCTCTATGTTCAAAATTATGTGCCTGCTTTCTTACAATGGAGGTTGAAAATAACTCAAAGACTTCTTGCGTTTATGATCCTTCGGAGTCTTTCTGAGGAGTTCTTGCAGTACTTCCACGTTTAGAGCAGTTATTCAATAGTTTAAATGGCTGAGATTCATGGTTGATGAAAATTTTTCTTTGAGGTCTGACTTTATGGCTAAATGAATTGAGTGTCTTAGTCAGTTTTTCAGCCATGGCTGGCTGACTGTACTGACAGATTCTTTTGCGTCCTGCCCCCTTTTCCCCAAGCTTTACCCTAGTTTCCAAGCATGTAATTCGGGCGTTTGGTTTGTGAAGAACAGGCTGGAGTCCCTCTACAAGACCCAAAACTCCTATCATAATGAAAAATGATCTTTTCACTTTTAGATAATATCCCTACTCCTGGCGATTGTGGCTCTGGGCTTAATGATAACATCTTCCTGTCTCTCCTCCTGGATGCATATAGGTCCGGCCCAAATGGGTCTTTTCTATGAGTGCTTTCCAACAGAAGCCGGAGGTAAAGACTACAAGTGTTCCAAAACCTCCTGCTATACATGTAAGTCTTATTCAATTTATTTTACCAAATATTTTGGTCTAGAAGGACGCTACTTTCAAGATGAATAAGCAATTTCGGCTACGGAGTGGTGATGAGTAAATAAATGGCCTGATTTTTCAGTTCTGGTACCAGTAGCTGCTAATTTTATCCTGAAAGTCAATCAGTAAATACCTTTGAATAAGAAGTCGCGATTTGCTTATGGTTAAATACTGAAATGAGCCCACCTCCATGCATTAATATGAGCAATTTTTAAATGGGACTGCGTACAATTTCCACTTTGGGGAATTAGGGTATTGGAATGAGGAACGAATTTAGTTTGCTGGAATAGAGAACTCTTGCTCGATGCTCTATGCTTGTGCTGGTTTGAATGGCTTATTGTTTACTCTTTCGTCTATCATAGCTTTTGATATGAACCAATAAGGGGACGATTTTAGCTGACCTCTCTGGGGTCTTTTAGCGTTTAGAATGGGACTTAAGTGCGGGAGAACAGAGAGATCACTATGAAAAGTGGGCTTCAATCACGTTTTAATGGAAAGTGAAATGTACATTATTATTAAAACAGCTTTTTAGCTTGGAATGGGAAGTTTAAGTGATATCACTTAAATATTGGAAAGAGCCAATGTATTCGACTTCAGCCGTTCCCTTTCAAGTTCCTGATACTCGATTCTCCCCATTTCACTTCTCTTTTCCGACAGGTGGTATGAGCCATATTAGGCACTAGAGCATTCGAAATTTTGTCTTAAATGCTATCGGGACAATAGAACTCCCGAACTGTCTCCTAGAATTTACGGCATTCTCCGATTGCCAAGAGTCTATGGCATGATGGGTGCACTCAGGCAAACCGCTTTATGTGTTTGTCCTAGGGGAAGGACCTGTCGAAGGGCCAAAATTTGCTTTAATTCAAAGAGGTTTTCCCTAAGCGCCAGATTTAATGCCTGTTGGCTTGACTTTGACACTTAATGAAGGACAAAAGCCAACTAGATTTGCTCGTCATTTCTTCTATTTAGGGCTGCCCACAGATTGCGTTTTCGTAAAATTTATCCTATATTCTTTGAAGGGGGCTGCGATAGTATCAAGACAAGCCAATTTGGTGATATTTATAGCGTTTAAAAAGTACCAATTAGGCTTTGGGTATGTATAAAAAGGATCTAGTGGAGTTTTTTTACAATTTGACCTATTTGATTTCCCCTTTATTTGAAAAACGATTATGAAACTTGATCCAAAAGCAGAGAAATTCTCTAGACTTCCTCACGGCAAATAGGCAAGTTGACTCAATCAATTGTTGTTCCTTAATGATGTCCTATTCCAGCTTTCTATTTGAGACAACACTTCGGTGACGCATGTCTTCAGTTTTCATTCCAATCATTTTCCCTTCACTCAATTGGATGAATATCACTATTTTAGTGCTGTTCCAGCCAATCCTATACTTTCCATTTCCCAAGGAAAACTTCAACTTGAAAGGAAAAGGTCCTTTTTGAGTAGATCTCTTTCGGTGGTTTTTATATATTTATTTACGCCCTACCCATTAGGTCAAGTCCCAAGGACTTATTGGGGGTACAACAAAAGTACAAATGACTCTTACAGCAGGTAGCGCACAACAGCTAACACAGAAGACAGTAAAAGCGTTCATCGACGTCTTCGGTTCTTTGATCACTTCTCTGGCGTAGTTTCATTGTATAGGTGGCAGTTCAACTCCATCCATCCTCGAAATTGTTAAGGGAGGAAATTCTTCATACCTATTCCAGAAGTCCTTTCAACATTCTGGCAGATCTTCCATTCATTGCTACCTGCACGCTCTTTCTACAGTCCAGTTTGGGACCATGAATCCAGGTATTTACGTCGTACCTTGTACGAAGCTGTACTTCTGCTGGCATAATCTAATTTTATATGTCCGGTGGGTGATTAGTCCTATCCGGCCGCCCCTCTCAGTGGTCCCTAGAGTTACCCTCGAGGAGGTTGAGAGTAGGTTTGACCTCTTGGTGCCGTAACCATGGTTCTTCTTCCAACGATAATAATAATAGCTGTCATTTACAAATATCAACCACTTTAGTAAGCCAGTCAGTCAGTGAGTGGACACTGCAATTCTACACTCGTGGCGCCTAATTCGTCAGGCGTGTATACGGCACCAAAGCAGTCCTGTACATCGTAAGAAATATTTATCATTATTTTTACCTAGGGATATTTACAGACTTCAGATGGGGGTTATTTTGCCTCGACATGTACCAATATGATTCAGCACCGACTGGCAGTGTAGCAGAGCCTACAAGCTGTATTTTTAGTTAACAGCGTTCTTTTTCGGAAGTTTAACAGTTTATAATTTCTACAAAATCCTCATTCATGGGAACTGCAGTCAAATAGGGTTCGAATAACTAGCGCAGGAACGGCTGCTTGCTAGATCAACTACAACCCAATTAGGTGAAAGCTATATTCATTTTTCACCCGTTTGAAAACCATGACATTCATCAATACACCGGAAGACACCAAGGTAGAAGAGTATCATGGTTGATTATTATGTTTCTGGTTTTTATATCCTACATCCATTCAGCATAGTCCTTTGCATGAACTTACTCAAATAAGAACAATTCATAGGGACTTAACGGAAAAGTACTGCGTTGGTGGAGAATCTGAACACCTCGAGCGCTTTGTTCTTAGAATATAATGAACGGAAGAATACGTGACTATCTTTCCAGCTTACACGCAGCACTGCAGTTTTCCAAGTTGTGTGCCGCCTGGTATAAAGTGACCTAATTGTTGAAATGTATATTTCTAGCAGCACTTATTTGGAATAAGCGGTATCTGTGTCTTTTATTATTTCAGTAGAAGTTCGCATTTCTTCTGCGCCTAAATTGATGGATCTATGACTTTACATCAAGAGTACTCATTGAATCCATCCGATTCTGACTTGAGCACAACCAAAACTAATATGTTTAAGTCTCTGGTTATTTCCCATTATCTTTCTTGAAATCATTGTTTAAATTAGCCAAGAAGCGATTATAGGCTCCATTGTCCTCGGTGGACTTCAAACAAATGGTTTTTTTGGGTGCGTGTTTATGTCTCCATAATCATTTTTTGACCACATTCAGAACCAGGGTGTGTAGAACTGCAGTTGAAATACCATGGACATGTAAAAATATTATAAAATTTGCGAATGAATTTCATCTCTAAAACATGAAAACGTTGATTTTTCGAATCCCTCTTCCACACAAATGGGCAATCGCCCTTCCAGATTTCGCCTTGCGTTAGTAGCCGATTACTCTAGCTATGTAAAGTTAGGTCGGATATGTTTGATCCATTACTTCATGCACTTTTAAGTTTACGGGATCAGAAGGCAAATAGTTGGATTAAGTCCTCACTGGCATTTCAACTCTGTCCTCAACTAGCGAGATTTTTCAGTGGAGTTAGTAAGATAATCAGTCCAATGGCGACAGATTTCAAGAATGCTTCTGGCACCTAATTAATACCGTCAGTTAATACATTTCGTGCCTACTACTGTCGTCCGGTATTGTCTTCTCTAATTGCAACTGAACCGCAACTAGGGGATAGTTTTGCTAACTTCTATTCATTGCAAGAAATGGATAATTTTGAACGTTGTGCTCAAATCATCAATATCAAACACATTATTGGGGTAGACGATACTACCGATTGTATCCATGCTATTTTGCAACAGTTTAACATCAAATTTAAGTGAAATGATCAGTGAAATCACACAATCAACTGATTCAGGAATGCCATAATATTTGCCTAGTTTTAAACAACAGTGGTTTAAAATAGAAACAGCCATCAAATCTTTGAATTGTTTCGCAGTCAGCAGCCATAGTTTACAAGTGGCTACTTCATAATATCCCTTACTCTAGCTTTGGCTCTGATGAATTAGACATTACTAACAAAGAACTTAACCTCTTTCACATAGACTAAATTCACAGTAGAATGTTTGTTCGGTTGAAAGTCTTAGTCGCACATTAAAATGTTAACTTGTACCATAAATAACCCAAAATGCAAAATTTATGACTGGGTAGGTTGAAATTGGCCCGAGGGAAATTGAACTGGTATTTCGCCCAACATTCAAACGACTCTCTTAACCACTTTTAATGCCATCAAAAGGCTGCTTGGGTCCTCAATTAAAGTGCTCATTGGATTTATAATTGTAGGAAGGCATCTAGTATTAGTTCTTAAGAAGCCAACGAAGGAAAGACAAACTAGTTACAGAGGCTAAGATCTTGATACAAATAGTAGCCCGAGTATAGTTATATTTCGACTGAAAGCAAGTGTATCACCCAGATATAGCAGAAGTCATTCTAAAAATGAAAACTAGCTAATGAAACTCCTACAAACAATAATCAAAATAAAGTTTGTGTTTTAAAAGTGAAAGGTCAGGGGAGGAAGAATACTTATTGTCGCCGCGTTTCTCGCCAGAATTGTCGCAGCTAGCATTCTTATGCATAATGCGGCATCTTGAGTGACCCTCTGAAATGCTGTTTTCATATTTTGGATCCTTCTATGAAGGAACAATAGGTATCTCAAATTATTGACCCTCGCGAATATGGTCAAGCTGAACAAACTTGCACACCAGTCGACCATTTGTTTCTAAGGCTACTCAGAGCCTCTGGAGGCTTTCGCTATTGCACAAGAGTTCAAAAAGGCGAGCATTGGATTCCCCAATACTTAACTAGCCATTATGTTGGTCGAATTCCAAACTGCAGAGTTAAGACTGTATAGGATGTCCAAAGTGTGAGAAGTAACGGGATACACAAAGTAGATCTATATCATTGTTGACTTAGTGTTAGAAGAAGGAAATATGATTCGAACAGTCCATGTAGACATCACTCTCATGCAATACTATCCCTGCCTCTTTAAGGCTGGCATTTTTTAATATTTCATTTTTTGTCTTCAAATAGAATCATCTTTGATTTCTACCAAGGATTGGATGGATCTCCACTGAATTTGGTCATGAAAGCTCATTATTCTTTGTCATATTTGCAGGTGACAATCCACTTAGAAAAGATTACTGGCTACTGGTGTTAGTGGAGGGCTCCAGAAGAAGAACTTTACAGGGTAGAAGGTAGTTAGAGGTAATTATGGTGATGATGCTACAACCATGGAATTTGTGCATTTTATTCCTGTAGAGATATACGGAAACTGTTGGTCTGAGCAAGTCAACTGATCTGAAAAAATTGCATATCTCAACATTCAAGACCATTTTTAATTCATTGCCATTTCTCCATTTGAAGTCCTTCAGTAGTTTGCTAAGACTCTTCCTGATATTATCAAACCGTACGCATTCTTTGACGAACGTAAGCTGGAATGAATGAGTGAGAACCATAGCTGGGGAGTTCCTTAATTAAAATTGTTTCATTTTGTTTTCTCTTCCAGATTTCTTCTTCATATCGATGATCCTAGCAATTGTCGGAATAGGTCTACTACTGCTAGGAATTTTTCTCTTTATCGCAGGTCTTCTAGTCTACGTTTTGATACCCAAACGACGACTTTATAACGCCACAGTAGGAATCTTCCTGCTCGCTGCTCTGATGTATACCGCCTGTGTGGTCATTCATCCTGTTTTATTCCACATCCAATTCTCGGGTGACAAGGTGAGTAGTATCTTATAAGCGCTATTATCCATTCTGATACACATTTTATCAGCACAAGTATATGAGGAGGATAGTTTTGGGTGTTTCTCAGTTTCTCAGTTTCTCATCATAAAAAAAAAAAAACAACACTGTTGCATCCATCTGATATTGGTGATCTCTATTGTAATTTGACAGTGAAGAAGTGTTCGGTGGGTACAAACAATTATCCATATCAAGATACCTGCTTGTCTAAAATTTGTCGACTCCGTGCTGTCAAACCTCTAAACTGCACTAACTGAGCTCTTGCCATTTTGGGTTTTGACAAGTTGCGATCTTTGAACGTGCTTACTTAATTTAAGCCTATGGGTCTTCTGAAGAATAAAGTGTTTAATTCTAATTCATTGGAAAATTTATTCAATACCATTTATTATTTCGTCACTGAGGATTAGTCTCTACCAATTCCAGACGAAGGACAAGTATTTAAATGCCTGCTTCATACCCTTTTGGAGGAACTACGATTTTCCCCAAGCATACCCTGTTTTAATGTATTGTTTGATCACCAACCCCCTTAAATCAAATTTTCATTATTGACTGCCAGCATTCAAAATCAAATATATTTGACAATCCTCTTCACTGGGCTATTTTTATCAAAATAAATTGAGTTGACAATGATTAATTTTCTGGAGGAAACATTGATCCGCTTTTATTGTCAATGTACCCGTTAATGTTGTCATTAACTATCTCCCTTTAATATTTGCAAAGTAAATCGGTGAAATATTCAAGTTTATTAGCTAGAACTAATAGTAACCTAGCTACATCTAAAGCTTTACTTTCTACACGCTGATTCGATTCATGAAACGAGATTTTTGGGCCAGAAAGGCCAGTGGCTACTTTCAAACGAAAAGATTAAACTCACTGATTTGGAACCCAAAAGTTTACCTGGAAGTCTGTGAATTTCTTCTCCCTTTTCGATCTATCTTAGACGACTCTTTACCTAAGTACATTTCATCTTAGAGGCAGTGAAATTTTCAGGTGTCTCCTGAAAGAGCTTTCTTTCAATTGCAGTCCATCTGTTCGCACCAATCCTTCTCACTGTCAGTTGAGTTGAAAGTATTGGAGTAGCCCTTCGTGGCATCTTCTCATGTCATTGCAACGCTGATATAGATATTTTTGTATGGAGAGAAAAAACCTTCTGCTTTGGTGATTCCCTCAACTGAGGAATGCAAGCAGCTGGACAGTGGTCAATGCGAGGAGTATAGGCCATAAAAAAGGAACTCAACCATAACTCTTTTTCAAATTGAGTCTTCGAGTTTTCTGCGTTGACGGCAGAGGTTTACCTGCCTCGGTTAAATACTAAGTCACTTTTCTAATTCTCTGAGCTAGTAATTGGAAAACACTTTCCTTCAATCAAAACTTGAATTTCAACAACAAATTTCAAATAAGATATCAAACACGACTCGTCATATTAAGGACTTTTATGTGATGAATTGCCATTTATATCATTAAGCAGATGATTTCTTAATGATTTTAGGCTGGAAACGAACTCACTGGCCGATGTCCGAAGCTTTTAAAACTTTGGTTGCTATGCCAAGTGATATTTCAACTGAGCGATGCCCATTGCTCTGTTGAACCGGAATGCACAATTGAAGATTCAACCTCAAAATTGCCTACTGCCTGGTTACTAGCTTAGTAGTACATCGCGAGCTCACAGGCCTAGGTGGAAATCTTTCATTGGGAGAAACCGATACTGTTACAAGGGTAAAAAACAAATCGTTTGATGACAGTGGCAGATGGAAACCTTTTCTGGCTTTAATCTTTCTTCAATAAATTGGCAGATGCTTTTATAAAACGCCAAGGATTGGAATACGCTCTCAGTGGGTTTGATCTGTGGAGTGAATTTCATCGTGGTGGTGGCAGAAATGTTTCTATTGTTTCCGTTTCTGACAATTTGAGTCGTTCGGAATCCACGCAGTAATTAGAATCTTTCTTCAACCCTTGCAGATGGGCTATTTGTGCTCGGTTTCAGGAAATATCATTATTATTTTTCTTTGTTTAAATCACATCATACCACATTTATTTACTTATAGAGACCCCTTCGTCGAATTTCTCAGTTATAGAAAAGACGGCTCTTTTTTCGTGGAAGAGAAAAAATTCATTTTTACCTTCCCCAACTAGTTTTTTCTTGGGCTTGATGGTTAAAAGCTCCAGTTGGTAACATGCGCCAACGAAAATGCTCCACGGCGTAGTCACTGATCAACTGTGTTAAACGTCTTTTTGAATAGGATTTTGAGGCCATGAGATGATCGTTAGTGGCTTTCAAATGACTGGTTCGAGGAATCCCGATTGTCGAGTGCACATTCAATTTTAACATCATGATCAAGGAATCGAAATACTTACCTGATGCTTAGTTATATTCTAACAAATGCCAGTGGAATCTAGAAGTTGGCCATTGATGGAATTCGATAACTTCGGTCAGTGACATCAATGAGTGCTATCCCGATTCGGACTAAAAATTTGATTTCAAGTCGTTGATCACCATTTTTTCCTAGTATTTTTTGAGAGTTCAAGAGTTTTTTTGTCAGATTATGATCTAAAATTGATACGTGAACATGAAATGCTGTTATACTGATCAGCGGAAGTCACGCAGATAAGGTGCCATCCATTTTCGAGGTCTAGTGGCTTTAAGTTTCAGATTTCCGATTGTTCAGTTTGCTTCGGTGGACTAGCTTCTAGTCAGAAGTAATTGTTGAAGGTTCTGAGAAGCAACGCTGGTAAGAAATGTCCCATTCTTGCTATTCCTTTCTATTCAAAAAACTCTTTACACCGGTACTGGAAGAAACCTATTGAACTGCAGTGCAGACAGCAAAAAGTAGGGGATAGGTACCATCAGATGATATTACTCTTCCTAACGGTCAAAATTCTAGAATTATTAATCCATAACCTCACATCCAACTCAGTAAAATCTTGTGAGTATTTGCAGAGTGATCAATAGATCATTAAGTTGAAACGATTTCCTAATGACTTTCACTAAGAAATGGTGAAATGCAGTGCTCACAATTTTTTATTGCTTGCATATGTTACACATCAAATGACTTGGGCACGAAACTCGTTACCAAACATCCGGTGATCGGAACAGCCAATGCACTAGTTAACACGGTTCTTCGGAGGTATGGCCGAGTGGAAGATTGTCAATAGGGAGAACATCAAGGAATTTTCTCTCTTCTACGATAAGATTCCGCAGATATTTTCACTCAGCATAAGCTTAATTACAAGAAGTCAGGTTGGATGCTCAAATATCTGGAAGATTTCACGCAAGGCAGTACTTTAAAAGTATACTATAAGACTACACAAGGTTGCAAAGTTCAGGCCCATTGGAAATGAAAGTAAACTGAGAAAGACTGAAAGAATGCTTACAGATATGAGTTTCGGAATAAAATAACCAAGAGAAGAATTAATAAAGTTTGAATTCCAACTGTAAAAATCGAATTAAGTGGCATGGATAACCAATCCGTTTGCGCCTTATGGTTGAAACTGATCTGTGGAAAAGCAGCCAGACGTGAAAGTTCACAACCAGGGAAACTTTCTCGCTTTTCAAGGTCATTGAAGGAAAACACTTTCCATTAATATGAGCTTGGATATCATTATAGAAATGAGCAAAATAACTAACCTCCTTTGTCAATATTAGCCTATTTTCATTGAAGACAGATGTATACTCGTTTCTTCTGTCTAACGTACCATTGGGACTTGAACCTTCTTTAAAGTTCATTTCAATCGCCTCCCATTTTTTCAAGGCTAAGAGCGTATATTTGTTTATTTTAAACTTGCAGTTACGTGAAGATCCAGGGCCTAGGCGTTTATGGCTCAAGGTTAGTTTGCTTAAGCCTATCTTCGTTCTCCTGCTGATAACTTGAATAACTGCTTTAGCATTCAGGGTAAGATATTGAAACTCTGCTTGTGAACCTCTAGCATTAACAAGTCAAGTTCTGGTGCGAAATATGAAGGTCAAAGGTCAGTTTGAGCTGTATCTGATGTTCATTGATTAATACTTGGAAGGCCTGAAAAGAGTGTTATAGAATTAGTGAGATTACTGATCCAATTTAAAATGTAGTCGTAATGAATCATTCTGGCTTCGAATGGAAGAAGTTTCTGTAGAATAAAGCTAAGCTTGTGCATATGAAGAGGTATGAAATACTGAAATTTCAGGTGCCTTGTCATAAATCGGAAGATGTTTTGCTAGCATGAAAGACCACATACAGCACTTCTTATCGCTAGTATTGACCTTGATCGCACAACTTAACGCGATGCTAACTGTGAACAGTTATTTCAGGGTCTCAATGAGTTATGGTTATGGCACTGACCAGTCCAGGCAGTCTTTCCAATCACCAATGAGCCGAAAATCTGTATCATCCGATGGGTATGTTATGGTTAGATTTCATCTTCACAAGAATATTGTAATTGTGTAAGATCACCACGATTGACGGTACTCTGACATTTTCTAGCGCACATTTATGAGATGGTTGGTCAATAAACCAGAGTTTTTCTACCCCAAGTCGCTAAAGCTTAAGGATCTGTTTGAACTTACTCAAACAGTTACTGAAATTCCGATCATTGTTCGCCATTCATTTATTGTTTTATTCAATGAAAATTCTCTATAGTATACTCGGAATTTCATTCAAAAGTCTTTGATATCATTTTGCAAAGAAGTCAGAACAAGTAAACTGGCTTGAGAAAGTAGTATTTCTGTTTGGTCAAGTTATCTCCTGTCTGCTCGCCTTATGCATTGGTCTGTATATTAATAATGCTATATTTGTTTTTGTGATATCTACAACTAAAATAGATGGTTCCGATAACAAATTAAACCATTTTTATTGACAATATCTGCCTCTCTTGTTTTCCACTTCTTCAGCTGTGCTGCATCACTTGGTTGCTTATTCCTGTTCATTTAGGCAGCTTTGTCATCTGAACTAATCGCCATTACTAATGCTGCAAGGTACTTTAGAATAGTAACGAAACTGCTTAAATTTGTTCCTCAATATGCCGTTTCCTGACTTTGTCAGAGGAAAGGCAATTTGCTTATAATGAAAATTAAAATTGTAGGAATTTGTGGAATCTGGTGGGAAAGAACCTGGATGTGAGTACACTGTGTCGCTATCAACACACTTCTCCATCGAGTTGAAGTGCTCAACATTCCCTTTGCAGTTTATGATCTCTTCATTGACCACACAGAATGAAGCTGGAGCTGTTTCTTTGAACGATAACTCCATTAGATCACTGAAGAGCTAATAATGGTCGGTGGCTTCAAATTCGGTCCAGAATCCTTATTAACCACGGTCCACATAACATTTAGAAGGCTGATGCCACAAACAATAGGACACGAGAAAATGTGACATGGGAACATTAGTCTTGCAAACATAAACATTCCGTACAAATTAGCCGATCAGAATGCGGCTGTGATGTGTGATCACGCATTCAGTGTGTGGATCATGCTCTTCAATCTCCTTACAGTTTTAATGAAGAAAGCCATCAAATAATGATTATGATCCCAAGGCTTCAATTTGTCGACTGTTTAAGAAAATCAACATTCTATTTGATCGTCAGTATCAGTCTGATTTGTTAAACTCTCTTGCCAATATTAGGCGTAGTGTTTAAGGAGCAATTACTTGATTAAAGAGCAATCATTTGAAGCTACAACTTTTTGTTTATCGTGAAATCACGACGTTAATAAGACTTTATAGGGATGAGAGATTGACGGCTGCTCTTTGCCACCAACTTTTAGTGTCAATGTCTAGTTTTGCACCTCTTCAACTCTACCTTCATTTACAAAAGTATTCATCAGCTTAACTTATAAGTTGGACGAGTTTTAAGGAGCTTTTTTGGAACGCCAAACCGTTATGAGAGAAAGAGCACAAAGGACCTAGCTGTCATATCAAATTTTTTCATTCAGTTGTCTCTATTTTTTACTTCGGAAGGATGTTAACAAGGGGTTTTGCTGTGTAACACTGCCTTTTTCCATTTTTTCAACGTAGACTAGCCTTAACAGGTCGGTAGCCTAGATATGGTTTCCAAGTCGTTAGTGTAGGTCGAATATCAGGTAGTATATTCGTGTTAGCAGGAGCGAGACATAAAATGCATCGATCAGAGGTCAAATTTCATTCTCTAAGCAAAATTAACGCGATATCTCTCGATAACAGTCAGGAAGTCAAAGCGAGTGCGGTTTAGCCAATCTAGATGTTGAATAAAGTATTGCAGGTGAAATTTGACTGAAATGAATTCGGTAGTTTGCGATTTTCAGAACTCTCAGATTAGTCATTTCTCGAGTATCAGAATTGCCCACTAGAACTCGGAGGATAGATTGTGGAAGCAAAACTAAGAGTCTACTGAGCTGTTCAATTATGTGTGGTAAAAATCTTAGGTTGGCGGGGTTCATTCAAATGAGTCGTACAACTCATCTCATTCTGTTTACTCATTCTACTTAGCCTCTATTTGTAGATTATTGTAGAAGCCAAATAAAATAGCATGGCAGGGATTAAAATGATGGGGTGATGCGATCCTATAATTTGACAGGTATTTTCTAGTCATCTTTTGGGCTAGACCAAACCATAACTTTTAAAGTCTTGGACCTAACTTCCATGTACCTTTTCTTATGGTTCCTTCTTCTGCTTATTACCTGTCCAACATCTGTCGATCTCTTCACTGCAGGTTGGAGCCTTCCAATCTATCTTCGCCAGTAAAGTAGTACCCGATTTATTGTCTTTCTCGTTCAAAGACTTCTATTACATAAATTATTCTGAGAAATTCAAGAAACAGTTTAAAAGGGAGAGTAGATATGGAAGAAAACATGCGACATAGACACATCAGGGACGAATTGGTCAAAAAAATTTAAAAGGATATTCAAGAGGAATTCCTTATTCCTTCTTTTGATGAAACACTTTTCAAATGCTTATTGTCTTTCCTTTTAGTTTCCAGAGGTAGGACACAGTCATGGTGGTGGAGAGATCACTCCTGGATACGCACTATTTATCGGAGTGGCCGGGATCATTATCCTCCTCATCTCCACCATTTTTCTCATCGTGGACAAGCGGGTGGATGAAATCATCTACCATGAGAAGATCAATCAGTAGTCTCTAGCCTACAATTCTCCAAGCGTTTTCCACTCCGAATTTGCAATTTACATTATCCGATTTAGCTAAACATTCTCCTTTTTTTTAGAGTAAAAGTTTCAATATATCAGAGTACCTTCCTGTCACTTCATTGGGGCTGAGTTAAGGTCCAATAATTAAAGCGGAAAATCTCACTGAACGTGTTAAAATTATAATATAGAGACCTTAACAGTGTTTAAGTTCATTTCTTCGAAAGACGATGTACATTAGTAATAAATATAGCTAAAGTAGCTGGTTCCTAAATTCCTTTCAAAAGCTAACCTGTTGTTCTGTTGCCACTATATTCAGATACACTAATCAAGTTGAATGTCTGAATGAAATGCAACCTCCCATACTCTAGAATGCTATTAAGTTATATCTTATAAATTTACATTGTTCTATGAGCCAACGGGAATGAAATAGAATAGAAAAATAACGTAGCAATCACATTAACATTCATCTCAGCTATGAACACACTTTTTAAGCCCGTCTGTGAATATTCAGTGACTGAAATAACTGATTTAATATTAATTCATTTTCAAATGGAGAGCCAAGTGACAGCCTTTAGATAGACTTTTCAAGGTGCATCCTCTACCAAAACAAGAGTTAAAGAGCGCTTTACTTCAATGTAGAATTAGAATTATGCTATATTCAATGAGGCCATTGAAAATCTGAATGAGTCCTGAACAGCTAACCAAAAAATTAATATTAGAATGGGTTTTACTTTTAAACTGTTAGACCCCGATCAATTATTGGTACATTTCGGATTATAAATGACTTCGAGAAAATGTAGGCCTCAAAAGAGACCTCTTCGCATAAGGAAACCTGGTGATAGGTGTAGAGAATGCGACTTTGAAAACCTCAGTTAATTCTTCCTAATGTTTTCGTTGCCGTTCTTGGTGATCACTCAATTTCCTCCCTTTGGCGATGTAGCGAATTGATACTACAAAGAGGTAAGAAGACGAGTCTAGTGTAGATAGAAGCTAATCTCAAGGACATTTAGAGTAGGATGGTGACACGCATATTTGGGACGTCTGCTGTAGTATTTGCGTCCAGAAACCGAGCAACTGTGTTTATCGCGGATGCCTATCCGGATTCGGCTTTGACGATCAAGCCTCGGATTCATAAATTGAAAAGCACGAGTCAAAAAATTGACCATTCACTAGCATTTTAA
Source organism: Moniezia expansa (assembly GCA_019097775.1). Lineage (NCBI taxonomy): Eukaryota > Metazoa > Platyhelminthes > Cestoda > Cyclophyllidea > Anoplocephalidae > Moniezia > Moniezia expansa. Next base: position 244,979 of record JADFDV010000068.1, read on the forward strand.
ACAATTGATTAAAAAACTAAGCCTGCTAATAGGAAGTTGGAGAAATTTTAATTATTTAAATCTAATGGCCATCACTTCCGCTGTTCATAATGAATCTAAGGAATAAATATTGTGAAAGACACTAACAGTGACGGATCTTCCGATATGAGAGAGAAAATAAGTAGAAGAAGCTTTTGGCCATTTCAATCTTTCTGGTATTATTTAATTTACCTGGTTTTCGTCTTTCCTTTAAGCGAAATTTTCATTCCAATAAATAAGTATGCAGATTAGGTTGCTAGCTCTTCAATTTTCTCAAAGACATTATCTTTGCCTTTTGGGCAATTGTAGGTCATAAGTTTAAAAGGTTTAATTCATAATTAGTCATTCATCTTTCAGAGAAGAATGGCATGGTCATTTTCAAATCTATGAGGTATGTCTTGAAGAATCTGTTAGTCATTCGGCTGATCTGTACCCTCACACAACATGAATCAGTATAAAATGCGAACATTGAATTGACCCAAGATATGCCTGACCCCAAATCGGCGTAGACATTTAGCGGCGTGTTTGGTTGCCAGCTGAACCAATCGGCGCCTTGCTAGCAAGCCAGGGGTCAATGTTTGCAGCGAGGGCTGCTCATTCGTCAAGCGAAGCCTCCTCTAAATGCTACGTAGAGCTGCTAGTGAGCGCGGAAGCTCTAAAAAAGTGTCAATCGTGGAGAACCAGGTGGATACGAACTTGAGACGACTTCAGGAGGATATTTTGAAACAAATTCGGAATAGGTCAGCATTTCCACTTCGCAAAGTAAGGCGGGATGAAAAAAAGTCCGAGTCTTCCTTTGGTGAGATATTTGTCTTACTGCGGCTATAAAGTATTCCCATTCATTTTACTAGGTTTCTATTAGAAAAAAGTTAAAAACCCTAATAGCCGAATATGTCTACTTGATGATTTCAAACACTTCGGAGGGAAACATCGCAGGAGATAGTCTTGCGATCCAGGACCTTAATCATATTTTAATGAAAACTAAATGAATGTTCTTCATTTGCTCTATTGACCTGTTCTGCCTTGCAGTTTCTTCTCAAGCCATGATTTGAGTTTTTGTTATTTCTACAGCAAACTTTTTGTCAAAGTTCGCAACTGCTCAACAATGGAATAGTCAGATAATTTAGTTGCTTTTCGTTACTATGACAAAAGTATTAATCACAAAATGTAGTGCTTTCCATTCTTCTGGTTAAAATACTAGGCGAACCCCCGCCATATTTTGGACCATCATCAGCCAGTAAGCTATTTTCACTTGGGCCGGAATTGAGAATCATTTGGATGCAACCCGGACTTTGGGCCACTCAAGCTTCCAGACAATCCAGTAAAAAGTGGTAATAGTATTATTAGCAGCAGAGTGTCTATATTTACCCTTCGTTCCCAGTACTTCTTTAATCAAGTGTAGGCCTCTGCAATAAGGCTGGGAAAACAGTTTCTTGGTGAAGGTTTTGTAGGCTTGAACTTGTTTATCTGGTTGTATTTTTGACGGCACTAAAAAATATTTCCTTGCAAGATTTGACAGAATGCCAAAAATAAAGAAGTACAAATAGCTGTTACTGTCAGAAAATAGTTCTTAAAATTCTATAGAAATATATACTTTATCTATTTCCCTAGATCCTGTGTGTTCAAGACAGTGCCACATCTCGGGAATTACTACGCCATGTAATCAACACCACCATTCGCCTCTCATAAGGACCAATTCCATTTTTGACGAACCTCTGACCAGTGCAAGCGACTCAAATTCTTTTCCTCTTCCGTCTCCACCTCTACCCTCCCCACCTCCAGAAATCTTCCCCATTACTGAAACAACAAATCCGCGAACGGATTCGAATAAATCCAACCACACTAGTTCAAATTTTAAGAATTTTAACCGCTTTCATGAGGATTTTGTCGAAAAAAATACCTTGAATTGCAAATCGCGCTCACAACCGACTTTAAGAGCATCAAACTCTCAATGGAATCACGTTCCCACTAAAAGCGTCATCCCCAGATCTCATAACACGATTCATCCGCGTTCCTCAATTAAAATACATTGTGATAATGAAGAAACCTTCGAAACTCTGAATAGGCCTTTATCACCTCCATTAAGATACACCCCCAATGGTGACAACTTTAGATCAACTTTAGTGAGACAAGCTAGTTTGTCGGTTCATAGGGCAGAAGCCGAACAAGATCCCTCCCCCACTGGCAGTGATGTGGATGCTGCGATCAGCAGAGCGGAAAGTCGTAAAAAACAGCTCGAAGCAAGGTCAGCAACTCTTCAACGTGCTCGAAGACCCTCAGGGAATATTAGACGATTGTTAAACATCCAGGATATGCCATCTCCGGTGATGCATTCACGACAGTCGCCGATAATCAAATACTGTATTTCTTCAAATCAAGATAAGGAAGAATTCGAACAAAAAGGTGAAGATAAGGTGAAAAAATCAAATCCATACATGCCATTGATTCGAGACCCACAGAAAGTATTTGCCACTCGTGCAGTGGCACCATTTCGAAGAACTTCGTGTTTTTCTACCTCATCCTCATCAATATCTACATCTCCTATTGTTGGTGGAATAGAATCAACATCCTCAATTGAGGATGATAATGACAGCACGCAGAGAGGAAAATGGGTGAGCATATCAGAGATGTTACATTCATTCCACAATTATATCAGTTTTAACGATTCATTCACTGTATTATTAGAAGTAGTTATTAGTTATTTTTTGTTAAACTGTTCTTAAGCGATCCTGGTGAACGAGTCAGACCACATTTAATCCTAATAATGGAGAGTTAATGTGAAATGTCTTGTTTGCCAGTAAAAATTCCCTTTATTAAAATAGGAATCTTACCTGTGTGTAAATATTGGGCCAGTTGCTATTGTTAATAGGTCTGGCTAAACCTTGTTACATAAGTGAGAAAAGTTTGAGTGGAGAATAAGAATGGTCTAATTCATTCCCTTTAAAGATGTATAGCCAAATAATAAACTAGATTCTGAAGTTAAATGGAGTCAATCCTTCAAAATCAGCAGCCTTAATTGGAAACAATCTAACCATTTATCCATCAACATATGCTTGTGTATTAATCATTTCAATTCCCTCCTTCAAGGTAAAGTCAATCTACATACCTCTTGTTGAGAATTCAGCTGACAATGTTTAATGCAAATTCAATTGCGATTTTCCCAATGCTTACTCAGGCAATAGTCTTACCAGTTTTAACTTTAGAGTAATGACGAAAACAGTTTAAGTTCCCAGAACTTAGTGTTTTGATTCAGGATTAAATTTATGTGACCAGGCCTGAACATTTCAAAAGTGGTCTTAATGCTATCCCATTTTATGGTCGATGTAAAAAGGTGCTGATTTGGAACATTCGACAGATCCGTGCCGTTATGTGCATCTCTGAAGCTGAACCAAATCGTGATGACAAGAATTGTTTTATTCTGGTTGCAGCTTGACAAGCCATAACTAATGTATGTGGTATGTTGATGGAACCCAATGCAGAAGGTTCTCATCTCGAAAGTCAAATATACGTTTTCTTTACTTTTGCTATTAACCTCTCACAAGTACACTCTCCATCAAACAAACTGCCTTTAAGGAGAACATCCGCGACTTATAAGTTTTCTCTAAGTATAAATGAGCGGTGAATGGATTAAAAGATGTTAACAAAGAGGTCTAGGAGAAGAAAAAAATGTTAGAAAGGTCGGCCGTTAAGACGAAGGTTCTCGTTAACTTCCCTCAACTCATAACGGCCAACTTTTCTTTCACAGAATGTGATCGCCGCAGTGACCGTCAAGATGCTCGACGGAACTCTCACCCTCAAGCACCCTAATCGGTATCCCAGTTCTCGTTCATTGTCCACTTTAGCATTCGGCTGCGTGTAGATCGCTGTCCAGTTGTTGGATCTATTGTCATTTAAAATCGTTTTTAAACAAAGTAGTGCATTAGCTTGTCTCTAGTTTGACCAGGCCACTGAATGACCACATTGATTAGAAAGCAAGGAGTGGCTGGTCATTCCACAGTTTACCCAACAATATCTTTAGCCACCATTTCCGATTCGCAAAGGAGGCTGACTTTACCACTACGGGAATGAGAAGATGTAAGGGTTGGATTTCGCTTGAAAATCTGCCCACCAGCAGGACTTATTACGTCCTCTAACTATGCGCTTTAGAGCATTGAAAGGTCACCTTTCACATCATTCTGTTAATCATTTTTTTGAATATTCCTTCATTTTCTACACTGCAACAGGGCCAAAAACATTTATGATCTCTTAATGGATGAGTTTAAGAGTGAAAATTCGAATATCTTCCAATCAGAGGAAATAAGTTGTTTTGATTCGCACCATTGGTTTAACTTCTTTTTCTCTAAAAGATTGGATTTTACTAAGATCTTGACATAATATAAATACAAATTTTTATATTTCATTCATCCCCACCCATTGGGCAAGTCCCAAGGACTTATTGGGGCACAACAGAACTATAAGAGCTTGTAAAACAGCTAGAAACCTACACATAGTTTAGAACAGTTAAAATGACGTTTTCGGCTCCCTGGCCATTTCTTGGCATTGTTTCGTGGTGCAGTACCGGTTTCATTCTTCTGTTAAACTTCTCGTAACACCTTGTTGTCCTCGTCTGCTTGTCCTTATCTAGGTAGCCTTTATGTGCGGGTAAGAATTATTCGCAGCCGAGATGGAGCAGTTGTGTTGTTCGTCCTGTTAGATGGTCTTATCTTCAGAGTCTCTTTTTCTGCCTTTCACTCTATCTTTTTCCTCCATCGTTTGAACCTTTCCTCCTCTGTTGGCTTCTCACCTTCTGCAATTGCAACCGAAGGGTGACAATCCCTAATGTGTCTCTTTAACTGCTATTGAGTCTTGTATCTTTTAAGACAGTCTGTAAGAGAGCACTTTGCCTACTTCTCCATAATCTTGTCTTACGTGTCTTTGCCTCTCCTTCGTTGTGATGAAACATCTGTGGCAGTTTGCGTTGGTACAGACAATATCTCCTTGTCTTTCTCCTAACAATCTAGGCGTTTAATTATTATCTCGACCTTTGAGTCCTTTCTTTAGATCAAGTAGCCATGATTCGGAACGCTCTTCCCATATTTCTTCCGCCTCTTTAATTAATTGAAGCATCCAGTTCCAATTCTTAGTTTCCCCATCTTCAAATTTACTCTCAAGTATGGAGAGTATCAGGCCATCTTTGTCCATTTTCAAACTCTTCCACAGGTTCGACCTCTTTGCCTGTACAAGGCTTGCCAAGTTGAGCATCGGCAGTTCCTTTCGGAGTTCCTCTACAGTTTTGCCTCTTCGCGAGCACAATCCAAAATTACACATCGAGCCGTGTTCCGAGTCATTTGAAGTCGAATGTTATCCCTTACTCTCAAGATAACAGTAGATATTCCATAAGTGACTGCAGGATCGACAAAAATGCCCACCAGACATCCTGGGCGCAGGACTGGTCGTTGTCGTGTTGGGTGCCTTTTTGATCTGACTAGGTTTGCTCTTATAGCTCCGCCTGGCTCACCGGTGTCTTGAATTATGGTATTCGAAATATGAGGCACACCGAAATGACATTTCTGCTGCTTCGAGGGGCGTCTGCTCCTTACCAGCACCAATTTGAAAGCAGAGGGTTTTTTCCGCTGCAATTTGCATTCCGCGTTTATGCAGCGTCATCACCAGATGCTCGGTTAATCTGACAGCTGCGACTTTACTTGGGGCAATAAGACGTAGATCATCTGCGTATCCTAGATGATTTAGTAGCCATATTTTGCCCGAGTGAGTTGGGAGGACAGGTTGAAAAGAAGTGGTCCTACTTTTGAGCCTTGTCTCACACCACGTTTCATCACAAAGTAGTCCTTTGTTCCCCTCAATTTCCCCATCGGTGAGTCCGTCGAAGACTTTATCGAATGGACCGTTTGGCTATGGTAGCCCAGTTCGAGAATTCGGTTGCTTATTGCAGCTTTAGGCAGCGAGTCAAAGACCTTTTTCAGGTCAGCGAACATTAGCACTATTTTCTGATTCTGGTCCACGGCTATCTGTAAAATGGTTCTTACTCCAAGTATGGCCTGTCCAGTGGATCTTCCTTCGCAGAATCCAAATTGGATTCTTAAGGGTATTTTGACAAGGTGGCGCTTCAGACGTTGACACAGAATAGACGCATATAACTTGCCTAATGTATCTAGAAGGAAGATTGATCTATAGTTTGCAGGATCTGTCTGCAAACCTTTACGCTTGTAGATACAACTTCAGGATCAATCCAGGCTCGAGGTATAGGAGCGGTCCCGTAGTAGATGTCATTGAAAATTTTCAGAAGATAGGCATTTGGGTAATGAGCATCCCATTTCAGTAACTCAGATCTAATTCCATTTTCGCGGCGGACTTTTGTGCAGTTTTAGTCTACTTGTAGCCGTCTCTATCTTCTCCATTGAAATATAGGAGTCTCTCGGTCGTAGATCATAATTTTAATTTCTCCGGTGGTTCTGGCCTTTAACAGTTCCTGGTAGTGTTTTCCATGAGGACTACTCCTTCATTATATCCCTCAACAGCATGAAGGCTTTTGGAGGCTCTCTCTCTGCGAGGTTTACTAGGAAGCAGGTTCTTCTTTATTCTTGATATGCTTGTTTCTATTTTCGAATCAGGTTGTTCGCCCTGTTTCTTCGCTCTTTGTACTTCAAGAGCATTGAGAGCCAATTTGTTCTCAACTGCTTTTGTAGAAGCAGTCTTCTGTCTCCCTTCTCGCGTATCGCTGTATAGCATCCTTCTTTCATCCTCTCAGCTTTTTGCCTCGCTGTTTTGGCAGCAAGTTGGCAGTAGTTGAGGTTTTCATGATATGTTTCCATCGAGTTTCTTATTTGTTCGACGCCTTTAGGCAGTTGCCACAGTTGCTTTTGCCTGTTAATGCCCTCCGTAAAAAGTTCTATTATTTCATTTTCCTAATATGCGATTTGAGCTTGAGGATTATTGCTTGTAGGCTAGTAGGCTAGAAGCTCGTTTATCAAGTCGGTCTTCAAGAAGTTGGTTTCCGAAAGAAAGTACTCATCACGGTTAAATTATACTCTTGGCAAAGGCCTTATAGCCTTAGTCCGTTCTCCGTGGTGTCTTCTCGATCGGTAAATGGACCGAATAGTTTGGCGCCAATGTTACGGGCATCAGAACCCAATCTGCGATAGAAATCGCCAAGGATAATTGTTTATGTACATTCAGTTAGAAGTAACCTATAGGTTAAAGCCATAAATTTGTAGAAGGATTCTTTAACCATTGCATCCTCCGTGGACTCGTTTGGAGCATAACATTCTATCAGTTCAACTTTTGATCCTTCAATTTGGAATGTCAGCGTGGCAATTTCATTTGAGACAGGGTTATATTCAGCTTCTATACTCTTTTTGATCAGAAGGATGTCCCCTCCATCGGTCTAGAGCTTTCACTATGTCTAGAGTTGAAGAATGCGTAGTTGTCTATATATAAAGAGCAGGACTTCATTCGAGTTTCCGTTAGGGCAACAATCTTCATACCCCTACCAGAAGTCCCTTCAACTATCTGACGAAGTTTCCGTTCACTGCTACATGCACGCACGTTCCATAATTCAATTTTAAGATCATGAATCCAGGTATTACGTCGTACCTCATTTAAGAGGCTCTTGGTGGACTTCTGTTGGCATAATAATATGTTCATGCGTCCGGTAGGTGACTAGTCTTATCCAGTCGCCCCTCTCTTTAGCCCTCGGGGTTGCTTCTGAGATTTCCGGTGGTCATTACGTGGAGGTAGAGAATAGGACTGCAGAAAAATGTTTTCCAACTCCTATCCCGGAAGGAGTTTGGCAATAGAGTGACTTCTATTTCAACATCAATATTTACTCAATGTGTTTGGCCAATTAAATTGCTGCATGCGAGTAGATGGTTCAAATTTGCCCTCTGATAAATCTGTTGGCTAAAACCATGCGAGTACTTTTTTTGAAGAAAAAAGTTTGAGATTTCTTGCGCAAACTGATGATAGAAGTAGAACACTGATTATGCATTGCTTAACGAGGCACTGAATGTTGGTCTCGAATAATTCATCCCAATATGTGGTAGGCCTATGCACGTCTTCAGCTATATTCCTAATCGTATTACAGATGGATTCAGTCACTAAAACTAAACAAATTTTGTTTTTTGTATATCTAAACTCAAATTGCTGGAAATCATTGCTGATAATCTTTAACCATTTGTCGGTTTGCACATAGTAGAGCAACATTTCACTCCTAAATCCTAGAATTTTGAATTAAACTGTCTTGACTGGCTAACAGGTATTAAGGGAAATCCTAAACCTAGAAATGATTCCTCCATTACTTGAGTTCAAAAATGGAGAATTCATATTTCTACTGACTGGATACCTCTCAACTCTAATTACGTGGGGAGACAATAGACCCTGGTGTCGTTCTGAATGGGAAGCTCTCATTTAGAATCTACCTATTATCGCCATCTATGACTCAAAAATGCAAATTTATGACTGCGCCAAAGAAAAATCTATTCACTTTTGATCTTGGGAGGGAAAAGGTGAAATCGGGCCACTTAGATTAAGGATCTGCTATTTGATCAGCCTTTCGTTAGATTTGAGCCACTGATTTCGAAACGCTGTTTTGCGATGAACCAAATGCGCACTTAACCACAGCACTTTCGCCAGTCTTTCCTCTCCTTACAGCTTCCTTGATTTTAGAATCGGAATCTTATCTAATTTTCTATTTAGTCACCCAATGAAAGAGGGCCATGCCTTCGGGAAAATTCCTTGATTAGGACCGCGCCTTTCGAAAGACAATTTTTGCCTGCCGCTGCAAAATAATTCCTCCTGCCGCATTCATACAGTATCGACTTGTTATTAAAAATTTTTGGTAAAAAAAATTTTTATTGGGAACTAAATTCCCAATTTAACCGCTTATATCACTGTAAACCTATATTCATTAAAATGACGCAATGCGAGACGTCGATATTAGGCTTTGAAATTAAGCCTTCAACGTAGATGAACCTCACTGATGTGTAGTGAGCTCTGCCACTCTTCAATTGTGCTATCGAAATAACTAGGTATATACACCTAGTCATTAATGAAACACTGAAGTTGACCCTCGCATCTTGGTTGAATATTTATCCCTACCATCTCATTAGCATTTCTGATACAGATCGTTTGCGTATTTTAAAAGTTTTATTTATTCTATTTACTTCCTATCCATTAAAGCAAGTCTTAATGACTTATTGGGAGTACGACAGAAGTAGAAACAGCTTTTACAACATGGAGCGCACAACAGCTAACACAGAAGACAGTATAAGCGTTTATTGACGTCTTCGGTTCTCTGGTCACTTCTCTGGCATGGTCTCATTGTATAGGTAGCAGTTCAACTTCATAGTGGCATCTCGTCTATCCTCGATACCGCTAAGGACAGATTGTCTTCATACCTCTTCCAGAAGTCATTTCAACGTTCTGGCGGAGATTCCATTTTTTGCTACATACAACCGCTTCTCACAGTCCATTTCGAGATCATGAATCCAGATATTTACGTCATGCGAGGCTGTGCAAGGTTGTATTTCTGCTGGCATACTCTAATTTCATACGTCCGGTGAGTGATTAGTCCTAACCGGCCGCCCCTGAGGTTACCGATGGTCACCACGAGGAGGTTGAGAGTAGGTTTAACCACCGCGTTCAAAGGTAACTAATTGAATCCTTATAACTTCGAGCCGAAATTTAATGAACGGTGTTTATGTACCATGAAGACCACCTAAGCACAAAAGAGCAAATGGACTCCTCCCCCTCTTGATATACAGAGGTTATCCTGAAACTCCGGCGACACCAGCTGCGCTTAGAAAACTTATTCCGCTATAATATTCGTTTTTCTATCATAAATTATAGGCTGGGTGTTTGAGAAAGACTTCGGCAGCACAATCTGTGAATTTCATCTATCTACCAAGAGTTTCGAAGCAAAACATTTCGAAGGAAGGTTGGTTTGAGTTATCTATGCTCTTAACTCGTGACTTTTGAGGATGAACGTAATAACTCCATGTCAAGGTTGTCGTTGTTACAAATTCCACTCAGAATACGATCCCTGTTAACAATTTCAATACAAAAGTTCGACAAGATAGAACAAAGAGTGCAACAAAATAGTGTATTTTTGAGAGCGGTGAGAATCGCACTTAATTTACCTTAGATCAATCGGGTTGATTGAACTATTATGGAATGAACTGATATAGCTGCGTCTTTGGCTTAACAAAAATAGAGATCTGGGAGGAACCGGTTCTTAAAATTTAATTCCTGTTGACAGTTTTTGTGCCTCATTTGAGCTGCAGTTCCGTATATTCTGTCTCATTGCAGGATGAACACTCAAAATATCTTCGTTTCTCGTGATCGTGTCATTGAATCGATTCAAACACTGCATTCCATTGCAAAATAGACCGTCCGGCTGTTTTTCATCAGTTGCTCAAGCGATATATCGGTGCATTTAGTCAGTTTTGACGGCCTTCACTTGTAGATCTGGGTAGCGGAAGTAGTTGGGCATGAAATCTCTCTGTTCAAAGCCCTATTAGCCTCCAACCTTCTAGGGGATTGATAATGCCTGTACTACCAAAAGAAAACAAAACTTGGATTTTCTTTATCAATTTAATGTTCAGCTGTTAAATTGTCACAATCCTCTACACAGAAAAGATATTCAGAAGTTTTTGGTGAACGAAATCACGCATTTATTCCTCAATTTAAGTTTCGCGCTCGGAAGTTTTGAAGTTGACATGAAAGCTGTTTTAATTGAAAATGTCTGTTTAAAAAACCTAAAATTCGACTTGTTGGTCAATCAGTAAATGCAAAACAGTGTAATCAAGCTGAATGAAGACCGTGGAAGCTAAGGAAATTGAAATTTGCTATTGAAATGGATATTTCTGAAGTGGGAGACAGATGCGGAGGTCTAAATGGGAATGAGGATGATTCCGGTGGATTCGGAGCAGACCGCCTAAAAAAGGCTTGTATTCTCACCAAGGATCACACCCCTTCATTCGATTTCATTTTTCTCATATTAGTTTAAACTGACAAACTTTCTGTAGGTATTTCCAACTCGCAGCAGCATCTACCTCAAGGAGAATAAACAGGCTCCGTACGAGCGGCGTGGCAGTCTATTAAAAAATGAGGAACAAAGGGAGCCACCTCATCATTACACTGGTCCCTGGATGTTTGAGGGTCTTTCACCTCGACTGCCAACACCTTTGGAACGTTCGCGTAAGCAGATTTTTTATATATGACAGGGTTTCTAACGTTATTCTAGAAAATTAATGCCTCTTTTTCCGTTTATGAACCTTGCCAGATGTTATTTTTGGCATTCCTACCAAACCAAATAGATCTAGACATCAGAAACTTAAAATTAAAACATGCCAATAGATTGGCGGAGCCTTCATCCCACGGAGGCTTCTAAAATTTGGAGTTTGAGTGTCCAGTCATCGATTCCTTAATCGAAAGGTTAATGTATCCCAACTCTTATCATGGGATTATGAAAGTTTTTTTAGAATTTTAAGATCTCCACTGATACACTATTCTGCATCTCACCGAAGATGGCATACTTAACAAACAGTTACTGACGGTAAGTTCGACCAGGTTGAGAGGAGTTTGATGAATTCGATGTGATTCTGTTAGTTTATTTTACCTCTCTAATTAAAAAATGAGCGGTTGAGCTAAAACTTGGATATGAAGTTCCGATTCTGGTCCAGATGAAAAAAAAAATTGGCCAATATCGCGGCGCTGGGATGTTGCGTTTACTCATCGAATGGTTGAAACAATCAGATGGGAGGGTTGACAGTCTCTCGTCTCCATGATGAGTCGGGTTTTGAGTTAAAAACTCGACGAATGCCAATCATTCTTGAATGTTGCAATCTGTAAAAATGGCTTGGATGCCTACTGATAGAAGCCGAAAATGAAGTGCATTGCGCACAGAAAATTACACACTTAGATGACCTCGCGATTTTAATTTATGTGGATTACCTCTAAACGAGAAGTGTACCCTTAGCAAAGTAATAATTAGACTAAATTAATACCAATTTCAGTGTATTCCACTGTCTCATTATCCGAAAATTCAAGTTTCTCTTTATAATTATAGTTATTTGCCTTTTTTTAACTTCCAAATGTTGGTGCCAGAGGTTATAGGATTAAGAAACTAACGTTGAATTTTCGCACACTCCATCTTCACCATAATAGATCATAAGAAATTAAAAAGGCGCTGGCCACTGGTCTCTTCAAAAATCTTTACTTTCAGTGATGGGCTTTGAATGTTCGTCCTAACAGAGGCATATGAAATAAAGCTTCCATTTCACCAATTGAATTACGGCCATGAAAACCATTTTCAAGTAAAGGGGCGCTCAGTATAAATTATATAGCATGCTTGCCAGAAGATCTTTTTGATTTTCTTTATGCCACAGTAGTACTTGTTATACATGTTTATTCTTTTACTAAGTTTATCTTGCCAACGAGTAGAGTCGGTTAGGTTCGTTTTGGGGCTCTAATTAAATCCATTGCTTCAATTGGACAAGTTAGAACTAAACAAAATGGCGAGCTATTGAAAGAAAATCGTTGTTCAATTCATTGGGGCTTTGGTACTGAAGAGAATCTCTCAATAAAGACGACGTCTACTAAGAAGTCTAATTTACTATATCTCAGGTTTCATTGGACAAAATTATGTAATTCAGCACCAATAGGGATGCCGAAGATTCAACCAAAGACCTCTAATGCAGTTTGTAGAAAGTGGAGGAAACTGACAGCTTAATTTTGTTGATTGCGTGCATATTAGATAAGGGATGGGCATACTTAAGCTGACACCAGAGCGGATCTTGACCTTCCATATGACAAAAGAGTAAGCTACCTGTTTGATTCATTACCATTTGGATTGACGTGGATAGCGATTCCCAGTGACTGACTCTCAGTTTCCATTTTTCTTTTTATTAAGGAAATGGACAAGTATCTCCTTACTCATCCCAAAACACTGCACTTGATATTCTAATGATTTCATTTATTTGCAAACATTTGGCTGGTGGTAATACCTTATATGGCTGCCAATTTCAGCCTTTGTAATGATAAAACTCGCAAAATTAGGATCTTAGCAGAGAGTGTCTCTTTTACGCTGATTCTACACTATTGGATGATGCGATTCATTTAAAGAATTCTGATAATTTCAAAATTCGTTGCACTCAGAGACCCACTTCTTACCCATATCAGGTTGGACCTGTCGTGAGAATGGTGAAAAAGCAAAAACTCGAATTTCATTTGCCTTTAATTAATTTTTGCATGAATGAGTTGTCCAGTATATAATGAGGAACTTGCAGTCCCTCATTTAGTTATATAACTCATTTGCTTATTCACATTGCAGTTTTTCAACATCCTTAATTTTCGCTATTAACACTGGGACACTCCAATCAGAATAAGGGCAGTCGTTCATACACGTTATCAAAAACGATCCGTACCTACTTTTATAGCCTAAGAGAACAAAATACATTGATCAATCCTAATTCGATCCTCCAGAGCTCCACAACCTGGACTGTTTTGATATCTGTTCATTCAATCACCAGCAATATGGTTGGCAAAAACGACGAAAATTTCTGAGTATGGGAAAATACAAATGTTAACTATTTTCTCCAGGTTGCTCTGTTGAACAGTCTATGAGAAGCTCGCCATGAGTCTGCATGTTTCAGTAGTTTGTCCCGTTCTGCTGGTCTTTTATCAACCAAATAAATAAAAATAATTCGCTTGTTTGCACTAATGACACAAGCATTCTCAATGGTCCATCTTGATGGAGTTAGAATTAGGGCAGTATAGAAGAAGTGAGGAGCAGATTAAATCGGTTCATGTAATGGAGTGACCTAGGCAGCAGATATCAGAAATGGCACTTGTCTTCCCTTCTTCTTTCATATCACATTGCATGGCTCTCGTTTTTGAAATAAAATGCTATTGGTGATCAGTTTCATTTCGATGGTAAAGAGTTCTGCACAATTTGGATTCAGGTAGATGAATTACTTCATACGTTGACGCTTTAGATGTATTAGGGGACATTTCCCAGATTTTCCACTCCCATTGCTCTTTTATATCGATAGGGATCAGTTAAAACTAAAGTTTGGAACAAGAATGCCTGCTTTTCACTCTCAAGCAGTGACCATTTTGCCTCACTTCCACGCACTTTTCTCACATGGCCCCCTTCTGAATCAGACAAAGACGTCATGCGCAAGAACATGCAGACACTTTTAACAAGCAAATCTTATATCACTTAGCTCTATCTTGTGTCAAAAATCAACCCTCCAATCCTTAAAGTCCCCAACAATTTATTAGTCGACAGTTAAATACATTTAGTTAGTTATCACACCTCTACTAAGTGCAAGACACACAAAAGTATGCCTGCAGCCTTTGCCGGTTACCATTTCTACCTTTAAGAATCATTTTGTAATTCAACACGCTCTACTTTATTGAGTATGCACATTAAACTGTAAATTACGCATAAAAATGCACGTTCGCACAAGAAAGTACATAAGGCCTCCAAAAAACTACACAGTTAATTAATATTTTCCTACTAAAATCTTGCGTTTGGCACTACACAAGATTTGTATCACACGAAACGCACTTGTTAGTTGGTCGAATGAATTTGTTCGAACACGCCAGGATTTTGCGGTGGAATTGCGCTGTTTGAGCTTCGTTTAAGTGTCAGAACTTCTCCGTGCCCTGAAAAGTACCAAAATGGTTGAGTTTGTAGGCCAACAGACTTCTGCATGCAAATCAGCGACGGAATAAAGAAAAACTGTATTAATATTTTTAAATTCATCTGTTTGAGGAATAAGGAAGATATGAAATAATTAATCCAACATTTCTTAAACATGTCATTTTTTGTTAAATTGAGAAGGCCCAGTTAACCAGAATTTTCCTAATTAATTTAATCCGCAAATATTTTTCATAATATACATAGGTGATCGGTGTTCATCCTGCTTCTTATCCACAAGATCACTCTTTCACCCTATCACCGTCCAGACAGAGAAGAGCCGAACGACTAACAAGGTTGATCGAATGGTTTCTCCTATATGTTCTCCTTCACTGCCACAGCAGTCGTCAGTTTCAATTTATGGCACTCTAAATCGTTATCCACGCACTCAGCATCGGAGTGGAATTTTCATGCAAAAGCAAAGCTGCCCCAATATACCGGTTAGAAGTCGATTTGCTAGTGGAGGCTGCACTATATGGGGAGCGCCTCGGACTCACCTAGGGGTTGCTACTGAAAATTCTACCGAAAGGGATTGCAGAACATCTCTTGCGGGTCTGGAAACAAACAGAATTTCTCTATGGAATCAGAAGTCGTCATCTTTAGAACGCCCAGAACCTCACCGATTTGACAGTTTGGGAAGACATGAAGATCAGTTGATTCGAAATTACGTCCAACGACATTCGTCCATTCATGGATCAAGGGCGCTTTTAGCTGGATCAGGGGGATCGCATATTTACTCACATTGTAAATAATTGCTTGCTGATTTTAATAAACGCGGACAATGCCGGTTGCGAAAATTCAGCTTTTGTTTACTCAAATAGCACAATAAGTTAGTTCTACCAGTAAACACGTGCAATTTGTTTTGGATTAGGTAGTACATATGCAATCAAAAATCAATGTGCGGTGGTTTTGTTGAAGAATTCAGTTTTTATTTAATTATGACTTGCATGCTTAGTCAATAAGTCATATACTTGTGAGTAGGTTAAAGTGAAAGTTAAAAGCAACAAGTCCAAAAATTTCAAAATCAAACATGAAAAAAGGGCATCATTAATTTTGACATTTCACTGAATACAATCAGAACGCATGATTTCAAAGTTGACAAGGTATCCAATGACAAGCAAATGGAATGGCATTAGCGCATGGGTTGGTCGCTCTCAAAAGGACCGTCTTTCGCCGCTCATTAATTTCATTTTGCACCTCACCTATTTTGCAACATGCGACTCAGGAAAACTCCAAAAAAATAGTTCCTAGAGTTGCTCCAGACAGCACGCCATCGACATCCATCAAGTCTAAAGGTTATTCCGCATCTGCTGTTGCATTACTTTTGTAGTTAAGCAAGGTGTTACTGATTTTTGGTACTCTTCCATAATCATCGGTGGTGTCGCACTCACAGGATTTATCTTCTACTTTATCGTAAATGAGTTATTTTCTAGCCAAAGTCCAACACGTGTTTACGAAGAAGCTCTAAAAATTTGCGTCTCTGATCCACGTGTTCAAGATATGTTTGGAACACCAATAACCGGATGTGGAGAATCCAATCGCAGGGGAAGAAGAACTCATATTGCGTGCGTTCACTTTGCTTGTGAACCAATTTTTGATGTCACTGGGAGTAGCTTTGGACTAATATTTGTTTTTCAGGTCCAGTGAATGGGTGGATACGCATGGAAAGAAACACCTAGCTATGCGCTTCTATTTAAAAGGAGTTTACGCTTCCGGTACAGTTCGACTTGAACTTTATGAGGTTTGTTTTGAAGTACTTTGATCTTTGTTCCCCTTTAGAAGCGCTTCGCTTCATACTGTTGCTTTTAATATTTAGACGGATTCCAAAGAGCTGGTATATCGGTACCTTGTTGTAGAAGAAGATGGTTTATCGCGTCGTCAAGTGATCCTTCGACCTGAGGAATCAGGTACAACTCCAACTTCTGTTCTGCCACCTCCGCCGCCTCCATCCACTCTCGAACCATTTGACAAGGACTCCAAGTGAAGAAGTGTTAATTTTTCTCCAGGTTTTCGGATAACCCAATAGCTATGTGTTCTTTGCTTTGATCGAAAGGACAAATTTATCTTTATCGAATTCTATTCGTCACGGTCAAATAATACTTTTGATCGGCTGTCAGATTTTAATAATTTTATCGAAAGATGGGATGATACCTTTCGATATTCTGTGGTGCGTTTTATGGCGTTCTACTGAAATGCGGAATGGTTCTCTGTGAATTTTTCTTGAAAAGCATTCTTTAGTTTGCGATCTGACTTTTATAGTAGAAGCATTGGGCAAATTCGTCTTATTAAAACGTCAGGTTTTGTTTCTTTAGTTTTTGCAAACCTAGGATTAAATGCTTTTGTAGATCACCACCTGTGCTAACCTAGATTTGCAACGGCTGTGAGAGGAATAGTCTTATGTCCAGTGTTGCGTAGCCTTCAAACCACGCCTGGACTTAATCAGCTATGCTGAATGGTGTCCTAGGAAGAGATTTTGCGTCATCAGCTTCGTGCACGTCTCTGGTCCAGCTTTTTCGGAACTTAGGTTTAAGTGTTGGTCAGCTCCCCGGTCTGGTGAATTTAAACAAACAACGTAAGGCCTATTCGATGCTATAAATGTGAATGGGAAGGACGCAGTAAAGATCGAAGCAGGGATCAGCACCAGGTGTATTTGCACGTCAGCACGAGGTCTTCCAATTTCAAAGTTGCACTCGTTATAGCAGGAGTAGCAAAGAAAGCTGAAAAGCACTTCTTTCGGACCCAATCACAGCGTGGGTTCTGACCATATGAGTAACTCAGAATTTCTCTCCCGAATCTGATTCACGCTAATGCAGGCCTCCAACAGAGACAAATGCAGTCCACACCTTTTCATTTTTTTTAAGCTGACCGCGCCTAATTTTCTATCGAAATTTAAGGGTATAATTTAGTCATCTAGCAAGCTCCCGATTTCGGTTTCTATTTTGAAGTCAGGATAAGTTGCTGGTTTAGAGGAATCAATCTCATAAGCTCAGTGATTAACTTGCTATTTATTCCCTCGAAAGAGCCTAATGAAAGGTTTCATCAGTGAAAATTATTGAATTCAACTGCAGGAATTTAACTGAAAATTATTATTTCCACAATACTTTTTAACTGACTTCTGGTTAAAATGTTTACTGTATAGTTGACCGATCAGCAGCAGATCCAACCGTCAGTTCCTTGTGTTGTACTTGCTAACTTCGTCTCTATGGCGTCCACAAGTAAATGCCAAAGAACTTGCGTCAAAAAGACTCCTAGAAATGGATGGAAGAACTACTCGCATGTTTGACTTCCTCACCACTTTCTAATTGAATCGTAGCTGGTAGCTAATAGGTGCTCTGGGCGCAACTGAAAATGGCCATCAATTTCTTGCTAGTTTTTTCATAAGACGGTTCAGTAAACCTGGCCAACCATGTGATCTCCTAATCCAGTTTATCTCACAGAGAGACACTGAGTTTTCAAGCTTGAAGGACGGGTAGAAGTGGAAAATGATGTTGGCTAGTTCAAGCACGAACTTCTGGACTGTCGTTAGCCAAGGCGACTCGAGTCTCCGCGTTTCAGTGGCTGATTCTCTTCTTGAGTTCTTTCCCACTTTTAAATTATCTTGTAAGTGTCTCTGTGTACTACGCTTTGGTTTTTATAGTTGCATTAACTAATTATTAACATGGGCAACTAACACCGCTGAAATTACCCTCTTCGCGAGAGAGTGTACCTGGTTGAGAATGGACAATAAGGCTCAAAAGGTGGTAGACAAATGAACCATCTGCCTATTGGAAAATAAATGCGCACTCAAGTCAAATTTATCAATTTTGTTGCTTGCCGAGAAGATCTGGAATTGATTCGCAGTCCAAGCGAAATATCAAAATTACTGCGTCAGTTGAAAATATCCATGTTGTGATTAATTAGATGCCTGATTTAATATAGCCTCCAAGTCTTTCTGTTCATAAAAAAAATGCTTTTTGGCTTCTCTTATTCTATGGATTTAACCTTCCATTGTCTGCTTGCATAGTGTTGTTGCTAATGCAAATCAACGGCCTAATTAAACATTTTGACCTCCGCAAGGTGTAATTAAATTTGACTTCTGCCTGTTTAAGGAGCTTTTGCTAATTCAAGTTCAATTCCACCTGGATCAATTATTGACAAGAACGAAGAGAATGCGCTTTCAAATTCAATTAATTTGGAAGAAATCGCAAGACTTCTCCATTTTCTGATGATTAATACTGCATTGCTGTACAAGTTTTCAAAAAGCTTTGAGCACAAATAATTTGATTTTTGGTTTTAAATTTTATTTGAGGCTTATATGTTTGTCCCTCGACATAAATTGCAGTATTTATTCCAAATTTGAAGCGATGTTACTCACTATAAATCAGTAGTTGTCAAAAGCTAGAGTTTAGGGTTACCCCTCACTTGGACTTACTGGCAGGAAATCCAACACCTTTCATTTACCGAACTTAATGCACTTTTGAGCGGAATGAAATCAAAATTCATGATGGACTTTTCTGATTTACGTACAACTCTGAAATTTGAGAAGTCCTTAGGTCAACTCAACTGAACTTAATATCCATCCAATTTGACTATCATTCTATGATTTCCACGTTTTTATCTGTTTCATTGCTTTTGAACATCTTCTATTTTACTGTTTAATATTGAGCTAAGGTAGTCTTATTCGTGTTTCGATACGTCGCCTCCTCGCATTAAAATAGAGTCGTTACTATGTACAAAACGGTCCAGTTTGCCATTAGTTATGATGTGCTTGCAGCTCGGTGGGGCGGCCTCGTTTTTTTCGCATTCAGGTCCTTCGCTTTGTTTAGAAAAGCAAGTTGATGAGTCAGTCCACAAGTGTACTGTCGCGTGGCTGCCTCGAAAGAAGAGGTGAACCAATCACCATGATGCTAGTCTGCTATTGGCCGAGCATCAGACTAGCAAACGCGACCAGCAATAAAAGAGTACGCACATGTGGATGTCGTTTCATCCTTACGCCTTAGCAGTCAGGTTTGCGCGTGTTCGTGCTAGGACGTAAATCTGCACATTAGTGCACACGTTTACATTGCAGGACGAAAAGGGTTAAATAAAATGGCCGCCAATTCAACCTCGAAATTATGCCGACGATTATTTCAGGATTCTGGACCTCGTGTTTATATTCAGCAAAGTCTGGATCAGCTTCTCCAACGCGACCAAGAACGATTTCGTGCAAGGTGGAATTTCGATGTTAATAAAGCTTCCTCTTCTACTTCTTGGAAAATCGTTACCAACCCTAAAGCGTCTTTCTACACTCGGCCTCCTCGTAAACTGAAGGCTAAGCGAAGGTTGACGCCTTCAATGCTTGAAAGTTTGCACTCGGAGATGCAGACGCCAAATAAAAAATGCCTCTCTGGTTCCTGCCTATTTGGCCAAGTTGTCTTCGACTTTTCTTCACCCCAAGTGGAAAAAATGGAGAACACTATGTTGCATCCGGAACCGACTCAACAGCGTGCTGTCATAGTTTCTTCTCCCACCAAATCTCAGGACGCATCTTCATCGAGTGCACCCCTTTTGGCTGATCCAGTTTTCAAAGTCCCTCCCGTTACCAAGGTATTAAAGAGAAAGTCCAATCCCAGGATGACAGGTAAGAGCTATTTCAGCTTTTATATGATTGATGAATTGTGTTCATGACTAACAATACGCATACTCTTGGATACTTAGACTACTTCGTTGTGCAAAAGCGACCTAGGGATTCGATCAAGTAACGTCAGCGAGTGGAACCTGAAAATCCCAACGATTACATCCGACAAGTCGTCGATTGACAGATAATTGTAATCTGTGCATAATCACCTGTTGGCTGCTATTAGCCAGGACATTTTCATTTTCATCGTGTCAGCTAAACTCCCTTTTTCTACAGGCTGAAACAATTCCTTCAAATTTTTATACCCTTGTGTTGTAATCCCCACCTCACACCTTAGATGCTTAATGCCTAGATTCTTATACACAATAAAACACAGTTTTAAGTTTTTTCTTTTCTGGTTTTATTTAGACAAGTTGGTCCTTTGTGCCTAAAAGCTACTTTCTTTTAGGACAAATGTTGATTTGCTCCATGGACTGGCGATCACAATCCACTTTCGAATATCAGTGTAACTGATTTAAAAATAAGTTGAATATTCGAGCTATTTATCCTTTCCTTTTGCGGTCAGTGGGGGCATTGAAAAGCTAGATTTTCCGATAGCTTTCTTTCCACTCCTTAACCCAGTTGATCATAGTGCTTGATTGAATTTCCGTGCTCCAACTAGTTACAGACAGCTTGACTTGTTTTGTTACATGTGACACGAGTTGGAAGCTAAAAATCGATATTTAAGGTTATAGTTCGTGCGCAATCGGCTTAGAATTAAACTGCGGAGCTTGACAACGCGAGCTTAGGCCGACCAATCAGAGGGCAGTGATGGGGTCGCAAAGACTTGTTTATGGGCATCCTCGTGGCCTGTAGTTGCCGTATACTACCCAGACTATTTCCGCTGCTAGTTCATCTTCTGACTTTGCATGGTCTCCGGGGCAAATGGCATGGATACTAGTGGCCATATGGCATCTGTGCATGCACTAACAGGCTGTAAACGACTTATGTATGCTGTTCCAACTTGCACAAAGCTGTTTCTTGAAAACATCATGTGATTGCAGTTATGCTGCATTTACATAGAATCTCTGAAAAACAAACTATTGAATCAGTTATCGGCTTTAGTAGAAGGAGAAAATCTACCTTGAAAACCGAATAGTTTGGTTCAACCGTTTCCATGCTCAACATACATTCACCGATCCGGGGGTGCCTAAGAGTGCTAAAACAAAGCCTTGGATCCCTATAAGTGGACACAGCTCTTAATGTTTGCCACCTGATTGGTTTGAACTCGTTGGGCACAAGCCTCAACTTAGTAAAAAGCTGAAGCTATTCGACCACACTGTTAATCTAATAAATTTTGTTTTATTCCTCCCCACCCTTTAGGGCAAGTCCCAAGGCCTCATTGGGGGTACAACAGAAGTACAAATAGCTTTTATAACAAGTAAGCACATAAGTTAACACAGAACACAGTAAAAACGTCTGTTGACGCCTTCGGCTGTTTGGTCTCTTCTCTGGCGTGGCTTCGTCATACAGGTAGCAGTTCAGCTTCGTAGTGGCACCTAGTCCGTCGTCGTCCATCTTCATGTCTCCTACCAGAAATCTTTCGAAATTCTGATGGAGACTTCGTGTTTTCCACATTCTGGTTTGAAACCATGAATCCGGTTAATTACATCGTGCCTAGTGTTCCAAGCTGTAAGAACTTGTACTTCTGTTGGCATTATCTAATTTTATACGTCCGGAAGGTGATTAGTCCTAACCGGCCACTCTACTAAGTACCAGTTTAGCGGCATAATTTTTTTACTTGGTCTCATCTCGGCCACTTTTGTTCAAAATTCGTTGTAATCGGGGTCCTTTCGGATATGGGCGACCACCTAGTTTTATTTGATTTGCAACCTCCTGATTGTGATCATTCATGTCTCATTTATTACGTCAGTATTTATATTTTTAGTCAGCTATAGTGAGTATCATGAAAGAGGGAATTTCGAACCCCACTATCAAATATCAAGTATGCGGCTATAACCATAATTTATGTGAATCTATGTGAATGGAATTAGGGAATTCACTATGGTAACACATCATAATACCTTTTCATCTTATTCCTTTACTATTTCTGCCTCCTTAATTTATGAACGAGTCCATTTGGTCGACATCACAAGCTTCTTTAAATCACATTGTTGAAAGAGACATAAAACGCTAGAATTCTGCGTGGCTACATGAACACAATGACCTGTTAAAGCTGTTTGACGCATTTTTAACGGATTTTTTTGTAACTAGTACAGCTTACATCTTTGAATCATTTAATTATTTCCGCAAATCAGCTCTGGACATCGGTATATGCTTTTGGGAGAATCGCTCGCTTCCTGTGTGTTTTCAGAGGCTACTCCCTGAACAGCAATGAGCATGAAGCGGACGCTAAACATGGCTATCTATGAGTAGATGGCATACCGCGGTGACTGGACAAGATGACTTTCAAGATACTTATCTGAAGGTATTGAATCATGAATAGTGTTTCTACCTACCAGAAGAGTCTCAACTCGTAGATTATAATCAGTTGATTGGAGTAATTTAATGTTAGCGCTCATACGTGCCCTAAAATCATATTTTTTTTGGGAATCAAGGGGCGGTTTACTTTTGGCAAACGGGGTATTAGGATTTGAAACACAGCAGTAGAAATACACGCGAAGGAATCTACCATCTTATCTTGCCATTTGTCCAGAAACCGCTAGGCTGTACCAGTGTCGTTCGTGAAGGTTACTATATGCTCTACCTTAAAATTACGCAAAATTATTTGATTTGGGAGATATCCTTTAACATATATTAGCTATGCTGCAGCATCTCGTTTCTCAATGAAATTCGATTCTTCTTGTGATGTTTCAAGCGAGATTTGTACAATTTCTGGACCCTTTTAACTCATAGTCAATTCATACGCCGAATATCTAAATCTGATGTTGTGCAAAAAAAATTGTACAACATCACGACAAATCGATGACTATAACAAAATAAGATTGATCTATCTGAAATCTAATTTGCGAAATTGTGATAAATCTCGAACACTGTACAATTTGAACTTAATTTAAATGATATTATTAGTTTATGATAGAGAGAGCTTTAATTATATCTTAAATACGGTTGTAAAGGAGAGATGAGAGTTCAAAATTGGCCTCGAAACTTACAACAAACGTCCATAAGAATTCTCAATTCGTTAGCTTTGGCTTCTCAGACGATGGGGCATTTCGTCCCTATATAGGGCATGTTTAATCAGGCCAGGTATTATTCAGATAGTGGCAAATTATGAATCATTTGCATAAATTAGGATTCTTAGGCTAATTAGGAATCAGTAGGGTAACAGGTCACTCCAGCAGTAACTAGTTCCTGTTGCGCAAATAGTGGTTTATTTAAGTCCTTGATACTAAATTATTCAATAAGCATGCGCTTGACCGAGGACCTTTGGTTTTGTGAGAATGTACCAAAAGTAGAACCTTTTTGCGTCGAAGACTGTACAAATGGCACCGGCCCCCCTAAGAATGTATATTTAACCTAGATATATAACCACGTGGACTCATTTGATATATTCGCGGAAAACCATACGCAATGAACCACGATTAGGTTAGGTTACTTCGTGCTTCGAGATGCAGCACTTTAATCAGTCATGCTTGGATTATAACTCAGGATCACGCATTTACAATCGATTAGCGGCACACAATTGGCACGTGCCTAAATCTAAAGTAATCGAAACAAGTGCAGCAGCTTTCGCGTTACAGGGGTCATACTTGAGTAGGTTCGCGAGCATCGACAGTGCTTAATGGGGCCTAGATTTTCGATTATACACGCACTTCTAGATTGTCGAATACTTAAATTAAGCCTTCAAATAGTTTAAATAACGTTTCGACCATGAATATGATGAACAAAATAGGACGCTGTTTGGTCTGGGTTAACAAATTCCTCATTAGAAGTACAGGAACATCTGCAGTAGGTTAAATTATCTAAAACGTATGTAACAGACATATTTGACCGTTTTTCTAGCATATTTGCTTAGGCCACTTGTGTATATCGCACGAAACCTCTCGCATTTTCAAGGGACCGGTCTTTAGAGTTACACCCAAGCAGAAACTCATTTAAAGTCCTATTTATTTCCATTATAGGACGCATAGCAGAAGTGAGTTGAAATATCTGGTACTTTTAAGTGACCCAATAAGTGGCGGACTTAGGAGGTCGCGGATCCATTTTTTTTCAGGCGAATAACTTTTAAACCAAAAAATACCGCGTTATCGATTGCCCCAGGATCAGGAAAAGCGCAACTTTGGTTGAGAGTGAAGACTAAAATCTTAGGCGATCCCCCACCCCTCCCCGCCACGTGCACACACGCTAACCTATGAAATTCGACCCAAGCTAGTGCTTAGTCATCAAACTCAGCCAAACCCACACAGCAGGTGCTCTGGATTTCGCAATTTTAAAGGCTACTTAAAATAGCTAAATAAATGTGCTTATTTACCACCCTGCGAAATTCACATCGCGAACAACCCCTTAAAGGAAAACCCTGTAGTTAGAAGGCTAGTTAGTTGAGGCAAAATCTTTTTACAATAGGGACTCCAGGAGCTTAAGGGATTTATTCAAAAGTTTCTACATACAACAGGAGGAAGAACAGGAAAAGGATGGGATTACGGAATGAATGTAGTGGAAGGAAAAGAACGAGAAGGAGCTGCCAGAGTCCATAACGGGGTGAGATGAAATATTTATGGAATGACGTATAGATGTTTGGAGGGGGACTACATTGCCGGAACTGCCTCGGAATCCTAAGATTCGCTCCGGACTTAACAACCAGGAAAGAAAATAACTCTTTACGCCGCTTCACCCTCCTCTTCCTCCTCAAATTCTCCCTCTTCTTCAGCGGTAGCGTCCTGGTATTGCTGATATTCGCTCACCAAGTCATTCATGTTGGACTCAGCTTCTGTGAACTCCATCTCATCCATTCCTTCACCAGTGTACCAGTGAAGGAATGCCTTCCTTCGAAACATGGCAGTGAACTGTTCGCTGACTCGCTTGAATAGCTCCTGGATGGCCGTGCTGTTACCCAAGAATGTGACTGACATCTTAAGACCACGAGGTGGAATGTCACAAACTGCAGTCTTCACATTGTTTGGAATCCATTCTACGAAGTAGCTCGAGTTCTTATTCTGCACATTAAGCATTTGTTCATCAACTTCCTTCATCGACATACGTCCACGGAACATGGCTGCCACAGTAAGATAGCGTCCATGACGGGGATCACAGGCAGCCATCATATTCTTGGCGTCGAACATTTGTTGGGTCAATTCTGGAACGGTCAGTGCTCTATACTGCTGGCTTCCTCGGCTAGTGAGTGGTGCAAAACCAGGAATGAAGAAGTGCAAACGAGGGAAAGGCACCATATTTACCGCCAGTTTTCTTAAATCGGCATTGAGTTGACCTGGAAATCTCAGACAAGTGGTTACACCAGACATTGTCGCACTAACGAGATGATTAAGGTCACCATAAGTAGGAGTAGTTAGCTTCAAGGTACGGAAACAGATATCGTATAGGGCTTCATTATCAATGCAGTAGGTTTCATCGGTATTTTCAACAAGTTGGTGAACTGACAGAGTTGCATTGTAGGGTTCGACAACAGTATCGGAAACCTTTGGTGAAGGTACGATAGAGAAAGTGCTCATAATTCTGTCAGGGTATTCTTCGCGAATTTTGGAGATCAGGAGGGTTCCCATACCAGAGCCCGTACCACCTCCGAGAGAATGGGTCATTTGGAATCCCTGGAGGCAGTCGCACGACTCAGCCTCCTTTCGAACAATGTCCAATACGGAATCGACTAATTCAGCACCTTCAGTATAATGTCCCTTGGCCCAGTTGTTGCCAGCACCACTCTGACCAAATACAAAGTTATCTGGACGGAAAATCTGACCGAAAGGACCAGCACGAACACTGTCCATGGTTCCAGGTTCTAAGTCAACGAGAATAGCTCGGGGAACATATTTTCCTCCGGTAGCTTCATTGTAGTAAACGTTAATACGCTCTAGTTGCAGATCTGAATCACCATGATAAGTGCCAGTTGGGTCAATCCCGTGTTCGTCAGAGATGACCTCCCAAAACTAAAGATGTAATAAAATGTATTATTTAGTTATTAGGTGGATAAGCGTTAGGTAGTAATACCTTAGCTCCAATTTGGTTTCCGCACTGACCAGCTTGGATGTGCACGATTTCACGCATTTCGACTAGTGATATAAGCGGAGAAAATAGCCACCGGATGAGAGGTTTTTCGCAGAATTATAACCGTTTCTAGGCCAAACACTGCTGTACGATCGATAACATGCAAAATCAATATTTCCCAACACGAGCTAATGCAGTTAACATGCTGCATTGTGGCTAATTAAGTGAAATATGTACAAATTGAGCTTAGCGACTCCATGACGTTTTAAAATGGGCTGAGCCTTAATTTATAAAAAATCTTCCTTAGAAAACTACTGTTTAAACATTTAACAGATACTAGAATTGGAGAATGTATCTAATAGTAAGACGTTTTCTAATGATGTGGTAGGTTTTGGGAAAAAAATATTTAACGAGACACGCCTCACGCGTTTTTTAAAGGTATTGTGATCTTACAGCTAATGAAACCGCATACAATAAGACAAACAGAGATGCTCCTAAAGCAAAAAGGTAAAAATATTTTGCATTAAAAATACAGAAATGCATTATAGTTCAGTATTCAATAAAGAAAGATGAAAATGGTGAAAAGTAAATAAGTAATCAAAATTTACAATTTGCAGTTGATTAAAAAACGTTTTATTTTTGAAGGTCACGGAATTGCATAGTAATTAATTGCGGTTAGTCAAATTATAGGTGAATAAGCTTGCCAAAAGCATAGCATGTATGATCGGGCTGAACGAAAGCTGATATTCACAGATAAAGAGGATTTTGGTCCAAACCTAGGTCCAGCTAGCTATTATGTACAGTTTGAATTCACGCATTGTGGGAGTGGTGGTTTCGCACCATTTGGTTCCAGTAGCCAAAGAGATACGATTTTCGATATAAAGGAAGAAAATCCTCTGTCATCCGCCACTTATGACCCAAAGCTGCCTTGCAAATACATAAAAGTAAGCATCATCCAGTAATATTGATGTTGATTAGTCACTTATTTATTGTCTTGATATGTTAGTAGTCTTATTCCATCATCTAATCCTTGTGTCACACAGAAATGGTGACACTAGTGCCATCCTATAAGAAGTTTTTCCAAATCGAAATCATCTGAATTCAAACAGTGCAATTTAGCAGTCAGAATACTTATCGAATGAGTATTTCAGAATGCTTTTGTGAGAATTTATTTGAGGTATTCTGTATCTGGAACTAGTATCAGTGTTGAGCATCAGATTTACTGAGAGCTGCCTTTTAAATGGTGAAGCAGGATGATAGAAACCATACGATTTCAGAATCTCGTTATAAAAAGCTGGATTCTTTTCTCCTTCAAATTCATTTGAAGAGGTAATTTGAACAATTTTAAATTTAATAAATTTAACAGGAAGCACAACGTCAACGAAGTTTTTTTGACTCTTTATCAGCGCACATTGATGAAGTCAAAAATGTAATTACCTTTAGAAATTTTAATAGTCTCTTAGATTAAAGAGATCATCAGAATATTTTATTTGTTCCATTTTAAATTTTTGATAAAAATAAATTTTGAGTGTGAAATCCTTTTTTAAGTATTATTTACAAATTGAAAACGAAATTAGAGAAAATCGAATTTCCATAGATTCTCTTCCCATACGCCTTTGTCTTGTGCAGAATAAATTGCAGGCGCAATTCAATGCAAGTAATTGATTCCCTGAAAAAAATTACAGATCGTAGTTTTTTGTGAAGAATTGGGGAAAACAGTAGCAGCTATCTTCTCCAATAAGCGAAATGGGCTTATGAATATAAATACATCAACGATACATTGGACTGCCGCATGGCATTGACTCATTGCTGGCGAGATTCGCCTTGGTGCCTTGACAGTAAAGACGGCTGATAAATTCGGCAGCAATTCATTTATGAGAGCCTAATGTCTTTCCACGAAAGCAATAGTCCGAGGCATTAGCGAATACCCTTATGTTATAAATGCGCATGATTTTACTCCAATTTAGTGTAGTTCCGTCAGTAATCCAGATTGAAAAGTAAGAATCTATAGGCACTTTAAATACAAGTTTGCTTGAACCACATAGGGCTGCACATCACTCAGAAACAAAGAAGTCCGTTTTGAAGATCCCAAGACGGTAGTTCCAGGACCTGGCGCATATGAAATTAAATCCTATTGGTCGACACCTAAAAATGATAATTGTAAGCAAAAAGTAAGTTATGATAGTATTATATAAAGAAAAAAAAGGTAAAAGGTAAAAAGGTAAATTTCATCTTCAGAAACCTACTCGGTATGTGCATCGGACAGTTCCATCAATTACAGCGACACTGGAAGCCCACGGCTACGAAGCAAATACATTTGGACAGCTTGAACCGCGGAAGGTAGAAAATACTTACTACGGAGATGGGATTTATCCAGTTAAAGCAAAAATGTGCGAGAAGTACTCGGGTTGCGGGTGGAGCCTAAGGGTACGGCGACAACTTTTTTTAATTTGTTCCTTTTTAAGACAGAACGAAGAGATTTACATTGTCCTCCTAACGATTTCCCTGGACCTGGTGCGTACACTACAACCTTGCATGACGAGTGGGTTCATATTGTTCTGCAAGCTCTGAAACGAAACCGCATTAACTCAAGACATGTACTCAATGTTCCACGCGCCATAGAAAAGTTCATTTTGGATTCACAACGCGAGGTGAGTTATTTCGCGTTTTTCTGTATAGTCAAATGCAGTCTGCCTGGCCCTTTATCAACAGTACATTGTGTTTATAGAACATACCACCACCTGGCTCCTACTTTGTGGAAGGGGATCAGCCGACCCATTTGAACTCACTAAGACCTCCGTTTGCATCTTCTGAAGTAGTAAGATGTAAAATTCAGTTGGATTTTCAGACTTGCGGAGCCCTGTCATTCCAGATATCTGATAGTGTAGATTGAACTCATCGTAATAAATAGAAAGCCAAAATCGAATCCGAGCCAAAGGTAAATGCGAATACCCAGACTTCGCCTCGTTCCTAGTGGTTAAAAGTTCATATAAAGTTATCAGTATTCGTTGACATTCAAAACTCTGTTTCGGTTAGCTTATGGTTCTACTGTAACCATTTAAGTAAGTTATTTAAAGTAATTAAACCAAAAAATGCGTTTACGATCGGTGATCTTCACTCTGCATTATGCAACTCTGACCAACACTATTAACTTTTTGGATCGTTTTGGAAAAAGTGGGTCTTTTGACGCATTTCCTTGAACATCATGGCTTTCGGATGCTGATTAGCTCGTTTCATCACCATTAGAACGCGAATAATCCTAACCTTGATCGAATCGCGGGACGAATCCTAAAGGAATCACCATGGACAACTGAAAAGACCATGAACTATTAATTTTATTATTCACTTTTGACTTGAGGTTTCTTCATGGAGCTTAAGATTCCACAGATATTTAAGTATAGGGGAAACTGCCTTTTAGAGTCCAGTTTCTAGTTTCCCCATTCATCCTAACTTTTATCAGAATGAAAAATGTACTCATTCAAGTTAGATGCTTGACAAACCTTGATGAATTAGTACGCAATTACAATACTCGCTGATAAAACCGCAGATGGGTAAGGCGTGAGTTTGAAATGTCGTGATTTATTTAGCCTTTCAGTTAGGTGTAGATTAAGGGTAAGTTCTAAGCGGTACTTATCAAGTTTCTGGTTTAAAATAAATATACAATAGGATCTTAAGGGACCGTTTCCTATAGGACTTTAAGCAAACTCCCATTTGATCATAAAAGATATCATTACAAAATAGATGCGTTTACAGTGGCCTTTTGAATAATTCGGTACATTTTCCATACCACTGACAGTAACTTTACTGAAATTGAAATGATCTAGGGACGTTCCACTTGGTACAGTTCTCTTCTTGAATCCGCGAACTGATATGAAGCCAAGGATTTGTCAACCACTTAGGCTTTGAGTTGCTTTTAACCAGCACGAGTTTAAGGGGCTCTTGAAAGCCCCCCAATGCAGACTTTCTGATTTCGGGTGGTGTAAATCATCCCTTAAAAAAGGTTAGTCTTAGGACTTTTCACCTTGAGGCGTACGCCTTCGACAATTAGTTTTTCCACACCATTCCGAAATTGCCTGATAATCCATCCTGTCTAGACAAGACAGACAATCAAGAACTCATCTTCCAGATTGTGTTCCACTATTTTTGCATTGATTTGCGAAAGGGCTTGGAACTTGGTAATCATAAAAATCTGGTAAATTAAACAAGGGCATACTCTAATGTTAAGAACAATAGAATGAGAGCTTTCTTACCAAAGAGTCTCCAGCGTGCTTTCTTTCTTTTGAAATTGCACTTTATTAAAGACATGTTCCACCTTACAAAAGTTGTAAAATAAAGACAGCATCATTTCAAATTCACTTACGATGTAAAACAACAAATTACCAGATGTCAAGATGTTATATACCATTACTAAAGCATCTTACTTTTAAAAATCATTTTTTATTCTGACAGTCAACCGCATATGTAGTAATTACCGTGTTCTACGTCAGATTTTTTCTCTGAGATAATTTGATTTGTATATTTTCAAAAGAAGAGCAACGACGTCGATAACGTACCTTCCAAAATCACAATAACATGAAAATTTGTGTT
Organism: Moniezia expansa; assembly: GCA_019097775.1. NCBI lineage: Eukaryota > Metazoa > Platyhelminthes > Cestoda > Cyclophyllidea > Anoplocephalidae > Moniezia > Moniezia expansa. The sequence goes on from JADFDV010000068.1 coordinate 276,040, forward strand.
TGAAATAGTGAAAAAACAGAAATTTTTCAATATTTTTAATAGTTCGGTAAAATTTTGCAAAACCCATGCTCCGCGAGTTTAGTGTGAATTAAAAAAATATGCTGTTTACTTGCAGCGATTTAAAAATTTCGACCAAAATGTACCACCTCCCGGATCCTACGACATTGATAGCAATAAGCTTAACTCAATTTGTGTCCCCAAAAACAGGAAAAGGATTCCGTTCTCATCCACAGGGGTGCAGATTGCCGACACGAATTTAAATGATTTTCCGGGTAGGTTGAAACTACTTTATTTATATTTCTATCATTACAGAGTGCTAACTTATTAAACTGTGAAAATTTTATCGCTTCAGAGCGAGTCAGCTAATACCAAATGGTTAAAATTTGCGCAGTTTTAAAGACCGCATTTCGACAAGTGAATTGCACAAGGTCATAAGTTTTTAAATGATTGGCGTGGATCAGCGAATTAAATGATGTACTTACTAGGATTGAGTAGAGGCACAAGATGACGTAGGAAAACAAATGAAGAACAGAAACGAAATCGGTTTTTAATTCAAATACTCCAACGAAAGGGTTCTTATTTACACAAATAAATATAAGATGCCTAAAATTAAAACTAAATCAGTAGCTTTATTAGTTTTGGGCTTCAGGACCAAAAAATGAACTTCATTTGATGGAGTTTTGAAAAACCCACATTTCCATTAAATCGAATCTTCTTTAATCAACGCAAATTACAGAACCCACTTTGAAATACGAAGTAATTATTTCTTGCACTTGCATTTGAGCAGACGATTATCAATTTTCCATGCCGAAATATCTTGCTTGGAACCAATTTCGAAATTTCACTGATAGGGTGATGCTTGTATAATTCGTGAACTGGCGTGAGTTCCTGGCCAATGAACATGCATTCAGTGTTTCCTTTAAAATTTGAGTTCAAATCTGCCTACATGAAGCCCATTTGAGTTTTTGAAATTAGTGGATAAATGCGTGGATTGTAATGCACATGACGCACTCAGCCAGGTCTTGAAATGTAACCAAATCACTTCAAGCATCCTCTGCAAGAAATGGTCGCTCAGCCCCTGCCTGGGCGAGAATAAAGTTTAATTTGGCTACCCCTCAGAACCTAATACAATTCCTTATTCACCGGATTTGACAGACAAAACTGATTAATATCCACTTTGTGGCTGAAATTCGGATGTCTCAAGCCCACATTTAAGAGTATTAATAATGAAACGAAAATGTGTAAAGATTTGTTTTAAATATGTTATTTTCGTGAGAATTTGTTCATTTTGCATTTAAGTGTTATTGAGAGATCACCGGATATGTCAGAAGACCTCTATATGGCGATGCGCGATTGGGTAAAAGGCTGCAGGAGGATTCGTTTCACTGAAATAGCCTCACTATATTTAAAACTGATCGTAAATTCAGTAAAACCCTCAGAGGTTTTTGTGCGCATAAGTAAGGTTTAGAATTATGAAAGAGGGGTGAATTGATTGAAGTATACCTACTGTAACGTATTTATTTTATTTAAGAAAATTTAAGCTTGTTAGTAAAATTTAGGTGCAAAAATGGTAAAAATAGTTAAGTGACATTTGTTCAGCAGGTTTAATCGTACTTTTCGAGAGACAAGCCAACTTATTAACTTTATTCGAATATAAAAGAGGGGAGGCAAGAGTGTTTGACTAGTTAGGAAGGGAAGCTGTGTTGTTTGACGAAAATGGAACAGCTACTGATGTCTGGGTTTGAAATGATAAGCCTTTCGTACTCTTGAAGTAGATTACTTTTCTTTTTTTCTGACTTTAATGAATCAAAATAAACCGAGACGTTTGTGAAAGCAAATGTTTGGGGAGGAATCCCGACAGTTGCACGTTTTCACTCCAAAAATAATCTTTATTGGACTATCGGATTCAATTTTTAATGATAGTTTAATTGCACATTGCTATTGGGTGAATGTTGCGAGATTACTGGATGTTGGTAGGTGCAACCGATTAAATACTAAAGCGGAAGAAGGATGTGTTTGATAACACCATCGTCTCCACTAAGTGGTTAGATCGCCTTTAAATTTGACTCAAGGATAGTATTCAGATCATTGCTCTGAGTTACTAGTTATTTTTTAAGTGATCCTTAACAGTTTCTCTTTAAGCGTTACTTGAGTCCAGTATGCTTTAACAGCCCGAGTTTTGTCCTCTTATTGATTTCCCTACCGTCGTTGCTCTCATCCTATAAATTAATCTAGGGAAGTTCTCTTTATTAACGAACCATTTAATATCCTGGATCCTATTGAATTCCGTTCGACTGATTTGTTCAAAATTAACTGATATTCTACTCGGCAATACAAAAATCTAAAATCGCTCTGATGGAATCTGCAAAACTAAGCCACATTCACCATTCATGAGTCCCCTTAAAAATATTAATTCATATGGCACTGAGTGTTTCTACGACGTTCCAGCTTTTCACAGTGGTCTCACCTCACCTATACAGTCAACCAGTATAGCGTAGATCAAACAAAAGAGAAAGTAAGGTATTCCTAGGACCACCATGTTTACTACAAAGGCCAAAATTTATTTTATCAAACATTGAAGGGTTGTTGTATCCGTCCAAAATATGAACTCAGTGACTGTATGTTCTTCCGAATCATACTAGTTGAGAGACGTGGGAAATTGAAATATATACAGTTCTGAACCAAATGAAAATGATCTTCCTGTCCATTTTAAAATATCACGCAATTTTCTTTTTCACTGACTAATGAGACTGTTGTATTGAAACCCCCATGATATCACTTATCCGAGTGACTGGGAACGTAACGCCCCTTTCCGTGCCCCCTCCGTCTTAGCGGTTTGATTTACGTGATGATTTTCGCATGGTGCGCTCGGACACAGGAAGATGTTGTTTTGATGGGGTACCTACAAGTGTGTGGGAGATTTGGCGCCAACAGACGCGAAAACGAATAACAGCTGCGCATAGGTGCCTTTGTGTCAGGACGATTAAATCACAAATTCAGGGAGAGGGGGGAGACCGATCTTCCGAGAATAACGCCCCTCGTAAACTGAAAGTGTAGGATAATATGGAAAACATGGGATCAGAATGTCTGTGGCGCCACCCATGTTGGTAGAAGTGTTTTATGAATTTTAGCCAATCGGTAGATAAACATAACTTACATTGAAATCAAGTTTTTGATCAAATCATAGGATAATTGAGCAGGTCAATACAGTTTATGGAGTTTTGGTGACATCTGATTATCATGGCTCATTTATTAAAGCTTTTTAATTAATATTTAATCAACTTAAAGGATATCTAAATTCAAAAAATCAAATGAAATGGAAACATTTAATTGATGAAGGTGATTCCGGTAGTACTCTGAAGCTACACTTATCGAACAATAAGCAACCAAGCCCAACCCTAGACAAGAGACTTCAACAGGTATGTTAAGAAGATGCAGCAATCGTTCTTTTAACAAATTCTCTGGCTCTCGTCAAGATCGAAGTTGCTATTCTATTGAATTACCACTTCAGAACAATCCCACCAGCATTTTTCATCATATTTCAGAATTACCCCATACAGAAAGCCTTTCATTCGAACTCGCCCTATAGAACAGTGTTTTATTATCAAGTCGACAAATACGTAAATGACTTAGGTCCTCAAAAGCCTATCACCATAAAACGGTAGCGCATAAAAAACCAAATTTCGATATCTTTCATTTGAAATCGAGGGATTTAAAGCATATAAAAAGCCACTTTCCGCGTACTTTGATCGATTACAATCTCGTATCTGCCAGTTGAAGTACAAGATAGTGGTATTTAAGTCATTTTTAACAAAGCTAACTAAAGCACCTTCCTCCTTGATAAGAGACAAAATGTTATTATCAGTGTCCTTCTTCTGTCGACCAACAGCAGCAACGGACCATGCTCGGATCACGTTATTTTTGTTGACATTTCATATCTGGCTGATGTCATTGTTTGGTGGAGTGGTAGCCCCATAATCTTTTATACAGGATCGTCATTCTACATTGGCGTTTTTACCACTTATGTTAACCTGTAATGATGTGAATATAGTGAGCTTCAGGTGATCATGCTCAGTTCGCATTATCTTATTTTTCGGTAACCTCACTGACATGAACCAGGCGTAGAAGTACTACAAGGATGAATTGTTGAAACGAATTTGGCTGCACTGAGTCAAAAATTACTACCAGAAACCTATTTTCTAATTTAGAATGATCAGCAAAGTTCTGACTGACGGGACAGCTATAAAAGCAGGGAAACAGTGACCGACTTTTCCTCTATTCAGTTATGATTCATGGGAGGTTTTTCCCAGATTTCCGGTCTTCATTTAGTTAAAGGCTAGAATCAGAAAACCAACCATGGGCAGATGCGAAAAAATTCACAGTTCAATGGATCTAGTTGCTTTACATTTTGAGCAACTAGCACTCAAAATCGAATCTCTCACCCAGATGGTCCTTCATTCGTATTTTGCTCAGTTGGATTGGCCAACATCCCATTCCCTTTTTTATATTCAGGAGTAACTTGAAAGCAACCACTCATTTAATCATGATTAGAATATAAAGGCGATTAATGGACGCCCGCGATCCGCCGGATGACACTGGTTCATTATCCAACAGTGTTCATCTAGGATCATAGTGATCGCCTATAAAATTTGGCGCTGATCGACAAAGAGATATTGAAATGAAAGGGCATCAACCACATTTCTTCCTCTATCCGCATATTTACAGTCAGAGGACGCTTTCGTTCAGAATGGCTGGACACACAAGGTCATCGACACCATTCCTAATTTTGAAAGACAAATTTTTAATTGATCTCGTTGTTGCTATTTCTTTTTGCCATCCTAATCTGCCAAAATAGTCAAAAAGATTAAATAATTTATTTTGGAACATTTTTCTTGATCGCAAGCACTTGCTCAACATCAATAATCCTGCTTTATCAAAAAATCTCTTAATGTTCTCATTAGCATTCATCCATTTCTGGTGACCGTTTCTCGCACTCTTCTTTAATAATCTACCCATTATTCCATCCTGTCTTAGCGAGTTCAACAACTAATCGGGGTGTTAGAACACCATCAATTTCTAAAAAAACAGCTAGATTTACTGCAGTGAGGTTATAGGATGACGATATTATTCCATACTACTACGAAGGAACGAAGACCGTATAATAGGCTCATGTAAATATTTTTTCAGATTCATTGGATCATGTATTACCAACTTGTACCAAACTTTATTTTGGAAAAGAGATAAAAGCCTGAAGGTAATACAGAAACGTTTTGATCTCCTCGAACGAAACAGAAAAAAAGTTTCCAAGTACAAATGCGACCGAAGGTGCTGAAACATTATCTATACCCGAGGACTAATTAGATTTACCTCGAGGTCTAAGTAGTTGGTTGAGACACATTTTGATTGAAACAGTGGATATTTCGTCGGACTATTCAAGAGTAGTATTATAAAGTAATAATAAAGTTCAACATGCTGAAAACCATAATGTTCCTATTTCGCTTCTACTGTTTTCACTTCCACATAAATTATATCGCGGGTAGTGGTCATACACCAGCCAAATACTTGTGGTAACATAACAGCTGATAGGACACAGTAAATGACTTTCCTGGCGCCAATTTTGACGGGCCAAATGAATAAATCTTACCCCCTTGCCTAAATATGCCTCGGGAAAAGCAAATCCCTTTTTCTTTTCCTACTTCTACAGGCGCGGACGTGCACAAGTCCGTCTTGCGATCTGTCGACTATAAGGCACTCTGTTATAGCTCATTTGATGGTGTCTTTAGTTGTTTAGTTATATTTTTCGAAAATATCTGAAAAAAATTGTACTTAGCAGTGAGTGAATCAACGTGGAGGGTATCAAGATCTATGAAGTGTCTATGGTCATTCTAATTATAGTTCAGGCAGTGTTTGAATAGCACTCATGGCAACCAGTCAGATCGAGCATTCTTGTGAATGAGATCAATAGAGTTGCTCTTAAGTGGTACATCGTGGAATGAAGAAGTCTTCGAATTTCTCAGAAATAAAACGAGACACATTTAAAGGAACACTTTTTCTGAAACTTTTCCCGTTATCGTTATATAGCGGAGGAAAAATCACTGACAGTTTCAAATACCACGCTAAAAATCACAAAAACTGTGATCAGGTATCAAGAAGACTATTTTGCCGCGGTGATACACTCATCTTATCTAGGCTGGTGTAAGAGATTTAATTTTCAAGCAAGATGATTCTACTTTAAACTAAGAATTTCAATTCAATAGCATTTTTCGACTCCCTGAATTAAAGGAAAACATGCTGGCAACTGTCCAAATTGAAAGAGTTGGCAAGCCGTCTTTCTACTGATCAGTGTGTTTGGTCAATGATTCGATGGCCTCATAAACCCTTTCGATACAAACGCGGTTGAAATTGCGTATGTTCTTTCCAATGGGAATCTCTATATTCCATTTCCATAATCTGATTATGCACATCTTATTAAAAGCTATCTTTTTAGCGCTATTAAAGTTTTATAAACTAAGGGGTTCTGGAAAGCTGAGTGGTAGTAACGTACGCGCAGCATACCCTTAGAAATTAGTATCCGTTTCAGTGTGAAAATAGATCTTCCGGGCATGAGCATTATCATACATGATGTCGATGAAAATCATATGACTGCTTAAAGTTTGCGGGAAAATAATCGTCTAGCTTTCAGCTTTGGGGCTGGTGGTTAACAAGAACTATGGACAGAATTGGAAGTGACCGACAAATCCCTCCAATTAAGTTAATGTAGTGTCTCGATGGGCCATAAAAATATCCCTACATGCTGCTTCTATGGCTGATTAATTGTATTAAACAATTTAGTATTTTCATTCATAGCAACTGTAAAAGGGAGCACTTAATTTTGCAGAAACATTCCCGATTGTTTCAGCACAAATAATAACACTCCTGAAAAGTAATGATTCAAGTAATTTACTATTTCATTCTTGTATTTATTGGAAAAACTATTAGCTTTACAGATTTAGTAAAATTTTGGACTCAACAAGCAAGCCTCTAGTAATGGCTTGTTATGGTACGACCCTAGATTTTAAAAGGCTTACTCGTCAGAATTTGCACTTATTAAGAGTTAAACGGCCCTAACATCAGTTTGTTGCTAATTCAGCAATAATCTTTAAATGAAGATTACGTAACCAAAGCAAGTTATTCAACAAATTTGTAGTGATAGTTAATATTCAATCGTTGCAACTGTCTGCTTCTTGAACTGTAGGTGGTTAAGTGTTCGTTAACCATCAAGAGTGTCCAAGCTAAAACCACAGCTGAGTGGATATTTGAGAAGAGAAATACTCATAGGACATTCGGAGGTTCTCGACGTTCTGTCCATTACACTGTGGTGTAAGTGTAAGATTCGGATACTAGAAAATGGAAGGAGATTGATCATCACAATCCCATGAACGAAAACAGCAAAATAGTAGGAATATGGTAGCCAGATTTATTGCTGGAATCTGGTCAGCAAAGGAAGAGATTATAAGTCATATGGACTGCCTAAAATACATTGAAGCCAAGAACAATGCTTAAACTTGCATGAGATGGTCTTGAATCAAGGATGAAAATAAAGTAGAATTCAGAATAAAACAGGTACTCTAGCCATTTAAAAATGGCGGCAACAGTTATTGTCCACATGCGAGAAATAAATGCGAAGACTGCACCAAAGGAAACCTTTGTATTTCATTTGCAGATCTCATTATTTTTATTTTATTTTAAAAGAATCGAACTTGTTGAAATTATGAAAAATTACCTAGAAACACTGCCAGTGACTGAGAGCCTAAAAATATGATGATTTTAATCAAAATTTCTTGAAATCTTTCAATCCATTTTAGGTCCATCCTCAGCCATACAGAATCCACGATTGCTGAATGCCTTCGATTCCCATAAAATTTAACTTCTATTCTTTTATTAATTAGTTATTAATTAGTATATTTAGTAGGAAACTCATCAGTACATCGTAGAAACAGCACTTGCAGCAGATGGTGCGAGAGTATACCCTAATACAGTCTACTAATTTGTTAAAATGCTCTGCAGGCCCAGGCAGCCACAAACTACCAAGTTTAGCCGAATTGGTCACCCGTCGAATACAAAGACGGAAATTAGGAAAATTTCCTCCCTTCGATTCAACCAGCTGCAGACATACTATAATCCCTGGTCAAACAAAACCAGTGATGAGCATGACTTATTTACCAAAATCAGTTCCTGCCAAGTGTTCTGAACCAGGAATAGTCTCAGCATTCAAGAAACCATCAGTAACTCGCCGAACTCCAAAACAGGAGGTACAGTACTATTTTGTTTAAATAATAATTGTTCAACACAAACGGTTTAATTCGCTACCTATCATGTGCGTATTGTTCAAGGCGTCCCTTCCTCTAGCGCCTTACTTCCAAATAGCTCTGAATTATGAGTATCGTCATGGCCAACCTTGCATCGATTATGAGAAAATAAACCACCCTGATCATTTTTACGAATCTTCTATTTTCCTGAAGTTTATTAGGCTCGCGTTCATTTTGAATTTATTTCTAGCTCGATCAAAGAAAAAGTAGAGAAACGTGGAACCATTAGAGAACCATGGCATATCCAGAGAGAAACTCCATAAAATTTAGAGAAATTATGGGGAAGAGCTCAACCATTCAATTAAGCAGGATTCGCCCATCCGTCAAAGTTCCACTTTCTAAAAATCGACGTTTTCCTCCTATCTTTCGTGTTTATTCTCTACCCTTCTGATACAGGCTTCACAGTGCAGAAATAAGGTCATTTCCATTATGATCGCAATGACCTATTAGCAATAGTTACTGGTCGAATCCCGCCTCCCAACCACCTTAGCATACCACAAAGAAAGACAAGTCAGAAAGGATACGGTGATTGCAGCAGTTCCTACTCAAACAGCTAATCATGGAGCATAATAATCATTTGCAAAGCCTCTGCGGAATGACTCGGAACAACTCACAACTCAAGAACTAAGCTAAGATAAATAAACAAGCATCTTGACCTTGACCAAAAAAAACAAATGTAGACATTTTCTTAGAGGTCGATGTGGGTAAACTATTCTGGCTTGTCTTAAACTTTTACTAAATATTTCCTCAATATTGCATAAAAACGTATCCTTTCTCTACCACCTTTCCAAGAGGTCTTAATATTTTGTTGAATTAACATTTCACATAGTCTTAACTTAAAATGAACTACTTGACATATAAGCCCAATCATCCAGAGTATTACAAGTTGGACAAAATGTGGCATAAAATGGATCGTTTCATTGCACAAGCGAATTTTTCTTCATTCCTCCTGCAGTAATTTCGCTATGCAGGAGTTTTGACTTTCGCAAAGTCGAATGAAAGCTTAGATACTCTCAAAACACAAGGATTTCAATACCTTAAAGTTTCATTGGATTGAGGTAGTAGCGTCCCTAGCATACAATTTACTGAGGCTGGCGATTGTTAGGATTCTCAGGGGGATCAATCGTGAGTAGCCAGTCACCGCCAGCCCGCTGGTGCAACCGTCCAATAGACATGGAACCTTTTAACCGCGATATTTGGTCTAGCTCCGAGGAATATTAAAAGTTGAGGGGTCAAGTGATTCGCGCATACACAGAGTGCCCCAGACGAAGTCTTTACTCAAACATGACCCTCTGCTGGGCCATTATTTTTTGCCAACAGTAATAATTCGAGATCCTTAGCTCTCAACAATTGATAGAGTGGAATTAAAGTTAAAAGATAAATAAGGAGATCAGACACTAAAGAGCACAGAGCCTCTATGAGTTTTCCTCTGGTAATATTTGCCTCCTCAAGAATCACTGGAAGACTCCGACGAAGCATGATTTGTTGACTAACAGCTCGTCAGACACTTTGGTCTATACCATATTTCCTTCTACCCCTCTCACCTTTATTCCCCTGTGAGGATAAATAAAGCGTCGCTATTTTATGGCTAGACTTGGTTAGCACATAATGGCCGGTCATTTCTATTCCTGTTTAGAGACCTCGTTAGCCACCAAAAGCCACAAAAACTGGAGAGGTTGGCGTACCTCTGTGAATGAGTCATTCTCAAAACATCTAAAATATCGAGCTTGACGTTAATGTCAGCTTGGTTGTGCACTTTTGAGCTCTTCGACTCAGAACTACTCATTCGATCTTCCTTTTGCAAATGAGTGCTTAATCAGTTAATCCAATTCGTTTCCAATGGGTTAGCAAGAATTGTAAAATCAACCGGGGTAGACGGTTTGCATTTGCATTTTGCCAAGAGGCTGGGAAAAGAAACACCTCTTCCTTAATAAACGAATCAGGAGCAAGTTTTCATAACAGAGACTCTCAAGCAAGTTACTCCAGAGTAATGATACTTAGATCCAGCCGAACCATAACTAGTGCGACTTTAAAATTAATTACAAATTGAAATTGCATATTATAACTCGTTCGTCATTAATTTCAAGCAAATCCCACCTCCGAACGCCTACAATGTAACGATGGCACACAAAGCAATAAAGGACTCCAAGAGTTTTCACGTTTCACGACAGCGAAAAAACAACGAAGCCTTTCTCTGCTCCAGTGAGCGCTTTACTCGGTTCGACCGGGATGTAGCAGGACTTTGCGCCAATCCAGGCAAGTTACGAAATGCCTGTTGTGATCCCAAAATGCATTTAAAGTGGTGTGAATAAGTCTGGACCAAACATTTCTATTATAATTTAGGTCCAGGAGCTTATTGTATCCAACGTGATCCTCAGCTCAAGCATGGATCCATAAAACGAACAGAGATTCGACTCAACGATACGATTGAATGTCTGCCCGGTCCAGCGGATTACAAAGTACGTTCAGTCTTTCTAGTTTCCGTCAATTTTGTGCTCAAGTCAAAGTATAAACAACGGCAGAGATTTCTTGCTCAATGGTTTTTCACGCTCTATTTAATGCTTATAGTTTCACACCTTGCGTATCTGGGAGGGATCAGCATTAAGGGCACGGAAGTCTCCTTTGAGGTCTTATTTCTTGTCGTTTCAATGGCTTATAGGGCCAGTTTAATTTTACTAAGAACGCTTTTCTATGGTTTTCGTTCACCTCATATGACTAGATTAGCGAAAGTGGCTGATTATGCTGATCGCTAATGGAGGCCTCTTTTCTTTCAACGTTTGATATAACTTGTGAAAGAATTCAAAACGCGTGCTAAAAAGGGTCGTTGGGATCCTATTGTGAAAGTCTACCAACAAGTAGAAAAGTCCACTTTCAGAGAGAAGTAGTACTATTTTTACCTGCTCAGTCCCTACCAATCGTTTGAAGTCTGCAGGTGAATCTTCAAGACTTGGCTAGTTAATAGTTTAAATTAGCAAGCTGCTTTTCCTCCAAAATTTGCGATTAAATGGGAAACAATTGGAATTCTTAAGGAAGAATCAATAGTTTGTGTCGAGTATTAGGAGGAGTTTTAACAGTTAATTCTTTTCTATGGCTTCGGCTTCTTAAGCGCCCACCCTGTATCTTCACCTAAGCCTTTTATCTCTAAGATCAATTTATCCATCATGTTCTCCGTGTAGCCCAGCCCTCGAAACCAATATCCTTTACATTTTACTTTAGTCTCTTCCTCAGTCAATACTTACTTGGCACCTTTTCAGGCCATACTCAGAAGATCCGTCAATCCAAATTGCAATGTCGCATGGGCGGTAGACTCTGTTTGTGGGCTTCATTTTAAAATGATCGTATTGAAATGATCTTGTGCAGCAGGGCGGTAAAGAATTACTTATAGCCTCAAGCATTCGTAAGTAATGAACCGAATTTGTCTTGCCTACCAAATAGGTAATTCTAATACTTCATACATATGTATGGTAATTTAAGTAACTGCAAGAGTACATTTCTATAACTACCAAAAATAGGACTGGCGATCTAAATGAAATCAATTTTGTCATGCAATGCACATTTTCTTGAAGCAAGCCCATCATGACTTGCCCAACTATATAGCTGTGAATCAAGCTTTATACGTCTAGCCCCGGCTTGACGAAAGTGGAATATTTATTTTCAAAGTGTTTTGGGCATCTGCATTCTGCCCACGAGCTTGGGTTCATGCAGACGTCTATCAATAAGCTGTAGATCCTGGCGCCAAAGGAAGAGTTAAGTCTTCCAGGCAAGCCTTGAGTGTAAATTGTGTTACAATTAATTGGATCAACGTGTTGCGAGGGGCACTCGTTAGCTCTGATGGGTGAATCGGCGTATAATCATTTCCATGTCGCAGTACTTTTCTCAATCTGATAGCCATGAAGAGTGACTACAGTTGGCGGGGTTTGGCACTAACTTTTCAATAGAAGGATTAGCATTCGAAAATAAGATATGAATATCATTTAATCTTCATCTTCACCTACAGCTATATAATGTCAATGAGCCTTGGTTTACATATTAGTGAGATTCGCTGATTTGAATTATACCTCAAATCAGGTCAACAAGTTTTCCAGCTAAAAACGGTTTATAAAATTTTGGTAAACCGCGACGGGCCACCCATTTAGACATTTGGCGCCAAATAACATCTGTCAATGCAAAACTAAACCTCCCTATCCCAGACATTTGTCGAAAAATTGCAGACGACATGGTGTGGGTGGTGACTGTTAGAGGTCAGACACTGCCTGGATGACTATGTGATCCCGATGGAAATGAAGATTACCACTGGTTGACCTCCTTACTGAAGGGGACTCTCGCCAGTTTGTGTTAAAGCAATATTACTGAAGCCAGACGCTGTTAGGTTTGCCAAAGTTGAGAATCGGAAATACGAACTCGGAAGTTATAAGCCTATTCCGGTTCCAGATGATAAATGCGGTTGGATTTGAATCACTACATATTCTGGGTTCAGTTATTTCCAGTTGCTCTCCATTGCTTTAAGTTCATAAAATTTGAATGTTCCAGCAGCAGTTTCAGTAGCTTGGAGTGCATTCATCAAATGGATAGATCAAATGGGTATAAATTTAAAGCGAAAAATCAAAATTGACCGTGAGGTTCCTTAAATTATTCTACTATTCATTCAGATGATCCACTTTTTTATGAAAAGCAGGATGGTGCAATCTGACTCTGTTGATTCGTTTTGATCATCTAATTTTCAAGGACTTTACGCTTTGGTAATTGTTCTTCAAAATATTGTTTCTCAGAGTCCTGAATTTTATGGGTCCTTGAAAATTATATCTAGCCTGACAGACGCAGATCAATTTCTGGTACTTGTGTAGTCCTGTATTCGATCTTCCTCCATTTTCAGCGGCTCTTTTTTTATCATCTCAGGCGCCATTATACATAAAGAGATGTAAAATATTGCATTTAAGTAAATTTGCCGTGGTACATGCCGGCAACTTCAGCGGTTAGCAAGAACGCGTCCACATTAGATTTCAACACTTAGAAATGTTATTTTTTTAAGTGTAGAACTGGCGTTGAAGGCCGAAAGCGTTCTATACACCATTAGCATTTTCGTACGCGAACTAACCAGACTGATTCCCTTTCCCCAACATGATTAAATTTGCTGAAGGTTGTACTAGGTTTGATAGAGTGTTTGCTTCGAGTATTAAATTCATAAAGCTTCGCTTTCACAACCACTTCCTTGTTGTTGATAAAAGGCCTATTTGACTTTGGCACATAATAAGTTCTGAAAGTAGAGATACTCAAAAAGGAACCAAACAGTTATTAGTGTGAAGGTCTTCTTAAAATTCTGTTTTGAAATACTATCTTCATCCACTCTGTTGATAAGTGGCCGACTAGCATTCTTATGAGTGAAGAAGGGAATGATTCGGGCTGTGTAAGAATTAAATTAGCCTTTCGGCTTGAAATACATAGGATTTCATGCATTAAGATATCAAATTTCTAATTTCAGATAATTCCTTAGATGAGGTATCTCCAAATGAAACTGTGAGATATCTAATATAAAGCTGACAATATTAGCAGATGCCATGTATGTAACACCTGTATGTTGCCGTGTTTGCGTAGAGGGGATTAAGTAAAGTAAATAAGTACTGCATTTAGGGACATGAAGCACTATTGGACTAATACGTAATTTAAATGCAAGCGCAAACAGAAACTTTAATCAAAAGCACCATCTAACTGTTATCTTGAGACGAGAGAAAGTATCTTGGTGTTTTTTAGTAAAAAGACTTTCATACAGCAACTATTTTCTAGCCACTGCAGTTAACCACTTCAAATCGTTGAGTTTATGACAAGTCTAATCCTATAGGATAAATGAATATGATACCACAGATGCACAAAGCTAGCATGCATCACGATCCAGATCGTCGGTCTAATGTTCTTCCAACAGAAGTGTCAAGTTTTGGATTTTTTTAGATAACAAGTGCCAATTTTTTCAAAGGTTTCTGGTTCATGTTGTTGCAAGCATTAGAGACTTCAGGAGGCGGTATTGTATCAAAGAATAACTAATTTACAAAAACAATCACTACATAGGAAACGAATATCAAGTTAGAGAAAGTTAGAGGAGATTACGTGAAGATACAGGTTTCCTTGCATTTCTTCGCCAGACAACTACACAATAAAAGTGGGAATTCTTTTATCGGTTGAGCTGTTAATTGAAATAAGCAATTATGGAATATTGTCACTGATTCATTACGAAGCAAGTAGCATCACTAAGGGAGGAAAATGTATCCTCAACAGTCAGCATCTGCAGTTGGACTGAAGAGCTGATTAAACATATTCGCACGAGCAGCGGCTCTCCCTCTTATAGCCAATGGAAGTTCCCATTAAATTGCACTTGCAAATGCCACCATGACAAGTTGTGGTAAATTAATACGGCCATATTTAACCTCACCCTAATTTTGGTGCATTAGAACTATTAATCACTCTCCAGTTAGCAGGAAAAACTGAAAAAAATACAAGAGACTCTTTGGCGAGCCCTTGATTTCCTGCATGAACGCCTAATACCTGCTTTCTTTTCACTACAGACTCTAAAAGATCTAAAATTACTAATTGATGAATATGGCATTTAAGTAATCACCACAAAGTGGTCTGATTAAACAACGATGTGGAATTTAAGATTATTTTGGAATTAAATGGAAATTACGAAGCTTAATTCAGCGATTCCCCATGCACAGCTCCAAGTGTTTCCCAAACATACCTTTTTAAAAGTATAATATCTACCAGGGAAGTAGCATGGCGCAACAACAGTCTACTTGGAAGTTGGTGGCAAAGACGAAAGTAGAGCGAATCTTTTAGTTTCGGACCTTTTCACCTACTTGATCGCAGATAGTCTATTGACCGATTAATGAAAAAACTGGTGAAAGAATAGTTACTCTAAGAGAGCAGGTTCTGTACAGCTGGCTGGTTTAACAACAATGCTAATAAAGTGGGCCATAAATATGGGCAAGAATAGCTAGCAGATAGCACAAAAATAGCCTTAATATTGAACTACTTTTGAGCTTGAAGGTGAATTTAGTTGATTCAAACTAACTCTAAAAGGGAATGAAATTGTTTTCTTGACTGACGATACTTAGTATATGTCTGAATTCCGAAAAAAGGACTAAGCGAGAGGTGGCTTAGGGAAAAATCGAGTTTTCAAAAAGAACTTTCATAGGTGGAGGGCTGAATTTCTCGGCTAGAACGATATGGCAGTCGAGAGGGGAAAGATCGTAACATCGTCCTGATAGAGGGCGGGATAGATTTATGCTCAAGTGATTCTATTTAATTCCATCTTCAAGGGTTTTCAACTATTTTGTTATATTTTCTAACATTACCACTCACAGGTTCTATGCATTCATGAAGATTGCTGCTTTAATTTCTGTGGAATACTCGTTTATGTTATTATATCTTCCGAAAGTAGTGCATTCATTGCCTGACTAATCAATGAGAGATAAAAAGGCTTTCACTAGAAGAATCGAAGATTGGCAAAAATGTATATTCAGCCCTTTTTAGGTTTGCTCTGGACGGCTGAAACCCAATTTTCTAAAAAAATTGACAAGTTAATGAGGTGGAGGCAGTCAGTCACTAGGCCATTCAAGGAATCATTTTGAGCATTGAAAGTGTGAATGAATAAATAAATAAATGGGAACTGGGAGGAAGCTCTGTTAAGCCGGAAATGCGTCAGTGCTTCATGAGATATAAATGTTTACCTGTTAATTTGAGAGTGTATTAAATAGTGAATGATCAATTAGCGCACATCCCTCCTCAAAAACTCTATTGAGCTAGTGAGATATGCTGTAAGTTATTTATTCAAAAATCCTTTCGTTTCTTTGTTTCTATTTCGGATAAATTTGATGAAAGAACGAATAAAGATAGATTTGTGACACTAAAATGATTCCATTTTCTACTAAAGGCAATCTAATTCATAGGAGGATATCTTGATTTGTTCGAAAATGCACACCTATTTCTTGAAATCTTCTTTTTAGCTGGATCCTGCAGTTGACAGTAGCATTTTCATAAGAACGTTCAACGTCAGGTTGAAGAATCCTGCCCAGACTGATAGATAGGCACCCGGAAGGCAAAGAATGTAGGCATTTAATGCAAAATTAATAATTTTTGAGTATGACTTATTATATTTGTGAATAAATTGTTCTTTTTACTTTTCTTATGAGTGTATAGTCAATTTCACAAGTTGTAGGCAAATAGTGCCTTTAAATTCAGCTAAAAATGCTTCCACGAAAGAGTGCATTCAAAAGGGGTAGATTCTATCTTTATGGAACATCCGTTTTAAGCACCAGCTGTGGACCATGCTTGATAGTGAACTGTTAAAATTTTTAGTCATAATTTATTTTTGAATTTCTATATTTCTATGATTTCAATAATCTCATTCTTGTATTTCTGGTCTGCTTAATGGTTTAAATTTACTTAAATATTCACCAACCAGAGAGGTTGAAGCCTGTTTGACCGATGTCCATGACTTTTGTCTCCACTGCACCACTTTTCACATCTTCTAGAAAATCAACTCATTTGCTCTTTCTTTGCTGATCTAGCTATCTTGTGCTCTACCTACACTAATAGACGATCACTCCTCCCAATTTTATCTCAATATCTACCTAAGAGCCATTTTTTTCAGACAATTTTCCCCAAAATATTCGTTAATCATAGCCATCTGGCAATTTAAATTTTGACTGCTTTCAAAAGGAAGCGATATAGCCTGTGGTTCTTATTAGAAAACGAAGTGACTGAACTTGTCCCATTAGTAAATAATGCAAAGTACGAGAGCCAACCCCCCACAGACACTTGAGAAGACGGGTTCATTCGAAATCAAATGTCCGCGTCTCAGTGAATTTGAATAGAATGTTACGGTAAATTTTCGGGTAAAAATTTCTTCATTATTGTCTGATAGGAACTAGCTTGTAGTGTCTTGGATTCGAATTGTCATTTCCATCAGCCTTTGGTTTTGCTGGTTTTGCATAAACTCCAAGTTGCCCCTCATGGTTGCTTTGGCAGTATCTATGAATTGCCACAAGGCAATTATTTTTTGTTTGATTGAACATGCAGCGTTTTTCTAATCAAAAGATAAACTCAGATGCTTTGATCCGGGTATCCCTTTTCATCGAATTATAATTTATTTATGCTTGGCAGGGCTACAAGGGATTTTTTATCCGTATTTTATTTCTCTTTCAGATATCTATTATGAAAATGCAAAGTAACAGAGACCTCAAGATTACCGTGTGTCGTCGTGAATGTGATTGCTTTAGTATGCCCATTGAAGCAAATGAATAGAGCTTAATCTCGTTGCCTTCATTTCAGTTTGGGTGCTTTTCAGGTCAGAATTTATTTGAAAAAGCAACAAGGTACAACAACCTAATTTTTAACATGAAGAGTTCACTTTCATGAAGACTTTCTGGGAGTTCAATCGCAGTTGCTGAGCCGATGATTTCCAAGTTCAGGGATAGCTAGACAATCTCAAGTGACCTCGAGTAATAGAGTGCTATCTGAGCGATTTCAAGATGGTTGAGTTACAGAACGGCAACAGTTCAGTAAATATGGGCGTCTGTATACTTTTAGTCGGGGAAAATAATCAATAAGGCGGACTTTGAATGGGACACAGAAGTTGGTCTCATTTAGTTTCCGACTACCATATTTTTTAGTTGGGGTTAGAAAAAATATACAGAAGAGGTCTGGCATCACTTTGTGTTCTCTTGTAATGTAAATGTTGGATCAGAGAAAGGGTAGAGAGAAGAATTTGAATCAATTTTGCTTTAAACTTTAGTATGGCGGAAGCGAACGCAAGGGTCAGTGAATGTTCCATGGTTATATCGGTCCACAATGGAGTGTATAGGGTTATTTTCTCATCTAAAGTTTTATGTCAAAAGACACTCTTGTTAAATACTGGCTTGGGTACGAAAATGAAATTGAACGAAACCCTTATGTGTGTGGTGGTTAATGACCAAGAAGCTCCAGGTCAGAGGGCATGTTTTGGAGACCAGCGAAATACGATGAGTTGGATTGAAGAAGATATTGGATGCATGCCTACGAACTGATGTACTACTGGTGGTTTGGCTGACGAAAGCAGATGTCAAAGATGAAGTGGATTTTTTGAATTAAACCGATTCAAGCCTGTCGATGCGTCTTCTTTCCATGCTACTAATAAACTGATCCCTACACATATTTTTCATATGGAAATTTGACAGAGTTTGAAAGCGATTCCAAAATATCTAACTAACTAAACGATAAATTAAAATTATCAATACTCATTTCATGTGTCTAGTTTAAATTTGTCAGAATTTCAGGAATTTATAGCCCAGAACTTTGCAATGAATTACGTTTTGCGCCTGCACTTTTCCAAAACTAAATTTAGGGGAATAGCCTACCAGTATACTTTTCAATGATTGCAAGTTTCAAGCAGGTACTTTCAGAAATGTTCCAGAACTTGTTGCAAACTAAGACTTTGGACTGTATGCTCACACTGGTTAGCTAGCCAGTGGAATTTATATCGCAGTTCTGACTTGAATACGATGGAAATCCACTCACATGGCCCTCTTTCCATTTGAAACTAATAGATGGGTGGCCAAGACGAATTATGCCATTAACTTGGAGACATACAATCTTTTCAATAAAGTGTGGATCTTAAGAACCACTCTTCCAAGAAAGAAATGGCAAGAAGGATGAAAATGTTTGTTCCAAAGCGTGAAGATGGCAGTCTCTGGGCCTTAGAAACCTCG
This sequence comes from Moniezia expansa, assembly GCA_019097775.1. Lineage (NCBI taxonomy): Eukaryota > Metazoa > Platyhelminthes > Cestoda > Cyclophyllidea > Anoplocephalidae > Moniezia > Moniezia expansa. The sequence continues at coordinate 295,124 of JADFDV010000068.1, forward strand.
TTCACTAGGCCGTACGAAGTTGTACTTCTGCTGGCATAATCTATTTTCATACGTCCGGTGGGTGAATAGTCCTATCCGGCCGCCATCTCATTAGCCCCCTGAGTTTGCGCTGGGGTTTCTGATGGGTACCATGATGAGATTGAGAGTAAGTTTGACCACTTACTGCTACCTGTACTATGAAACCTTGCTAGAGAGGCGACCAGAGAACCGAAGACGTCGATAAGTGTTGTTACTGTCTCCTTTGTAAAGATGTTATGTGCTACATATTGTTAAAACTATTTGTGCTTCTGTTGTACCCCCAATAAGTCCTTGGAACTTGCCCTGATGGGTGAGTAAATAAATTAGGAATCATAAAATAAGTTATGATCTGGTTTCCAAATGTAACTAGAATCAACCCTATCAAGTGAATGAACATCTGGTTCGATGGGTCAGTAGGGTCTTTCAAAAATTTCCAGGTAATAGTGAAGTTGAATTTATTATCTGGAATGAAAGCAAGAAAAAATCCCCTTAAAACCGTTGTTTGTGAATCCATCTAGATAGCAACGCTGGTATGCTAATATCATCTATGTATATAAGAATGTTTAGAAATGAGACGAACATTTGATAAGGGGAAAATTTGATAATAAATTATACCTTTTACGCCTTTTCTCAAGAAGACTATTCTTAGAATTGACAATGAGCGTGTTCGGGCAATATTTGAATGCATAGCTTTCAGCGCCTTGGCATTCGAGACGAAAAACTGTGTGGGATCTTTAATTTAAGGTCGATTATGAACCTTTTAATGAACATATATCTACCTTCTTCCACCGGGGTTCAAGGGAGATAATTAAAAGGAACCAATAACATTGTCTTCTTTAATGGTTGATAATACCTTTCTTTAGAGTTTTGGCTTAGTTCGTTTAGAATATTTTTAGGAACACCTTGGGAGGCAGAATGCACTGGATTCTGGATTATTTAGAGTATTGAAAGCGTAGCAGTTAAACCATCATTCAAATCAGTGGGATTTAGTTGAACAAATTTAATCAGTCACTTGTTGGATGCCGGACTGTTTCGATGAGATGTACAGGAATTACAATATACACAGTGAGTTTTAGATACATCTAGTAAATTGGTAGCTGGAGTTGCCACAGAATATGAAAGAGGAGAGAGCCAACAAGTATCAGTCGGCATGACTAAATACATTAAATCAGCATTTCCATCGGTAGAGCCTGACTAAATATCCAAAATTTATGCAAAAATGACTTGAAATCTAGCAGGAAGACAATCAGTCCTAAAGTGGCGAATTAACATGCGCCCGCACACGTCCTGCCCAGACACGGGGTCTGGGCCGACGAGTTATTTGCATAATCCACCGCTGCTAAAGTGTAGGCGGCTGAAAAGACTGCATAAATACTATTAAAGAAATGGTAAAAATAGAGCTGGGTCCCCTATTACCCTCTATTCAAATGCAAAGCACGCTCGTATTTATATTTAGTGCTGCTACTCGGTCTTTTATACGACTTTCGAGTTAAAAACATTCGCCTGCTGTTAGTAATGTTGGTTACTTTTTATCTTTAATAAATTTTATGAAATATGTTAGTTTTATAAGGCTGAATCTTTATTCCAGTTTTAGCAACTCTTTATTTGAGAGTTCAAAGTTGTGATTTGAATGGCCATTCGTACTGGAATTACTCAACATCTGTCTCCCGTCGTAATGATGTCTTGATGTTAAAATGAACATCTTAAGTGAAAGCTAGTAATGAACGAGGGCTCTGGGGAGTATTTGAAATCATCAAGCATTGCTTGCTAGCCAGGAACTGAATAAAACAGACGGAGCTTCTTGGAACTCAATGGTAGTGCATGTGTTGGTAGTAGCTTAAAAGGGCAATGGATGTAAACAAAATGGCTGAATAGAAAAGCCGTTTGAGGATGATTACTCTACATGGTCACTGAACAGTCAATGAGAAGTCGTGAAGAAAATGCTGGCCAGGTTGAAACGAAGAAAAAACGTGCCGATGGAGACTCAGATTTTGAACGCTTGATCCGTCTCTTGGATGTCCTCCTGGCTTACCTCATCTTACTTTTATCTCAATAAACTACTCTGTGATCTATGTAGCTGTATTTCTTGCTGGTCTATAAGAATGATTTGCGCCTGCTTTTATTTTAACAGGCGCTCTGTTGTTATGGCATCGAGTGGTTGACGTGATCAGCTATTTAGAAAATGACAAGCAAGGGCTTCTGGATCAGAGACACAAGGATATTTTTGAGTTCCTAAATCTAGAGGTAAAAGACATTTGCTATATTAGCAGCCTGATTAAATTCCGATCCTCAACGCTAAGATTCTTATTCTAAAGGACCAAAAAAATGCAGGATCTTACTCAGGAAGGATGCTGAAAGTGTGGAACCGGAGAAGATGCCGTCTTAAGCAATTGTTAGGAATAGCTTGATGGAGTCGTTTAAGGAAAGGTATTCATATGAGGGGAGGTCTGAGAAAGGCTTGAAAAATTGCAATGAGCATCAGCCCCATGCATGAGAGAATGATTTTAGCCCTAAGATGAAGTGGTTATGTATAGCATAGATTGAGATGAAATGTTATGTGGACAACCAGTTAAGATATCTTAAATGTCGATTTTTCGTTCTTGTCTTGAGGCTACGTTGGCGATTATTTTCATTCGACTTCCGTTCCCATATTCTATCCGCCAGACGAACAAACAATTCTGGGGTACCTCGAATAATGACATATATTTGCCTCTTATTAACGGTAAAAATAACAGGTCGTGTCGGTCTCCTTATATAAATAATTAACATAACATTCTCCAACCGAAGATAAAGACACTGCCCTTTATTATCACAAAAATTCTGTGGTTGATTTCAGTCCAACTAGAGTAAGTGAAATGCAGTGCCTTTCTGAAGGAAAGGAGAGCTATGAAGGACAATTTACTAATCGGACTTGGATTACGGCTATTTGTTTTGATGCAGACATGCCCATGTAATCAATGCCCAGCTGAATGAGGATTGCTTTCGAATGAACATTCTGAAGTACTCTGAATCAACTCATTCCTCGTCCGTTATCTAGCATTCCACAGGCCAAAGAATTGCCCTTGAAATTAAAATGTCCCCTATATAGATGAAATACCAAGTGTTTATAATTAGAAGGATGCGGAAATGAGTTGGATTCGCCCTTTCCTGAATTTTGGTTCCACCTGGAAATCTCAGGGTAGGAGATATTCAGTTCTGCTAAGTCGGATTTCAAAGGTTGCAGTACTCTCATTTACTATCAAAATACACACTTTTTCTACTATTCTAAGAAAGATTCCGATTTCAAATTCGATAAACATTATTCGTGAGTCTAACTGACACCAAACGTCTTGGAACCATTGGTAATATAACCTAAGAGAGGTTTTCAGATTTGAGGAGCAACAGAGACAAAACCCCAAAGACCATGGATAAAAAATTCCTTTAGGAACTCAAACATCATGGTTCAGCAAGGATGCTCAAAGTTAGGAGCACATCTTTTTTTAAGCTGGGAGCCGCCTTATGGGAGAAATAATAAAAACTGGTTGAAAATCAAGGATATTATAACTTGTTACACTCTTATCAAATTCTGGGAGCATCCTACTTTTAAGAAATCACCCACATCATTTAAACCTGGAGGAAGAAAGTAAAACAGGCCTGATTTGCCAAAAATTTTACTGTATGATACCTTTTGATCCAGTTAGAGGTAATAACAGACACAGGACCTACGGTTCTGGATTTATAAGGTCCAATTATGGCAAAAACGATCCATTTAAATATTGAACATATTTTCTCAACAGAAGAAAAGCGGTGAATTAAAAGTTTGCACCAGTGTCTCCCTACTTTGTGCAAATTTCTAAGTGTTTGAAGTCCATAGGTAGGTCAGCGAGACTTGTCCAGCTATTAGTTTAATTATGCGCATTCCTTTTTAATGAAGACTGAGATAAATGAATGCCAATGTCGATATGAGCAGCCATTCCAATCGCTTTTGTGTGGAGTGTGGGTTAGCGGTTAGGTATCCGGTGAGCGGAAGAAACATATGCTGCCGAACACCATTTTTGAAGAGTTTAGGGGATTAAATAAGCTGCTTGATTAGTTGCACTTTTGTTCAAGGCGTCGGCGGTACCGAGGTTGTGGTCGCATCTGACTCATCTGGCGGCAAGAATTCAAAATCCATTGCTGCATATCTAGTGAGTGGACAAGCCTCTTGCTATTTTCGAGCCAGTTTGCAAATAAGTGAACGTGGCATCTTCTTTCTGAGAGGGCTGAGTGTCGGAGGGCTCCTTCTCTCATTGCAGGTTGTGACCTTACGTGCTACTCCTATATTTTTGTCCGATAAACCAAGAAATTCAATTTGTGAGGGGAGCAAGAAACCGTTCGGAGTGAGGTTTGAAACTAGACAAATAAGCTTTTGGCATGGAACAACAGTGACGCAAGAAGCCATTGATTATAGCAGTATTTGTAGTATCCGTGACTATGTTTAGAGTATAGGAAAGTCTCTGCTCATATTCCTATAAGGTCGAAGTGAGAGAAGGGTGACTCGGGTCGGTGCTGAGTTCCTAGCAGAAGTAAAACTTGTCCTTTAAAAGTTCATGGTTTTATGGTCACCATTTCGAAAAATCACTTCTTTCCTCTTATGACACCTAGCAATTTCATACATCTCAGAGTGATAAAATCCTTGCAGCACCTTTCAATGGCCTTTTTAACGTTAATCAGAGATCTGTGATATCCATTAAATAGAAAAAATATCCCTAGGAACTCGAATAATTTTTTACGGCAAAGATAAATATACATCCTGGCGACCAAAATACATAAGTGGAGCACCTCAATCCAGCGTTCAATGTATAGTACTTTATACAAGGTGGAGTGAATTAATGAGGAAAGCAAGTTTCCTTCAGTCCCGTATTTCCATTAGGCGTAGCTCTTTTTCCGCAACCTTTAGCGTGTGAAACGAATGAAATTAAATAGTAATCCTGTTGGCTTTTACCCAAAGGTGGATTGTCTTCAAACTCGATGAGGGTTCCAGTGTTGATCACGTAAATTGAAACTCTATAATGCAACTTTGCCAGACTTTTTCTTCTTTAATATCAACTGCAGAAATGAAGCACTAAGACGGGGTATTAGGTGACATCTACTATACACTCTCCGCAGTCTCGCATTTCCTGCCTCCTAGCCACTTAAAAATCGGAACATTCGTCCATTCGACCACCTGTTCGCTGACTGTACCGATTATGCAGCCACTGCTAGCCACTTACTTAACTTTTTTTCATTTTCATTCGTTTTCGAAATGATTCGAAATGAGCCTTAGATAGCCTTTCGATTCTTTTTCGATTGCGCATTCTTCGGATTTTTGGCTGATTCTATGCCGCTGAAGAGATTAGTATCATTTTCTAACCAAGAGCGGAAATTTCGTATGTTGGTACTGATATTGAGAAGTGTTAAGCCAATGGACAAAGTTCTATGACTTCCGGAATTTTTCCACCTGAACTGCAAAAACTTAGCTTCTTTGCATAAAATGGAACAAAAGTGTTTGAAAAAAAATGCGGCGTTCCTACCAATTAACAGATCTTGAGGCTGCAAACTGATGTGAAAAAATCCAAAGAAGGATACCTCTGAATGGCTAGCCACCTGGTCAAATTCGTTTTCAAGAAGTCAGTTACAGCACCCACTGTATGGCAGGAATGACATTTACAAGAATATCAGGAGTTTCTTGAGTTGGAATGCATAAGAAATCTACATAGAAACGAAAGGTTAGTTGCTCACATAAAAGCACATTTTGCTCTTAACTATGAACATTTCAACTTCAAAATGGGTGAAATTGCGCACTGATTAGCGCCGTGTATAATCAGATTTTTTAGTCAACAATACCACATTTGTAGATTTCCTCGCAGAGATTGTGGTGTGAGCCAGCCAGGCTGTCTATTAATTCACCTCGATTGTGCTATCTTTTCACCAATCTTCGGATGCATGAATCATCGATAGTTCCGACCGCTTCAGTACTCCTTGCTTTTGAATTTATCTTTAGCCGGCAATTTTGATTAGTTTGCTCAAATGACAATTCAGTAATAATTTGTATTCATCTTCCTGTAGTCTTGTGTTTATAAAGCAAGTCGTTCACCGATTCCAGCTGTAGAAGGAGTTGCTCATACTGATCTGTGAAAATATAGGCGATAATGGTGCTCTCTCTTGGAGAAAGCCCAATTTCTACGTAGAGGTCTGAAAGCATAGTTAGCTGGACGTTGAGTAAATGGGAATCCTGACAACTGATCTACCTCGATGTTGTATGATTCTACTAAGTAAGTATTGAAATCGCAACTAAAAACGGTGATAATATGGAGCTCTTGGTGCTGAGATTTAGGATATGAGATCCAAAGTACTTCAGGCTTCCTTTACAGATTTCTTAAATTCTACCTCATTTTTCTTTCTCCATGCATTTCAGGGACTGAAACGAATGCGAATAAATGAGAGCGATTGTCGACCACCATCTCCTTGGTCTTGCAGTCTCTACATTTCAAATTAGCATAGTTAATATTTAGCCATTCATTAATTTACTGCCTTTCTCATGTGCCCTGAAAATCATATGCCTCTTAAAAAATCTCGGTTAAACTAAAGTGCGGTTACAGTGTAATCCGAAAAACAAGTTTTTACATTGCTTTTAATTTCAAGCCTCGACCATTGAGGCGAATTTACCCGATATCCAGTGTAGTGATATCATTTATTTGCTATTCGCTAATTCACTACATTTAATATCCGCTCTTAAAACTCCTAAACAGGATGTTTTTCGAGTATAGAATACATGTTTGAGCTCTGCAACCACTCATTGATTTTAGTCTCTTTTAGAATTAGAAGGCGGAGACTTGTGCTGTTACTGAGACAAATTTTGGTGACCCATCTAGATAAGAGCAAAGAAGATTAAAGTAGAGGCTCTGACTATTTTCCACTTTTTCTACTAAACTGACCTCAGAAGTACTTAAACCACATTCTTCCAGTTGAAGAAATGACTTTGAAGGTGTTGTTTTAACCAACTCCGCAATGTGCAGCTCTTTAAATAAGAATCGGTAATCGGTTCAGATTTGTTGTTCAACATGAAAAATGCTCAAAATCAGACCAAAAATTAATCCTTTCAAAGATCAGAAATTAAGAACGATAAAAGAGCAAGACTGTTATTTAAATAACATTAGACCATAAAGGGATTTTCCACCAGGATGAAAAGGCGATAAGCTTACCAGGCCAAAAGCTTTGTTGACTTCCCTAGATAAGCCATCTGTTAGCCAAGGAAAACATTCATTGTCAACAACTTCTCCACTTTCTGATAAAACTTCTCCCTGTTGGTTACCCCACCAGCTGGTCTGCTCCTGGCAATTCACTCTAATTCATATTCCTTGTCTATAGGCAGCCAAATTTGTGACTTTTCTCCACACCGGAATATTTTAGATCTTTCTTGATAAGCAAATAATATTCAATAGTTCTCATCTTTGTATTTTTGTATTTACTGGTCCGACCATTCGTAAGACAGGAACTACTTCAGTTTTGTAATTCCTAATGGGTATAGAAGTCGGCATATTGAATAGGACTCGTATTGAAGTCGTAAACGATTGTCTTAATGGTCATATCATTAATTTTATTCTACAGCTTAAACGGCTCAAACTTCATCATGGAGGTATTTGGTATTTTTATTGCTTTGTTTGGAAATATCTGACCTGTTAGCGAATAGGTTTCTGACTAACGCAAGGGCAACAGATCCCACCAGTCTAATTTGTGGCTTACCGTAACCATTTTACACATACACCTTCTCTTTTCAGTGATCAGGTATCGAGATCAAAGCTACTAGTGTGACCAGTATTAACAGCAAAACCAGTATGAATGAGGAGTTTGCGCAGCACATCTTTCCACGAAATGTCATAGAAGTATTTATGAATGTTTATAAAAATCCTGCTCTTTTTTTCTAGCTCAAAAACTGGGAGAAGAACTCTGATAAAGGCACACACAAATCCAGAGCCTATGAAAGTTAATTCGTTGACACCGGCTGGAATAAAAGGCTAATGCGAACTCGGTGTCTTGAGCTATCTAACCGAATATCGGTACATGGGATGAATCTGGAATGAGATCGAACAGATGCAAGCATGTCATTCATGGATGCTTAGATTCCGGCAAAGGCGAAAGGTGATAAGTATGTTATAAGCCAAACTGTTATGTCCACCCAGAAATAACTAATACACTTTGTAATCCTTTTTTCTGAAGGACTCTAAACAAAGTTCAATGATTTAAACCATTGTTCTGTTCTTACAGACATTCTTGAAGATGGAATAAAGCATGGTTGATCTCTTTGAAAGTGGAAGTGAGGTAAGGTAAGTGAAACTCCTTAATAAGAATTATCTATTCGAGAAGCTCTTAGTTTACGGAATGGCAGCTTTTATGAACTGCGTCCTGGTGCTGATGCTGGAATGCGTTAAAAGAAAATGGAGAATGAAGTGGGCGACCGCTTCACCGTCTTCCTGCCGAGTGGATTTCCGACCTAAATATAACACCGCGTGAGACCTCTCTACTCGAATAAATGAGGGCTCCATTCCAGCCTTGCTTGTTATCAGGTGAGCCCATGTGTATTACATTAAATATTGCTTATAATTATTTGTAGGGCTTATATTCGCGTAGCTTTTTCAGTTTATTTAACTTTGGGTGAAGAACAATCTATTACAAGAATATCAGAATACAACTTTAATCGCATAAATCACTTAATTCTTCTTCTTTTCAAGCGTATGAAAAGTGCTAAATTTCTTGTTCATGAGCCTCGGGAAATGCCTAACTGATAAAACTGCTCAGTTAAGATATGATGGTCAATAATACATCGCAAACATTTTGCCATTGGACGAATGCAGTGAATATGACTTAAGAATTATTTGCGATCTTGCTACTCACCCGGAGTCCATTCATAATCGCTTTGGAGATAGCGATTAAGAAGGCCCAATATCATTTAGTCTGACAGATTTATAGGTCATGAATATCAAACTTTGAATAGGCAGTACTTCAGCTGAATGGACAAAGAGCCGTTTTTACCGGTGAGAGAATAGGCTCTGGTTGAAACGATACTCTAAATTGAAACTATGAGGATAGTCTCCTCGGAGAGTCTGGTACCCTTGTACCTGGTTACACACAATAGAAGTTCTAAGAAATCTTGATATTTTGGGCAAAGATAAAATTGTTTTCCCGTAAAAGAATGAAATGAAAATCGGAAAACTCCATCGCTTTCAGTAAATTTTTCTGTGCGAAATCGGCTTCTGAGATGGATTTACTCTCATTAGTGGATGATGGGATGATGGACACTCCGCCTTCCGCTAACCTATCTCGACATGGAATTGAATCGGGATAGGCGACGTGCGTCCACATAAGTTGAAAACTGTCAATTCTCCTCCGGTCGACAGTTTGCGCACGTGCAATGGTCATTCTAAAAGTGATCGTTAGACAACCATGACATTGTCACATTTATTTATTTATTTAATTATTTATTCCCCTCCCATAAGGACAAGTCTCAAGGACTTGTTGGGGGTACAACAGAAGTACAAATAGCTTTAACAATATGTAGCACACAACCGTTAAAAAAAGGAGACAGTAACAGCATTTATCGATGTCTTCGGTTATTTGGTCACTTCTCTGGCATTATTTCATGGTACAGGTAGCAGTTCAACTTCCTAGTGGCACCCCGTCCGTCTTCAACATTGCTAAAGGCAGAAGTTTTTCAACTTTCTGGTGGAGATTCCACAGTCCAGTGTGAGGCCAAAAATCCAGGTATTTATGTCGTACTTAGTTTACCAGGCAGTACGATGCTGTACTTCTTCTGGCATGATCTGCCCCTCTTCTTATCACATAAAATCTTACTTTCTTGTGGTGGTAACTTCCGGCTGAGAGCACCAAACGCTCATATATGGCAGAAATCTGTGCATGGATAGCGACCGAAGAATTCGACTAAATAATTAGTTAACTGAAATTGCACTCAATTATTGAAGACCTTATACTCCACCACACAAATGCGCAATGGATGTTCCTCATCGTGAGCTTTTCCCCAATTCAATTTGCTCTGTTGGTACCACTACAAACTGTTCCTCGGCCTTAGTAGCTGCACTATGCATCAACCGATGAAGTATGTGGTCCAAAGATTTCATATATCTGATTGGATAATTTTATGTAGGACAGTTGGTCGCTGGATTCCTGTCCACTTTGTCGCAAAGCTCATTTTTTATTTAAAACTGAGCTTGGTGTGAGCTTGTCAAGCTTCAGGCTAATGTCAAATACATTGCATCTAATTTTTGAAATGTCACTTAAAATTGCAGCATTTCAAGCTAACGAGTTTCACCCCAGTTCCAAATCTCGAAACCCTTTGGAGTTGAATGCTTCCAGGAAGTCAAGATTATTTTGAAGCATAATGGGTATAACTACATAGATTTCCAACAATATCTTTGCTTTATATGACATTCACACTCAAAAACCCTTCAATCAGAGAACATCTCCAGTTCGCAAACTTCAGCACTGATATACTGTAGAGCTGTGTACACAGAAACCTCAAAAGACAGCACATGTTACAGCTATGAGTAGCAAACTCTAAAATAGTAGTCCCTGAGAGTAAAATTGCGTCAATCGCTACAGCAACACTCAGTCCTCTTTGAACCATTGAAATTCTTATTCTCCACAATTGAACCACCCATGTGTCTGAACATGCATCAATTTACCCTCATGCTATGCTGAAATATCACCAATTAGGATTCCTTGTTCACCTACAAATTTCAGTTTCATTGGTGTCAATTAAATTGAAATTTATAGAAAAACCTATTGATCAAGGACGACAGTAAAGAATGGACTTTTACAAATACTTCCCAGTCCTGATCTTGATTGACGTATGCGACTATGGATAGAAAATTTATGATCTTGAAAGCATCCGTTCTCTCTCCCATTCTTTAGTTAGATTAAAATCAAAACTTTTAACTGGAGCCAAGTTTTGTAGCCTAATTTAAAAAACCGCCTCATAAATAACTTAAAAATGAAGAGCAAGGGATACGGGTGAATATTATAAGTTTGATATGCAGCCAACCAATCAGCAGCGGTAAAATTGTGAAAGCTTCATCACCAGAAAGAAAACTCTTCTTCATGTCGACTGGAATGTTACTTGATAATTATTTCCTTGATCATAGAATCTTAGATAAACTTAAAATTGAACGGAACAGGATACTTAATTTTGCATTTACTAAGATTCTTATTGGAAAAAATTTATACTCACTCATTAAATTCAATTGCTCTAGATCCTCTCAGAAGCATTATATTAGGAAGAACGTGTTTGGTACAGTCTCCTTCGAGCAAGCCCTTCTCACATTCAGTTTATTAAAAAAACTTTTGACACATTCTTAGGGAAAAATTTTTGATGAGAGCGTTAATTCATCTTGCGTTCATTGGTACCTCTGAGAATTTGAACCGCCTACTCGGTCACCCCTTCATAGACTGAAATTCAGTCCCAAATGAAGTGGCCTTGAAGTAATTAAATATGAGTGGTTTCTGCCCATAGGTCACCAGGCGACCAGATCACCAACTTGTTCCATTGCATCTGATTTAAAGGTGAATTACATTTTAAGATGATTAATTACAGAAATATTTTTATATTCTTTTCGTGGTAAAAGCTGGATCAAATATATGAATGACGTGCTCATTTAAGTAGCTGGAGACCGCTCAAAATACTTCCGCCTATCGGAAAGCCATATCACTGAGCACAAAACGTCTTGGTTTTGACATTTTTTGTTACAAATATTCGGTTTTCTGCTATAAGGTGGTTTACTTGAACATGGTTGTAAAACAGTCTGAAATTCACATAGCATGTTCATGCACCTTAATTTTTAATGTAATAACCTTAAAAATCCTAGTGATATCTGCGCCAAACGTCATTCAAAAGTCAGTTCAACTAAAAATGGCATGGAGCAAGCAAGTTCATGCTTGGAAAGGGGAAAGTCGACAGCGAGTGTGCGAATTTTGAGCACTACCAATGAAATCGGCAAAAATGAGATAAACAAAAAGTAACCGTAGGTTGAGTGATACGAGAGGAGAATTTATGGATACTTGAGATAACATTCAGAATGAAGCTGAGGTATCCAGATTGCACTAATCTTCTCGTTGGACAGCCTATAAAAAGATAACCTTCTAAAACAAGAGCAGTCATCTTGAAGTGGACTATAGTAGTGCTCTGTCGAAGATATCGTCCTCGTGTGCGAGAAGATATGTCAGGCCACAAAGTAGAGCACTTGAACGGGATTTTTGCTACGTAAAGATGGGTTTATTAGCTTAATTTCGTTATCTACTAGCCAAAACAGCCTCTGAAAATTGCTGTGCAAAAAAATTTAAGCTAAAATTTGCTAATTGTTTGCCCTTCTTTAAGACAAAATCGTCTTTCTTTTAGTACACTCTCTTGTTCTGAATGTTACAGTCACCAAAACTGTTTTTCAAGTACACGGCATAGCATGATGCCTCCCTGATCGAGTAACTTCCATTTAGTGAGCCTTTGAAACCAAAATTACTGGAAGTCTTTCAAATCAGTGGATATGAGCTGATGGTTTCCGAAACAATGAGCTTGATGCGTAAAGGATCGCGTTAACAATAAACCAACTCCGTGGTCCAGACTTAACAGCGATTGGATCAAACTCAAATTATGTTTGTAATTTGTGTTAAAGCCAAATCTTAAGCTAATTTCAAAAAAAACATCAACTTTTGCCTCCAAATAGTGCATATCCGCAAAATACTACTTTTGCCGCCAATTAAACCATACCTTTATCCTGAATCTACTTTTGTTCGGATGAATTTTGGCAAAAAATTGGTAAACAAATTTTTGCATTCGCTTCTGCCTCTTCTGAATCACTTTCCACTAGTCCGTGTGTGATTCTCCAAAGAAAATGAATGCTTCCCAACTAACTCGCTTTTCCTTTAGTTTCTTTTAACAAAAGCAGTTTGTTTAAATACACTACAAGATATGAATTAAGGAATCAGCCATAAGATGATGTTAGTGTATAAAGCGCTGGCAGTAGAATGCCAAATCTGTCAAAATAAAATATTTCATTCAGTGAATCTCGAATTTATTTAAAAACGAACATAATCACGCATTATAGAAGCTTGTCTGTGAGCTCGAATGTAACTAGGAAGGTGCGAAATTTTAGCTTCAAGGGCCTTACACTTAGTAATTTTATTTTTCACTTCAAGATTCACTATCCTTTTTAACTTTGGTGATTGAGGCAGTTGCTTTGCAATCTTTTGGCACAGTCAACTTTCCAACGAACTCCATCTTGTAACTTTTAGCGGAGGAACGAAATAAGAAATTTGCGAATTGACTCCTTTTGTTGTTATAGCTTCTATAACAACCATTCGTTTCAATATTTTGCAAACTTATCCATCAAATGGTTATTCGAATTTCAGTTGTCACCTTTATCCGAAATGACTATTAGAAGACACCTTTACTCGTTCAATTTAGACGGGATTTATATCTAAATTGGCCTAAAAGTGCTCCGATCATCATGCTGATTTGCTAAAAGTGCGTATTCACAGCCGAATTTAAGTCATTTTGGTACTCCACACCTCACCTCAGTCCTCAAATTTTTTCCTATGTAGCATCAATATCAGATACTCATTTACTTATTTCTTCATTCATTTCGGCCTCTATTGGTACCAGATTTTACATGCTTAAGCCAGACACTGACCAAGGGAGTTTGAATGATTGAAAGATGAAGTAGCCCAGCAGAGTTAGAAGAGATTTCACTGAGGATGGATTTCAATCTTATTTCACAGGGGACTTAGATATGCATCGTTCTAATGACCAACCAGCTTTAGCAGAAGCGCAATCTACGTACATCCTATAGAAACACAATCTTGGAATGCCAGTTTTACTAAAGCTCTTGACTTGAGCACTTTATTGAACTGTAAATCTGCCTCTCTATCTTTCTAAATTAGAGCAGTCCTGCGACTTTAAGTGGCACCAATCTCTTACCCGCGCTATTTATAATCAACAATTCCAGAGCTGCTACATAAGTAAAAGAGGAGTAAGGTTTGAAGTTGCCATGGAGTGATTTCGAAAACATATTTGCTTTGGCAAGTGAGATAGATCGTACAAGTTATTATGGAATTTCTTATGTGAAAATAAGCTAGGTCCAAAAGACTAATGACCAGCATTGACATAACAGTCCAACTCAAATGAAGGTTGCTTTTGAGGTCACTATTATATTCACGTAGGTTTGGTCTTGCCGTTGAGAAGTAAATGACCATACCTTTCTTGTCAGTAGGTACAGTATCAGCATCACACATCAGACTTTATTAGGTCGTGCCAGATTGCATGTGAGTCCACATTTAAAATGACGATACGGTTGCTACCTAGGTTTCTGCATTCATCGAGCATGCTGGACGAAGACCAAAGACATGAAATTTGGACGAGATCTTCACAAGTTGGCTAGAGAGTCTATTCAATGGCTAAGACTTGGAAAATCTTCTTGCCTGTAGCAATAATCGTACTGGGTCTAGGGGCCTACAAACGGCATTTTTATGGATATATCGTGATCTGTTCTATTCGTGATCTATTACTTATTAATTGATATGTGCTGAAAATAGAAGGTGGTCGAACCTACTCCCAACATTCTAGTGGGGCAATGTTGGGGGCTAATGAGAAGGGCGGCCGGATAGGACTAATAACCCACCGGACGGATAAAATTAGAGTATGCCAGCGGAAGTACAACTTCGTAAAACCTGGTAAACAAGGTACGACGTAAATACCTGGGTTCGTGGCCTCACACTGGACTATGAAAAGTGCGTGCACGTAGCAATGAGTGGAATCTCCGCCAGAAGGTTGAAAACAACTTCTGGAAGAGGTATGAAATTTATCCACCTTAACAACGTCGAGGACGCACGAGGTGCCACTACGACGAAACCATGCCAGAGAAGTGGTTGTAAAAGCTATGCGCGCCCTTGTTTTACCCCGGAAAAAAGTCCTTGAGGCTTGCCCTAATGAGTGGATAGAAAACAAATAAATGAATTCTGACATATAATCGTGTACATTAAGGTTGTATTTGGATTTTAAACATTTTTAATTGATAATACACGTAATTTAAGAGTATTTCCGCTGTTAGGATAATAATTCGGTAATATCTGACCTTTTTATGCTCTTTTTTTGCTAATAATATTGCGGATTACGTGTTTTTCTGAGTCAAACAAAATCTGGGTGGTCATTTTTTAGGTAGCATTTGGCATGTTGAACTTTGCAATTTTGCTGTTTATCTTAATTTTAAAAGCTGCCACTTCTAGACATTCTAACCGCATGGCATTAATATCCATTCCTCATTAGTGAGGTTTCTGATTGGCTCTCCTGAAAGCACACATGCACACGCTGCCGGCGTACCTCCGCACGGCCGCACATACTAAACGCAAGTGTGGTCAATTTCACGTTGTATCAGCAAAACGCGAAACTGGAAGGTGCACCGATTCTGAGCACCACTAAAATGTCTTCAACACAGTGGAATTTCCTATTTCTAAGTCTATTCTTCACCACTGCTTGGTGTAGTGCCCGCAAGGAGCATGGAATCGAGCAACTTATCCAGGAAATGCAGAAAGAACCGCCAGCAGAACCCGTCTGGATGCTGCATGAAGTTGGAAATGTCCTAGACGATACATGGAAACCCAATCCTCAAGAAAACGGTAAGTTCTTGGCTGATTATTCATTTTTACAGGGTATTTCCAACTAAAATTAGGTACAAGAGGCAATATTTGATTTCGACAAAAAATAACGCAGACATTGCAAACATCAATGAGTTTTATTATTCTTGAGCCAAATACAGACCCTAAAGTTAGTTTGCTCCTCAGTCCTGTGCGATCTCGAATACTTTTACAATTTCAAATGGGATGCATTTTATTAGTTGCCATACATTCAAAGGGACTAACTTAATCTTTTTATAAGCCCTATTCGGAAGGTTTAAGATGATTGACTTCAAAATTTTATCTGGCATGGGTATGCGAAGCATTTTTAACTCACAGTCATATTAACTCAACTGGTCCAAGGTGTTTTTTTAACTAATTTCGGATTTTGCTACCATTATTTACGAACTTTTCTGGCATTCATTCCAATAGTGTATGTTCATGACTGCCTTATTACGGGTCTTCAACTTTGGCGGGCGTACACCATTTCATGGAATTGATTCTCACAATTTTCATTAACATGCTTCAACTTAACCCTCAGCGCTTGGTTAGAAGAACGATCAAATTGCAGATTGAAGCATCGATGTTCTATTTCGTCTCGTCTAATCTTGTCATTCATGCCTCAATCACTAGTAAGATAGGTTAGAAATAAAAAGGTGTCCCATGAAAGTGGATTCAAATCGTGTCTATTTATATCGTTCAGCAGTTTCCATCACGCGTGATCTGCTGTACTGTGTCCCTCTGAGTTAAGACATCCATCTCATACAGGCCAATTTGAAGCCATCAGGACTAGGAAATCGTGATAATCTTTTAAATGTCCGAGTTCCAGAATCCTGCATCGATTTGGTTGCATACTCACTTAGGAGCTAAATACACCGTAAGCGAAAAGGCTCTTTGACTTTTGATGTTTAGGGCTATTTTCGGTAGACACTTTAAATTTCATTGCTTATGCATTGTTGAAACTCAATAACAGCAGGAATTTTTGCTTATTTTACAAATCAGTTGTAAGTTACTAACCCTTCAAAACTGGAACATTAGCACACTTGAAGAATACCAACGCATGACATAATAGCGGAACAACCATCAGCAGTATATTCCCCTGTCGTTTCTAAGCCTTAAAAAGCAGCATTTTAAAATTGTTTTATTCAAATCCAGACCTTATAAAAATGGTGAGGATTAAAATCCAAAAGCATTTCAATAAAAAACCTGCTGAGTAATACGTCATGGAATTATATTCCAACTAATCTTGCGAAGTAGCATTCAGCTTCCACTCTTCCGCAGGCGATTTAGCCAACCCAAAATGTCACGGAGCTAGACTTAAACTACCTTGCAAAGAGAATCAGATCTTGGCAATGCTCTACAAGTGGTTTCACTAGTACAGTGGCAGTGAAAATTATCGAAATACTGGAAATACTCTCAATCCAATTCATCTACAGTGGGAATCAAGTGAAGGATTATTTAGATTCAGAATAAATCAACTTTCATTTCTTCCAAGATCTGATTACAAGCCCAAATGAAATGCCAAGGGTTCAGTTCGATGATTAGTGCTTTCCACATCGTTTGACGACCCATTTTATTCGTTTTACTGCTAGGTCGATCACATCACTTCAGGATTTATTGAATTGCCGGGCAATTCTTGTCCATGGGAGCCGAATAACCCTAGATGCGTATGGTGGGGAATTCTGACCACTTACAAGCCGATGACTGTATCTGATAAGACGCCTACCCACACTCCCTTACCGGCTACCCCTTCTTCGCCGAGTATCAGGGTAGGGCGGATTGGTTTGGACTAACCTCGCCGAGTCCTAATGGACTGAGATATGGGTAGAAGATAGGAGATGTGCTTGTAGTCTTAATGTGCGGCTTTTCGGAATGGATAAGCTTTCAGAGGTAAGGCAATGCAATCAACCTCCTGCACCGAGGTGGATTTGAAATATAAAACTGGCTACAATGAAACGATTTCTGCCAATGAAAATCGTCTCAAGTTTATCATGCCGAATTATTCAAAGCTTTAATCGTAGAAGATATTTTACTTTTTCTTCAAACAGATAAGAAAATGTGAACCAACTAGAAAAAAACTGTCTGCTTACCGAGATGAGGCACAGGAGAGATCCCAAATTTTTTGAGATTGAGCACCATACGAAGAGCTTCCTCTCAAAACCAATCCAAATGAACGTACTTTTTAAATTTGTTCAATGTTCTGCAATGCTCCCTTGCACTTGGACCATTCCAATAGTCCACGATAACGTCGACCTAACAAATATTCTAGAGCTATCTGCTCTGGCCATTTTTTGTCTTGGTAATATTTTACAAAGCGCTTATCTTTGACCGCACTTCTTTTTCGTCAAAACACGTGCTTTGATGCTGGGTGTTTTGAGCCCTCTTGGATGTCCACTTTCACAAATCAACTCAATGGCTGGACTTGACAGCCATTGCTGCACAAGTTCATTATATAATTAGTCATCCTCCTTCTTTCTATACATATATATGTGCTTGAATTAATAATGGTACAAGCTGTGAAGAGCCACTGGCAAACTTCCAACAATCAAATTATTAGGTTAAAATCTCTCAATCACACTACCGTAGTAATTTTTGCACTGATAAACACTCTACTTTCTTCCAGTTGAACTAATGGATGGTAAACTTTGTAGTCGTCATCTTACCCACCCGTAATACTTGTTAATCATGAAGCGGGTTTCCACTTGACAGCATTACCACATATGTACCGTCCCTCTATTTCGGTTTTGATATATTACAATCGAATAAATGAAGACCGAAGGATGATTTTTCTCAGCCTGAAAGTTATTCAGAGAGAAAATTGTTTTTCCTCGTGTAGGAGGTGATTTTACCTGCAAATTCATGCTAACGATTCAAAACAATTCTCAACCTGTATATGAGGTTTTCCCACAGAAAAGTAGGTGGATACTGCGTTTCTTTAGAGCCATACTACCCGAGTCCTGTGAACAGGAGGACTCGGTAAAAGGTGAAAGCCGGTATATAGGGGTTTGTATGGGCCGTGGAGATGACAGGGGAAGCGAAGCTGAAGGCGGAAAGTGGTAATGACGCGTTGTTATGTCGTCTCAGTTGGTATTGGTGGGAACAAGCCAAGTGCGCACTTAGCCGTGACAGTAACATGGTCTTCTTTAAATCCGGAATATAACTTTGTGGTGCAATTTGATACCTTTCTAAGTGAGTGGAAATTGATCTCCGGTATGCCGCATGGAAGGAACTGCTAGATTAAGCACAGTCCTTGGAGAAAGGTACTTTCAAACGAGTCATTCTCTTGAAGACAAGCCAGGATAGATTGTTTGATTAGAAACTGTTTTCCACTGAAAAAAATATGATTTTATGAATATTTATCCTCTTTCTGACCATCATAGCATTCGATCCAGTGATCATGTTCACTTTATTTGAAAAACACTTAACTCATGTTATAGGCTTAAAAGATCCTGTGATTGTACCAGTTTAATTTTGTAATGAGTTTCGAAATAATGTTACCAGTTATTCCATGTAGCCAAATCTGTTACCCACTGACCTGCTCCAATTTCTGAATTTTTCATTCAGTCACTAGGCTGCTTTGATACAAGGAGCCGTGTTTTACCATTCACCACATTGTCACATTGGTAAACCTGAAGTCTTCGAAAATGAAACATACACATTTAATGGGAAATCGGGAAAAAATATGGTGTTAGAAGCACTAAGATTTTGACAAGTGCACGAGTAAGTGTCTCTACTCGTGTCTTCTACCATTTCGCCATCCAGTACCCTCCAAATAATAGCCCCTTGGATTCATGATCTCCATTTTGGTCCTCCTACGGTAGACTGGGATTTAACTACTCTAGCTTATTATTCTTATCACTACAACGCCAGTCTGTTCCGAAGAATCCACATTTGGAACTTATATATGCAAAATTTTGATAACACTTGATGCTTACCACTTGTTTAACTGAAATGATGTGTGGTAAATTTACTTTAATCTACTACTTTATTAGGTTTTAGCTATCAGGTATTTACTCAATTTGAGCAAAAAGATTTGCATAATTGAAGTTAAAAAATAATAATAAAGCCCATTTTTCTACTGTTAATCAGTACTTTTGAAGTCATGAATTTGAGGAGTAACAATTTTTAATAAAAATAATTTATTCAATACCAAAAACGAAAATTAAGCTCTTTTAAAAAATTCCTGAAGTCTCTGACAAAATCACTGAACTTTAGAGACGAAATCTGTTTCTTGATCTGCCCAGTAAGCGGGAGCTAATTTCGAAGAGACATTCGTGGGATCTTTTTTGATGGTTATTCAACACTCTATTTCCTCGTCATTTTCTTAACGAAAAAGGACTCAGGCCGAGAGCATTGAATGCATGCATTGAATTCTTGCCTTGTAAATACTTATCGCAAAAAAGTTACATAAGGTCTGTGCACATCCTCTTCGAGTATACTTTATGAAGATTTCAAATCGCCGTCTAGTTACATCTTTTAATATTCAACCGTTACTTCATTTCAAGGCGTCGAAGGCCAAAATTGCTGATAAGCCGTGCTTGGTATTAAAAAACAACCAATTTCACTTTCAGTGGTGATTGAAATGATGATATTCAAGTTCGAGAGTCCGGAAATCAAATTTTCATTCAGATCTGGTTTTAAGACCATCCAAAATTTAGCTTTCAAATAAAACGATGTGCATTCAAAAATAGTTTGCCCACGATGGTTGTCGTGGTCTTGTAGCATTCTGTCATCCATCAATAGACATGATGATATTTGTGAATCACAAATCATGACGACCATCCATCAGAAATGGATCTTGAAAGAACGGTTGATTAATTCCAATCCTGCGAGAACCTTCATTAACGGACTGCTAATGGCCACTTATGCGTCTGAAATTAACGCAACGAAGGAAATGAGGACTGGATTTCCTTTGTATAAAAAGTCATTTCAAGTTTCAAATGCACGTTGGTGGGCTTCAAACTGTTGCCGTCTAGTCAACCAAACATCAGATAAGATGTATATTGTACTTGCGTTGTCCTCTGTTTTGGTTTAAAATTCGACCGATTGCTACCAGTTGTTCAATCATGGATCCGGTGTTGGAGGTCGTTTAATAAGGCCAGTTCCATATGTTCCTCGCCTATTCTGAATTAAATAATGACGAAGAAAGAAGTACATATTCGCCAGGGACCTCAAAATCAGCACTTTAAATATCCACTCATATTTATGCCATTAACAAACAGCTAGCATATTTCTGGACATGATAACATTACTTTCAACTGCTGAAAATCCACCATCTATCTGTCAAAGTCATCGTCAATGATAACCAAGACCACATAGAATGCTAATAGGAGAACAGTTTACTAGTACAATAGAGTTTGGACCTAATTCATTTTGAAATTTATTTAATTGCTTTGCCTCCTTTTTTGATTTAGCTAATAGACCGCAGAATCTTAGCCCACAAGTGTGTCAAGTTTTAATTTTTAGCTGGGTGTAATGCATTTCCATTGATGACACACGCCAGATTTCGAGAAATAAACCAATTATTTTCATCTTTTGCCAAAATGGAAGGCATCATCTAGTTCCACTAGCTTGGAGACGTACTGGGTTATAGGCAATTAATCAGAGTAGAATAAGGGTTAGGTCAGAAAAGATTTATATGCATTTAAGGAGCGCTTCTATTCAGTGGAAAGTTGTGGAATCACGTCACCGGTATTAATATCTCATGAAGGGGAAAGCTAATCAGACCTCGCTGGCAGTATGGATCGGGGGAATTAAGGAAATTTTAAGCAAAAAGGAAAAAATATATAAATCATTTTAGCCTCCATTCAACCAATGCAAAATGAAGAGGTAACAATCATGGAGTGATTTGTGCATCTCGTCGTGCAATACTTATACAAGCTTTCAACCTGATAGAATAGGAGAATTAGCCCATTGGTCGTATTTAGGTAGCTCAAATATAATTGAAGAAGAGACTGAAATGAGGAATGACTTAAATAAAGTACCAGTTCTAATCATTTTTATTTCCATGATTTCCCTGGGGATTGAAAAATCGTCCATCTTCAGGTGTTTCTTGAGGGTCTAACACGTTTCTATAAAGACGCTCTTCTGTTAATCGTCCTTTCTGGCCTCTGTGTCAAACAAGTTTAATTGCCACAGTTTTGAACATTCGTTTATTGCTGATGCGAATCACTCCTTGGAAAAGGGACGCTCCTTGGGGTTTCCCATTAATACCCTTTCTTCATCATCTTACCCATCCTTGATAATAAGTGGCAAATGCCATTCCAATATCTTTTTGAAATAAGTTCTTTCTTCTGACAATAAAAATAAAAAGTAGAACAGGTTTCTCCCGATATTGTGATATCACTTTGATATTATTTAAGCAGAATTCGCTTCTAGATTCCAACATTTTTCCACATTGTCAGGGGCTTAATCAATGCCAGGACTGCTAGGAAATTCAGTTGTATTATCGTTTATATCCTTATCACTATCTAAGGATAGCATTCGATGCGAATAAACTAACACCACACAGGGTCCCGCTTTGAACACTCCGTCTTCGGCTCGCTCCCGTCAGCGCACTTCTCCGAGAATGTGGCCCTCGTAGTGATTAGTTGAGACTCCTCTTCAGATTTATTCTCGAAAACGCACGCATTGACCACTCTATGTTACTCCAACTAAGAACTCAGAATTACCCATTGAATCATCCTACTGACGGGCTAGTGATACATTAAGCATCATTTTTAATCCCAGCTAGAGTCTCATTCACCCCTCGGCCATTATACACTAAATAGATTGGCCTCACCATCATAGGACCTCGAGATGATAGTTCAAATCCCTGTGGAAAGGGTATTATTACTACTTTGGGAATAAGTTATCTGCCTGAGTCAGGCCAATTAAAGTGGAAGATTAATCTTGTGTGCCACTAATTCCTCATATATCTTTCTTTCTAAAATATAATAAATAAAAGGAGGTGAATAATTGTTAGTTTAACTGTGTCTGGAAAAGTCGGCCTTCCAAGAGGCAGTTGAGATAGTTTAAATGGTGTAAAAGCTTCCATTTAGTGTTAATGGGTCACTAAAAGCGAAAGGTGGTTCATTGATAGTATCTCCAAATCATGGAATGTGAATTAATTGCTCCTATTTCATGAGTTAAAGTGGGAATGAAAAAGGAGCTAAAGACTTTTCATGAGCCCTTATCATCAGGCATTATTTATTTAAAATATAACTATAATGTCACTCAATAATTACCCACTTTGTACGCATTATCCAGTTAGTTACTCATTTGTAAATATAGTCTTCGTTCTGGTACTAACGCCTCTTAAAATACAAATAGTTTCTCATCTTTGAGTGTCTTCCGTTGACATTCAGGTAGGTAGGTGGTGATCACTCTAATTCACCACATTGTCGTAATGCGGATTAGTTAGTTTCTTCTTGAAACTGCTGCTTGAAGGCTGCTTCATTTTTTTCTAACAGCTCTGAGTGATAAGTTTGTAGGAAGGGGTATCATTCCACAAGACTGAAAACTCCTTCATAACCATTTGCGATCAGCTATTTCTGTTAAAGCATTGAATTGTTCACCTTCTAACATTCACTAATTATTTGAATAATAAATTCTTCTTATATTTAATAGACTATTTTTTGTCATCGAAGACCGGCAGACTTAATTCATTTATTAATCTAAAAGATCCAAATGACCGGCCTCATTTTTGTGTCGCCTACTCCCCCTTGAGACTTCTTTTAAACTTTCGAAATGAGATTCCCTCACTCCTATTTTGTAAGTACAATGAAACCTGGTAAATAGCTTTTCGCGGACCCCTTAATAAACGGCAAGAATAATGAGCCAAATATTGAATGAGTATATATGTTCTTTCTTTTTAATTCAGTCAAATTATCATTTAAAATTTAAAGAGGTGACAAAATCCCAAACCAAGTTTACCTCTTCTGTTTCACCATGGAATAGGAAGGAAATTGTCCTTAGCAGTGGAATATCTAACTTCTTTCTCTGATCCTCAATCTTGTTTATTTCTTTTCAACATTCGGCGATGTTCCTTCTATTGGGCAGAAGGCTAGATTCCGGAAATTTCGATCAGTTTAGTTGATATGCCTCATGCAGAAATACGGTGACCTGTGGAACTAGAAGGTTTTGTTACCTCGAAACGAAATGAATGTGCCAGCGTTAATTTACTAATTTGTACGCTGAGTGAGAGAGAATCATAAAACTTGATGCTTCTGGTTTGCATTCGATGGTTAGAATACTTCCTTCATCCCATTCCCGGGGTCAAGGTGAATTTATGGGCGACCCTTGCACTTGCCACCTCTTTCAACGCAAATCAAATTTATTTCCCTGCGTTGCTAAGGCGCACAGGAGAAAACCTGATGAGAAATATGCATATTTACAGGCAATTCTGTCTGCTTTCCTGGGGATAGGTTTCTGAGAAAACTTAAATTATTTTGAAAAATGCCTTCAAGTGTAAATATTTTAGTCTATTATTGTAAGTGACAGCTTATTGGGCCATTTCTGAGCATATTTTGAGACGAATATAAGTGTTTTTTTGCTCAAAAAAAGATGGTTCAGAAGTTGCATACCAGACTGCTAACTTCAATCTTTGGATGGCCAGAATCTAATGTAGCACCCCTCCCGAAAGATCGCAAATAAGCTCCTATGAACCTCAACTCTCGTTCAAATTTAGATTATGGAAATATGTAATTAGCCCCTTCTATGAAAACAGGACTTTTCGATTGTAATCGACGCCTCTAAAGTAGCTAGCGATGAAAGGTTTATCAATCGGAATTTGAGCTAAACAAACGTTGAATTCCCATTTCCATTCTAGTACATTTAAGGTGCTTCATCTTCCTCTGCATTTTTGCTGAGCACTTCCCCAAATAAAAGCAAAATGTGGGCCTTCCTTTCCTACAGTCAACTTTTTCAGCGTTTTTGGGCATCTTCAACTTATTCCATTGGAACGACCGCATTTCACGTAACGGATTTGAAGATGTCTTTGTCTCAGTTCGTCGACTGTAGTATTTCTCAGTAGGCAAGCTCTACCCAGGGTAAACGGTCCCATCTTTGTTGGATATGCACCGTTTGGCCTTAAACCTAAGCTATCAGCCGAACCGCTCATATACTCAATAATATTTATTGTTCCTTCAATAAAAAAGACTAACAGGCTCATTTATTCGATCACTATTTCCAAAGACGAGCCTTCTTGCTCGGAAAGTCTCTCTCGAAACACAAATATACGTTTCAAGCCTCTTGCATATTCTGGTTATCTTTTAGATGAAATAAAGAAACTGGGTCTTGACTCTGGTTAGTGGGAAAATATTTCACAATGAGGTTGATCTCTACGTGATTTCAGTACAAAAACTGGAACTTTAAGAAACTATTCTCTTTTAAAAAGAATAGACGAAGGGTTTGTCAAATGAATGACGTGTTAATATCAAAATGAATCTGTAATTACCTGTTCCTTCTCGCATATCCTGATCCTGATTGGGGACGAATCACTCTTTGGGTAAGCAAATGATTCCAGACAAAAACCCACCGTTCTAAATGTTGTTTACTTTCGATGAGTGTGTACTATGACAGAGAAAATCTGCCATATTTAGTGTACTTATTTGGAGTGCAGAAGGAGAAAAATGTCAGACAGCTAAGCGGTGACCTTGCTTGATGCAGGGGTAGAGGATAAAGTTAATTAGCAAGGCCTGACCTCACCAGCTTTACAATAAAAGTTTGTGGGACTGGTCAGAAAGTACTGATGTTTTGAGGCCATACGAAAAAAAGGCCAATCTCAAAAGGATCATCTCTTGATCCAGACTACCAGAAGTCTTCACAGATGAAAAAGCCACTAAAGCATCTGAATTTCGCCAAATAGGCCATTCAATTCCTTGCTTGTGAACATCAAACTCCTTAAATGGTCTCCAAGCCCTCTATTAAGAGTCGTCAGTGGGCAGTTGAATCTGATTCCGTGTCCATTACTGAATCCATTCAGATATTTAGCACTGATTGTTTCTGGTCTGCAAATGGAAAGTAGGCTATAAGGTCGTTCGTCTCTGAAATAAACAACCTGAGTCGAGAGATACTTCGAAATAAAGAAGTTTGAGAAGAGATTCTACTCAAGGTGAACATAGCCTTGCGGGTAGCACGAAATCGAGTCATTTTGTATTCTCACTTCTTGCACCTCTTTCCTCCCAAGATTGAGAATTACACAATGAGAATTGCCATTATTTCCACTAGCAATTATCGTGTTTCCCCGCATCTCATGTTGACAAAGTCGACTTTTCGGGCTTTACACACAAAACGAATCCTCCAGAGTGAAAATCGGATTTTGAAAGAGTCGGCATGATTGTTTGACTCCTTTTGAAATGCGCTTTTTAACGCTTTTTACACATATTGAGTTTAATTATAGCTGTGAGGGTGTTTATTATTTCAAAAATATAACCGAGCATGCTAGCTTGTCGGAGTGATGAAAGGGTGCATAAATTTAAAATTCTTCACGAAGTTTCTTTTCGAAGTGGGATATTTCTTTAGGAGGGAAACGCCTTTGGAGTTTGGCTGTCTAATAAATATTTCCTGCTTTCCGAAAGGAATCACTCCAACTTCTTCGAAGTCATCTATTTAGAATGTAGTAGTTGGAATTGTTGAGTTTCTGATGAACAGGTGGAAGCATGACATTTCACAAGGGCGTCCAATTGAGCTCTGGGACTTACTGCCTTTTAATTTTATGACCTCAGGAAAGAAATCGTGTCTGCTGTGCCTTGGGGACGTTAGGCAGCTCAGAAGATTGTATTTGGGTTTTAAATAAAGGTCTGTATTTCAAAACAATATGGCTCAGTATAGTGGTCCAATTAGAAGATCTCGATTGTTTTAGCTGTTAAGTCTGCGAAAAGTCTGAATAATAGGGGCATCTCTAAGACACCCTGTGATCCAGCGTAACACTGGTATACTCTCCATCCATCATCGAACGAATAAATGAATGAACATACCGAAACCCTACCTATTTCTCTCCATTATATTATATTATATTTGTCCCTAAATTTCCCTCTGGCCAAGCCCCCCAAACTAGTAAAGCCTTTGCCATTATCATAACTCGGGTTGTTGGAAGACACTATTATTGATATATTTCAAATTTATCAGCGTTCCTGTAGACTAGTTAGAGAAAGAAAGCATCAACTTCCTAAGTTCATTTCTTGTTAATAGGAATTCCATTGCGAACATCAAGAGTGAACATTCTCGTTTTGCACAGGTTCCCACTCCCAAATTCTAAAACTATGAAAGCTCCAAATTCTCCACTTACGTAGCAGCCTTGCGTATTCGCATTCGATGTTCAAAAACAACAACAGCTCTATTCCAGCAATTTAAGTGAAAGGAATAACTGATGAATAATTACGTTTACTTGCTTTATTTAAGTAGCAATAATTTACTAGACCGTTTAAAAGCAAAACTTGTCCATGAGCATTTTTTCCCCTAAATGGGTCTCATATTGCAAATTTTGATAAAAATCGAAGTGATAACTTGCAGACTCTTTATTAGAATGAAATTGTGAATTGAAGGAGTAA
Organism: Moniezia expansa; assembly: GCA_019097775.1. NCBI lineage: Eukaryota > Metazoa > Platyhelminthes > Cestoda > Cyclophyllidea > Anoplocephalidae > Moniezia > Moniezia expansa. The sequence goes on from JADFDV010000068.1 coordinate 322,345, forward strand.
ATATATTCCATTTGTCGACTAATATCCAATAAAGTCAGTTGCTCAACGCAGTCACTTTACAGTCGAATGCAGACTACTTGGCCTCATGAAAGTATGAACATCTACTTTTACATGTTAAATGATCGCTCTTTGATTAAGGTTTTTATTTTATTTTATTTTCTACCCACCTATTAAGGCAAATCCCGAGGACTTATTGGGGGGTATAACAGAAGTACAAATAGCTTTTATAGCAATTAAGCACAACAGTTAACACAGAAGAGTAAAAACGTTTGTTGATCTTCGTCTGTCTGGTCTCTTCTCTGGCATGGCTTCATCATACAGGTAGCAGTTCAGCTTCATCGAGCCTCCTCGTCCGAATTCGTCCGTCTTCAAATCTCCTCCAGAAATCAACATTCTGGCGGAGATTCCATTCATAGCTACTTGCACGTGCATTCCATACTCCAGTTTGAGACTATAAATCCGGTTGTTTACGTCGTGCCTCCTTTAACAAGCTGTAAGAAGTTGTACTTCTGCTGGCATGATCGAATTTTATACATCCTGGAGGGTGATTGGTCCCTGGGGTTAGCGGTGATCACCACGAGGAGGTTGAGAGTAGGTTTGACCACCTTTCATTAAGATAATAAATTAAAGGCACCATAGATGGTTGTCAAGACATGAAAAGACGGTATTTGAAAGCATTTCTTCAAGCAAAATTTTCCTTCAATCTTCTGCTTCAATGGCAATTTCCTCGAGGTTTGTCATTCATCCTGCCACGTACTGGTACAAAAAGGATGTACATACTAAAATTAATGGCATTCGTACCCTAAAACCAATCTGCTTTTGGTCATGTTTATGCCTTACAGTCAGCCTTCATGCTTCTGCTTGAATGAGTGGCAACTGTCCTGAGGATTTCAAAGTTTTTTTGATGCAGTCTTCATATTCAGGAGGTTTTTTCCCTGTAGAATAGAAGAGTATTGATGCAAGAGTATGGGTCATGGAAGATGACATCTCTTTCGCTCTAATCTTTCATAAGCAGAACATGCGGATCATCGCTGGAAAGCGAGACAGCCACCGGATTTGGTGTGAGGGTTACGAACCGGCAAACGCTCGAGTTTCAGGTTGTTTATCATTATTTGTATTGCAAGATATTTCTATACAGGGGAATTCTGACCTTCGGAATTCGTTTTTAAGCCTGATCGCTTAGATTTTGTGGCGTTATCTTTAGAGTGAAGTCATTTCTAGGTCAAATTTAACCGAGAGATTCCCCATCTTACAACATCTCCCATAAGTCACTACGATTCAACTTGAATCGGTTTGATATGAAATTAAGTGCCTTAATTTGCTGAAAGGCATTACTTTAAGACTTATTGAAACAGCCTTTGGTTTATAATCTATTTTCTCTATCGCTTTGCAGTTAGGATCATATTCAGTCTTCTCATGGAACTAGTCATTTATAATGATAAAAGTTCAACACTTCAAGAGACCTAGTCGAGTATAAAACCGTACCAGCCGAAAAAAACTTTCAACGGTTCTCCTGCTAACTCTTTTCAGCTTCACAGACCTACAGCAGAAGTGTACTCTACCTTCGAATAGGACTCAACAGATGGTGAAAAATACCTACCCCAATTAAAATGAAGTTATTTAAGCTTCCTCTAGTCGCTTTTGCCAATTCAAATACGTTGATACACCTGTCATTCCATGCAATTACTGCAAGATCTGCCTAAAAAATAACAAACATGCCCGTTGCTAATAACCGTTTTTTTGTTTTTCTGAAACCCAAATTCTACCGAACCTCAGCAAGGTTGTCACCAACAGCAGGCCAAGCGAACATATTTTGCCAGGCCTTCCGTTAATTTTTATGTAGTTTAAGTTTAAATTACTTTTCGAGCGGTTCTTTGCATTTTTCTTTTAAATGGTAATGGTTTCTTTAAAGCAACGATTAGCCGATACAGAAAGGAAGAAAGACGTTTTATTGAGATAAATGACTTCTGAATAGTACATTCATCCCTCCTATTCGACATTCTCATTTCCAGTGAAAGTCTATGATCAAAGTAGCTAAATAACGAAAGGTTCCTTGTACTCGTGATTAGATCATATGTGTGGTTGTGGAATAGAATGGTAGAGATCTTGATCGTGTGAAAACACCAAACAGATCATTAAGATTTGACTTGCTCTCACGTAAAGTAGGAACTTTTAATAAAATAGGAGTTTATTTAAGTAAGTTTACCGTTGTGGACGTTCTACCGCCCTTCTAAGAAGTACTCTCACGTTATAAAAATTTCCAGATGATGGTTTCGGCAGGGCTTGTTCATCATAAAATAAACAAACTTCAATCTGACCTTTCATTTGGTTGTTCACTCGATTCATTAGAGCCGTTTAACTCTTTCGAACATATGATTTGAGCTGTCGAGCATAGAAACCTTTAGGCGTCCAAGTAATCATATTACAGACACACTCAGTACATCTGATACTTGAAAGTATAGTTTCCAGGTTTCATGAAGCTATTGTTATTAAAACATGGTCTGAAAATCGAAAACTTTGTTATGAACAGCGAATCAAATTGACGAAGAAAGCAATCCTATACTTTAGTGTCTACTGCCCAATGGTCGATTTGGGTTGCTGCTATCTTTCGACCATTTTATTTATTATTTACTCTCTACCCATTAGGGCGAGCTCCAAGGGCTCCGTGGGGGTACAACAGAAGTAGAAATAGCTTTTACTACATGTAGCACACAAGAGCTAACACAGAAGACAGTGAAAGCGTTTATCGAAGTCTTCGGTTATCTGGCCGAGTTTTGTCGTAAAGGTAGCAGTTCTACTTCAGTTCCCCTTCGTAGTGGTACCTCGTCTGTCCTCGACACTGTTAAGGGCAGACAGTCTACATACCTCCTCTAGAAGTCTTTTCAACTTTCTGGCGGAGATTCCATTCATTGCTACATGCATGGGCCTTCCACAGTCCAGTTTAAGACCAGGAATCCAGGTATTTACGTCGTGCCTCGTTTACTAGGCTGTACAAGGGTGTGCTTCTGCTGGCTTAATCTAATCCAGTGGATGAGTAGTCCTATCCGGTCCTTTCGACCATTATGGGATTGTTCATTGTAACTTATTAGGACAACGCTCTTCTTACCTGCACATCCAATCCATTCTTTTTGTGTCGATTTCTCACCCATTGAGTTTCTCATAGAGCCTTTTATTGAGCCGATCCGTCTGTAATTGTAGGACAATATCATTCCAGTTATATGACTAGGCGAACATGTCCGAATGGCCAAATTGTTCACTCGAAAGTTACTTCAGTATCAGTAGCGTCTTGAATTGGTACAATGGGGAAGATAGTGCAATTAAATATCGCTACATCGAAACTCACCGGCCACCATCTGTCTTCTTTCTATCGGATTTCATCGGCTAACGAATTGAGCATGTTCTGGAAAAGTGAGACCTAATAAACTGACGCTTTGCAACATTATCTGGCATTTATGGGGCCTCTGGTAATTGATAAATCTGGATTTTTTGGTGCTGTAGCGATTTCGTTCCCAGTCGCCTCATCTGATGAAATGGTTTAATAGCTTATTGGTGCTCATTTGATAACACAGGGCTATCCCTACCACTGACATCAAACTGCTATCGCAATTACAAAATATTAGAAAAATCCACTGGTTAATCAGGGCCTAAATGCTAGATTCTATAAGTTGGATTAGAGTTGGTGGAATGCCAAAGTCCAAACGTGCTGCAAATGTATCGGAAGGGTAATATTTTGTCCACCTCAAGCACTGGACAAAAAGGTCCAAGGTGCTTGCAAAGAATCCAGGTGAATAATGTTAATGTTTCTAGGTGAAATCGTTCAGGTGTAATTCGCTGTCAGGAAAATAGCAGCACCTTTAATCCACATAAGTGAGACCCAAACCGTGCAAGGCTCTTTGAAACGGTGAAGGAACAAATTCGCACCGAATTAATGATCATGAAAGAAAGAGCCATCGAGTAAGGAAAAATTTTAAATGTGCATCTATTCATTTGAGTGAATAGAAACTGAGTGCCAGGCTTCGAGACCGGATAGAAATACCATTCTAAAAGAGCAGATAGCATTAATGTTAGAACCAACAGTGCTAAATGTCTTTGATATTCAGTTTTCTCTTACTTGTATGAGTTAAACGGTTGTACTAAGAATCAGAACTGCTATTAGGTAAAGTATTGGTATTGCCCATCAACTCTTATTTGTCCGTGAACCTCTCATTTGGCACTTCCATTGCTACCAGTACAAAGCACGTGTGGATGGTCATTCAGATCTAATCATGAATGCTGGTGGGTCTCAAACCGGTATCACCTTGACAAATCAGAGGTGTGAACCTGATCGACAGGCCAGCGACACAATAAGTACCCGCTCTAAAAAACCAGCCCTTATATCTGGAACTTATCGGTCATTATCACCAATGAAAGTATGGAAGGACTTCATCCAAACTTGTCTTTAACACCATTACCAACGCTATAACCAGCAGTATTTTATTTAAGCCAAATAGCAGTCTACATATTAAGGCAGACAGTTCCGGATAGTTTTTGACACCTGTACAACAAATCTCCCTTGACAAACCCAACAAAAATGAACCGATTGATCAAAATGCTGACCGTACGAAACCCGGATAATGGTTGTGGCGAAAATAATGATGCGTGAAGGAGTTACAAAAAGGAGCGGCAGAAATGGAGTGGCGAATTCATGTTCTGCAAGTGGCTTTTATGAACATGTGTTCAGGAGATAGGCCATCCTGAGCTCATTTTTACATATAGTGAAGATGCGAAGAAAATGTGGGTTGAAAAAAGTTTTGATTTCCGAACGAAGACGAAATCCGCTGGCAGTTGGTCAGATTACCTTCACGATACCCTACGCGTCTCATGAATTCAGACGTAATTCTTACTGTATACGAGAAATCGCTTCACTGTTGTACAATTTTACGAGAAAAATTTAATAGTAAAAGTTGCGAGCCCTAAATTAACACCACCTTGACGCTTCATGCTTTTGTATAAACGCAAAACTTAATAATTTGTTTTACTTTCATAATTCAGAAATTTCATAATTAATGTCTTCAATAACTGTCAAACTATTCAGTAGTTAAATGAAAAGCAATTCAACAGTTAATTTAAGTATTCCCTTCTTTTTTCATCCTGTAAGTATTCATTTGGGCTACCATCATTTGCAAGTTTTTAAGCATTTCAGATGCTCCTTTTAGGGGAACTAAGAAATTTGTTGTTTAAAGTGCATTTTCTAATTTTTACTTCCTGAAAGTCTTCCAGATGTGTCGGTTATAACAAGCCTTTCATTTTTATCCTGCCTTGTCAATTCTACGTCCATTCCTGAAGAATACTAACATGCGAGTTTTGGTCGGTATTGCAATTATTCCAAGAATTCGTCCGTAGAGGATGTTTTAATCTTTAGTTGACTTCGTGTAGCTTGCTAGGATTTGCTCGTGAATACTGTCATCAAGTCAGGGTGGAAACGAGAAAAAGGCACGAAAAGTGTAGGTGCACGCGTACGAGATCGTAGTTATGTGAATACCCTTGGTAAGATCGGCTCACACACTTCACCCCAGTAAATGTTCACATTTCTGCCAGTTTCTTCCCTAATTGCAAAGGAGTGAGTTCACATAATTTTGATTTGCTGCAAATGAAAATAATTCAAAGTGAATTTCGGGAAGTTTGGGTGTTTCAGCGACACAGTGACCATGCTGACAGGCAACACTCCGGTGATTTCGTGTATCGGAGGCTTAATCTAATATCACGCCTTGAGGTCTTATCTGAGATCAGAAGAGTCCTATTACTTGCCTATATCTTTGTACATCTTTTGTGGAATAGTTGGAAACTTTGGACCAATCCAAGGCTTTTTAGAACCTTTGTGGTTACCTATCTCTATCTCATTTGACAGGGCCAATATTCCGACTTAATATTGTTTTGTCACCTTATGGCTTCCATAAGTGAACCAGGTACCGACATTCGTTGATGTATTGCCAGTGGCATAGTAAGGAAGAATGAGTACAAACTGTTCTCCAGAAAATTCAACCTGTGTTCCCCAGATGTAGTCATTTCTCGTAGGGATGACAAAATTAGGACCTGAGTATATAAACCAGAACTTCGTTGGCCATCGATATTCCTATCCGAGATCAGGGTTACCCCACGGTATCAGGAGGAGATGGTGGTTGAATTATGGTTCAGAACGCTGAATTCCTTCGTCGGTATGTGTAAAGAAAGCAGACGGTATAACGTATGACTTAGTCTCCCGGTATTTTATTGAGATTCGATGATTATCTTCGCGAAAGCTCGGGCACTATAAACGACAAAGGCCAATTGATTGCTCCAATAATTCGTTATTCTTTCATTTTTATTCTTCATATAATGGTTGCCTCAAGTTATTCGCCTTCAATGCTTTTCAAATCAATTTATGTATTAATTTTAATACGTTGACAAAATCCTACCAAAATAAAGAGTTTTGGAAAAACAGTTTAAATATCGAAACATTATGTTATCCACCATATCAATTGGAAATTTCATTGTTCAGCAATATGACTTTTGCAACCCAATTGAGTATAATGACATTTAACCAGCTGTGTGTGGAAGCTATGTGTTGCATTGTCTTAAATTGTGCGTCTCCATTCTGTAAAGCACCGACATCACAAAATTACTTGGAAAAAACCGGCCGCTCGATTTACTTACGCATAATGCAATCATCTTACTTCTCAGTGCGCCAATGGTTTGGCGCCCATTTTCTAGCAATCTGGTTGGCTCATGCCTCAGCAGCCCTCTTATTGGTTAATTGTAGTAATACGTTTCTCAATAGTACAATATCTTTACTTCCATCCACTTTCTGAACCACGGCCGTGGCATGCAATTATAGGATGATTCCCGAGGTCATTATTCTTCACCTACTTCTGGTTATTCTCATAGGTGCCTCAGAGAGGTCGCACCAAAAGGATTTAGTACAATTGCATGAACGACATCTTGAAGGAGTTCCTGTCTTCATCCAACAACCCGAAAGCGTCTACTATGCCTGGCAAGGAAAACCTGCTACTTTTGAATGCATCGCAGAACCCGTGTCCCACGCTGTCGTCTTCTGCGCTGACAAGACGTTTCCGTACATGGGAAACGAACACAGCAGTGAGCAACGACTTCAAGTCACCCGACTAGACTCTAATGACAACCTCGACGCGGATGGTGCTAGATGGAAGTTGAGTCTTCCTGTCCGCACGAAGGATTTGGAGGAATGGTTCGATGCTTATGTTTGCTTCTGTGAAGTCTGGAATCTTGTACCTGCCTTGAAACAGGATAAGAAGGTATTTAGTCGGAACGCAACCATTATCGAAGCTTGTAAGTTTCAGTAGGACAATGAAGATTTTCTTTCTTATTTATTCTGAATGGCAAGCGTTTTTCGTAAAGGTTATTTGGAGAAAAAACTCGGAGTGATTTCATGCTTATTTATGAGCAACAATGACTGCCAGACCAAACAGATTTGCATTTTCGGTGCACGAATGAACTTTTACTCTAAAAATTTCGGTGTTGATTTCACTTTCACAGGGGCTTTGCGACTACATTTTTTGATAACACATAGGCCTAATATCTAATATCTCGCGATATTCCACTGTTTTTCTTCAATTATGCTATTTTGGAAACTAAAGTAGTCAACAAGCACCCAGAAAGAATCGTTGAATATATTCATTTTCCAGTGCCATTTCAGCTATTTTCCCTGACGCTTTAACTTGATATTTTATGTTGAACTATTCCAGTCCAAGAAGGTTGTTGTCATGCTGGTTGAAGAAATTGACGAGCATTTCCACAATGCGAATCTCAACATTATAGTCAGTCTCTTGTAAGAGGAGATCCTCTCAATAGAGGTCTCTATTTTGAAACTAGCGTCAGGTAAGTTTAAGGTCTAGAGGACTTGGTGTCCACACGAGATGGCCAATAATGTGTGACCGCAACATCTACCTTAAAAACAACAACTATTTATAGAGATTGTTGAAAAAGCATTAGTTCTAAATCGTAAAAGTACCCCCTTTGACTGCTCTGGCCTCGGAGCATCACCAAAATCAATTGTTCGGAATGAAATAGAAAAAGGAAATTTGGGGAATCATTAACAGCAGTTTTATCTTCAATTCCATTTCAACCATCGCTTTGTAAGTTCCTATATGGAAAGATTTAAGAAGATATCATGCCGAACTGAAGGAAATCTTGCCTTTCGATTTTGTGTACGGCAACTCATAATATCAGTCCGGTCACCAACTGCCAAGAGTTCACATAATAAATCAACCTCTTCTGAATGAAGCCCGCTTTAAACTTTGTAAAAATTATATGGTGTCATTACATCCGGAGAAGCACGCCAATTTTATTACTACCAGTCACCCGACGCCTTGATAACAACATTTTGTGATGCAAATGAGATAATCAGCAATGTCTGTTAACTTGTCTGATTGAGTATGCGTCTGTCTACTGATAAAATGGAATGTGGGAGCGACAATGCGACGTCTTCCTAGACTCTTTGAATGACTCAATGGACATAAATCTTTGGTTGCATATGTTTTCGATTAGAACATACAGAAACGCAGAGAACCACACATGTACACACATGCTCTCATAATTAACTATTCCGATTTTTGCCATCTTTGGCCCCACACCTGTAAGTAGTCAAACCAGTCGAGAAATGAGGACAAGATCCTTGCTTTGTTTATACTCTAACTAGCCTTAGGATTTCATTTCTTGCCGGACATGAATGTCCAACCATTTGGTCTGTTATTCAGTGACGTTCTGTCTGTGTTTGCACGAAGTGTTTAACTATATCCGCTGCTCGGAAAAGCTACTGGACTTCGTCACCATGGTACCATTAACGTGTGGATCAACCGCATAAGCAGTTTCCCTCGATTTAAAAAAAGGCTTCTTAAAAGTACCGCTTGAAGAAAATGCGTAAATCTTCGGCTGGTCAAGAATTGGGTCTAGGAGGAGAGTTGTTTGCAGATTGCACTAATTTCCGATTTCACACTTGCCTTCTCGATGTGTGAACAGGTGACCTCCTGCGAGTCCGTTGCTCACACGCATAAACTTTCTAGAAACTGGACAGTTGGACAATGACTCAAAATGCATGAACACATATCTGGCCTGATTTCTTGCATCTTGAGTCCAGGGGTTTCGTTTACACAACTTATTTTTTCACCCAAGTGTCCCCTAAACTTGTTTGAATTCACAAACAATAATTGAAGAGCAACAAAGCCTTGGGATTTGCTTTTTAATGGTAGATTTATACCTTAACGACTTCTACTCTTCTGTATAGATCTAAACCGGGATTTTCAACTGGAACCGATCCCAGAGCAACTTGTGAAGGGTCAGCGCCTCCTCTTATCTTGTCAACCTCCGAAAGGAGAACCAGCACCCAAAGTAATTTATCCTAGCATTTATCTTTTAAATACTTTCATTAAACTGAGAGAATTTAACCGAGCTAATGGTGAAACATGGTAGACATTCAACTTCTAGAAATAGCAAAGCCACCTGAAATGCCTACCCCGAACATATGCTTAGCCTCCATTCAAACGGAAATAGGTAGCGAGAGAAGGTTTTGTTTTTTTTCATCCTCTCAACTAACCAAGAATGAAATCGCCCTGGGCAACTTACAAAGACCCTCTCAGCACCTTTCCGTTTGAGAATTTAAATACCGAAAACAAAATGTTCCATCCTTCTTTGAGGTAAATTTTTATTACCGTCTAGCCGCATTTAGTTGTTTATTGGTTGAAGGTTTAGAGGATTATCTTCCGGGAAGGTAATTTTAACAGCAGGACACTGCACCGATGTGGGAGTCCTACAGCAGCTCTCTGCAGGTTTCCAGAAGACTGCCTGAAGTCCTCTGCACGAGTCGTAGAAATGTGATCAGATTCGACCTAATAGAGAGACCATTTGTTGTTAGAGGGTAGTTGTTAGTAGTTTCCCTGATACTACCCATGGCTACGGTCAACGCGAAAGAGAGTAGGAGCTTAAACAATTAAGCTACGGACGTTTTGCTGGCATTCGTGCACTACTCTTCATTCCGCCAAATCTTTCCTGGTCTGAGATGATGTCGAAAACTGTCTAATTGTATAGCTGCTTTTTTTTTTATTCCTCCCCACCCTTTAGGGCAAGTCCCAAGGACTTATTGGGGGTACAACAGAAATACGATAAGTTACATATTATAGCATAGAGCATTTATTTGAGTTTGTCGACCCGCTGGTCTTATCTCGGCTTGGTTGTGTGGCGGGATGGCATTCAGTTCTCCTACTGCATCTCGTGGAGTACCTGGGATAGAGTTCTTCCCAGCCGTGATGGAGCAGATGTGTATTTCATCCTGCCTGAAGGACTTTTCTTTGCTTCCTATCTTCCACTCCATCATTTTTCTCATTCGTGTTCAGCTTTTCTGCTTTCCTAGTTCAGTTTGATTATTTTCTCCTCTCTGTTTTTTTCTCCCTTTCTTTGGGTTTCGACCGAAGGGTAACAGTTCCTAATATGTCTTTCTAGCCACCCTTAGACACTGGTTGTCCCATTTCAGTGGTTCTCATCTACTTTCCATTTTCGCGGGGCTTTTATGTAGTTTTAATTTATTTTTAGTTATCTCGATCTCCTCCATTGAAATAGAGGAGGCTCTTGGTAGATGAGCAGTTCCCGGTAGTGTGCGACCAGATCTTTCGATTTAACTAGTGTCCTTCCAGTTTGTATATTCCATGAGGAGTTTTCCTTCATTATGTCCTTCAGCAACATGAGGGCTTTGCGAGGTTGTTTCTCTGCGAGGCGTACAGGAAAGTTGGTTAATCTCTCTTCTTGATATGCTTTTTTCCAGTTTCGTATCAGGTTGTTCACCTTGTTTCTCTGCTCTTTGTACCTCATGAATGTTTCCTGAGATGGATTTGAGAGCCAGTTTGCTCTCATCTGCTTTTGTAGCAGTAATTCTCTATCTTCCTTCTCGCAGATAGCTGGATACCATCCGATTTTCCTTCGTTCAGTTTTTTGCCTTGTTGTTTTGGCTGCTGCATTTTCTATAGATTTCAAGATATCTTCGAATGTAGTAGTCAAGGGTCCTGAGGAAGTACGCCTTTGAGATGTTCCTGGTATGTTTCCTTCGATTTTCCTATTTGTTCTATGCCTTTAGGCAGTTGCCACCGTTGCTTTAGACTATTTATGTCCTCCTTCAGAGTTCTATAACCCTACTTTTTCCTGAGTGTTTTCTGAGATGTGATTTGAGCTTGAGGATTACTGTTAGTAAGCAGTGATCAGAGTTTGCGTCAGCCTTTCTCGAAGTTCGTATAACACTTATTAGGAATAGAGTTGGTCTTTTCATCAGAACAAAATCAAGAGTAGCACCTTTCCCTGTAGGGTGGTACCAGGTCAATCTTCGAGTCATTGATTTCCGAATGAAAGTATTCATCACGTGTAGTTTATATTCTTGGCATAGTCCTAGCAGCCTCAGACGGTTTTCTGTAGCGTCTTCTTGATCAATAAAGGGACCGATTAGTTTGGTACCAATGTTACGGGCATCTGATCCCAATCTGCAATTGAAATCGCCAAGGATATTTATTTGTGTGCAGTTGAAAAGGAGTTGCTTGTAAGTCTTGGCCACAAGTTTGTAGAAGGATTCCTTAACCATTGCGTCCTCCGTACGCTCGGTCGGAGCATAGCATGCCATCAGTCCAACGTTGACTCCTCCAATTTGGAGTGTCAGCGTTGCAATTCTGTTTGAAATAGAGTTAAATTCAGCTTCTATGCTCTTTTTGACCAAAAGGCGACCCCACCATTTGGTCTAGTGCTTTCACTGTGTCCAGAGTTGGAGAAAGCGTAGTTATCGATAGTTAAGGAGCAAGATTTCATTCGAGTTTCCTTTAAGGCAACAATTTCCATACCTCTACCAGAAGTCTCTTCAGCTATCTGGCGGAGTTTCCAATCATTGCTGCAGCCGCGCACGTTCCATAATCCGGGTTTCAGACCATGGATCCAGTTAGTATGTCATATCTTTTTTAAGGGGCTGTTCGTGGACTCTGACTGTATTTCCGTTGGCATAATAATGAATTTGTACGTCCGGTGGTTTATTATTCCTCTCCGACCACCCTTCTCTTTAGCCCTCTGGGTTGTCCCAGAGGTTACCAGTGGTCACCACGTGGAGGTAGAAAGTAGTAGTAGGTATAGCTGCTATTTTTCTTCTTCTCTTTGTTCTTTTCTTCTAGGAATCTAACTCCACCGATTCTTTTGTTATAGAGGCCTCGGTGCTCCAGCTAATTTATCACCTAATTCTGTTTTTCCTCCTAATTCAATATAATCAGTCAATTTTGATGGTCGTTCATGATAGAGACGTATTTGACCTCAGTCAGTATGTACTTTTTTTGTTCCTGTCAAGCCGGTAACTAAACTCGCTTGCCACTTAGCCTTCTCAAAGCCGTTTGCAAATGGTTTTGATAAATTTGAAAGTAGCACGTGACTGCAATTGTCATTTTGTTGTTTTAGTAGACATTCTAGTGCCTCGGTTACACCAATACGTATATAGCAATCAGCCTAAGTTTATTTACGAATTATACATTAGTTCCTAAAACTAATCGACCTCTCACCTCAGCAGTGTGTAGAAATTCTCAAGCAAGCTTAATTAACCCAGTACAGCAACTCCCTTTCATTGACCTGCAAACTGTCCCATCGTCTAGGGAAGAAATGTCTCGTCAAAAATTCCACCTTACGGCTTAAATTATCTATCGACTTCGTTTAAAGCGTCAGCCAAAAGGGTGGTTCTCGTCCTATATGTCATGTAAACAAATCTTTCGATAGTGTTTTTTTCTATGATGTCAGATTATTTAACGGTTCAAGATACCTTAGACGATGACGTAAATAAATACGATGGAAATTCACCTACAAGGTTTTCAGAGAAAGGTAATAAATGGTTTTTTTTGGTTGTTATAGGTCTACTGGTTGAAGAATGGAAAGCACGTGGACCGCCAGACATTTCCACACATCATTATCGATGACTACAACCGTTTGATCATCGACCAGGTTGAACTGCATGATACGGGGAACTATACTTGTGTGGCAGATACTCTGGGAATAGAACAGCGCTATTCCACAGCTGAGGTTACCGTCCTTCGTAAGTTATTAAAAAGCGTAATTGCTACGTTCACTCTCTTAGAACCTGAGTCAAAGGTGTTACTATTGAAACCTGTGTTTTGGGGCATATAGGGAGTAGTGATTCCTGTTTATTTATAGTCTTTTCATCTTCCATACCACCTGGTATTCAGAAATTCGCCTAAGTTAACTGATTTTACCAAGATACCAGACCCTGCTGTTAAAAAGTATGTTTACTTCACATATCAGCTAAATCGTTGCAGAAAGAGCCTTTTAGAGATGAGTTTGAGCGCGGCCCAGTTGAGTGAGTTAGTTGTACTAGAGCATGTTGTGGAACCAATGAGAAAAGTTACCTCAAATTTAATTGAATCATCCTTTGGAAGGCTTTCTTCTAGTGATCATTCAAAATGTCAGGTAATCTTCCTTGCAAATCGTACGTTTCAACCTACACCATTCAATGATGCAGGGATACCATAAGATTGCTTCAAGAAAGACATCTTCCTTCTTCGTCGTAGAATTTTCTTGTACCAGCTTCTAACCCTATGAATCGATACAGAGCCGAGCACATCGAGCAGTCAGCACTCAAGTAATTGTGCTTATCGCTCTCAGAGTAACGAAGAGACTCTGTTGGCCAGGTTTAATAGGTGCATTTTCATCAGCTCGGCCACCTGTTTTATGCCCGGTCGTCCTGTTCTTGCTGAATGGGGAACTTGCAACATGTTCAAGGATCACATAGCCAGGTTTCTACCTGCTAATAGAAACAAACGGTTTCTAAGACCCTCAGACCTCGTAGAAATCGCTGCACTTGCATGTACTTGTCTGAGGGGTACTTATAATGAGAAAAATTCCTATATTCCTGATCAGGTGCCAACATTTTTTGTTTAAAACTATTTAAACTTTTTTCAAATAATTAATGGGTTACAATATTTTCCAAGTATTCACCAGGGCTTCTTCTAATCGAGTGAAAGAATATAGCATTCCTCTAACCTTTTCAATAGCATTCAAAAGTGTCAGCCAAACTCGTTTGAGTATGACCCCATGGTCGATATGGAGCTCCTGTGGACTGGATCCAGTAAATGGGCTGTGTCGGCAGATGCGGATGCGAAGCTGTATAAACATGACCATGGAAGATGGCAGTTCACCGGCTTCTCTATCGAAAGTCGATGAGGATCACGCTAACTGTCCTCAGCCTGTCTCAGAAACCCGAATCTGCAAGCCTTCGGTATGTCAAAGTGAGTCGCTTCGTGTTTCCTAATTTACCTACATTTTAAGAAAACCTCTCTAGATCATGATCTCCGAGGAATGAAGAATACATTCTACATAAAACAATAAATCCTAGAAGCTTTTGCGTTAGACATAAAGAATAAGTAATTGCTCTGTCAGCTGGTGGGATCATCCAATAGATGAAGGCAAATTTTAGGCGTACACCACGTTGAATTGCTTCCTGATTCTCACTGTCTGATTGGTTGATTTTGGCGTGGAATTCAGTCAGTATGTACTACTCATGGAGGGAACGAACAATGATGATTAATGCTTTTTCCAGAGGAAAATAGAAACCGCCTATTATTGTTGAATCATCTCCGCTCCTTCTTCGTCAGACTTTAAAGAATCTTAGAGTTAATGGACATGACTCAGAATAAATTAATCTATCCTTTATTTTGAAATAGGTGAGGTGCTCAGAGACCAGAAGGGATCATCTTCGTCAATGAATGTTCGAGAAATTATTTTTTATGTTGGTTTGACTGCTGCCTTCACCGTAACAGTGGTAATTGTCTTCACAGTATGCCGACTCAATCGAAAGAAGCCCTCTTCATTCAGTCATCCTCTATGCCCTAGACAATTTTCAACTCGACCAATGGGTAAGGAAACCTTTTTTCTCCATTCATCGAACGTTATCGCCTGTGTAACAAACACAAGAATAACGTTTTCATTTAGTATAATGCTCAAGATAGTGCAATCTTAATAGTTGTAGTACTAATAAAAAAACTCATTGTCACAAAAAAGATCGAGTGTAAATGTGAGATTAACCTATCATTAGAAAATGAATTTGTCGATTGATGTACCACTCCACTTTTTCACCGGGTTTTTTGTAGACAGGGAATCTGCGTCCTCGGAAATCTAGTTCGCGCTTCTCACGCCCTCGTCTGTCTCACTCCTGCAACCAATGGGTGGTTTCTCCTTTGTTTGACATAGTTTAGCCAGTGCTGTTAAGGTGGACTTGAGTGACCCACCTAGTTGGAATCTAAAGGACCTTTCCAGTAATTTTGGTATAATTTAGTATAATCTACAAGCGTCGTAGCAGACCTCTTTGCTCTCATGGCGTTCAAGTATCCTTAAAACGGCGTTTATTTGGCGACCTGTGAAATAAAAGTATATTCGCACCCTTGTATTTTGTTCACTGAATCATAGACCAGAGTTGTTTGTATCAAATCTAAAGGCTACTTCCCATCCCAACTAACTAGCTGCTAAGTTGCGCTGCCAATCGGCAGTGCAGCTACACGACAACTCTGTCGGATATTGCACTCATCTAAATAAATGAATTTTTTATTTGATGTAACTTTTGCAATTCATTAGAGTATGGAAAGTCAATGACAGTTTTGAAGAACAGACAGAGCAGTACCTACGATCTTCCACCGCTGTCAAACGGAGTTGGAAGTCTTCAGACAACCCCAAAGGCCATTTCCCCCCACTCAGGCAATAACGCGTCTGGAGTCCTTGTACAGTCGCAGGTCCAACGGTCCACCTCAGGAACGGAGACCTATAACCAGCCCTACAGTTCGGAATCTCAGTTGCTCACTTCGATGAGCCCGATGTTTCCCAATGGGGCTTCATGTCAATCGCCAAAATTCAATTATTTGTGAGTTCTCTTTCCTTAAGTACGGGCCTTTTTTTCAGAGCAAAATCAGCTTACAACCCTAAATAATGGAAGAGAATCTTGAGGCAGTTGCCCACTTAGTAATATCATGTGCATGGAATTCCCACTTAACGAATATACAAAGTTTACGTCAGAGAGAATCTCTCTCAGCTTCTACTCTCCAAAGGCCCTAAACAGAAATACTTATCTATACCTTAACATCCTTCTGATAGGAAACCGCTCATATGAGCTTCCTTTTTTAGACTACCATAGAACTGGAAGTAATGAACAACTGGATCATTCTTGAATTTTGACCATGATAGGTGGAATCCAGATTTCTTTTCCATTTTTTGAGCGCTAACAAAATTTAAATAATTAATCCAATGTGTTACAAGAAAACTGATCTTGATAGCTGATGAACGAAAAAAATCCTAGAAGCTGATCGTTGTAGGCGCCAGTTTTTAAAAAATACGTTCTATTTATATGAACATCTGAATTCGCATCCTTGTGAATAGTGCAAATAAATCGTGAATATTAATTGTAACCATGGAGTTGAAATATAACAATCTAGAAATTAAATTAAAGCATTTATTTTAAATGATAATCCAACTTGTGTTAACGCTGTATCTCCTTTCCAAATTAGTTATTAGACATTTAAATCTTCTTCCAAAAGTTCACAGAACCAACTTAAAAGTGCATCTAATCTTTTGACCATTTTTGATCAAATCAAGATTATGAAGGCGATTGGCTTATGGTTAGTCTTCACTGATCAACCAATTGGACTAGAAATGGTAACTGCATCTCTTAATATTAGGAATAGGGCGAAATTTTATCAGTGCTTGCTATTTTCAAAAACGCTTTTCGAGATTTTGGGTATTTAATCCTTCATTGGTGTTATTAGTTTGCCTTCACTCAAAAAAATTCACCAGCCTTTCACTTTTTCTCCAAAATATCCACGAACTCGCATTCATGACTATTGAATCAATGAGTAGTAGATAAGACAGCCTTAGGCATCGACAGTCTCTCTTTCTACCGCAACTTGGCTTTAAATTTGATTTTTTTGAAAATCACTAGGACTAGGGACTCGCCGAATGTTAGTTCATCTGGCACACCGTTTTCTCCATTAAACATTGGAGGCTACATTAATGCTCCACCCCAAATACCTCTTATTCTTCCGGTTCCACCTCTCCACATGGCTCCATCTCGATCTAGCGGCTCATCATCAGCTGGAGGTCTTCTGACGAGTCAACAACAACAGCAGCAGGAACAACCAATCTACCTGAGCCCTTCATCAACTTCAAATAACGGCGTGCTTTGTGCTGAGGGAGATGACAATTCTTCTGCATTTTACCATGAAATCGGAACTTCTGCGGATTCTATCTTTCCACTGATTCCTCCTCTGCCCGTCTCTGCTGGGGAAGCAGGAAGCTCAACTTGGGCAAACATAGGTTCTGCAGGTGGCGTCATCAATTTGGCTGATTCTGGTAGGTCACTTGCTTGAGCTCATACCGAATCAGTTTAAAAAACTTATTATGTGACCTTCAGTTTTTCAGTCTACAACTCGGTATAACAGGTGGGCGTGGACGACCGTTTTATTCTCATTTAATGTTTTCTGAAAGGGCATCTGTTGGAGGTCAAACGAAGTTGGGTGACATTTTTAACTCATACCAAGCCTACCTTTGAGTGCATCACCTTTATTTAACTATGGCCAAGGGGACGTCCATTTACTACAATTATTCATTGTTTGAATAGGCGGGCAGGGGTTTTCATGGCCTATTGTTTGTAATTAATCAGATGCGTCGTCTTGAGTGTACAACAGTGCGATGCCTCATACTGAGGAAGACAGGTGCACTGTGGTAAAAAATGGCTTCTAACTGTCTTAAATTTTTGGACTAGAAATTACTCTCCGAATACCACCAGGGTCCATTCCCGCTGGCGTTTCAAGGGAGGTCTATCTCGCGGCTTGTAGAGACGAGAAATACTGGCCTTTATTGAATGGTGAGTGAAGTTTTTCGACAAACTCAATTAAAAAGTCTTGTATTTTATGCTACAATCACTAGGTTGAAAGCCAGAAAGAACCCCCTTCGACCCTAGCCTTGTTTATTTGGCAATAAATGCAGGGAAAATGCTTGATTTGATTACGAGTAACGTTTGCTGATGATCATTGGCTACCGTGTATTGTGAACTTGGATTGTAATAGGAACTACGTTTCTATTCAGGTTGCTGAGAATGATAAAACGATAAAGTGACTGAGTGTGCGGCTAATGTAAACTAAAAGGCAGACCAATGGTGAATACAGAGATGTAAAATGCATGGATACTAGGACCATAAATCTGATTGACGTGAATCTTCTATCAGGATATCTGAAGAATATGGGAGCTTCGTGACCTATCCGTGTATATACCATATCTAATGATTCATAACGTTGGGCTACGTCATCCTACCTGTTTTTTGATGGTGACGGTGATACTTATAAGTCGGCCTTACCAACTGGGATAAAATAATCTGTATGCTTTACCATTTTGGGGTACTTTTCTTAAACTCGGTAGATATGGAGGTAAACCAATCGCACATTCTTAAAATGAAGAAACTTTGGGAAACTTAACCATTACAAGAACTAGAAAACTGCACTGCAGGGAAGGCGATGAGAACCAGCCCGCACCTTGACCACTTACACCTCTAGATCAATCAGGAAGGCTTAAAAGTATCCCTGCAAAACTGGCCAATGCTACCATTAATATCTGTGGATAGTATCTAAAGGCACATAAGGAATAAAATAAAGGTAAAAGAGTTCAAGGAAGAATTCGTCATTTGAAAACTACAACATTCAACGCAATTCTCTCTTAACTAGTTCAGGTCTGCCTTTGCAACAATCGTCTTCAAACTATCTCATTCGGCTCTTCCATGTGCGTGATCATGGGTCTAATATATTCGACTGAAGACACCTCATTCTTTTCCGTTCCTCGGAAATAAATCCAGTTTTTTAATTGTTGAAGAATTCCTGATCAATTTAAATTCTGCCCAGAATCCTTGTCACATGCTAGTTTTTATCAAGCAGATTACAATTGCATTCTTTTTTAGAAGTCATACCACTTTGTATAAGGCCGATCTTTGGAGAATTTCAACTTCATTCTTGACATCAGTTTCTTCACCTTACTATCAGCAAAAAATTGTCAATTACATTGCGGTTATCTACGGAAGCCTTTTCACTTTATTCAGGAATAAAATCCGAAACTTCAGATGCCTACTTTATATCTAAAGCTTTTGTTGATAGATGGCTAGGCGAAAGTTCTCCTCAGTACAATAGACGCAATTCAACATTTGAATTTTATTCTGAAATTTTTAACTTTCTTTGTAGAATACCAAACCCTTCTGAGTTCGGTCATCCAGGTCGGTCTTCCAGGAGCGCCTTTGTCAAAGCCTGTCATTGTCACATTTCCGCACTGTGTCAACATGACCGGTCAAGGCGTTTGGTCATTTAGTATCCACTGCTATTGCATTTCTGGTTTCGAGTCCATCTACAAGGGTACCGAAACCTCCACTCTCGAATGGTCTTGGAAGGCAAGCGACGTTTTTATACTTAAACATCAATTTTTCAAAATATATTATCTTGAGTTCAAAATACTAAGGCTTACATTAATGATTATTACCGTTTTGGTTCTTTATTATAGTTGGAAGGAGGGGCAAATGAATCTTTGTTCGGCAACCAATTTAATCTCTGACAAAGTCAGATTTTTAATGCCTTATTCTATTTCGGCAGGAGGTTTCTCGGATTGGCCAAGAACAGGCACGAGATCCAATCCACTGCCACTTGTGTGGAAATCAGGCTCATTTGATGACCCAGTACCCTCTTCGATTTTGTCTAATCGGTGAAGCTGCTGCTCTGGCTTCTACAAGTCCAACGACGCTACCTGCGAGGCCTACTCGAATGGGAGTCTCTACAGACTGTAGTGAGAACCATAGCGGGAGCAGTATGGCCACAGAAACCACAAATGATACTTTCTCGATCTCTCCTATACCTCCACCTGTTTCGAAACGACTGAGGCTGATTGCGTTCGCTGGAAGATTAACCATAGCTACAGACTGTAGTCTGCGAATCTATGCCGTACTTGATACACCAGATGCCGTAAGGCACGTTAAAGATACAGAGGCAAAGTTGGATGGACTATCGATTGGCGGTGGGAAGCAGATGATTTTCAAAAACACTGCTGGTGGCCTTGTTTTCCGCATCCAAGAGCTGTCGCCTCATTGGAGAGCTCGGCTATCATGTCAGGTAATGTTAGATTTCATACAAATATTCTCCAAATTATCTATACGTCACGTTATTGATAAGTCAACTAATCTGTCTTGAATGTGGTTGGCAGATATCAGACTGTCACTGAAGAGAAATACAACAGAAGTCCTCTGAAGCATAACCATGGTTTTGAAGAAATCGCTGCTTAAGAAGTTCGGCAAACATTTTTTGGGAGCAGTATTTTTAATCAAGTGTTTAGCTTATTTTTCCAGTGAACACACTGATTAATGCGATTTCATTCATATACTTATTCAAAGCATCTTTTTAAAAAGGATCAGGAGTAGATGCATAACTTGCGCAGCCGGTGATCCTGGCGAACCAAGGCGCACCATACCTAATCAAGTCCATCTCTTTTCCTTATTACTTCATTTCAGCCTCCCGCACCAGCTTTTTTCACTTATTCATTCATGGTAGAGTATCGGATGTCTAGCTTCGGATGAAACCGTAAAGGTGCCACTCTAGACGTTTGTTCTACCATGAAATATTTCGCTCATTCTCGTCAAACGGGTGTCATTGGGCAAGAAGGTGATAATTGAAGACCTCCACAACCTCTGATTTGTTATTTTAGGCACCAAGTATAGATGAAGTTTAAAGCTAGCAACAGGCTCAAAAAGTTCTCTTTTGAGTGGTACTTACTCATGATAAATTGTGGTATCAAACACATGGAAAATTGTAAGCCCTGGTTGGTCCATATTAGCCTTAAAATGGTCACTAACTTAGATATTGTAACGGCAAGTCTTGCTACTCAATGGAACTACAAGTTTCGATAAAATAACGAAAAGTTTAGAATCCAACCCAAAGTGGGATTCTCAGCCCTGCGTTCGTGCCTAGGTGGGCGGTAACTGCATGATTTTGAAGCTCAACGGATTGGTGGAAGAACGTTTAGCTCAGTCCTCATTGAAATGCAGTCGCAATCGCTTCGTTTCTCTTCCAATAGTTTGATGTTCCCAAATAAGAATTCTTAGGATTTTCGTAGCCAATTGTTTTAAGTATGTGCGACCCTTTGTGAGAGCTGGCTTGAACAGCACAATGGATTGACTGGAGCTGGTACGGGCTTCTAGTATGAGCTCTTACGAGGAATCAATTTCCCGAAGTAATCAACCAATTGGTGAATATCCTCTGCCTACTTCGTACACTAATCGTACCAAAATAATGTGTCTGCTATCCTGATGCTCATTTATCAGGTAGCCAGCAATCTACCTTTTTTATAAATCAAGAACGGCTGTTTATGTACTAGCAACGATTTTGATTCTCGGCATTCATTCTACTTGACGTGAATCAGAACTGAAACGGTTTCATGCTCCTTTTTGCTGCTGGCAATTCGCAAATATTTTACAGGACTGGATAGATGTTAAACCCACTTGTAAACGTGGTCTGTCATGAAGTTTTCACCTTTACCCAGCGCCTTTATTTCCTCATCTTCGGTGAGTTAGAAAAATGGCAAACAATGAGACACTTCTACCGATCGAAATATCAAGATGCTCTTGGTATGACAAAACTGGGTATTGGCGCAAATACGGTTCTCTGTCATTCATTCAGAAAATTTCTGAAGACTCTGCTATCAATATCGAAAGTTTATCTTCAGATTTCAGGGCATATCGGCCGGCATAATGACCTATACACATCTCTCAACGTCTCTCACATACTACTAAAAACCTTAACTTGAGGCCAGTCAGAAAATGTTGGAGGTCTAGCCTTTCTAGCATATAATGAGTTTGAATTCACCCCATAACTAATCTTCCAGCAGGAACACCACCTTGAGATTAATTGAAGTTCACTCCGATCACTGCCCAAGAGGTAAGGTTCGGGCTAGGATCACAGAATTTCGTCCACTCTTAGAATGCAGTCGTAAACAATGTACTGGAAGTCCGGTATTACTCATACATCTTTACCAGAATTTTTAGTGTCCTAAAAGTGCGCCGGTGCCGTCAAAACTGCAGCGCAGGAAACAGCCATCGTGTCTGCTTGGTCTTTTTTTCTAACATGACTCAGAGTCGTCGTTTTGACGTCGCACTTTGAGCGCGCTTAAGCTTAATTTGAGGTACTTGTTTAAGTCTCTAAAAGCATTTGGGCTTAGGGCTCGTGAAAAAATCACAGCTATCAGTCCTGATGGCTTGTTTAGTTTAGGTTAATCAGTTTTCTCCCTTGATGTAACCAATGTTTCTTGGGTCGCAAAATGATTAGTGCCGGTTGGTATGCACTACTTCAACGGTTCAATCAGTTGCAATGTATTCTTCGCCATTTTTCATCAATTTCGCCACTTTTCAAGCAAAACAATAATCGAAACCTGCTTTTAGAGCCTTCATTTGTCTGCACAACATGTCATCAGGCGAAACCTACTCACCTGCCGTCTTTACAAGTCGTGGGTGCCTTTAGATTTTTTTGTTTTTATTTTTTATTCATCCCCACCCATTGGGCAAGTCCCAAGGAATTATTGTGGGTACAACAGACATATAAGAGCTTGTACAACAACTAGACTCTTACACAGCACAGAACAGTTACATTGACGTCTTCGGCTCACTGGTAATTTCTCGGCATGGTCTCGTGGTGCAGTAACAGTTCATTCTTCGGTTACACTTCTCGTAGAACCTCGTTGTCCTCGTCTGTTTGTTCTTATCCAGGTAGTCTATTCTAATATGCTACCATGTGTGGGTAAGGGTTATTCGCAGCCTAGATGGAGAATTTGTGTTGTTCGTCCTGTTAGATGGTCTTTTCTTCACAGTCTTTTTTCCTGCCTTCCACTCTATCTTTTCCCTCCATCCTTTGATCCTTTCCTCTTCTCTGTTGGCTTCTCGCTTTCTACGATTGCAACCAAAGGGTGACAATCCCAAATATGTCTCTTTAGCTGCTCTTGAGTCTTGTATCTTTTAAGGCAGTCTGTAAGACGGCACTTTAGTCTGCGGTCCAGAATTTCTTCGGTTTTGTGTTCTAATTCTCCATAATCTTGTCATACGTGTCTTTGCCTCTCCTTTGTTGTGGCATCTGTGGCAGATTGCGTTGGTATAGACAATAACACGTTGCCTTTCTCCTATCAGTCTAGGTATGTAATTATCATCTCGACGTTTGAGGCCTTCCTTTGGACCAAGTAGCCATGATTTGGAACGCTCTTGCCACATTTATTTCGCAACTTTAATTGATTAAAGCATCCATTTCCTTGTCTTTGGGGCTTTCTTAGGTTCCCCATTTTCAATCCCTTCCATAAGTTTAACCTCTTTGCCTATACAAAACTTGCTAAGTTACGCGTCAGCAGCTCCTTTTAGAGTTCCTCGAATGTTATTCTTTACTCCCAAGACAATAGTAGATAATCCACAAGTGACTGAAGGATTGACAGTAACATCCATCAGTGTTGCTTCCATGGTATTGTTGAGGCTTCTTGAGAGTGGGAATGGTCGTAGTCGTGTTAGGTGCCTTTTCGCTCTGACTGAGTTAGCTTTTATTGCTCCGTCTGGATCACCGGTGTTTTGAATGATGGAGCCAAGATATTCGAAGTATGAAGCGCGTTGGAATAACATTCCTGCTGCTTGGAGGGGCGTTTGATCCTCACGGGCACCGATTTGACCCCAGAGGGTTCTGTTTGCTGCAATTTGTATTCCTTATTTATGCAGCGTTATCGCCAGATGCTCCATTAATCTGACAGCTGCGACCTTACTTGGTGCAATAAGACATAGATCAGGTGCCTATAGTAAAACTTTTATTGCGCTTTATCGATGCGGGTGAAGGTCATTGTTGTGCATTTATAAAGCGATGTTGGACGAAGGGATATATAATTTCAGTAGGAAAACTAGGAGGGTTTCGCTCCCGAAGTTAATTACGAAATGTAGTTTCTTTCACCAACTTGAGTTCTCTAGAATTTCTGCACTTTTCGGCTTCAGAGCCATCTCGCATCACCAGATGCGGTGAATTTTTTTGGGCTGGCATCTGTCTAAATACAATGTAAGTTTGGGGGAGTGATTTTGATTTCTTTTTGCTAGCTTTCAGGGGCCTTTGTTAGGGCGCCCAACCATACTTTTTGTTGAGGCAGTTGGTAACAACTTACCTTGTCCTGAGTGCCTTCCCGCATGCCGAGATAGGCCAATGGCAGGTGTGTATTTGAGTTCCAATATTTGCTCCTCAGGAGGAAGATTATATTGGATCCTTATTGGTCAGGGAATGCGATTCGCAGCGAAAGTTGTGTCTTACTCAATCTTTTGTAAGACTTTAAACATTTGGAGATGGGCATTCGAATTTAGTGGGATCTTACTTAAGACACGGAAACATTTCTCTCTTTTCAACTAACACACTCACGAATTCATCGCCATTTCATTTCACAGCTCTATTGCACCTGTGCCTGTGAAATCGGCAACCTGGAACCCTCATTCTATTGGTCATTAGGTCGTGGTTTCAGCATCTCATTATTAAAAATAAGGCGTCTTAGGAGACAGGATCGTAGTCCATCACCCATATTATAAGTGAAGAGACTAAATTACCCGTCAACTTTCGTGGAATCGGTCGCTATCGGGCATTCCCAGCAGAAAGCTTAATTCATTACCAGCTTTCCTCACCTACTCAGTTGAAGAAGTTTATGATTCTGCTCAGCCCCATTTTTAAGAAACTCTCAGACTCGTATATTTTTTTTATTGTACATATGTTCATATTTCTAGTAAGTTTTTCGCAAAACCAAAGAGTTTGTTACTTATGCTTACCTTACTTAGGCCATTTTGTTTTTAGGAAATTCCCTTCCGACATATCTGGAGTGGAAACCGTAACACTTTACTTCATTGCGCCTTCACATTGGAACGTGTGGATGACGCTGCTTCGGGACTCCACTGCACCATTGCTTGCCAGCAGGACGGGGTTCAAGGAACACAGCAACTCCTTCATTTGAATGTCAACAACAGCAGCCCTGAGGCAAGCTACATTTGTTTGGCTGTCAAATATGCAGCTTCTAGTTTTCTGATACCTGATTCACTTAATGAGAAACGATGCATCCACGTTAATTCCGTAATATAACGCACATGTCTTCATCTAGTAGACCGACAAAAGCCATCTTATCTGAGGAATCTGAATCGCTTTCGTGTGTATTTTGCTAAGTTGTCTAGCTGTCTTTAACTTTTTCCACTTCTATAAGAATCAGCAGAAGTTACCTTAGAGGTTATTCAACGATATCTGAATTTCAGAACGTGTATACCTGCTTTGCCTGCAGCAAGTAACTTGGTTTCACCGACGCACTTCATTTTCACATTTAAAATTCATCTCTCCTTCTATTGGCACAATTTGGCTGCATAACCAAAGTTATACTGCCTGAACTTACGCTTCACATAAAACACAGAGAGAAAGCGAGATTTGCAGTCGAATTCGCTGTTTTTTATCTAAACATTTCTTCTTCCTACTAGTCTTCTCCGTCTTCTATCTCTTGCGTAGTGCTTCTTGATAAGAAGTTGTTAAAAAATATCTCTTTGGCTTTCTTTTCCTCCCTCTCATTCTTCAATCTCCTCGTGATGTAGCATTTAGAGATCAAACTATCTGATTAAGTTGCTCCATTTTCATTCAAGGGTTTGAAGTATGCGCACATATTTGGTATCCGTCTGATGCCAAACTTGACCGTTGTATACCTTAGGAGCTTGACTTACTGATGGGTACTATTGAATCCATACAAAAATAAGTTGGATTTCTCCAAACCAGTCAGGTTTCTATATTCTTAGAAGTCTCTGTACGATCTTACTGAGCAGGATCTTTTAGTGTGGCAAAGTGATATCCAGACAAAAAGGGAGTTTACTTCGTCTGAAGGGGAGCTTCGAGACAAAGGACTTTAGGTGAGGTGAGTCATAAGAACAGAGGTCCCCATTTGTTTCGCACTGTTTGCAGAGGTATGTCGCAGCGCATGGCATTCTTCGCACCTGCTGAAGCTTCGCTTACTCCGTCTGCACCTTCTTCGTCGGTTGGTGTTTTTTTTGGGTTTCTGCCTGAAGTTCGGATTGCCTCTGAACTGGTGGACCTTACACCATCGTCTCACCTTATTCTACAATTATCAGAGTAAAAATTTTTTGCGTGTTTCGCAAATATGACTGGAACTCTTATCAACTGCTAGTTCCTAGGCGGTACCTCAGCATCAGGCGGATGTAGGGAAACTTTTTTACATGTGGAGAAATACGAAACTCACCTTAGGTAGCAACCGGAGTGGCGCTGCAAAGCCATCTCTATGATTACTACAAGGACTGAGCCCACTCTAAGAAGCAGTATTTTTACGGATCGAAATGCTGAACAATTTGAGAGACTCATTTGTTTACTGTCATCCAAGCCACAACTACTCCAGTTATTCTGACTTTAAGGAAATCTCTCTGATGTTGGTTTTCTTGATTTAAGGTAGAAGGCTGAAGAATCTACTTGGAGTCTCACTGCTTGTATGTTCATCACAATCGCAATCAGTGGCAGCACAGTGATGCAAATAATTTTGAGTAATAAAGTTGGAAACTTATTTGTCACCGATGCTGAAAAGGTTTGCCGAAATGAAACCCCACAATTTAATGCAGAAAGAACAAGTACAAGATGTGTCTCTCTTGCTGCAAACAGCATTGGAGTAAATACAAAAAGCACAAAACTTGCTGTTAACTGTCTAAGGGTTTGCCATAAGAACTGTGGGTGCTACCCAGTCGCCTAGCTTGGGGGACTCGCATTGACGGCCAACCGATTTTGTTTGGGAGTTTCAGCATATCAGTCCCGTCCAAACTACTTTTGAGTCGGTCGGGCTAGGTCGAGATGAGTGGCTGCACCATGTGTACTAAGGGGGTACTATGCGGATTTTTTGAAGCCATGATCTTAGTTGATGAAATTTTTGGTGCTCGACTCAATTTTTTAAACCTGGTGGCCAAATATATGCACTGTATGTGGTCTTAAGTTGCCCTATTTTCTTCATTGTAGGGAAAAAATTTAAAATCCAACCAGACAAGACGAAACTCGTGCTCCGAACAAATTGGTTTTCGGTAAGCTTCGTCGTATTATTAAAAGATTTATAAACATATATCTTTCTAAGTCAATTTGTTGTTTAACATCACTCCAGACTTCAACCGTTCGTGGTCTCCCAATTGTGTAGTCTTCTGGATCAAATTGTTCCACTAGGCAACGATTGGAGACAGCTTGCCCAACATCTCAACATGGAAAGGTAGGTACACCGTCTGTGTTCTTAGTGTTTCTAAACGGCGAGAATCGTGATGAGTCTTCCTCTTTAGATTTATACCATACTTCGCATCAACTCAGCATCCAACGGAGATGGTTTTGAATTTATGGGAAGCCACAGAAAATGCAAAGGGGCCTTTAGCCAATCAGGAATTGATATCAGTTTTTCAAACTATGCATCGATTAGACTGCGTCAATCTGATTCGATCACAGGCTCCCGGTTCTCGAGGCGATCATGTGTAAATACGGCAAGAGGAATCTTCAATCAGGTTGCGAAAAGCATTTGCGAATCAACTTTCACTTGCCCCCTCCCCTTGTACATAATCTCCTTCTTAAGGCTCCTTTTTCATACGAACAAGTACTCATTGCAAGTATTCTCCTCCTATCTCAGATCACCATCAATTATGGCGGATAGCATGCCTCCCATAGCCCCATCTTTTCATTTGAACTCTGGCCTGGTCTACTCTCCTTTTTTACCCTTCCCCGGCTAATTTTCTTGTAAAATAATGCGAGGAGTAATTTTGACAACCGTTCATTCATTCTAAATAAAATCGCTGCATGTATTCTGAGTAGTATTTGTGTTTTAAGTAGAGAAATGACATTCCATTGGAAAATATTTAGAAAGGGAAGCAATGATTTACGCTAAGCACAACGCCAGCTTTCCACAAGTATTTATAAAAGTGAATATGATGTACATGAAACACTCGTGGCGAATTGGCCAATAAAGTGGCCGAAACATTTCCACAAAGGTTCAGTAAGAAAATAGCGCATTAACTCAGCTTATTCAAAACGAAGTTGGACGAGGGAAGTGTCTTTGGTGGGGCCAGTTAACCTCGAGTGGAGAGCGTGAACAAGGTTACCTTAGTCTTTTGAAACAAAGAACCGGTCGTCCATCGAAAATAAGGAAACGCCACGAACGCGACGACTCCGAATGAGAAACATTGTCGCGCAACTGTATGCTCCAAATTTCAGAAGAAAGGAAAATGGATAATTGGAGAGGATCCCAGTTAATCTCAAAATAATCTTGGCTGCTGCTCAACATAGGGGTATGGGAGTGGTGGGGTTGTGGCGATAAACATTGTTTGTCAATCTTGACAACTGCACCGTTAATTGTAAAAGAAGACAGGCATCGTTTTGAAACTAGATTTGGAAAAAAAATGAAATTTCACAATGAAAGTCATGCTATCAAATACCAATATTGCTGGCTCCCCGTTGGTATCTATGTGTTTTTGCTCTAACAGTCCGAATACACTAACGAATGGGTTACTAAAGAACCGCCATTTATAACCATCTCAGCGTTTGGATTGGCTCGAGCAAAATATTTGGGTACTTTTTATTTACTCTCCGACCACTTGGACAAGTCTCAAAGACTTAGTATGGGTATAACAGAAGTACAAATAGCTTCTGCAACAGACAGCGCAAAACAGTTAACACAGAAAACATTCAAAAGCGTTCATCGATGTCTTTGGTTCTCTGGTCGTATCTCTGGCATGATTTCGTCGCACAGGTAGCAGTTCCACTTCAGTTCCACTTCGTAGTGGCATCTCGTCAATCCTCGATGTTGTTAAGGGCAGACAATCTTCATTCCTCATCCAGAAGTCTCTTCAACTTTCTGGCGGTGATTCCATTTACAGCCGCTTTCACACACTTTCTACAGTCCAGTTTTAGACCAGGAATCCAGGTATTCACGCCGTGCCTCGTTTACCAGGCTGTACGAAGTTGTACTTCTGCTGGAGCAATCTAATTTTATACGTCCGGTGGGTGATTAGTCCTGTCCGGTCGCCCCTCTCATCAGCTCCCAGAGTTGCCCCTGGGGCTACCGGTGGTCACCATGAGGAGGTTTAGGGTAGGTCTGATCACCGTAGGATTTGCCAGCACGCTGGTTTTCATGGTATGTTTCCATCGAGTTTCTTATTTGTTCGATGTCTCTAGGCAGTTTCCACATTTGCTTTTGACTGTGTATGCCCTCCTTCAAAGTTCTTGTCTTTCATTTTCTTAAGCACTTTCTAATATGCGATTTGAGCTTGAGGATAATCGCTTGTAGGCTCGTAGGGTAGAAGCTCGCATATCACTTATTAGGAATAGCTCTGATCTTTTCATCAGAACAAAGTAAAGAATAGCACCTTTTCCTGTAGGAGAGTATCAAGTCGGTCTTCGAGAAGTTGGTTTCCGAAAGAAAGTATTCATCATGGTTAAATTATACTCTTGGCAAAGCCCTGATAGCTTTAGTCCGTTCTCGATCGGTGAATGGACTGAATAGTTTGGCGCCAATGTTACAGGCATCAGAGCGCAATCTGCAATTGAAATCGCCAAGGATAGTTGTTTGTGTACATTTAGAGAGAAGTGATCTATAGATTTTGGTCACAAGTTTGTAGAAGGATTCTCTAACCTTAGCATCCTCCGTGGACTCGGTTGGAGCATAACATTCTATCAGTTCAACTTTTGATCCTTCAATTTGGAATGTCAGCGTGACAATTTTATTTGAGACAGGGTTGATTTCAGCTTCTATGCTCTCTTTGACCAGAAGGGTGACCCCTCAATTCGGTCTAGAGCCTTCTTTGTATCAAGAGTTGAACAAAGCGTAGATATCTGTATATAGAGTGCAGGACTTTATTCGAGTTTCTGTTAGGGCAACAGTCGCTATACCCCTACTAGAAGTCTTTTCAATTATCTGGTGGAGTTTCCATTCATTGCCACATGCAAGCCCGTTCCACAATCCATGAATCCAGGTATTACGTCGTACCTTGATTAAGAAGCTCTTGGTGGACTTTTGCTGGTATGATAATATTTTCATTCGTCCGGTGACTGATTAGTCCTATCCGGGCGCCCCTCTCCTTAGTCCTCAAGATTGTTCCTGAGGTTTCGGTTGGTCATTAAGCGGAGGTAGAGAGTAGGGTTGACCACCTACGTATATCAAATTGGTTCTGGTTGAGTCTCGTTAAAACATTTGATTTGGATCAAGAGTATTCTTGAATAAAATCAGATTCTAGAATGAGATTATTCCATTGCACTACTTGAACGTTGAGCATGCCTCTGAGGAGACTAAAGAAGGTGTAGCTGTCAAGAAGGGCTCTCGATCTAGCATTTTTTCAGTTTTGAGGTTTCCTCTGAGATATCCGAGAGATAAAGAAACTAATCATCTTTCCTTAGCTGATGTACATTTTTCTTTACCAAGCTCACACTTCACTAAAGACGAAAAGAGCTGCTCTGTTGCTTTCAGCTGTGCACTGTTATTAAGTGCCTTGAGTTCAAGGCTCTTCTTATTCAATAACGAATATGCGCTTAGTTCAAAACTCTTTACCAAAACTCTTTATCAAAACCCTTTCAGAACTAACCCCCCACTCATACAATATTGCTTATGGTCTCCAAAATAGTGAATAAATTTATCCAATCTTTTCCCTCATCACTGAGCCTTTACAGCCCATTGTATCATGGCTTTGACTGGGTCTTAGGTAAGTACTTGGCAGTCGTTTATCTCCCAGTAAATTGTTACAGACCCTAATTGGAATGTCTGAATCTGAGATTCTCACCTATAAGCCGATAGATGTTAGAATCATCGAGCACATTCTCGTACCCTTGGAACTGACGACGTCGCCAATTGTTGTGCACTCAGATAGGGGCTGTGTTCGTTTGACCACAGGCAAAATGAAATTTTCTCAAAGCAAAATTAGGCTCTCAGAGGATGGTTCTTCCCTGGGTGTGACGGTACCTTGGTTAAGAGTTTTCGAGTGTGGATTTCTTAAAAATGGCCTCGTACTCGTATAGAAAGTTACCATTTTGATGGTGGTCAAACTACTGTCAACCTCCTCGTGGTGACCAAGGATAACCCCAGGGGACAACTGTGGAAGCTAATGAGAGGGGCGGCCGGACACCCACCGGACGTACAAAATTAGATTATGCCAACAGAAGTACAACTATGTACAGCGTGGTAAACGAGGTACGACGTAAATAGCTTGATCCATGGCCTCAAACTGGACTGTGGAAAGTGCATGCATGTAACAATAAATAGAATCTCCTCCAGAAAGTTAAAAAGACTTCTGGATGAGGAATGAAGATTGTCTGCCCTTAGCAATGTCGAGGATGGACGAGGTACCACTACGAAGTGGAACTGCTACCTGTACTATGGAACTAGAGACGTGACCAGATAACCGAAGACAGCGATAACCGCTTTCAATGTATTCCGTGTTAACAGTTGTGTGCTACTTGTCGTAAAAGCTATTTGTACTTCTGTTACTCCCCCAATAAGTCCTTAGGACTTGCCCTAATGGGTGTGGAGTAAATAAAATATTAAAACCATTTTGATAAACATCAAATAAAACTTTGTCGATATGCTCCCACCTTTCACAAGTGCATCTTTTGAAGGAGGTCTACATTTGCAGCTAATTTGTTCGAAATCTGGATTAAAATCCATTCTTCTAAAATCAAAGTGCAGACTAATGGGGTGGCGAAAGCATTGAGAGTGGCATATGATTCATGAAATAAATACTGAAACTAATGCTAATTCTCTCCCTAAATATAAAAATCGGTAATGTAATCTGATCAAAATCTCTATCTGTTTTCACTTTAAGTGGTAACCGATGACCCAAAGAAGAACTAAAACTTGCTGAAGTGAGAAAAACAGTAGTTTAAAGGCTTACTTCCAGCCAGTTTGCCAGATATGTCCATGCTATATTTTCAGGAGTAGCCCAAAGCGTATTGAATGGTTGGATGTCAGAGAACCTTTCACCAACGTATGTTAGTTCTGCAACGCCCTTCCTCCTCGGACCTCCTCGCGATACTGCAATGGCACGATTTTCGATTCATAATGGCATGTGGGTTTCTGCGATTGGTGCAATGAGATGTATGACTGCCATTGTGACAATTCACTAGTAATTTCGATATTACCAACGTCGGAAAGGGTCACTCTAACGGTGAACGTTCATGGCTTTTCAAATAGATGGGTGAATGATAAGTAAAGGTACATGTAAAGGAAGGACATTTAAAGAAATGCAAGGAGAGTAGCTTTTTGAACTAGAAGGTTGGGGGCGTCTTCTATTTATGGAAAGTATATTTGAACGAAGTGTGATTCAAGCAGCACATGGAGGCCTTTGAGTTCTGGTGATTGATAGCCTAATTTCTTACAATACAATTAAAAAATCGCAAGAGCCTTCGGTTTTAAAGAAGTTCCTCGCTCTGGCCTCGCTCAACGCCATGAAGACCTCCAAAATGAGTCGCGAATTCGAGCAACAAAGACTCATCAAATATGAATCACAGGCCTTGAAAACATGCCATCCTAATTGTTATTTGCAGAAGTGGAGATACGAAAGTAATTTAGAACCACAAATGACGTGTCACGTAGTCAAACACGTTGTATGCATTTCACTTATTTGATAGGGGCAAAATTTTGTTAATAAATCAAATGAAAGGACTGAACGGCCTAAAGAACACCTCCATCTCCAGGGACAAATAGCGACGAATGATGCGTTGAATTAATTGCTAAAGACCAAGGACGCAGTCACCAAGGTAAATTTCTTCGATTTGGCTGTTGTAGATCACTCCTGAAATGCAAATTAGCCTTAAGGCACTCCACCCAAAATCACCTTCCGTGCTTCGCATTGCATTGCTGGTATGATGGACAGTAGAAAACTCGAGTCATTTTGCTCATTTTCTTGCAAAATAAATGCTTTTAGTAGCTCCCTTATCTTCAGAGCTGAAGTCCATTTGGTTGAAATGGTACTCCATATTTTCTTGGGAGACTTTCGTTTCTTTAGATGTTATAGGTTTTTTATGAAATAACTCAAGTGAACTGCGAAAATGATAATCCACTTAGACATCAAGTTCATCGATGCAGTTCACGTTACGGAATGTTGTTCTACAAGCAACCTCCTCAGCCTGTTAACTTGATCTATTTAACTGAATGAGATCCTTTTCAATAAAAAGACACAAATGGTATTCACCACCGTAATCAGAATTATATAACATCAGACCAAGTCTGTCCTTATCTTATACGGCACAAGAACAAACACAGGAGAAATGAGACAAGTCTGGGCCAACGGTAACCACAAGAAGTAAATAAACATTCCCACTAAATGGTCACATGTAGTAGTTATCCAACCACTCGGTTAAATTTGACATTAAGACAGGAGCCTGTGCCCATAGGAGGTAGCTCTTGCGATGCCACTACAACATCTGAAAGGCAGTATCGGGACCTTCGAGAGCTGATAGTAAACTTTGGATGCATTCTGATTTCTGCTATAAATATGCTTAACAAATGGGAGTGGCGGTGACCAACTCCAAGTCGCCACGCTACAAGTCCCAAATAGGAAAATTAGGGAGATACATACCAAATGTGGCCGTCCTCGTCATTTTAGAAGCCACGAACAATGAAACATCTAAGTAGAGTGGGAGTTTAACGAGTAGCGACTGTTACATGGCTCTAATAAGAAAAATTAGACCATGAATTATGATGAAAAACGGTGTGATCACCTGAAAGTAAGGTCCTAGTTCAAAAAGTGTCAAGTCTCTGGTGAGCTGAGTAGTCGGAACGGTAGAAAGAGTCAAAGCTGAAGGGAAGAACCTTTGATATGGAGAATTTCAGAGAACAATCGACTGGAAGATCGCTCGACAAGATTAAAATTGTGAAGATCAGGTAATAATGGTTTGATTTTCAGAAGACCTAGAAAACATTAAACGCTCGATCATTTTATTATTGACTCTATTAAAATAAATAAGGTTGGCTTTTTTCACATGGAGAGCATTTAAAGTTAGGCAACCAGTTAGATATTAGTTTGAGGATTAAACTTTCCTATGTTTTAACCTTGGATTCACGTATTTGCTACTATTTTAAATTTTCCTATACCTCTTGGCTGCGGTCCCTGGAAAGAGATTTGTAAAATATGATTGACCATCGTGTATTTTGCAGCACCGCTTTCGAGAATCTTCCGCACTTTCAGCAACTTCTCGTATCTTTAACCGGTAAACTATGGTGCTAGTAATAAAAGTTGAAAAGGGGCACAAGCCCAATTACCGTTTAAGCAAAGTTAAGGCTTTCTTTCCGAATCACGCAAGCTGATAGAATGCCCTTTCATTATTTCCTAGTGTAATAGCAGTTGTACAAATATGACTTTAGACAAAAAATCCGTGGATTCCTGAGCCCAAATTGGCAACTCGGTTCTCGTATGATTCTAGCGGCAGGAAAGGCAGAAATTCCGATCCCAAAAGAATAGATCGTGTATGCAAATGAAAATTTGGCTATTGACGAATTAGTGAACGGTGAAATTTCTGATACTGAGACCAAATTGAGCAGTCAACGAAAAGTGCTGGCATGGAGATCGACTGAACGGAAGTTGTGGAATGCACATTTTTTGTCCGAATCAGTTTGAGGCTGAATCGACAGCTTCCCCTCAAAGGTTGACGGTGAGAAGACGTTTTAAATAAAGGTAAATTTAGGTTGAATTTGTTCTGTTACCTGAATTAAATGAAACAATTGTTTGTTTAGAATCGATTTCATTGCAGGTAATTTTTGGCAGCCTATGATTACAAGCAGTCGCATCCAGGCAGTTCGTTGCATTTGATATTGCCTTATTACGTGGGTCCAAGTCTCCAGAAAGTCAGGCCAGCGCTTTCAGTTATAGCTAACCCGAAATTAGTGCTTTTGGAGTAGTTTGCGGTCCACCACCACGATGAGATACTTTGCGGTCGACCTTGCCTATAATTTTAAAGGCAGTGCCCGTCTCAACTATGGAGCAGATCTACGTGATGCAGACAGGCAATCGAGTTCTATCAGATCGACAGGTACCCAGTTAGTTTGGTATGCAAACCTTGCTAAATAGGCAGCATTCGATAATTGAGAAACAGGTGTAGCAATCTGTATAGCCATGCACGACCGTGATGCAGATGTCACCGATTGGACAGGACTCGTGATATTTCATCTAGGGCTGGAGCAGAGATATTGTTAATGTGATATCTTTATTTTGATTATTTGGAAAATCCTCTCAACTTTACATTCTTATCTTTAGGTCTAATTTTATTCTTATGTGTTAAATACGAAAGTGGGATCGGTC
Source organism: Moniezia expansa (assembly GCA_019097775.1). Classification (NCBI taxonomy): domain Eukaryota; kingdom Metazoa; phylum Platyhelminthes; class Cestoda; order Cyclophyllidea; family Anoplocephalidae; genus Moniezia; species Moniezia expansa. The sequence goes on from JADFDV010000068.1 coordinate 357,752, forward strand.
ATCCTGCTTTATAGCAATTAGCAAAGACAATGAGATCAGCCGTCTTGTCTCATATCAACCATCGACAGAGGCAAGACCGACCAGTTCTCATTGTGTCAAGTTACGAGAACCACTGAAGACTCCAATTGCATTAGCCTTACCGACGATAACCTGGTCTCATCTCGAGTAACTCTATGTCCTTTTCATTCACCCGGTCTTTGTAAACGAAAGTATTCTTTTCGATCATTTGAGGACCAATGGTCATTGCGTCAGTTGGCTCAGAGACCTCCACACCATCCGATTTCACAGAGTAGATGTCTACTCTAAATGAGGGTTTGATTTTATAGTGCGTGAGTGTGCTCATACTACAATTCTGATGATAAAGAGCCATCTTCGTCAGCGGAGGATATCAACATTGTAAATATCTGAGGGTTCAGAAGAGCTTAATGTGCTATTACACTAAATGCATAGACGACTAGTCGGACTACTGAATTTCAAAGCCATCAGTGAGTATCCGGTGGTTGGTCGTTGGTCTGCAAGAGGTACCTTAAAAATCGAAGGATACCTTCAATTTAGGCTTGGTTTTGTGCCATATTTTTTATTATTTCAATTTGTATACAACCGAGAAAAGTTTACCGAGCCGTAAAAAATGTGACCGAAAGGCGAGATCTGTGTAGTCATTGACAATTTTCGATTCCGTTTTCTCATGAAATGAGTGAATACCATTGATATTTTAAACTAAACATCATCAACACAATTGGAACAAATACTGATGAAATACAACAACGTGGTTAAAAAGCGAATGCTCATACAAAAGCATATATCAGTTGGAAAATCCAAACACCAAGATCCCTTCCATATTTGAAGGTGGGGAATTAAACCAACGGCCACTGTTTATCCACTTCTACTCTGGCTTTTAGGACGGGTGACATTTATCTTTGAGGTGTGGAATAGCAATATCTGCCGCTGCTGGATTCATTCAGTTGTCACAATTCCACCGGATATCAGAGATGGGCCACTACTGTATAACAAAGTGCCTAACACGATTGGAAGAAGAAGGCAGTCCGGTAAATGAATAGATATTACGGAGACGAAGCTTTGACGGAGTCTATAGATGACTGATTTGGAAGCCAGTGGAAGAGGATAATGGTAGTCGGGCAGAAGTTTAAAGCCCATTTCAAATCACCTTAAGCCTTGAACACCACTGTGCCTGTTCAACAAAGAAGGACCGAGATATGATTGCGGGAGGAAATTAGTCTAAAATAAACAAAGGACTTGTTAAAGTCCTGGTTTGAATACCATCCATCTCGAACGGCCATTTTTCTCGTCCTCTTCAACTGTCTCGTCCCACACCTTCTCATTCAATGTCCCTCTTGACAATCGACCCCTATTCAAAATGAATGTAGGTCAAGAAGAGACTAAAGTTACATCCTGTCGAACCGTTAACCGGACAAGATTGAAGGTTCGTATAACGTATGGGAAAGTAGCCAACCCAAAAGGAGTTCTACGTGTTTGTGAGCAGTACGTGTGGCGACAAAGAAGTCAGGTAACGACCTGGATGATGGACAGGCATGCGAAATGATTGTCTGGCCACAAGGTTTATTTCAAGGAAAACACAGAATGTGTTAAAATAAATTATATTGCTAAAGATTTCTGAACATTATAATGTAAATTGGGCTAAGAAGATTAATATTTCAGTTTTCAATTTATACATTAATCAGAGCTACGAAGGCCTTTGCGCAATAAGAAGCTGATATGTATTTAGTGGTTAGGCCAGCCTCGTGACTACGTCAACAATAAAATTCATGACAGAGAAAATTCCTGTAAATTGATCCCGTATATCGGCTCGGCGGGCACTTACTTTTCTCTACTTCAATCCTAGTTACCAGCCTCTTTTTATCGTCAATGGAAAAAGAATTTCCGGTGTGTCAACGAACCTTGGTCCCCTAATCCCGCTGTCTCTTTGATTCGGTTACTTCCACTCTCTGGCGCGCTGACTAACCTTCTAACGTGACGTTGATCACTTGCGTAAGCGACGAAGCCTCACAGAATCAGACGTATAGTCATCTAGATCGAAATTCTTGGAATAACTAAGAGCTTAAAGGTCCTCTTATGGCTCGACGACTCGCCATTTGGTGTCTAGACTTTCTCTTGAACCCTGTGGTACGATTACTTTTTAAAATCATTCCTGAATTTCCGATTGCCGGTATTTATTAGAATTAAAATTAATGCAAAGTGCATTAAGACACTAACAGGATTCCTTTTACAGTGTAGGCTACTTCATGAATTATGCCTATTCAGCAAAATGACCTCAACTGGCGCCCTTCTACGTCTCGTGGGTCGCTACCGAACTTATAGTTCCAGTGCACTTTTCATAGAGGGAATCTCATCTTTACCGCTCTCTTAGAGGCGAGCCATAGGTGCGGTTTAGTTCATTACGAGTGAAACCGGATCGAACGACCATCGCAATGGCCAGCTAGTTGGAGGTGGCCGGTTCTTTCTAGTACAGCGCAGGGTTCACGCTTGCCAACAGCTCTCACTAACTTAGGAGGCTGATGCTGCAACCGCCACGGAAATTCGGTTTAAGCTGGGACATGGAGCTTCACATTCGTGTCACATCTGTGGAAAGTAAATTCGAGGTTGCGGATAAGCTCTTTCCCTTTTACCTAGAAATTTCAACTTTTGCGGACAGAGCAAAAATTCAAAATACTTGCAAGAAGAGTATTTGAAGGCTCTGCCAAAAGGATCTGTCTCCAGCAGCGGTTATTTCATAACCTTAATTGCCAGACCTCACTTTCTTTTTCTTTTCTTCTTTGCCTTCGAGCTCTACACTAATGCGCAGGGCTGCCAGCTCCATCAAAAATAATTAGCCTAATTGAATCGTGCGGCTTGGATTTTTGGAAGGTGTTGCGAAGCAATAAACACCCGCACTTACCAAAACTGGCTGCAACTTTAAGATATTAATATTTTTAAAAGTGGCCGAAAGAGAATGCACTTAAATATCTAAAGGCGGGTTTGGGCTCTATAGCGATAATTTAGCATCATCACATTAATTTCACGCCCTTCAAGGTTGCTTCTCTGTTTTATAATGCTGGTGTTCGCAATCAATGGCCAAATTTGGTCTAGAGGTTCAACAATATTTATCCGTATGTTGTCACATACCAAAACTCAATTTGTCAACTGCCTAGGATACGAGAAAGCAACCACGAAAAGGCTACGAAGCACGATACCCAAACTCAGTTCTCTGAATGCGAGCAATCGAGTTTGGTCCTTCAATGTAGACTTTTCGCATTTGCAGTTTTGCATTAACTATGGAGTAAGACGACTCTGCAGCCATTGGGATGTCAAAAAGGCATCATTTGGCTTTAATTAAGTTTCAGTTGGATTTGTGTCTGATTAACAGGTCCGACTCCGATACTGCACATCCAATGATGGAAATGACTTTTGTTAACTGCACTGCCTGGATAGCAGTTCAGAATCCTGCCATAGCTGTTGTTAGCCACCGCTAGAAGGAAAGAGTATAGGAATCCCTCTGAATAAAGGCCTCTGACTGAGGTTAGGTTTGGAGATTTCCATTCTTTACAGGAGAGAGGATCAGCGTTAGGTGTGGCAGCTATTCTTACTAGTTATTAATTACAAAGAAGGTTTATTTAACGATATTGTTCTAAAACAAAGATAACATTCGGCATGCCACTATTGCTTATTAGTACTTGTACAAAACTTAGCTAAAATCATTCATACCAAAGCAGATTTCCGAAAGAATGTTCACTTCAGCACAACGAATCATCGCTTTTTCGATCTTGATCTGCTCGATTTGGATTAGTTCAGAGGTTTACCGAGGATCGCTGCTTAAAAAAATCCTATGACGTTCAGATACTACACATCAGGATAGATTTGAATCTCTATCGTTCACATTTTATCCTGGTTTGTTTGAAATAGATGAAACCATTGCCTTTTAACTATCAGCTAACGTCGCCACTTAGAGAAACGGTCCTAAGTGTTGTGTGGAAAATCAAATTAATAAATAGACTGAATAAAGTTACTACTAGCGTCAGTGCTACTGATGATTGAGATTGGTACAGTTTCTCTACATGTCCTCGTTTCATTTAAAGGCAGTACAATTTGAAGATATGGTTCAATAAACAAGTGATAACGAGGAAAATAAAAAAAAGGTCTATCGCTTATAACTTCGGGATATTGCGAACAAGGTCAGTCTTCTTTGAGGTCACAAACAGGATCCACGATACTTCCAAGCTTAGTCACTAGAACTGACTTAAATGCAATCGTGGTAAGTTTATTGCAGATATCCAATGAGATATCTCAATGTGTGCGAGCAGGTACTAGCATCATAACAATACTTACGGTGTCCTAGCTAAGACTTACCCTGCTTATTGTAGCACTGGTTCAAGGTGCCTTGCCTCCGACTCAAAGCCTTCGGTCAAACCGCAATAATGCAGTGATTGGGGTTCGTTAGTACTTCACCAGGAACTTCTGGGAAAAGTGGTTGAAAAAAATCTTTGATATCTAGGGGTTGAGTGTAACATACGTAAATAGAACCTAGTAAATATCCTTCTTTCTTAAAGGAATTGGCAAACTTGGAAATGACCCATAAGCTGAAAATTGGGTGGCAGCCATCATAATTTCTTCGCGGATTTTTCAATTGGGAGCATTACACTTCATTTCCAGTGTTCAAAATTTGCATAGTTTTTCAGCTTTGTGGTTTTACACCACTGAGACGACCTTCTTTGGCTTTTTCAGCGGAAATGGACTAACTTTACAAAGTACGTGACTCGCGTTTCAGTAAATTAGTCTGTTATGACTTAGTTCTTCTTGAATTCAAATGACTCAAAGGAAGCGTTAGCATTAGAGAAATACATATAGTTCTCATAGCTCCTCAGGGGCAACATCTTCGATTAGAATTTTTTCACAAATCATGATTCTGCAAGAATATTGCTTTGAGATGGATCCTTTGTCTCTAGCTAAGGTAAATGTGAACCCACTAGTGTAAAAGTGGTGCAGTAGTGGTACATCTCCTCAAAGAGATCAACTGGTCTGATCTTGACTTTACGAAATGATTGAAGACTCTCCATTTCAGGCAATAGAGAATCAGTTGCAAGACTCAAGACTAAAATGAAATGAAATGCTTTTTTAAATCCTATGCAAATATAGATATGGCTAAAATGCTATCAAAAGTAGCCATGTACATTGTTTCATTCAAAAGATCGAATTGGATCGTCGAACAGGAGAGTCAAATTGGTCGATCATTCATAATAAATATGCAAATAAGTCCACTTTTATTACAATTCTATTAGAATTTTCTTATATTTCTGCCTCTCCATATTGTTTTAAGCCCGCAATATAAATCTTCAGGTCATGTTTTCTGATCATCTTCAATAACAAGGCTAGAAAGATCAGAGAGAGCGTTTTAACAAGGTCTAGAGCCTGTTTTCCTCCCTGAATTCTCCTTCAATACGTACCAAAATTGACTTGGAGTTCTTTAATGAAAAAAGTACCTTTTGGGTCTTTTGATGGGAAAAGACAGGATATCTTGGAGCCTCTATGACTGCGGATTGTGTGTTGATATTTAACCAAACTGAGTTATCATTAAATTGTCATCGAGTTTTGAATGTGTAGGAGAGCTAAAGAGTCGACTTGTACCTTACTTTTGCGTCACCAGAAGAATTTCTTTCCCTTCTTTCCTAGTAAGTCCAATTGAGGATGAGAGGCATAACTCACAGAGTGAAGTAGTTGAGATATATATAAATGCGGTGTTGTTCAAGGGGTGATCAGTTCCACTGCTGCAGTTCATCAACATCAAAGTCCATGCTTTTTGGTTAAAGTGAGGTCTGCCCGCCACTGTACATGGTCCCATTTTCGCTATAAGTGTTGATGATTAATACATTGTTAATTTCCAGTTTTCTCAAGTAAATGTAAAACTGAATTAAAATTGGCTGGCCTGCAATCGCCCAGAAAGATCTTTTATTGAGAATGAAATATCCATATTTTTAGGCCCATTACTGACCGGGAGTCCTGTTGAAATAAATCAGTTTTTGAGACACACGGTCCTATTTCAAAGTGATTCGCTGCATTCTGGTCAGTCTTACCTTCCGAAAGAATACGATGTCAGCCATGTCTTCTACTTCCGTGCTTCCTTCCATCGCCATTTTGGAAACCATTCCACAGCATATCATATTATTTTCATACCACTCTTCTTGTTTTTAGCACACTAATTGGCCAGTGTCCATAGAGAGCAAAGAACACTGCTTTAATTGGCCAAATGCGTATCAAACCATAAGAGCGCAATATCTTCTAGGTATATGAGTATCGAAACTCATAAATTCCAACAAACACTGTCTGTAAGACAGTTAATGATTGTCTGATCTGTCAGGTCATGGTCCCTTACTGGTACAAAATAACCAAGAGCTACTCCGAGGCATCAAAGAGCACATAAAGAAGAAAATTTGAACGAAGATCATGGAAATGGACAGCAGCGGACATTAACTCAACTTGAGCAGAATGTGAAGTGGAACTTCAATCAAGGTCATGCTCTTCTTTCAAGATCCAATTTTGATGGCATCCATCCTCAAGGTTGTTTAGTACGGTCTGATCATTTCAGGGTCCAGGTTTAGTTTTTCTGTGATAAGAATAGCAAGAGAAATCATCATTTGTGGAGCTTCCGGTCCTGGTGAGCTGGGCGGACGGATACATTTCATGAATGAATTCTGAAGATATCCGCCTAGATTACCACTGCAATCGGTGTGAAAAGCAGGGTGCAGTATTTCCCTTTTCACTGTCTTATGATTCTTTCAGTTTTACCAAAATTCAAGAATTTAGAGGCCAAAATTAAACTTATAATCGAATGCGAGAAACATAGAAACGTCTAAGTTCAACACTAGTGTGACATGCATTAGACACTGTCAGGGTGTTTTATTTTTGGTTATAAATGCCTATTGATAGATAATGGAAATCAGTTGGTGCCGACTTTGGAGCATTTCGGGGCAGTGTGATTTCATGGCTACCAGCTGCATAGAATTATCAGTTTAAATCAGGGGTCCACACTTTGGATAATTTGGCATCGAACGTTAATTCTGTCTCACCCATACATTGTCCTAGGGTACAGATTACACCTGAGGAATGCTTGTTGTTACAAAAGCATTACATCTCTTGATTCACATTACAGTTTTTTTGCATACTACTCCTTGCACTTATAACTCCGACAGAGTTAGATGGGCAGGTGTTTCCGCTTCGTTCTCCTTGGTGATCTTGATAAATAAACAGTAAATTACTGATCTCCATTAAAATTAATTACAGTCTTTTCGAATTAACTGGAGAGGAGGCCCTGCCTTCCCAGGATGACAATCAGCGATTTTGGTGGTCACTTTGATAAGGCGATCAACAAACACGGAGCTTCAAATCCATGTCAGCTTACAGAATACAGTTTATTTACATTTGAAATTTATTTGATTTTCGTTTTCAAACAAATTCTCCATTCACCACTGTTTTTCAGCTGCCGCCTCTTCCCTTATTTTTATAGTACATCTCAGTTGCTGGAGATTATTCACCAGCCTCATTCAACTTCCAAAGACGTGAACCGCTCACCCCGAATCCTTCGGTGCACCGTTTGTGTTTCACCATAAAAAAGTCTCACCAACCTCTCCTGTATATTACCCGCTTCTTTTGACCAGCAGGAAATGGACTTCGTGAAGGCAAAAAGGGACGCCTTAGAGAGTGAGTGTTTTTTACGCAAGTTCGGGCTTTGGACACCTATAGACCAGTGCTTTTGTTCTAATGAAACTTGTCCAAAGTGTATACTGAACTGAGTAAAAACGAAAACAAGTTTCGGGAATGTAAATTGCCGAGAGTGAGGAAGACTTAGTAGGTAGAAGCACGTGAGGAAGAAAGATAGAGGCTAGTGTTTCGGCCCTATACAATAAAAGATAAACGAATGACCTTATGATAGGGCTATGGTATTGAACAAATGTTTTTTCATCAGTTGCGCATTCAATTTTTATACACTTTTAACTCTTTATTAAGATGAAAAGGCTTTTTGATAATAGTCTAAGGAAAAAAATAAGAGAAGCGTGGAGGGCAGTCCACATTTTGAATTTTAAAACGGCCCTTGATGGACAGCTAGGCAGCTAGCATACTTACCAACTTGTACACTCTTGATGACCTTCTGACCTCCTACAAAACCTCCAGAGCACTGTGTTTCAAATCACTATCACTAGGTAAGTTTGAAAGCTGATTTTAAAGAGAGACTGATACAGGGTTTGTCGACCCCTGACATGCCAAAGCTCTGTCGACTTGATTCGAATTGCAGCAAGGTCTTCATTGAGAGCGGTAGCTACAGTCTAGAATTGCCGCCGAATAGGTCTCCGGTTCTTGTGTTATAGAAATCATAGGAAATCCTACCTATTGCTGAAGATAGAAGATAGCCCTGTGCTGAACTGACTGTGTCTGGGGAAACTCTTACAGAAACGGCGTTTGTTATTTGCTAGAAGATTGCAGTCATGCTATCGGAAAGTCGTTTGCAAAGACACTCAGTATGTCCAGAAAATGGGTGAATGGATCTGTCCCGGATGCCACACGCTTTTTTCTTGAACGCAGAAGCTCTTCCGCTATTCTTTTGCATTTTCAGTGGGAACACGTGGTTGAAAAATTATATAAATCGGCCTCACTGACGCATACAGTCGTCAGTTTTTATGCGTCCTTTGGCGCACAACCTTGGATTCCGTAATTATCATCGACTAGATCTGGTCGAGATTCCTCAGGAAACTCCAAACAAAATTGGTTGGTAACATGATCCGTGATACAGAGGCGTTATATCACCCTTCTCCAGTTTAAATTAACAGCGTACCTCAAAAATAAGACATTTTTATGGTCTCAGAGATGTTAATCTTTAACAACACAGTCAGTTTAAAAGAAGCGGAGATCTTTCAAAAGTGGAATAAACTAGTAGGACTCACAGTATTTGGCAACGCAGCAACGTCTACTGTCACAGATGATGGTGCTACGATGCCAATTGCAATGCACAACCCCTAGTGCCGATCAGTCAAGGTGCTGTGAAATGTTTGTTAAAAGGAATGTGCATCCAAGTGTTTCCTAAAGTCACAGTCATTTTGCGACCAAACGTGATCCTCTGGTCTGCTATTCTTTGCGTGCATTGACAATGGAAATGAGACAGGTTTTACTGCCTCATGGCGACTGACGACGGGATAAAATGTATCAGAGTTCATTTTAGATACCTCTTAGGACAAGAGAGCTTAGAGTTCAAAAAGTGGAAATCGAGTTGCGAATTCTATTTTTAAGTTCATGCGGCTCAACCAGATAGCCAGCAAGATCCATTCGGTGATAGGATTTAAAACCAGACTTATTTAATGCAGAAATTCTGTAAAATCGGCGATTTGATCCGTAGATTCTTTAATCCTAGATGAATTCTCTGTTGCTGGTATCATTTTAACTGTTGGGAATATTTACCCATTTCTTTGAGAGGTGCACTGACACTTAATTTAAAGTCCACAGTGATACATTGATACGCATTAATTTCAACCATATTCGGAAGAGGAAATATGAAATGTAAACCAAACGGAAAGATTTACGTAACTGGCCAATCAAAATTTTAAAAATAATTAAGTATCTATTAGTTATTGCCAAAAATAAAATCATCCGCACTAATAAACTGACAAAAAATAAATATATTTAGTCATTTTAGATGTGAACGGCTATTTTCAAAAATTGCTAAAATATTTCGAATGTCAGATTGTCACCATTCATTTCATTCATTCAACACCGAATATTCTGGCAGTTTCATAGAGTAAACTCAAGTTGCTGGAAGGGAAAAAAAGCGATTGGGAAGAAAATAAAACAGGAAGACATTGAAAAATTTTTAATTGAAATTCTTTCTATTTTACAAAATTTCTAATGGATACAATTAAATAATTTTTAATCAGCTAGGAGGTAAAGCGATCTTCCTTTTAGCACAATGGAAAACGCACATTTCACGTTCTTTCTGGCAGCTAGTGTCTATTCATTCCTCTTTATATCGTGAAATGTTTTGCAGAAAACATAAAAAAACTGCTTGAAATGATTAATCTAATTCGGTTGGTATATTTAACTTAGTGGAATATAGATAACTCTAGGAATAATTCCCTGAAATATCTACCTTCATGTTCCAAGAGTTCATTCTATTTCATAATTTGGCATGCGCACAGACTCCAATGATTTCGACTGTAACTTGGAAGAGTAGAGATTGAAATAAGAGATTACTCTGGACGTCACTGGGTTCCAACATCAACAAAAACCAGTGGACGATTTCAAGAACTTTCGTCGGGAGCCAGTCAGCCAGTCTAAACTGCAACTGAAATGCCAATTAAGAGAGTTGTTGGAGTTATTTCCTCTCCGATAGTTTGGAGGTCCTACATCTGGTGTCAGGACTTGTCCTCCTATTAGATTAAGTGCGCACTTGGTTTCCCAGTCAAGTAAGGATTAATGAATGACCTAAATTTTTAATCTGTTTATGCCAACAGTATACCCTGATTCGCCTGTGTACTAGCTTTTTTCACTTCTGAAAAACCTCCTTATTAGCATAAGATTGACTCCGAGAACTTGAGGTGCTGTTTTTGATCCCAAAAAATCAAATTTTTTTGTGTATTTTGCAGAAATCGAACAATTATTCGTCCGGTTTCATTAAATATCACACACTCAAAACCAGCTCTTGAGAATCCTACCAGATAACATCCATTTAAAGGACTATAAATTCATTTGAATATCAACTTGGTGCTCTGTTTAATTTTGATTTTGTCTACCACAAATATGTTTTCCATAAACAGCCGGACTAATAATTTAACCGAGGGATTTGATGCAAGGAGAATCAGTTAAAGTACCGCGAGATGTAGTCCATCTTGTTAGAATGGCGATGCCTTCACATAATATTTTTCAATTTACGTTTTGGCTAATGAATAGGCAACTTTTTTCAAATGAACAAAAGCCTAACGGAATTTCAGTTCGCCATTAATTTATTACTCTGAAGTAAATGAGTGTGGTATGTTGGACGTTAACTGTGAACCCTTATGCCCTTGTTGCATGATGGACGACGTTCGGTTAACTACTTAGCTGCTCATTAATGTGGCATTCATGCTGATTAGGATTGGAACGTAACACCTTAAATGCTTAGAAAGAGAAGATCTGAATGCAATGAGGACTCATGCTATCGCCGTATATTATGGATCGTTTGGTCCAATCAGTTTGAGTTCAGGAGCAAGTGTTTGCTTTAGCTCTCTGTATCCAAAGGAATCGGAAGTGCCAAAGACCTCACTAACAAATCATAGATCGAGAGAAAATTATATTTGTGGACTTTTGAAGTTCTAATGGGAACCTCGCGTTAGGGACATTGAAACAGATCCAGCAAGTTATGACTGACAGTTGAGTTCTCACGACTTCGCGCGATGCCTTGATAACCGAAGCTTTCCATAATTCTGGAAATATGAGAGAAATGAAACCAAAAAGAGGATAATCAACCCATTACATTTATGTTTATCAAACACACCGATTTTTCGAATATGTTCGTTGAAATTAGGAAGAAGAAACGGAAGCTATTATTGGTGATGTATAGTTAATGAAGACGAAAAGTACCTTATTGCGAAGCAAGTAACAGCTGCACAATTTAAGTTGCTCTTTCCTAACAAAATTTCCATCTATTTTTCGATACCAAGACTATTAAAAATTAAGCGACTGAAATTGTAGCGAGACGCAATTACTTCAATGACTCTCAAGAAGTGAATGGGATCGCTTCTACTTGGAAAATTTAATTTAAGATAAATTTGAATTGTCGAGCCTAAAACTGTGTACCAGGTAAGTCAGGTGATCAAACCTACTCTCAACCTCCTCGTGGTGACCACCGGTAACCCCAGGGGCAGCTCTGGGGGCTGATGAGAGGGGCGGCCGGTTAGGACTAATCATCCTCCGGACATATAAAATTAGACAATGCCTGCAGAAGTACAACTTTTTACAGCTTGGTACCCGAGGCACGATGTAAATAACCGGATTCATGGTCTCAAACTGGACTGTGGATTTCACGTGCATGTAGCAATGAATGGAATCTCCGTCAGAGTTTTGAAAGATTTCTGGACAGACGAGGTGGACGACGAAGCTACGACGTCGTGGCTACGACGAAGCCATGCCAGAGAAGAGACCAGACAAACGAAGACGTCAACAAACGTTTTTACCGTGTTCTGTGTTAACTATTGTGCTCACCTGTTGTAAAAGCTATTTGTACTTCTGTTGCACCCCCAATAAGTTCTTGGGACTTGCCCTAATGGGTGGGGAGGTACCACCCAAAAATCCGTTCTTATTGAAGGTTGATTTACAGCAATGTTAGCGAGCAGAAATCTTCGAGTGACATTCGCTGAAAACATTGAACATCAACTGGACCCTCAGGTATGGATTCCACTTCAAAGCAGTAAAAAGAACTACCATAAAGAGGGTAATCCGAAGAAATTATTTGTTTGGATTCACCTGCTTTTCCCTCAACATGACTGCAATTAATTTGTTCGGATAGAAGGTTAGATAAGCGAAGTGTTGTAGGCCTCATTTTAAATATCGGCTGAAAATTTGCGGGCGAACCAAATTTATCATAGAAAAAAGCCCAACTTCTTGCATTTGATTTACCCACCAACAACGAAAAATTTCACGCAGCAAATTCTTAGAAAAGAAGTTTGAGGAAATATGACCGCACGGCTTAGTCACCGACCAGGGTACATGAATACGCGCCTTTCTCTCCTTCGTTCACGTTAGCAAACGTCAGAACTGGACTATGTTGGCAGAGGCGATCATGCTGATGATATGACCGCCTAAATATCACGCCAGGGAACTTTTGTAACCCCCTCTGTCTCTGCCTACTTCCCACACTGGTTGAAAAATTGTTTTTTCTGCACCCAGGTTCAACGAAATGCAGTTAACTTTTTCGAGGATAAAATTTTCATAGTCAACTTTGCCTGGCCACCGCCCAAGTGCTATTTAATGTAGGCTATGACTTGTCTGCCTCACTTTTTGATTAAGTGTATGAACTGCTGCTTATATCCCGTGAACCAATCTTCAATTTATACATTAGAAGTTAGACCGTTTCGTAGTCTTCACCACCTGTTGCTTTTCTGTGGTAGTATTTGACATTAGACTGGTCAATCCTCAGATGCGTTTGGTGAAGATACATGCAAATACTCGACAGTATTCGCTCTCACCTACTTGATGCTAACACTTTTTAATAATAAGATGAGTCAATGCAAACAAGATGGCAAATAAACAGTAAGATTTTTGGGACTTAACTTAGGTAGCCAATGCCGTCGGATAAACAGATGCTGCTATTTCAGTAATTATCAATGGACGGTGGAGGTTTCATCATCTGCCTATCCAGATGGAATAAATATTGCTGGTGAAGATACCAAAGTAGTGATTAAAACGTAACCGTCAATCACAGTTTCATGAAAATCGGCTGGTAAAAAATGGCTACTTAATTCATTAAAGTAAAGAACTTTATTTTTTATTTAGCTGGGGAATGCCCAACTCTATCTGGCATTTTTCATTGGTGCCAGTAAAATAAGTTTTCTTAATAAACTTATTGACTCCATATCTAAAATCGGTTTGCTTGTTTGTTTGAAAAATTCAAAATTATGTTTACTTCTTAAGCTAACAAGTAAGGCCATATATGTTTTTGAACAGATTTTCGTTGCTACTCTTGTAGTTGCATCGCTACTAAGAGAGAAATTGATAGGCCACATCTGTTTTGAGGGGGTCATCCTTGGGTTCATGCTTACTTCAGGGCCGTAGTTGAGACCTGAGGCTAACCCGATGATATTCTCAGGGCTCCCGAGAATAGTGTGTTCTGTCTCCATACTAAAAAGCTGTTGGAATTCTGAGTGAGGCACGGCTGACGCTCAGTGTTTAAAAAAGTCACTTTTTGACCTAGAACCCAGAATAAAGTGCTGATGTGAGATTCATTGAAGCTTCGATGGGAACCATTCTAGAAAAAGATCGCATTGGAGCCCGTAAATTTAGGTTTTAAATGTTATAGCTAAAGATTTAATATCTAAGTTGTGCTTACTTTCTGTGAGGTTTGAAATAAACTTAGCAAGTTGATTATGAACGATTTGATCATCTTACCTAAAGCTCATGATAGAGTTTTCATTAATTCTCGAAACTTATGGCAATCAATTAAGTTTACTTTGGCAGAATTGATAGATTTTCTTTCAAAAAATTAGATGTTTGAATGCCTCTAAATTAAAATTGACCAATCCATGTTAAAGAACAAAGAGAAGGTGTTAGGTTGAGGTGTAGCTCAACGCAACTGGTTTTTCTTAGACTATTCTGATAGGTTCTAGAAGCTTTGACTACTCTTGTAATTAGATTTTGATGACAGCAATCAGAAGACACTGGAAGATAGTGTGAAAAAAGCTCATTCAAAACAAGGCTGTATTCTCAAATCTCTAATACAACTCATGATGAAAAGTAGTACATTCCTGTCGTTATTAAAGTAAATTCAACCAAAATTTTCCTGTTATCTCGAGGTAATATTATCTACATTCTATCCGAATGAAAGCTAGCCGCCAAATGTGTTCTTAAACGGATCGGAACCGGTATTTCATTCCTGGTTAACCAGTTAGTGCGGTAGTTGAGCAGGCCCAATCAAACTCACCACCATCTCGTTCGAGTGACAGTTTGACTCTATCCGAAAAATTATGAAAAAAAAGTCCCTAGCCGAAGGAGTAGCAGATCTTTTTGCTAAGTTATAATTTCCAAGCGGATCAAAGCTGAAAAGCAAATAAGTTAAGGACAACATACTGTTCAAGTATTATTCCAAAGTCGAAGCATTTAATGAATTTTTAAGCAATCACTGAGAGTTTATGTGCTGCAAGGGAGAAAGAAAATGAGCCTACTGTAGGATTGTAAGTGGTCAATCCTACTCTCTTTCTCCAAGCGGTGACCATCGGAAACCTCAGAGATAGCCTTGAGGGCTAAAGAAAGGGGCGCCTGGATAGGAGTAAGCACCCACCGGATGTATGAACATATTATTATGCCAGCTGAAATACAGTCTGAGTCCACCAAGAGCCTCTTAATCAAGACACGACGCAATACCTGGATTCATGGTCTTAAACTCGGATTGTGGGACGTGTGCATGTAGCAATGAATGGAAACTTCGCCAGATAGTTGAAGGGACTTCTAGTAGGGGTATAAAGTTGTTGCCCTAACGGAAATCCGAATGAAGTCCTGCTCCTTATATATAGATAACTGCGCTTTCTTCAACTCTAGACATAGTGGAGGGGTCTCCTTTCAGGTCAAAAAGAGCATAGAAACTGAATTTAACCCAAATTGGAGCAGTAAAAGTTGGACTGATAGGATGCTATGATCCGACCGAGTTTATGGAGAATGCAATGCTTAAAGAATCCTTCTACAAACCTGTGGCCAAAACCTTTAGATTACTTCTCTTGGCGATTTCAATTGTAGAGTAAGCTCTGATGCCTGTAACAATGGAGCCAAACTATTCCGTCCATTCACCGATCGAGAAGACACTGCAGAGAACGGACCAAGACTATTAGGCCTTTGCCAAAAGTATAATTTATACGGGATGAATAGTTTCCTTCGGAAGCCAACTTCTCGAAGACTGATTTAGAACCATGCCACAGGGAAAGTTGCTGTTCTTGACTTTGTTCTGATGAAAAGGTCAAATCAATCTTTTCCTAATATTTGATATACGAGCTGCTAGAAAGGTAGATGCAAATTCTGATCACCGCCTACAAGCAATTATCCTTAAGCTCAAATTGCATATTAGAAAGCGCTTAGGAAAACGAAAGAACGGAACTTTGAAGAAGGGCATAAACAGTCAAAAGCAAATGTGGTAACTGCCTAAAGGCATCTAACAAATAAGAAACTCGAAGGAAACTTACCAGAAAAATTTCGAAAGTGAAATCCCTTAAGACCCTTTGACAACTACATAGGAGGATATCTCGAAATCTATAGAAAAAGCAGCTGTTAAAACCGTGAGGTAAAAAGCTGAGTGGATAAAAAATGGATGGTATGCAGTTATATTTGAGAAGGGAGGCAGAAAATTCCTTCTACAAAAGCAGTTGAGAACAAAGTGGCCCTCAAATCCATCTCACGAAATGTTCTTGAAGTACACAGAGCAAAAAAACCAGGGTAAACAACCTGATTCGAAAATGGAAACAAGCATATCAACAAAAAAAGAATAACTTGCTTTCCAGTATACCTCGCAGAGAGAGAACGTTGAAAAGCCTTCATGCTGTTGAGGGATATAATGAAATAAAACTCATGGAAAACACAAAGCACAAGAAAACTAGTGAAATCGAAAGATCTGGTCGCACACTACCAGGAACTGTTTAAGGTCAGAACCATCGAAGAAATTAAAAATTATGAACTTCTACCAAGAGACTCCCCAATTTCAATGGAATTAGATCTAAGCTTCTGAAATGGGGCACTTAGTATTTCAATGCATACCTTCTAATAGTTCTCAAGGACTTCTTCAATGAGACCGCTCCCATATCTCGGGCCTGGATTGATGGTGAAGGTGTATCTACAAGTGTGAAGGTTTGCAGACAAATCCTACAAACTAAAGATCAATCTTACTTTCAAATACATTATGCAAGTTATGTGGCAACGTTTGAAGCTGCAATAATCAACCGAATGATCGAGCTAGGCTGCATTTTGCAAATAGTCCGTTCGGCAAAGTCTTTGACGAACTCACCGATGGGGAAATCGAAGGGAATACAGGACTAATTCGTGATGGAACGTGGTGTGAGACAAGGCTCAAAAGGAGGACCACTTCTATTTAATCTGTCCTTCCAACTCATCTTGGATGAAGCTTTCTCTTCACTCAATGACTGCGGTTCAGATGATTAATCACTCGGGCGGAGGATGGCTAATAACTCGTCTGGAATATGCAGATGATCTGTGTCTCATTGCGTCAAGTATGGTCGCAGCTGTCAGATATTCATCTGACGATCTGGCGATAACGCTGCATAGATAAGGAATGCAAATTACAGCGGATAGCGCCTTCTGGCTTCAAGATGGTGCCGATGAGGATCGAAAGCCCCTCGAAGGAGCAGGAATGTTATTCCGACCTGCCTTATGCTTCGAATCCCTTGGCTCCATCATTCAAGAAACCGGTGAGCCAGACGGAGCAATAAAAGCTAACCCAGTTAGAGCAAAAAGACACCTAACACGACTACGACCATTCCCACTCTCAAGAAGCCTCAACAATACCATGAAAGCAACACTGGTAGGTATTTTGTCGATCCTGCAGTCACCTATGGATTATCTACTATTGTCTTGAAAGTAAAGGATTACATTCGACTACAAACGTCTCGGAATATGACTCGATGTATGATTCTTGAATTGTACTCGCGAATAGGCAAAACTGCAGAGGAACTCCGAAAGGAGCTGCTGATGCGTAACTTGGTAAGTCTTATACAGGCAAAGAGGTTGAACCTATGGAAGAGACTGAAAATGAAGAAACTAAGAAAGCCTCACACACGATGCGAAAGAAATATGGCAAGAGCATTCCGAATCATGGTCACTTGACCCAAAGGAAAGCTTCAAGTGTCGGGATGATAATTACACACTCAGATTGATAGGAGAAAGGCAACGTGATATTGTCTGTACCAACGCAAACTGCCACAGATGCTTCGCCACAACAGAGGGGATGCGAAGGCACATAAGACAAGATCATGGAGAAGGATACAAAACTGAAGAGGTACTGGACCGCAGACTAAAGTGCCGTCTTACAGACTGCCTTAAAAGATACAAGACTCAAGAGTAGCTAAAGAGACATATTGGGGATTGTCACCCTTCGGTGGCAATAGTAGAAACAACAGAAAAGAGGAAAGGATCAAACGATGGGGGAAAAAGATAGAGTGGAAGGCAGGAAAAAAGACTGTGAAGAAAAGACCATCTAACAGGACGAACAACACAAATTCTCCATCTCGGCTGCGAACAACCCTTACCCACAAATGGTAGCCTATTAGAAAAGACTGCCTGGATAAGGACAAGTAGACGAGGACAACAAGGTGCTACGAACAGTGTAACAGAAGAATGAACTGTTGCTGCACCACGAGACCATGCCGAGAAATTACCAGTGAGCCGAAGACGTCAATGTAACTGTTCTATGCTATGTGTAAGAGTCTAGTTGTTGTACAAGTCTGTACTGTTGGGTATATGTCTGTTGTACCCACAATAAGTCCTTGGGACTTGCCCAATGGGTGAGGATGAATAAAATAAAAAAAAACGCGAGAGATTCTGTGGTTAAATGACTGGCTTCTTTTTAGAATTCTTGACTTGTTCCACCTAAATATGAAGATTAAGATCGCAATCATCTCTTTCGAGCAAACATTCAAATCTCTATCTCTGTTGGAGGAGTGTTTTTAAAAATTTTTTCCATGCAAAAAAGCGTTTTATGGTTATACTCATCCAGCATCACCTATAAGATCATCTATTTAGTAAAAAAAGTTAATTAGTATAGTTTATTGTTCCAATGTCAACTCATGGGTCTGACAAATACGTGACTGCCACACCGCCATGACAAAGGGTGATTGCTCACAATTAGGTTTCTTTCAAAAGCAACTTTCCCAAGTTCCCATATTTCATTGTTCGTCTCCGATGCTCATCTCTGCTTTCATATTACTGAAAAATGAGCAGAGAGACAAGGAACAAAGTCAGTCAATACCTGGAAGAGAAATCAAAGACAGTTAATCCGCAACTAAAGATAATTCCAATGATAACCAAGAAGATGAAGAGTTTACCCTAAAAAATAGAGCTAAGGACTGTTTTTCGACCCTAAAAATCGCGAATAATCTTCCAAAAAGGATAAAATACGCTCAAATCCGACGGGTTTCTTGGCTATTTTAGTGTAGGGGAAAACAATGTTTCGTGCATGTTTTGCATAATCCATTCAAGCTATTTCTTCCGGAACTTGTGAAAATGAACCATTAAGATCCAATTTATTTATAACGCTACCGAAATCTCGTATTGCTATTTATAATGATAGGATTAACCTCTGCTAAATAAGGATTACGGTATTAAGCTTCCTAATTATCATTGGATTAAGATCCAGAGTGGGTGAAGGTCTATAAAAAGGCAGCTCTCTATACTGCCTTCTATCACAATGAACGAGGATAAGGTTTCGATCATCGCCGAGAATTCCACGGTTGAGGAAGTCGCCAACCTGCTCAAGAACTTAAAGGTGCGTTGTTTAATTATTTTAGTCGATTTAAGGGGAATATTTCAGTACTTTTAGCCATGGCAGAAGATGAAATGAGAATATTTACTAAGCAAAAACACGAACTGCTTCACCTCTCACTAGGCTTGTTGTTTGATAAAGAGAATGCTTACAGTTGGATCTATTCTCACTTCCATTTTAAGGACATTTCCTTAACCTTCTCAGGTCCTCTACCTCCAGTGTACTCCTGAGCAGGTGCATCAACTTAGCTTTCATGTCCCTAAGATCTCATTTGGTAGTCTCTCAGTCTACCTTATCTTTCAAAGTTATTTTAACCCTTCTAAATGCATTCACATAAGATATCAAATCAAAGACCATGAAAGGTTTCTTGTTTGTGATTACCATATAGTTGTGGGGATTTTATTTCTCCTACTGAAGAGTGAATCAACTAATGGTACTAATCAAGTAAGAGGAGCCATACTTTATGGACACTAGGTCTAATTTATATTTGGATCTTGAGCTAATTATCTTCTATTCTTCACTAGTATAACCATATTTGACTCCCCTTAACGTCCATTTGAATAGTCGAACTCGCAGATTTAGGTTATAGGAAATAATCTGGAGAGGATCAAGCTTGGCCGTCTCCTTGTGGACCAATTACTTATTTACTATACTATGAAAACGAATATGCCATCTACTCCGAGAAGGTCGACCCATTCTGTAGATACAGCTCTCGGTCTCAGATTGGTAAACTCACACAGATTACCAATGGTGGGATAATTTATGTAGACAGGTAAACTTACAAAAGTTGACTGAAAATCGTGACAGAGAGCCCGAAATTACAATTGATTGGATCACGTTATATTCCCCAAATTCCATAAAATTAAGAGTTTCAGTAAATAAAAACATGCTCATACGACATCGTTGTGATTTCAGGAAATGAAATTTAGCATTCAACGCGTTGAATTTCAAGAAAACGGAGAATTCACTGTGAGAATGGATTCGGGAGACGATTGGAATGCGGAGAAAATTAAGATAATAATGGATACCTGTGAAAAATCCTCTATTAAGTTCTCAAGCGGTCTGAAAAGAACGGTTTGCTTTCCATTTTCAATGGGTAAGCTTCCTTTGGATGGCAATATCTAATAATACCATTTGTAATCAGCACTGTAGCAGTCAGATTAGCTCTTAAAGCTCTTAGGATCTCTGAGGCCCCCCTGGGGTCGCGACGCTGAAAATCTCACGGGCCAAAATGAGAATGGAGGCGTCTACTCAGAGTGCGAAGTTGTTTAGGCCATAGTTTAAAGA
This sequence comes from Moniezia expansa, assembly GCA_019097775.1. Lineage (NCBI taxonomy): Eukaryota > Metazoa > Platyhelminthes > Cestoda > Cyclophyllidea > Anoplocephalidae > Moniezia > Moniezia expansa. The sequence continues at coordinate 378,258 of JADFDV010000068.1, forward strand.
CAAGGACCATCTGAAAAGAGTACAGAGTAAATCTATATAAAAGGTAGGGTAAAGAATGGTATTTTTCATTTATCCAATGATGGTCTGCCTGATAGAGATGAGTGATGGGCAACTTTACTTGTTAGTTCTACTGCAGCCTACATTGTGCCACTTCAATACGTCTACAATCTGATAAATTCTTGCAAGCTTACCCAAAGTGGAAGTACTCCAGTTTGACTTTCTCAAACATACACTGTGCACAAACATAGTAACTTTCCAAAGATTTCATAACATGATTAAATGGCTTCTAGAGAAAATGATATCTAGAATCGCTTAGAGTTCTCTCATGCATTCAACGAATCATTTCCTGCATAAATTATCGGAGTTTCGGTGATAACATTAGATCTGCCCTGCGTTATAATAGCAATGAAGGTGAAATTGACTACACCAGAAGTTGAGCAGCGGTGCTCAACACCACCACCTTACTTCATACCAGAAGCAACACCATAGTCACCATAACAAGGGCACCACGACATTTTGATAACCATCTTTTCTTTTCGTATAACGTTTCCTCTTTGTAGTTAATTCCATTTTCTGATTCGGATCATCAAGTCTTTCCGCAGCTCACCATTAGCCACAAAGAGTCAATAGAGTAAGAGGTTTTGAGCGAAAACCTCTCGTGAAAAGTCTCGATAAGCGAGATTTCAATGCTCAATAGTAAATTCTACAAGATCAGTAATGTTAGCATGAGACAAATGCTTGTAAATTTAACAGAATTGGTATTGGATCATGGTCATTGTACGCACCTGAGCCAACCGATTGCTTGACATGCCTGCTTCTCACTGTGGAACTCAAATTGCACATACTAACAGAATGCTTTACTTTACGATAGATGAGGTAACAGTTCCATGGTTTCCTCGACACATTTCTGAGCTCGATGCTATATCGAACAATGTCTTTATGTACGGAAAGGACTTGGATGCTAATCACCCAAGTTTCAAAGACGAGGCTTATCGCAAGCGACGCATCGAGTTCGCAAATATCGCTTACAATTACCGCTTGTAAGTTGACGCAAGATACTGCCATCAGTCGGTAACTTAATCAAATCGAATGAAGTACAGCTTAGCTACCTTCCATTTGCTCAGCGTTTGATTACTTGCTCAGTACAAGAAGAATCTTTTATTAATATATTAGCAAAAAATACTCCTCTGCACTTCATCTATGGAAATCAATCTCAGCTCCCTAAGTGGAGCATCCGTTGATTGCGGTGTGGGATGGCTAAAACGATTTCCACCTTCTCTAGAATAATAGCTGAAAGACACCGGAGAATGCTTTGAAAAGTATTTCAAGATGACTAATGGTGTTAAACTATTAATTTATATAGTTCATCTTAATCTCTTTAAATTCTGGCAGTGAGATACTGAGTTTGAGGGCTGACTTTCAAGCTACGGGCAGGCCAAATATAAGAAGACTAGGCGGACACATTTTAGAATTGAATTTCGTTGGATCCCTCAAGAAAACCACTGGAAGAACTATAAGGAATTGCGATAGTTTAATCTCACCAATATCGTCGAAACCACCCCCACTTCATTTTAAAAACGATGTGGTATTTCACCACATGCTTTGACTCAAGCAGTTTGGTTTTCGTCAGTTTGGCGGTACCTACATCATTGCCATCCATACATCTCCGATAATGGCCATTATCATTTAGTAAAATTTGCGAATCCTACTTCCAGCACCCTCGTCGCCACGGGTTGACAAAATAAAAACATAGAATGAGTAGCAACGTTACTAAGTATTAAACTCCACTGAAGTGCATTTTTTCACAGTCTTTGCAAAGTGCTGCACAATTTGCAAGATGATGCAATACATTAAGTCTGACTACAAAACCAATTTTAGCTACCGTAGAACACTTAAGGAATCGCATTAGCTTTTTGAGAATTTCATATTAGGACCCAGAAATGGCCTAAATCTCATGTACTCTTTTGATTTTATTCGTACAGTGGAAACCCAATACCTCGAGTGGAATATACTGAGCAGGAAAAGAAAACGTGGTACGTATCAAAATTTATTATTCCCGATGTGAACTCTTCTTCATACAATCGTTGAAGGTTTTCGATGCATAGCTCAACTTTACAAATAAGTCTCTACCTACCTGTTTTTAGCACAGCATATACTTCATATCTGGTGTATATGTAGATTTATTTGGATCTGACAAGTCGAAGCACAAATTCGTGCAATCTTTTTACAAAGGGGCAGCGATGCATATGAAGGATGGCAAGAGGTTAGGGAAAACATTCCTAACCTAGGGTTCCAGAAATTTCTACCCATTTCCTCCTATTCTGTCTAGAAATTTCAAACCTTTGGTAGGGAAAGTTCGGAGAACATTAAAAAGAGGGCAATACTCTTCAGGAATAAAGTGTCAATCCTTCGACTCATAGTCACGAAATGTTCACCCCTTGCAAGGGGAAAATACATCCCAAGATCATAGAAAAGGGAATGCTGCCTATTTCTTTTTTCTTTTTCTAGAATGATGCGCTGAAGTTTTTAAGAAATCGTGAGAATAATTGTAGGGTTTTTTCTTTCTGCCAATGCAAGTAAAAGGCTCCGACGCAACCGAGACCAAAATAGAATAATCAGAGCAGGCAGCCATTGAAATTCCTTTGGAGAAGATAACTGTCATTAGCTTTTTCCTTCCATTCTCATAAGCATTTCTTTTCTTCAGGGTTGGCTTTCTAAATCTGGCTGTTACCGTTTCCATAGCATTATCTTTACCTACATAAAATAACGAAATACAACATTTATTCAAATAGTAGGACAAGATCTGAAGACTTGCCTGTAAATTTGAGCGACTCAAAAGAGTAACAAAGTAGAGAAAAATATTTGATTTATTTAAAAGGCCGTTATTATTTCCACCCTACACTTTGCTTGAGCTGAGACTAGAACCAATCTTGATGGTTAACACTTTTAGACCTATGTAATCAATTCTTTTAGTTTAATGGGGAGTTTTTTTGCAAATAAATCTCTTCAGATCACTTCGAAATCGAGTCAAGACCTCACTTACTGGTCAGTTTGAGGCAGTTTCACTGGGAGACGCTTTCAGTTCACCTGTCCTATTATTTTCAGTATGAAAGGAGACTTCCACACAGATTAGATTCCAAATCAGTCATTCTCGTGAGAACCCTTAAAAGTTACCGATTGCTGTAAGTGGTATATATGATTTACTATGTTTTTCTTATTATAGGGGTATAGTGTACCGCGAGTTGTTGAAGCTCTATAAGACGCATGCCTGCAGGGAGTTCCAGGAGAATATACCCCTTCTGCAAAAATATGCAGGCTATAGGTTAGTTTGAGAGTTCATCTGTTTTAAATAAACGCACCCCGTTGCTCTCTAGGGAAGACGATATACCTCAACTGGAGCAGGTGTCGAACTACCTCAAAAGTAAGTTTACTATGGTATCTTCGAATACGGTTATGCTAAATTAGGGCACCTCATGACCACGCGGTCAACACGGTTTTTTTATAAGCCATTTTATTCACAGAGGCTCTCTAAGCCAGCATTTTATTTGAGAACTAATTTGTTGCCATTTGTTAAAACCATCACTTACCAAAGACTGTCCCCCTTCTCAAGCTTATAACAGTTGAATGCTGTCATTCTTATGAGTTTAATCAATTCTAACTGCACCACAAGGCAATCGACTTCAATAATTCTCGCTGAAGTAATGAATTTAATTTCTTTAGATGTAGCTCTTAAATTAAATCTGGAGTCTCACTGATCTTGAAACATCCTCCTGGTGATCCTTCTACAACTTATAATCATTTACTCTTCCTCAGGAAGAACCACGCAGCTTTTTGTTTCCATTAGGTTACATATCTCATGCATTAATCTTTTAGGCCTGGCTGATTTAAAATGAAAATGACAAAGTGAATCTTCTCTCTTCTGTCCAATTGCTTGGACCCTCCTTTCTTTTTGCAACTCTTTTCGTGCTCTGGGTTTTTTTAGATAAGATCACCTTCGAAGCTGTGTTCTCAGGGACAATATGAGACATGGAATACAGAAGAAATATCGTGAAGAGTCCATTAAGAGCACACATTACATTCATCAAAGATATTACCAGTTTTACCCACTTTCCAGATTGATTTTGAAATCTCACTTATTAAGAATATTAAACTAACCATGTAAAAAATTAGACATTAATAAAGGATTTATTTTCGTAGGGAGAAAAATAATTATTTTAAAATCTGCATGACGTGACAAGCCTAGATTCATTTACGGATGATCTGATGCAAATAAGTGATGCTGCTCTATACTATCACTAGAGAAACTCACCTTAGTCTTGTTTAAAACAGTAACTTCGACTCCAAAAAACACGCGTTGATACTATGTCACCCTGACCTTGGGAAATCATAAGCTTCAACAAATTGAGGTGTGAGAATTCAATAATGTTACCCAAACTGGGAATTTGCATTGTGTTTTTCTTGTTATCTAACTTAAAAAAACAGTGCAAGTTAACACAACGAACGATTGAAAAAACTTTTAACTATTGAAAGTTACCACCTTCCATACCAGAAAGATCGGGCTTTACATTGCGCCCAGTCGCAGGGTACATTTCAGCCCGAGAATTCCTACAAGGCCTGGCTTACCGTGTATTCTACTGCACGCAATATATCCGGCACGAGGCTGAACCATTCTACACCGTCGAACCGTGAGCTCGAAATTTCGTTAAAAATGCGATTGAAATACTATTATTATTAGCAAATAATAAGTAACTTACTTTAAAATAGTGACTGCATTCATGAGCTGATGGGACACGTTCCACTGCTGGCGAATCCAGAATTTGCTCAATATTCGCAGGAATTGGGCCTAGCGTCGCTGGGAGTCGGGGAGGAAGATGTTCAAAAACTAGCTAAGGTAATTCTAGAACCACGTACTAATCCATCAATTTCAGTTATTTACAGAATAATGGTTCAGATATGTAAATGCAAATAGGCATTATATTAACTGTAGCAAAGTAATAGGCACCGAAATTTTACGGTAAATGAAGGACGCTGGAGCAATGGCTTCATGGTGATTTGAAAATTTGGGCAATAATTTCAAGCACAATGCTGGTAGCAGTGGCACCACACACCGATGGATATCAGTCATTCATTTCTCTGCATATCAGCAGACCGAGACCATGTTTAGCATGTATGAGTGTGCTAGTGCCAGTGTGTAAGTTTTATCATTCCCATCGTCTTATTTCCCAAATCAATTCCGATATCATTTCTAATTCCGCACTACTTTTCAAACTATAGAAGAGCTCAAGAATGAGAAAACTGAGCGCTATCATGGCTTTCAATTCTGCATTGAGAGAACACATGGAACTCGCATCCATGTCGACTTCTACTCTTTAGGGAGTGTCGTAATAGCAGCATTAAGGTACCCAATAAATAATCTTATAGTTTTTCTACTCGGGAGTCCTTACAGACTCATAAAATATTGGGATGTCGCCAGATATCAATGGAATTCGGGGGATTCCCCTACAGTTATTCTTTGAAATTCATCTTCTTTTGACTTTGCTATATTTTTCAACAGACATAATTATAAAATGAATCATCGATCATTTCAGCGGTGGAAAGCAACCGAGATTCAAATGCGCTACTTTCTGGCTCAACCCTTGCATTCAGACGAAGACTCCTGTCGACCCTTCGACATTCGGCTAGATGAAAGCCTTCATTTAGCTTGTAGATCCTAGGGTTATCCCATAATGCATCTGCTGAGGCTGCGCTAGTTTAGCTAATTGTGATCACAATCATTTTTTTGAAAACTAACTGAAATAAATATGAAGGTGAAATAATAATGTAAAATGCTGCTAAAAGAATTGGTTAAAAGGAGGAGAGAATCAGTTACTCAAACGAGCTTTGTTTGACGCAGTTCTTCATCTCTTCGCTAAAGTTGCTCTCAAAGCATGTAGCCTACTCAATAATCGTCCAGAGATTTGGCAGGGGCTCCATCTTTGAAATATCAACTAGATGACTAAATCTTTTTTTCAGTCTATACGAAAATCTCCACCAGGCTCAAAGAGCTAGTACCTCTTAAACTGAGGGATCCTCACCTTTATCTCTTCCTATTATCCAGATCAAAAATTAACGGAATGAATGATCGGTCATTTTCGATCTTGTCCAAAGTCCTCATCAATCTCCAGGTCCTATTTACTAATGGAGCTGTCAATGCCATCACACGAGCGCCATAAAGGAGGGTTAGATAGGTGCAGGTATGGTTGAATATTCAACCAATAACCGCCTCAAATACGGTTCGATTCATGAAAATAACTATAAAGTGGGTAGCACCAAAAATACCGTAAACATTTAGTGCACGGCTTAGAATCCACTTATTTATACGAACAATTATCCTCAAACAAGCCTGGAACCGAGAGTTCATGATATTTCCACCACCCTGGCTGATTTAGGATTGAGAAGGAACAGTAAGTTCAGAGTGATTGCTCTGACCTTCTGAATTATGTGTCTGAGGCCATTTAAAGCACAATATACGACTCGGAGGTGGTGGCATGGTGACAGAGGTTGAAAATTTCTCTGACGACAAACGAAAAGAAGTGTCTGGAATTCTTAGATATGCAGATAACTGCAGGGAGATAGGGAGAATTTCGCTTAAGTAGAATCCCTTCTGTTACTTTTAGTTATCTATCTCCTAATCTGAACGCATACATTACCTGCAACATTCCTATGGTATTACGGTTGCTACTCAGGAATCAGAAGTTTTTAAAGGCGAAAGCACCATGAAACCCAGGTGTAGTGAATAAAAGTAATGCAAGTTTGATTGAGGTTTACTCAGTTTTGCCAATCTTTTTAATTCAGCTCTATTTCTTCTCGGCTGAATTTGGAATCTGCAAGCAGGACGGACAACTAAGAGCTTTCGGAGCAGGACTACTTTCCTCCGTGTCAGAACTGAAAGTAAGCGATTTAAATTTGCCACATCAAAATCGACACAGAGGCTCATAATATTTTTAGTGGTAGCTATGAAAAAACCCGCAACAAAAAAGTATTAACTACAACTAAAACCTTCAACACTTATAGCCAAGGGGGTGGAACCGATCATCATTACATGCTGGACTTCCTTCAGCCTGGCGACAATATCATCTACCATGTACGGTTAATTGAATAAACCTTAGACCCAATGTTCTCCTCAAACGAGGATTTCTCTGAATGTCACTCTTATTATCGGGATGATTTGTCCAGTCTTTAATCGTCACTTGGGAGTGATCAGCAAGAGTTAATGGTCAAGTCACCTTAACCGACAGTAGCCAATAAGCTCGGGTTGATGTCAATGCTCAGTTTGAAAGGAAGGCATGGGTTCGACTTAATGTAACAGCTGCAATGCCCTTTCTGGAATATTACCCAAGAGGTTGCTATTGAACCTGATAAATTGTCCAAAAACAAACTGATGGTTGGATTAAGGAGTATGTATATTGTGAAATGAAATTCTCCCCTTCTATTCAAGCACGCTCTAAGTGACCAAGTCAGCAGGAAGCCCTTCATTCCAGAAGATGTTGTCAAAGCCGAATGTATGGTGACCGCTTATCAAAAACAATACTTTATGACTGGAACCTTCAAAGAGGCTGAAGATATAGTGAGGTGACCAGTATTTGTTACATCGAACCCGAATGCTTACCTAATGTTTTTAAAAATACGCAACTGGTATTTTTGTAGACATTTTGTTCTGCAATTCAAAAGACCCTTCGCGATCCGATTTAACCCATTCACTGAGTCTGTTGAAGTTATGGACGATCTTAAGAAAATTGGAGCCGCGCTGGAAGATATCAAAGCTCAAATGTCGGCACTTGACGATGCTGTGTATCAGGTAAACTTTCAAGGCCTTGAAACTACTAATAATGGGGCGAGTCGGCGGTCTGGTCATGGCTAAGAACTTTGCTTTTCAGAGTTATTCAGCCTTTGACTGTTATTTGCATAAGTATCGAAAGGTTTTAACTCTAGATTACTTATTCAACACTTGGTTATTCCTCTCATTGTAACAGTTCTGCTCTACAATATACCTGTTCAATTATCTCTTAAGATGTGGATGTTGGTACCTGCAAGATTCTACATCTCAGAGTGGTTGCCTTTCATCTAGTAGTTCTTTCGCACTGGCTACTATGCGTATGATATTTCAATAGGCATGGGACGCACTGACCAGACTTCAGAATGTTTCTATTCCTTCGTAAGAAAAGCCTCTTACGGAGGAATCGTCCAGTTTTGAGAAGAGTTCCGCATTTCATTTCACTGTCATTAAATCAGAAGTCTAGATTTGGTATTATTTCAGATGATGTATGGCGAACAGGATCAGGTGAAGGTATAGATTGTCAAGTAGCTAGTATTTTGAGATGCTTTCTAGCGGATCAAAAAAGAATATCGCGATTTGCCAATTGACGGTGCTCGTGCTGTTGGTGTACGTTGTCACCAGCAATTCCTCAAAGCAGTTTTAATCGTGCAGCTGAGACCCAATCACTTTGGGTTGACGACTCATGAGATGCGTGTGTTGCTGCCAGGCTCAAAATCGAAATGAGACCTAGACCGTGGATTCGCACTCTCTGTCAAAATAATCGTTTCTTCTTTTAGCTTTCCAACTTCGAAAGTCAGGGGCGAAGCAAACAATGGAAAATGGAAGGGCCCAAGCCATTTAGATAAACAAATTCCAGCTCAAAAACGAAATAGTAACACGACTGAATTTCTTCATTTTCTCTTCCTTACTGAATAAGTACCCTGCCCCTCATTTAATTTTAACTAAAAATAAAACTCGAATTTCGACTTACGTTATAAGTTAGTCGAGTAAACCCAGCGCTTTAAAACTAAGCGCGATTTTGAGGTGTGATCATTTGGCGAACTCGACTGTTTAAAAATTGGTGTCAAGGCATAATAATTCGAGGCGTGTTTAAGTGAATTTCACATTCATTGGCGCGCTGGTTAGTGCAAACTTGTGGTCAGACAAGACTGACTTCTACCCTCTTCATTCTAGAAAGGCTAAGACCAATTCGATAGGGCTAAGGATACCATCGACGTTACAGAAAAGATCACTGATTTTCTCCGATAACGTTACCGGATAAAACCCAGGGAATATTTGTTTTACTGCATCCGGAAGCCAGTTTTGAGACCATCACAGAGATTTTACTTTTTGCACGACAATGAACCTCCTACGTGGACGACTATAAACTTCACTTTCAATTATTAACAACCTACATACGCCTATGTACTTGCAAAAATTACTCAGCTCTAAATTGTACTCGATGCTTCAGACACTAACATTCGCAAGTCCAGAGTATTCTATGTTAGCGTAAGACATTCTATCCTTGTTCACTTCATTGTATTCAATGCAAGTGATACATTTTGGACGAATTGCCAATTTAAAATTGTTTCGATAATTTATCACATAAGGAAAATAATTGGAAAATTTCCTACCAAGTGCCACACCAGATAAACTCAGCAAATGAATCCAGCATTTGAATTAATGGGTTTCGGTGCTCTGAGATCTTCAAAGCAACATAGAGAAAAAGAGTACGAAATCATGCACTGGAAAACCCACTCATAACTAAGCCATTTCCTTAGCAGAGGTATCTCTTGAGAAGGAAAATCAATGGTACTATTCAACGAATTTCCATTCTTGTCGACAAAGAGGACAAGTGGGAGAATTCTGTCGGGCGTGGAGCCAGTTGAAAATGCAGTGCATATGGAAGAAGTGGGTGCAAGTTCCCTGGATGATTGAACAGTCATCTCCGGGAAGTTTGCAATCGGGACAACAAGCTTCGAAGGCGTTTCGACAGATTCCACAAGTGCTATCGTTTGTGCACCACCGCCAAGTTGCTACTCCGAACCAGTCGTTTATCTGTAAGAGAAATCAACAGTTGGCAAAAGCAAGAAAGCAATTGACTCATCTAGGATCAATGTCACAACCACATTCGCGCTTTTAGAACCTGTTCAAACACATGTTACTACGGCTAGTAGACCCTAGGTCAAAGGACGATCCTAGGATCGAGAAACAGGAACCTTCCCGCAAACACTAGCCTTTTCGGAAGAATCGACATTCATCAAGTGTAAGGGAAGTATCAAGTTGTCCCAAGACAAATTACAAAGAGCATTGTACTCTCAATTATCGCCAAAACGAAGAATTCTGTAATTTTACTATACAGGTGCAAGCTTAGCTGTTGCAAAACGTTTCAAGACTCCTCAGAAACCTAAAAAAGCGAAAATCCTAGGTGCTTTTGGGACCAGTTCTTCCCCATAGTCCCTCAGCGGTTTTCATTTGGAACACAACTGGGAGGATGAATCAGATTTCAGAAACCCAAGAGGTATAAGCTCCGAGGTCATCGCGGTGAAAATCACTATAGCTGGTCCTGGTCCAAAAGGAACCTTTTCATAAACTGGAAGAATTAATTGGCCGAAGTTGAACCGAAGTAAATATTAGGCGATGAAGGAAAACTCCTCTAGATGAAAGCTTATGAAAATGCCTCACTTGAAAAGAAATAATTCGTATAAACTAAAGTTGAGCGGTCAAGACCCAAACAATTTAAGATTTATCGCTCAAGTGAAGAAAGTTGGAGAGTTATGGAAGGATTGACAATAGTTCAAATTTGCTATGCTGAATTTAGTTCTTTTCTTGATTCCTCATGGTCCCAAGATAGATCCTGCCAGCCGATTTTGAACTGAGCTGAACAAATCACATTATGGCATCTACCAGCGAGGACCAGAATCTAACTTACCTTCATCTTCAGCAAGCGTTCTTCAGCTCCTGCAGATGTACTTCCCTCTTCTTTCCTCGCTTCCTAATAGTCAAAATAACTTTTAACGAGTTTCTCATTGGAGACCTCCCCACAGATAAGGAGCATCAAGACAAGTTTGTATTTATTTACTATAATGGCAATCTATACACGAAAACTTTCCATAGATATAAATTGCTATTGGTCCGATTTGTCATCAACGACTTTAACCACCGAAATTTCATCAACTGGAGAAACTACATTTGCTTCTTCAGTGGTAGCAGAAGGTGTACTATTAAAATCCTCTAGTTTCTCAGACAACTCCTCTTTTTCCTTTGCCCCAATAAAGGCCTTTAATTCTGCGTAAGACTCTGCGACTTCGCCAGATAGATCGAACTGTTTTGCACATCTCAGAACTGAAGCATCATCTGGAAGAACTAAATGGTCTTCAAGAATCTTGCGAGCAAGGTTAAGTCGAGTTGGAGCTGCATATTCGTTATCGTCGAAGAATTCGTCTTTCAGATTCCATAGAAGTACACCAACGACTTCATAATCATTGGGGCGAATATAGAAGACCACAGCACTGCGGTCCGAACCCTCCAGAAATACAGTTCGCGTTAGAAGGTTTACAGAGTCAATCAAACCGACACTATCGTACCTAGCGTTTTTGGACAAGTTAAACCAGATGTCGGATTGATATTTCCGAGCCAAGGGTAAGGGATCGTAGTCGCCTGGACCTTTGATCTCTTCAAGCTTAGTCTCCTCCGACTTGAAGTGGATGGCAGAACGAGCCATATTGAGACCCGCTAGCTCACCCTTGTCTTCAGAAATGCTAATATGATCAACCCGTCGTCTAGACCTTAGCTGACTATCCCAAAAAGATGCTGCAGAACCGGCGGCGTAAATATCCTGTTGTGATTCCATCTCGCTGTTCACCAAGAAGCCGCCATTGTTAGGATCCACTTCAAGACCCGCGGAAACGGCAAGACCGATTCTTGGTGTGTTTCCAAGGGCACAAACCACGTGATCAACAATGAGTTCATGATCTTGAGTAACCATTCCGTTAATGTCACGTTTGGCTATTTTTAGGCGGATTTTCGTCTCGCATGGATTGCTAGGATCAACCAAGGACGCGCGAACAACGGACTGATTCGGTTCCAAATGAATGCCCATTTCAGTTTCATAATTGGAGAGGGTTTCAGCAAGAATAGGAGGAAGTGTTTCGGCCATCGGATGAGCCACTCCAATATTAAGGAACTGGTGGACGTGAAATTCGGAGGAATCTTGAGACGAGTCCATGGAATTCTCCACCTCACTGAGTCGACGGTCTTCCAGAAGACTGGCTGCTATTTCACAAGCTAGAGGACCACTACCCAGAACGGCTATTCGACCACCAGTCCTGTGCAGTCTATCAGAAATCGACTGGAGAAGCCTGGAAAAAATGGCATAATGTGATGAGAATTTGAAGACGGTGAATATACTGGAAAACTCGAGTCTTACTTGTAGTCGGCAATGTTACGGAAATAAGTTATGCGCCTGTTAGAGACAAGATCAATACCACTCAGGGAGCAGCGTTGAAGTTCTGGTAATGTAATCGGCTGAACACCGGTGGCCAGGAGACAGCAATCGTATTTCACTTCCTGACCATCAGCTAATGTGACTGCGTGGCGTGCGGGATGGACAGATACCACGGGATTTCCACGGAGCAGGCAGACTCCACCCTCGGAAGTTTCGGTTAGACTAGAGCAAAGGAAACAATTCAACTTCAGAGAACTTGAAATAAGGCATAGGTTTCTCCCTCATGAACAACTGAGATTTTATTTAATATTCAGCTGTACATTTCCTTCCCAAGAAATGACCTGCATCACCCATCGCAAAGAAATTTATTCTTCTGGTGTCCTAATCACAAAAAAACTTTACCAATGACAGAGACAAACAGACACGCAAGAAAGGAGGCCTTTCATATATCAAACAGATTGCTTTAAGCCCAGAAATGACTAAAGACACCCTCGAGAATTCCAAACAGCAACAAGAAACGAATTGTCGACCAGAACTTCACTCCGTGCTCTATCCCCTCCTTTTAGCCAAGTGAAGTCCCCAGATATGTCCTCAAGACTAGTTCTGTTGTTAATTCAAGTGTAGACTTTTTCATAATGAAAGTCGGGAAAAATAAATGAGTGACTTATTTGTATCAAAAACACCTCTTACCAGAGACCGGTGGAATCTAGCATTTGTGAGAATAGGGTAATACTTACTTCTTCGGCTCGATGAAGAAGCTGAGAGGCTCATAGAAAAACCAGGAATGTGTACGAATATCACCAGAGGGGTTAAGCATGACCTTGCGTCTCTCAGGAGAACGCCACCATAGACCGCCACTCAAAACAGGACGGACGTAGGGAGGCGGATAGGCTGTGATGGTTGTGGTGTCCGAATCTTCGTCGAATGTTTCTATGGGTTCTTCACCGCAAGTTGAGTCACCAGCGATGAGAAGAATCTTTGCTAATGGGTCGGCCGAACGGATAGCTCGTGCCGCGGACATTCCGGAAGCACCGGCACCCACAATCACGTGTTCCACGTGAGAAGGAAGTTTGGGATTTTCTACTGGCTGAGTAGGCGCCTCGTCAGCTATTTCAGACCGTGTTTGTGCTGCTAAAAGCATGTAACAGAGAAACAATGTCAAATTTAACTTCAGATGCCGATTATTGGGTGAAATACATAAATAACCGAGAGCTCTAACTTGCGCATCGGGCGACAAGTAGGACAGTACGGCTAAATAATATTCAAAGGTTCTAGTAAGACCAAATGAATGGCAGTTGACATGCATACTCATGTTATTTTTGCAATGAGTTTGGTTGGTTTCCGTTTCTCTATTGGACATCGTTTTAGTGCAAAATAAGAACTGATGAACGATTCTAGGCCTATTCAACGGAAGTTTCGATCATACAAAAACCTAGCTAGAAGTGTGGCGTCGTTAAGTTGTGCTACGAAAAGAGCAAGAACCGATCTCATAGAAGAATGCCTGAGGATTCAAAAGAAATTGATGATGGAAGGGATGCCGCCCGTGCATACTTGTCAAACCAAAGTAAACAATAGAACGAATGAATAAGACGGGTCAAGAGATTATAAGTTTCACGTCTGGTAGCTCTGCTTGAGTTTTGGTTAGAGCTAATATCTTAACTTAAAAAAAAAAAACAGAGATTGAAATAGCCGACCACTCTGCTTCTCACTTGTATCCAAATTATCAATGATATGCGGAAGAATGTAAAAGTTACACAACCTGTGTACTTTGGGATACGCGTTCCTGTTGTGAGCCTTGGAAACGGCGTAACAGCGTGAGTCAATTGACCAGTAGATGAGCGCATGGTTGCCTTCAGTGAAACACGAATAAAGCCTACCATTGTGGATAGCTCAAGAACTCTCACCTACGATTCATGACATAAACTGAACTAATGGGTACTTGTATTGAAACTGGAAGTAGTAGCATTAGAAGCTTACGTGAGCGCTGCCCACCAGTAAATTGTTCCTCTGAAGAAAGAAAACAACTGGAACTGATTTTTGATTTATGAATATACTGCTCTACTACCTCTGTCATGGGAAAATTCAACTGTAGACTTTATCTCGATACAAATTAGCAATTCTTCGGCCGTTTGCAGATGACTTCCCACCTCCAAGGCATGTTACTGTTCATTAAATTTCTGCAACAATAGACCTTATTCTCACCTTAAAAAGTAATCGAAAGATCCACAGCACGAAATCATCCAGAGAAGCTTATACTGATTTAGATCATTACCTGGAAACTTCCATTCTTCGAATCTTCATAGCTTCAGTGAAGAAATTTTCGCAACGTCAGCTGGAATCGTTATTGTTAAAAAGCACACCATCGTTCCGAAATAGACTCAGTGAGACTTTGGGTGAGCAACTTAGAAGACTACAGGGGAAAAGTAGAACCTATAAAAATTATAATCAAAACTGGTATCAAGTACTCTAAAGGCAGAAAAAAACAAAGCTCTATGAACAAGCTATGATGGAGTTGAAACCTGAACTCAAACGCAAGCAGAAAAGTAGTGGTTGTTAGAAGACAAGAAAGAATCGTTTTTTATAAACATTAAAGGGACAATAAATTTCTTTTGAGTGCAAATGAATCCTACCTGGAGATGAAACTGACTGACTTTGCTAAGCGATTGGCAGCTAAAGAGCCCCGGACGCTGAAGTCAGTCATGTGGCAGGTCTATAGAGGTTGGGGAAGTGAGAAAAAGCAGAAAATTGGTTCAATTTTTGAACAAGCTTTTAAAGCTACTGAATATTTTTCAGATTCAAAAGGTCGAGTCTCTTTGCCTAACGGCCATTTTGAGCTTCCTGAGTTTTTAAGATAGATAAAACAATAGAAAACCTTAAGAGGCGCCAGACCTAATGTTCTGTAATCAAAATTCGCTAACTGAATGAAAATAGTTTGGATGGACACTCACTGAAATAATCTGATGAATGCTGGCAGGGAAGAGCCCTATCCAAGTGAGTTAACCGACGCCCAAGACGAAAGACTTCGCAAGGATAAGAGAATGCGACCAAATCTAAACGACAAATCACCATCTTCTCTGTTGCTAGGGGAGAATATTTTGCTTCGATGGCGTGCAGTAGACTGAAAACCTATCTCAATGATCAAGAGTCAAACAATCTAGATGCAGCTTTAATCCCTAACGCGCTTAAGAAAACCTGTAATTCTCATTCAAGAATAGTAAATTATAAGTATCCAAGGACTTGAATGTTACTAGAATATCTTACAGAGTATTCAAAGTCCGCTTAGAAGCCCTAAAGGAAATCCAAAAGCCTCATGGTTCGAAAGGAAGTCTAATTCTCCTCAATCTTATATTCAAATGGATTTTGAAAAAAAAATTCTGTGGGGCTGCCAGAGACAACCACCAGAGAATAGTGACGTAGAAAAGTTGATAAGTAGAAAGTACCAATGATTTGTACATCAGTAGGTAAACTTTAGTGCTAAAGAGAAATCGCCGGATTTTGAATGTGTCCTATACAAATACTCTATGCTAAAAGCTAGAATAAAAACTGGACACAAGCTGATAGAGACAAGGAAGAAAGCTTGATGAACATCGGCGATTAAATAACAAAAATTCACATTTATTTGGGATCTCCTTCAAATGATAAGGGTATTGAAGACCTATTAGTCTCCCATAATGTTTCAAAGGCCTTTCATTCTACATCGCTTCCATTGCAAAATTTCTCAACTATTCTTGGAAAAAATCTGCTCCATAGTCTGCAACAAATATTTCCACATCTAACAGACCCCAGACGTCTAATAGGCCTTAGGAAGGATGATCCTAGCCTGAAGAAATCGAAAAGATAAGAGCCCAGATGACTGCTACAAAAACGCGAATTGAAAAAAAAATATACCTCCTTATTCACCAAAGCCATGGGCTTCTGCATAAGCTGGAGAATCCTCCCAGAAAAAGAAGTAAAGAATGGAATTTCAGTAGCTTATTACTTCCATTTCAAATGTTAGATTGACAGGATAAAGATAATGCAAAAAAGCAGTCAATAACTGGAGGAGTTCGAGTCCAGGAGAAACCGAAAGTGTAAAAACATAAAACGTGGGAAAATAACGCAGGTAAGGACAAAAAATACTGAAATAAACATCTACTTTTTGAATTAAATAGCCATTTAACAAGTTTACCCTTCATAAAGCCCATACCAATCCTGCATAGTCAGAAAAAAATTGCGCTGCTGTTCACTTAGAAAACGTGGGTTAATATGACGTCAGAGGTCAAGCAAAACAATCTTGATGATGACGAAATAAACAGCAATAAGAATGAAAATCTATGGCTGAAAAATACATAAAACGATCTGATAAAGCACAAAGGCTACAGTCAACTCACGCAACGTCAGTTCTGGTGCATGTTTAACGAAAGGCTTTCTAAAAACGGGAAAATGTTGCCTAAACCCAGTATATCAATAAAAGGAGGATATTCAAAGCTAAGCAATTTTACTTTTCATAAACTGGACGGTTAGTAGAATCAGCATATCGGTGCTCTGTAAAGTGCAAAAAACCGTTCAAAGCCAGTACAGAGCCAAGGACTCCGACTCCGAAGGCGAAAATCAGGTAAGCATCTTTAGAAAATCTCTTCGAGGAAGCTTCACGCTTGAAGGCAAAGATGGGTCTAACTTGACGTTCTCTAGGTCTTGAAGTGAACTGGACCAAACAGGTCAATGTGGGATTTGAATAGACCAGACGTGCACTTGAAGAATTCAAGAGTTTTCGTAGACCGTTCGAGACCAAAAAAGACATCACTATAAACAAGATAAATGGACATTTGATTCTTTCTGGAAAACAAAAAGTAGACAAAAGCAGAACAAAACTCCGGTTGTACAAACTATTATTTATTAGCTGCATTGTCTATAGGAGTAGAGTAAATTATTTCGGCTCAATCGCCTTATCAGTTTGGAAACCAATATCGTAGAACATCCAAGCGAGCGGCGTTACAACTAGGAGGAATCCGGAAATGGGAACAGGATCTTTGAGAGGTGAGTAGGACTCGCGGTATGGATCAGGCATTTTCGTCGACACGCGTCGAGCAACTGTAGCATAAAATTGACGAAGTGATCCCACAAAAAGCTTAAGATGCATAACAAGCTGAAAAAAACAGGGCTTTTAAGCCAATCTTCACATCTATGCAACGAAAAGACCAGAAGAAAAATACAATGCGTACGTTTTTATTTCAAAATAAATAATCAACCGTTGATAAGTGTTAAAAAGGCAAGAAATATGCAGCAAACTGCAACATAGGGGCTTTTCCGTTCGCCTATCCTGGCGAATTTCCAAAATGTCCCGGAAAATCTACAGTCGCTTAAAGAGCAATAAACAGAACGTACCCTGTCTTATATCGGTTGAGAACCTCCGGCTTTAGAGCATGCACATATGTGCAAGTGCAAATAAGGAGAACAATCACCGTCAGAAGACTTTGGAAGTTAAATATTGCAGACTAAAACAAGTGGCCCGAATGACATCAACTTACCATCACGTAGAAATTCAATAGCCACAAAGCCGATTTAGTCCATTTAAATCACGTAGTTGGAAAAAGTTGAGCGATTTGGTCTAAATTTACTTAATAAGCCAAAAATGTTTTTGATGTCATAAAAATTTACTTCTTCAAACCTCTTGAATAATTTATGGTTTACATAAGACATTAATTGAACTGCCTTGGTCGACATATGCATGTTACCATGTGATGGATTTAGAGGAGAGTGACCTTCTGTTGAATCACGAAAAAAATATTTAAATTTTGTAGAAAGATGATTTTTAGTTTCGAAATTCGACTTATTTGCTTCTTAATAATCGATGTTTGCTTAAATCAGTCTAAATCTGATTTAACCTGATACACTTGATAAAAAACCATTATCCACACTTATATTTATAAAGCCGTAAGAACTAGAACATTTTGTCACTTAAACTGCCAAACTTCTAAAGCTGGAAGTAACTTTATTAAGGGTACCTGCTAATCTCAAATAGTACCTTTCGCACATAGGTTTAATTTGCTTGGGTAACGGTGCATTAATAAAATTAATAGACTCATGGGCATGGTGGATCAGCAGCACACACTTCGAATATGTTTCAGGTAGAAGTAATGATGAACACAGGTATTATGCTCGATCGTTGGCTGTACTTTCTGTGGTCGACTGTACTCAGCCGATCGGTATATACTGGGAGATTTCAATGTGTTCATCTAATCAGAGCTCCTATCGTAACAAGTTTTTGGGTCCTTTATGGATCATATCTTTAATACACATTAACTTAAGACACCTATTTTACTTCGTAAACACTTCGTAAAACTTTGTGTTCAGATGCAAATAAATCGAGTTCACTTTCTGCCACATCAGCACAATCCGTCCTCAAAATATTTAACTTAATTCAAGCACTTAATTTCATAAATATATGAATATACAGAAGACTCTTTTATACAGCTCATTTACAACTTTATCCTTTTGTACACTAGGACAGAAAAAGAATTGTTTAGTATTTATGAGCAATCGTTTAATTAAAATATCACCACCCTATGTGATTTAATTCATCTTTTATTGAATATTCACGTTTATGCAGTGTCAACAAAGCTGTGAGAAAAAAAAGGTATCAAAAGCTCGTGTTATAATTTGCGTGCATGCTCTGGCACGAAACTGTTTGACTTGAAGATCTGCTGAGCGGCGCCCTTGTACCCTGTGGGTCGGTTTTAATATAGTGGGTCTCGTGAATATTTCCACCTACCTGTCTGTCCTTCATTGCTATTTCAAGGCCGGTGATACGTTGGGGCGGATGAGCTCCAGTTCTTTTCCCACATGGCCGAAATTTAAGCGACCTTTTTCTTTCCATTTTTGCATTGCCCAAAAGTGGTATACGCGGAGGTCATAATGTTCTAAATCACTGAATTAATTTAGTTTTTGTGTTTCGGTATTATTTTCGACTAAGTTTTACAAGTTTCTTATGAATATGAGGCATTGATGTTTCTATTTTTAGTAACTTCGTCAAGTTATTGCCAAGCTGTAAGAACCCAAGTGCATTTCCTTACCTGAGCGAGCACTTTCAGTCAATCAGCATATACACAGATATTTTCTTAACGCTTGGTGATTCCCTGATTTTCCTTCATGTCCTCGTGACGTATTGGGACTGAAATTCAGGCTTCGCACTTTTCGATATGAACCCTCAAGTCACTGAATGATTCGGTTCACACATGCTGGTGTGACACAGCGGTCTCATTAATGGTACGCCCTATTTCACTACGCATATTACTAGTTTAAATGTCAATGTCTTCGACTTTTCTTTTCATCTCAATAAATTCTAATGCTGGTTATATCCATTTCATGCCTGGAGGATTGGATCGTTATATCGATCATAGAGTGTCATTCCACTACTTGGTAGCTAAGATCAGAACCAGCTTTGATAGAATACTCGGATTGAGTTATTTTTGGGCGGCCTCTGAATTATGACATACTCTTTTCTCCCTTTACCGCAGGTTGATGCTCATGAACGCTAAAACCTGCACACTGTCGAAAATTTTCAAGCAACTGTCAATTTAATTGAGTAGTCTTAAACATTATTCAACGAAAGTCCACCGACGATTTAACATTCGTCAAATTTAATTAGCTATGGGCGAAATCTTGGGCTCTAATAAGTAGCAGTAGTGAATTTGAGTTAGGAGTTGTAGGAAATGTATGAAATCAGGAGGTTGATTGGCCGGGGGTGCTATTCGTTAGTGTATGAAGTGAAGAGGGAGGAGATGCGCGCAAATTGTTCCAAGTTGGCTTTTAAGCGCACATTCTTCCTTTGTGCCAGTGCAGTACGCTGTGCTCTGCGCGAGAGACAAATATTCAGACGTCTGCACGAGAATCATATCAAGTCCCCTTTCCTTCCGACCCTCTATCATAGCTTCAGGATCGGTCAGTCCTGCGTGCTTGTCATGAATCTAACGAGTGGCAACAGCTTGGCCGATATACTTTATCAATATTTGCCATTGAGCGAACAAATTGCTAGATTTTACATCGCAGAAGTGATGTGCGCTTTGGAGAAACTGCATCAACTGGAAATTGTCCACATGGATATTAGACCGGATAACATACTCATTCACCACTCTGGACATATTGTGCTTGCTGATTTTGACCGCTCATACGACGTTTCATTTGACAGAAATTGGCCTAAACTGAAGCAGTACGGAGGCGATTGCAAATTCATGGCTCCAGAGGTTGCGAATAGAATGGCAATTACAACAAGAGCTGATGTTTGGGGACTGGGACTTCTTGCTGCCACTCTTGTATCTGGTAACGTGCGTCCACATAAAGATCAATCAATGCTCTTCGAGATTGCAAAAAGGGGGATGTATAGGATTCCAAAATCGACAAAGCTATCAAAGTATCTTCTACACTTTATAGAAGATTGCCTGATTCGTGACTTTACAAAGCGGCCAGAAGTATATGTCTTGAAACATTCGTTCTTTTTTGATTCCTTAGATTGGGAAGTTGTTAGCTGCGGTGCATTGCAGCCACCTATAAAGCCTTTAGAGGTTACACGTTTTGCCGACTTTTACGTGAATTCGCGTGACCCATCTGTCCTGTCAGCAGCGCTAGAAGAAAGTTTTCCCAATTTGACCTATTCACTCGAAAATCCCCATGAAAAGGCCTATCTCTTGAATGTCGATCGCTATGATCCGGATGACCTACAAAGGGAGGGTTTTACTGACAGTGGATTGGAAGGACTTTTTGCAGATTATGATTTTATGGATTCCGCTTTTATTAAACGTATCTTGGTAGAAGAGCTTATGCAATCAGTGGCGGAGGATTCTCCTGGTAGAAAAAGACGAAGAACATCTAGGGAAGTTCCTACAGATTGATCTAATCCCATTCCTCTCTTTGTACCTTGATTTATCACTTATTATTTATGGACAAGTGAACTTCATTTTTTTATCATTGAATAGGAAGCTGGTAGACTCTCTGGATACAATCGAGGCCATATAGCGTGATTACAGACAACTAAAATAGCAAAAGTAGCATAGGGTAAGCAAAACGTCTTTTTGTGTCACTGGAAACGCTAGAATGCTTTATGATTAAATAGATTAAAGTGCCTTTTGGCGTTTTTTTCACTTAAGTTTATACAGTAACGGTTATGTCGAACCGACTAAATGAAGTTGCTGCATAATGACACTTCAGAGCAAACAATTACATTTCAGTCGTATAAATTCCATGCACAGAGAACAGCTCCTCGTACGTAGGATCCGTGCGACCAACCGCATCTGATCACTCCAGGTGAGTTCTGGAATGAAAAGAGCTGTATAAGCGAAGTTGGATTATAGAGTAGAACGTACATAGTGACTGAACGCATGAGCGAGTTCCGACCACATGCTAGCAACCAGCCTTGCAAGACAGCAATCGTTATCGAGTACTCTCTCTAGTTAAAGTTAAAAATCAGCAATCTATTTCCTATTAGAGTCAACCTACTCTTACTCCATTTCAATGCTAGAACCCAAGAGAACCACAAAAAGGAATAGTTTTTGGACGGCATTCGCTAGTAGGCGTCTTGAATATTACTTTAGAGCTTGGAAGGTTTCAGGTTTTGATGGTACAATAATTAGGATGGTCAGGATATATATCGTGATGTGGTTCTGAAATTCCACAGACAAGATCAAGTAAGAGGCCGTTGCAAATGTCGTCAAATGGGATGTCCGCGTATTCAAAACCGATCTTGCAACAATAGCAGCGGCACGTTTCATTGGTTGCTACTAATTCAGGATTCTCTCCTTCGAATCCTTTGTGCGATTCACCTGAGTTAGATGGTGTTGGATTGGTTCGGTTCAGGTCTCGTTTAGAACGATGGTCAAGAGCATTGCAATTTCCTATTGAGGAGTGTTGAAAATGTTTGATTTTGTAAGTCAATTGATCAAAAAGATAATGCGTTTCTCAGCCGGCATTAAAACAAAATTGGCATTCGCCTACATCGAAGTTGCTGTTATTCAACCCCTCTTACCGTCTGAATTTTCCAGAATAAAGTTACGAAAAATGACTTCAGTCGATAATCGAGGGATTACCACTGCTCCAATTAACACAGGCATAGAATGGAGTCTGCATTAAATGAAAGTGTCTCCGTACTCCCTTAATGCGTAGGAGTGGAAAAAGCACCTTTATTCCACTCCCAATGGTAAATTCCCACTTAATCAACTCTTTATACATCAAGGTTGGCAATAGTTTGACGAATTGTTAGTCTGGACCATCTAACGCAGTCGGATTTGTTTAAATTGAAGGTTTAGAACTACGTCCCTTTCAACCGAGTGGAATACATCATCATCCACCGAATCATGTCCTTTCAGTTGTTGCAGGCAATTCAGTGTATTTTGAATGAGTCGTGAAATTTTCGCGGTATGCCAAGCAGTTTGTGGCACACTAAGGTCCTATATGATTCTGCCCACTTCTGTTGAAACACTCGACCTGCTACTACAAAAAAAAGAGAAAGCGCAATTAGTATGGCTTGGCAACTTCGACGTACCGTCCAACTTCAAGCTGACACGAACCTTTGAGGCAGGCAAAATGAATTTGACACCTGGGCCGGTCCATCTAGTCCTGTTGAAATAGACGGAAATGTTGCGCCGATTCCAATCCTAAGTTAATATCGAGAATCCATTACATTCCTGCGCTTCTGTCGTCTCTACCTATTGTGAGATCGCATGGTTCTTGTTTGCTGTTGCTGAGAAAATGTTTCATTTATATCTATAGAGTTTAATTATCCTCCTCGATGTACTCAACCTCGGTAACGAAGTGTCCGCGTTCGGGTATCAAATGAAAGAAAAGTTGTAATCCCGTTTCCCCTACCACATCGCTATGGGCAAACACAACCTCTGTGTTTTTGAAAGACTTTGTTGATAAGGTATTTGCAGTTCAAGCATTTCCTCATCAGGTCCTGGCATTTGGAGAAATGAATTAATGAGCACATTTTAGAATCCACAACGTTCTCCACGTTTCTAAGCATTAGGTACTCCAATCGTCACTGTTGTTTGGCACAGGATAAACCAAAACTTGCTGACACAATTGTATTAAATTAGACTGGGAGGAAAACCAGGCCTATGAGGATCTATGCACTGGCCGATCTTGTGCTTAAAAGGACATGCCTTAACCTACTTTGCTCCTCGATTAAGCAATCGAGAACACTTTTTACAGGATGACTTCGCTCCGTCCCCCTCCACATCAATTTGAAAAAAAAAACCTTGTTAAAAAAACGAGAATCCCGGGTTGTGCTCAGCTTCAAACTTATGGCTGATCGGCGGGTAGATTTCCCCACTGTCTATAGGATTACTTCGTTGGAAATAAATGGTACTGGAAACAAGTTAGTAATATCCATCACATTGAGTACGATCTCAGTTTATCTGCAAGCTTTGATCACTTTACCTGCGGTCCTCAAGCAAGCACTCCAACGAGTGAATATTAATATTGTCGTTCTAAAGCATGAATGACAAGAAATAGCAGGTAACGTGATAAAAGCCTCTTCTCTGAGATCTTCAATGGTGTGAATGCAAGTCAGAGTATTTTGCTCGCAAAACAATTACAAACGCAAAGTGTAAACAGCATGCAAATTGCTTGTTCACAAAGCATTAACAAATTCAGCCAGGAACCTGATTGATTTGAGACAAGTTGCACCCATTTTATCAATGGGCATATTGGGACTGTGCTGGAATCGCAATTTGGTCGGACTCGGATGTACATACAATAGCTTCATTAAGTTATGAAAAAATCTAGCGATCCAACTTATTCTAGTATTGTTTTTTTTATCAAAGGTAATAAATAGGAGGAGTGAGCTTAATTAATTGAAATTCCACAGATAAACTTCAAATTTTGGCGTCTCAGCTTGCCAACTCTGATAATGTTTCATTCCATTTGGCTTATGAAGGTTAAAAGCAGGTCAAGATCGGATATAAAAAATTGCTTTAGACACTTGAAAGACCATAGCGATTGACTTGAATGGCACTTGTTTTAGCAGTTTCAAGTTTTTTCGATCGGCGACAACAAGCAAATATTTGAAGTTTGTTACGATCATAAGGCCGTTCTTCATTTAGACGTTTTTGTTCATTTCCGGTGCTTTCCTCAAATAATGAGCATTTGATAGGATGGATTACAGGAAAGAGAAGCGGAGAGAAACTCGGGGAGGTTGAAATTACTAAACGGCATTTTCTTAGCAGTCTCAGGCTTTTCGATCGACGACAACAAGTAAACATTTGACATTTTCTACCATAATCCAAGTCGAAATGGCGGAGCTCATTTTAGAGCACCGAAAATGGTATGTTGGGACGAATCATCTTCTGAACTAGATGTCACCGCCAAAAAACTCTCTTAACATCATGCGACTAATTTTGGTTCATATTTTTCGAGAACTCTGGCATTCTTACCTATTAATCCATCTCTTGCTTGAAATATTGGTAAACAAAGGTAATATACCCGATGTGCCTTTGATACCTGGTGGGGCTGGCGGGGCTGATCTGCCGCCCCCCTAGTGACTTGTTATGAACATAGAAATATGCAGGTATAAAGGTACACTTTTAAGAAGGTTGCATCCTCTCTAAATTATGGCGGACAGTTGCTGCCCCTTTTTGATGACCAATTTTTGTATTGCGTTTCCAGCTTCAGCGTTAGGTAACCAAAAAAGATATTTTCTCCAATACTATGTAGCTTCGTGTTTTGTGCTGTTGGTAACTTGAAAGCCGCCACCGATTTTGTGGTCATTTTCCCTGCCACGCACAAAACAAACGTTCAAATGCACCTGGTTTACAGTTATTTATACTTGGTTTTCTACCCTTCGCCAGATTAATTTCGGTCTTTTGCTCCAGTAATTCTCTTACATGATTGTAAACATGAATTTGATATAAGTTTATTGTTTTTTATCACAAAGTCAGTTTTAAAACAGTTTCTGATAGAATCATTTCGTTATAGATGATATTGATCGCTAGAAACTTCCATGGTGAAAACCTGACGAAACATTGTTTTAAGTATGTTATGGATGCTGACGGCACCTACAGCGGATCGACTGTGAGTGGGAGCCTTTATGGCTCTCCTTCGGTAAAGTATACATATTTTCGACTTCAAAGTGTGACTGATTTCTTAATTAAACTTAACTGAAACAAATACATTGCATAAAGCAGATCATTGAATCCGATAGCAGTTTAATTACTTTTATTGTCATGACATTTTACAAGAAATAAATTTGAAAGCTTTCTTAATGGAATGAAGAATTATGGGACCATTTTTCTGACCATCATATGTAGTAGAAGGCCCTTCTTGTGTTGGCTCAGAAATCAAACTTGAAGTTAAGATTATCTTCACGGTTCCATCCCAGTTGACTGCAAGCGCAGCCGAAAACTTCACTCTCTCGAACCAGCTCGCACAAGTTCGTTTGCTAAATACAAAATCGTTAGAGATGAAACGTAGAACTTACTACAAGTTCAAACGAACGATGAAAATGCGATCATAACAAACATGTCGCACACTGATTCTGCAGTAATAGAGATGTGTGTAATTCATTTCATTTGAAGGAAGAAACTGTTCGTTGGTACAGTTTGAATGTATCTTAGGATTGTGTTGAATCTCATGATTTAGTAAAAACATTCCAGATAATTCTAATAACTTCGTTGCCTGAAAAGCGCGAAGAACTAAGATATTAGCTGTTTTCTCCATAATGTTTAGCCCTCTTCCTTGATACGGACATAATCCTTGGGGAGAAAATGAGTTTTTTTCAGAATTTACCATTAAAAGTATTCATGAATTTTGCATGCGGCAGAGGGTCATTGTCTCTCGAAGAGCAGGCATCTAACACTCCAATTACACAAAAAAGATATATTGTAACAATGGATTCCATCAGCCCAATTTTGGTTCAAATATTTCATTTATATTTGGAGGAGCACCAATAAACTTTCAGTTCAAAGTTGAACTTAAGAAACTGTTAGCTAACATTTAATTGACTTAATTACTGCTAAACATTTGGCTCATAAAATTCTATTCTGAATTTCCTTATTATTCACTTCGTAACGCTTTCTCAGCTGTCCGATACCTCAATCGCAATTACCATTTAAGTTTAAAACATTTGGTTTGATATCCGAGTGCACTAGAGGAAGTCTAACCAAATGAGTGTATTATTAAGAAGTAAAGCACTAAGTATCACAAAGATATGGTGGTCACTCCTACTCTCTACATCCTAAGGGGCAACCCAGAGGCCTAACTGGGCGTTTAAATGCCTACCATTTGTTTATCAAATCTTCACTATGAAGTCTCACGCGGCCTTGATATATTTATAGTTAGTGCCAATTTCATAAACTGGCAATCCGAATCCTAGCGAGTTTCATCAAGTAGAAGATTGATAAACTGAGCTTATTTTTTATTCAATGTCCTATTTTTTTCAATATGTTGCTTCCTGTTGTGAAAGCTCGTCCGCTCAAATGTCTATGCGCAGAAGACTCTTGGAGGTATGATTTTTAAACTGTCCAAATAAATTAAGAACTACTTGTTGCAGTACAGACCTATGAAAAATCTGCAGAAATTTTCATCTTTGAGGCTGATTTGGAATTCTTTACCATTTTTTGTCAAATAAAATGATCAACCATTTCCGAGGAAAAGCATTCCTATTCCACGGTTTGCTAAAGTTTCAAATGCTAAATTTTATGAAAAAAGAAATTTGCATTCTGAGGCCGAAGTAAACAAAAGGTTACCACATGAACGTGGTCACAAGTTGAGCCTGGTATTTAATAAATGATAAAATCCGAAATATTTTATTGCCCAAGAAAAACTTTCATCAGCCTCGTGTCGGGACTTTATCGCGATTCCAAATTGAGCAATTTGCTCAAACAATACAACCTTTCAAATGGTCTTCTCTATGCCTTAATTGACACGAAAGAGCAGTCTTCTGTAAGCGAAATACTCCATGACTAATGACAAAATGGATAGAAACTAGGTACTCCGAGCTGGAGTTACTTGCAGAACGTAATTTTCGAATGATATCACCATTTCTTAGAAAGGTAGCTCTAAAAGTCTGCCGTTTGTATATTTCCATCGCTTAAACACTCATATTTAATAGCCCTTGAATTGAAATATACTTTTATTAAAAATAAAGCCTAACAGCACTTGCTGAAAATGGTAGCACCAAAGTTATATTAAAGAAATCAAACAAAATTTGGCATTTTATCCCTCGGTAAAAGCAGCTTCACTTAGAACATGGTTTGCATTACCCGTGTCGTGATGTATTGCCATAGAGAATCACTTAGAACCTTCTAAACTTCTTTCTCACGGCGTGTAAGTGCATAATAAATGCGTCAAAGTCTTTATATCAAGGGTTTACTTTGCCTGTACTGCACAAAGAAAGTTGGAGGATTTCTAATAAATATACTTTTATTGATGCCGGCAAGTTGCTTGTTGCCATGAAACTCAACCTAGGTAATGCTCAATAGGTACTAGGCAATGCTTGGTAAAACTCGAATTGTTCGTTCATTGAAGATGCTACTGTAAATAAACATTTCTTTCCGCAAATATTCACAACACACAACATGGAGCTTTAAGAGAATCGTGGTCTGAAATCAATGCACCTTGTGGACATTTTAAATACTTTTCAACTTGCATAGTGATTTCATTGGACTCATATTAGCTTCAGCCATCGCAGTGCTTTCGTATATTGCCCACTTCACTATTCCTGCGCCTTAAGCGAATCCATTGACGCCTGAGCTGCCATTTTGCTGCACTGGACAACCTCCTTGTCATTTCAGTCAGTCGCTGTCTGACTTTCTGGAAGACATCTAATGAATGCTTTTTTTTCTGAAAGCACATCAATCCTACTGCAGACCATTTCTTGAACTGAACTATTTCTCACTGCTTTTGAAATTTAGGGCAATTAATACATTTATTAAGTCACCTTTTTTAGAAATAATCGCGATTACTGAAATCTGCTGTGCGAAGATTGCAGTCATCTCACTTAATAATAAATGGGCTCTTTGGCAGTAAAGGAGAGTAATGAGTGAAATACGATGAGTTTGCAAGCACTAGACTACATTGCCTTAGAATTTTTTTGGTTTCGAGCGATGCCAACAGGATGGTGGTTCAGACCTACAGAAGCTCAGTCAGGAGCATCACAAACGTCACAATCCAATCAATCTTAACTGTCAACTCACTGACTGCATTAGTCGTCCCTCTTCTGATTTACTTGACAACCTCTCTGGCTACACCTGGAATTGTCATTTTCGGAGGCTTTTCTCTGCATCACACTCTGTCTTCCCACGTTGTTTGCACCTCAATTTCAAAACTCTATTGTTTTTATTATCAAGTCTCCTCTTACATGAAAGAGTGGTGAATATGCTAATATCTCCTTGAAATCTGAGTGAGTCTGATCAAACTAGTCAACTCAGCAGTTCTCTAATTTCAGGAGTTACACCTTAGAAAGGAATGAAAAACTCAAGTATGTACAAGCATAAAAGCAGATACATTTGCGCTTTTTACAGTTATTTAATAACCAAAAGTGGGTAATGTCAAGTTAAATGGACAAATTTTACCTTGAGAAGCCGGATTTTTAGCATTTATCCAAAATCTGAAGAATGGTGAAATCAAATAGTACAGCGTATAGGAATTCAAGCAGAAACAGACAGCATAACTTGATGGTGCTACAAGCGCAGACACACTAAAATTATTCAGAGGGCTCTCGCCCAAAATCTACTAGGGCTACACTTACTTCTTGCTGATATAAAAAAGTTTCCTTATTTTTCTTTATTTTGGTCTCACATGAAACCAGAGACTTTGAACTCTGCATTTACGCTTTCTTGTATCAGTTCAGATGACCGAGAGAGCCGGTTGAACTTTAAAAAAGCATAAACATTTTGAATAATTTCCTCAGATCCAAATTTTAGCACTAATAAACCCACTCAGGTGATATTTAACAGTCTCGGCAATAAATGAATGCATTAGTGAAGTATCTTAATTTCATCTTCTGGACCTTCATTGGTGAGAGAGTTAATAAAACTGCAAGCAATGAACGAAACTTGGCTGATAAATACCATTTCAACGATTTGTCTTGTTTGTTTGTCGGTACATCCTATGCCTGCTCCACGAAAGATAATTTACCTCCACTGCAGGCAAAGTTTATAAATCTTTTCAATGGTAATCTCAAACTAAACTCATATGTTTTTCAAGGATTATGTCCACATCAAGGGGCACTGCAAAGCAGCGTTGAGAAAACTGCCGCAGTTCTAGTCCTCGATGCGTTTCAAACAACGTGGCTACTTAGTCCTGCCGAGTTTGTTATGATGAATTGCGAGAAGAAGAACACTCCCAAGGTGCATTCAACCTGTGAGACTACAGTTGTTTATGGTCGTAATGAACCGAACTGCTCACAGGCCTATAGCTGCGAAATCCATGTGCAAAATATTTGTTGCGATCATAGGGCCAATCTTCATTTTGACTCCTAGTAATTCCTGTGTTTGGTTGGTAAAACGAAATATGTTGTGTTATATAGCGTGCAGAAATGTGCGATTTCGTTCAATACGGTGACCTTCTCAGCTGCGGTCACCGTGAATTGGAATGGAACTGTGAGGATAATCCCAACTTCAATGTTACTTCCTGATTCAACGCCGGGAACTTTCCACGGCCAAAAATACGCCTCTATCATCCTGCGGTGGATTAATCAGGCTTTCCATCGCATTTCTTGTAAAATAATATGACTTAAATAATAAATAAAAGAGTACTACGGATTTTAACAGTCAATTTCATGCAATATATTTAGTTACTTTGTGTTCAGTTTTAAAATCTGTTATACGCTGGGATATAAATACGTGTATCTTACTGGAAAATTGTATAAATGATGTGGTCTTGTAGCTGATCTGCTGTAGATGGCATAAGTATCCTTCACAAAATTAAACTAATGGAACAAAGGGATAAGTTACATTTAGTCAAGTAACTCTGCTTCAACAAATCTAAGTGCTTTCAAAATACATTTTTTTAGGGCTGTTCGTGGAGAGCATCATAAGCCTAGGCCTCGTTTGTGTTATTGCAGAAGAAGGATCTAAATCTCCTCCTAGAAGGGTATTAAATTCAGCGCGATGAATTTACACACCAAGAGGATGTCGAGGATGTAGTCCAAATCATCTGTCTCCTGCTAAACTACAGGTCTATTAACTCGGCATTAGTTTAACTGAACCATGGAATGCAGTCGAGACTGTTATCTCAGCATTTTTCAACCCACCCCAGCCACAGTTGAGAATTTCAATTATTGCACCAACTAACACATTCACAGTCTTTGGTTCTAGTTTTTCATTCCCCAACGCACACGTAAAACTTACTGTGCATTGGAAGGTTTATCCCTCATGAATTAATTGTAATGAGAAGAGTTTGCTTTATTTTTAGCAAATGCGGATGTATTGACACGGATGTAATTCATCTCGGAAATTGTCCATTCCCCTTTGTTCACAAAAGATAGACTAGCTTCACACCAACAGCGCCCTCACCATGTGCCTCATGAAGACACCCAGCTTGAAGAAAGAATGATTTTAATCAAAATCGCCCTTATCCTTATAGATTTACACTTTCTACCTGCAGCCTAGAAACCGATTTGGTTGAGCGCTGGTGTCTACGATTCCAACCCAACCCAATCCAATCCAATCCAAACAAAACGAATTGCAAAAACTGAATCTATTAGATGAATTTCAGTTCTGTTCTCGAAGATGTGTCTTCTTGAGCAATGTCTTTCAAATGATCTATATTACTCGATTTTTAGGGTCGTTGGTTGACATTTAATTTAAATAAATTTTTTTTGATGCGACATAAACGCAGAATATTCAATCAAATCCCCGGGGATTTCTAGGAGAAAAAAACGAGCCTGAGATGTATCGTAAGGCTATAAAGCACTATTTGAGGTATTCTATTATTCTGCCACGTCGCCCAATGGAAGAAAAAGTTTAGCTATATCTGATGAATGCTACAGTACTTACTGGAACCAGCAAATGACACTCAATTTCGGTCCATTTTTTACATGCAAGCACATCAAATGTCCGTAATTTTTTGCCTAAAAATGGTCTACAAATGTGGAAACCTTGTTTTCATATTCTGAGGTTCTACTCAGCTAATCGCCATAAGCTGAGCGTGAATTTGAGCTAGAGAATAAGAACCGCGGTAAGATATTCATCAGTGTTATTTTCAAGTGTTGATGAGGTGAAAGAAGACTCCTAGAACAATCACTTTTATTTGAAAATTCCTGATTTTGGTAAATTATTATCAACTTGCTGCCACGTCTGTGCTTCGTTTATTTTGATCACGTCCAACAGATCCGTTGGTCATAACTGAGTGAAACAAATCAGTCGTATGTTATTAGCATCCAGCGTCTTGATTCATTTCAGATCTCTGGAGTTTCGCCATTTGTGTCTCTGGTGAGTGAAATCCACTGCCAATTGTGTAGCCAGGTCCTCTACATCATCGTCGGCGTTTCCTTCAAAGATACTCATGACCGACCACCAAAATGATGTTTCATATTAGTTTATTGTTTTGTTGTGATGAATTTTGATCTACGACAAAGAATGCTCATCTCTAGAAATACCTTTGGTGAAAACCAAATGAATGATTGCAAAATACTTTTGCTCAAATGCATGTGCAAAATGCTTGTTACGATCATAAGGCCGTTCTTCATTTAGACGTTTTTGTTCATTTCCGGTGCTTTCCTCAAATAATGAGCATTTGATAGGATGGATTACAGGAAAGAGAAGCGGAGAGAAACTCGGGGAGGTTGAAATTACTAAACGGCATTTTCTTAGCAGTCTCAGGCTATTCGATCGACGACAACAGGCAAACATTTGACATTTTCTACCACATCCCGAGTCGAAATAGTGGAATTCATTTTAAAAGCATCGAAAATGGTATGTTGGGACGAATCCACTTCTGAACTAGATGACATCACCAAAAAACTTTCCAAACCTAACGTAACTAATTTTGGTTAATATTTTTCAAGAGACCTTTCAATTTTAATGAATGAAATGAGTTAATGCTCACGCATTTGTCTCAGAACTCTGGCACTCTTACCAATAAAACCATCTCTTGCTTGAAATATTGGTAATCAAAGGTAATAGGCCCGATGTGCCTTTGATACCTGGTGGGGCTGGCGGAGCTGATCTGCCGCATAATCTTGGGCTTTGACCTCTAGTTACTTATGACGAACATGGAAATATGCAGGCCTAAGGGCACAGACAGAGGGTAGACAGTCGGTGCCTCTTTCCGAAAATTACAGTGTTCTCTGACTATGATTACTTTTATTGTCATATTATTTTACAAGAAATGAAATTGAAAGCTTTCTTAATAGATTGAAGAATCATTAGCTCATTTTCCCGACCACCATATTTAATGCAAGATTCTTTTCGCGTTGGCTCAGAAATCAAATTCGAATTTAAAAGTATCTTCACGGTTCCATCCAAGTTTACTGCAAGCGCAGCTGTGAAGTTTACTCTCCCAAACCAGCTTGCACACTTTCGCTTGCTAAATACAAAATTGTTACAAATGAAATGTAGAACTTACAGCAAGTAAAAATGACCAGCGGAAATGCGATCATAACAAACATGCTGCACCCTGATTCTGCAGTAGTATAGACCTGTGTTATTCATTTCATTCGAAGAAAAAAACTGGTCCTTGGTACAGTTCGAATGTACCTTAGGATTAATTTTATGCTCCTGGTTCAGTAAAAAATCCCAGACGATCTCAATAACCTCGTTGCCTTAAACGCATGAAAAACCAAAAAATTAGATGTTTCGTCAATAATATTCTGCCCTTTTCCTTGATACGGACATGTTCCTTGAGGAGAAAATGAGTTTTTAAGAATTTACCATTAAAAGTATTTATGAATTCTGCGCGTGGCAAAGGCTTACTGTCTCTTGAAGGGCAGGCATCTAACACTCCAATCACACACAAAAGGTATATTGTAACAATGGAATCCATCAGTCAAATAGTGGTTCATCTTTTGCACTTATATTTGGAGGAGCACCAATAAGTTTCTAGTTCATAGTTGAACCTAAGAAATTCTTAGCTAAAATTTAACTGACTTTATTACTGCTACACTTTTGGCTCAGTAAAATCCTAGTCTAAATTACCTTATTATTCACTCCTTAACGTTTTCTCAGCTGGCTGATGCATTAATAGCAATTTCAATTCAAGTTCAAAACATTTGGTGTGATATCCGAGTGCATTAGAGGAAGTGTGACTAAATGAGTGTATTAAGAACTGTGCATATTTTTTATTAATTTTCCTATTTTTTTTCAATATGTAGCTTCCGGTTGTAAGAGCTCGTTTAC
This sequence comes from Moniezia expansa, assembly GCA_019097775.1. Lineage (NCBI taxonomy): Eukaryota > Metazoa > Platyhelminthes > Cestoda > Cyclophyllidea > Anoplocephalidae > Moniezia > Moniezia expansa. The sequence continues at coordinate 411,808 of JADFDV010000068.1, forward strand.
CCAAGTGTCTATACGATAAAGACTCTTAAATTTATGATTTTTAACCTTTACAAATAATGTACAGCCTCATGAATTTTCGCTGTGCAACTTTATAAGCAAATATCAATGAAATAACTGCCGCAGCTCTAGTCCTCGATGCGTTATGATGAATTGCGAGAAGAAGAACACTCCCAAGGTGCATTCAACCTGTGAAACTACAGTTGTTTATGGTCGTAATGAACCGAACTGCTCACAGGCCTATAGCTGCGAAATCCGTGTGCAAAATATTTGTTACGATCATAGGGCCAATCTTCATTTTGACTCCTAGTAATTCCTGTGTTTGGTTGGTAAAACGAAATATGTTGTGTTATATAGCGTGCAGAAATGTGCGATTTCGTTCAATACGGTGACCTTCTCAGCTGCGGTCACCGTGAATTGGAATGGAACTGTGAGGATAATCCCAACTTCAATGTTACTTCCTGATTCAACGCCATCATCATTCGAAGGTGGATTAATCAGCCTTGCCATCGTAATCTTGTAAAACAGCACGACTTTAATAATAAATAAAAGAGTACTGGGGGTTTCAACAGTCAAAGGGAATGAGATTGTGAACTTTGAACTTGTAATAATGGTTTGCAGGTCAGACGTGTGATTTCACAGAAATTCGCAGGAAAACTGTTAGGTCAAGTTGTGCAAAATAGTTCAAATTAGGGAGAAATTCATGTATAGTATTTGATATCAAATAAAGATTTGCACAAATTCATGCGTTTTTCAACTGCTAGATTCTTATTTGAGCCATTTTGATGTTGAGCGATTCAGTGTTCTTCTTTGGTCTAGAAGCATTTCGACATGCGAACTAAGAAATTTAACTGTTGTTTTGAAGAAGCATTCTGAAAATACCTCACACCTTATGGATAAAGTTTTATCCAGACTAATAGACCTGTTAGAGCCAACAAGCGGTTTCTTATTCCTGAGTCCCGTTTTTCATTCAATTCATTTTAAAATTTGACATTCTCAGTAAGTGACATGATTTCCTGAAGCCTGAAGTAACAGTCATCAAAAGAATGTGGTGCTGGTTCAAGGATCAACGAAAGTCTTGTGGCCTGCAGTAGTGTTTATTCAAATGCTGTTATGATCTGCAAATCATCCTCTAACTTACAATTGACATTTCGAGTTTCGAAATCCCTGATTTTAATGAAATTTCATTGATCGTTTGTTATTCATATGAAAAATAGCATTTCAAAACAGCCCTAGGTGTAACTTGCTGCAAGTTTTACGTGTCTTAAACAAATTTTTTGCCAAGATGAATCTTTTTACCAAATACCTGCCTCTAACTTAAAAGAACAACTTTTAGAAATCCAACTTAATTGCCGAGCGTTGCCTTTACCTCCGCAACCAGTTTTGCAGTAAAACAAATGTTTAGGAGTTTTGCAATGTAGAACAGGTAAACATTACGAAGTTGACCAGAAAAAAAAAGAGCTGAACGACTACACAGCCCCATGTTTATTGTAATCCAAAGAAGTTATTAGCTTTCTAGTCGTGCTGACGTTAAACGATTCCCATCCTGTTCAGACAATGGAATTTGGGAAACCGGTGCCTTCGTGTCTGATTCGAGGTTGCCAATAGCAATTCAAGTTTCATCAACTAAAAGGTTGATAAGTTGTGCATATCTTTTATTAAATTTCCAATTTTTTTCAATATGAAGCTTCCGATTGTTAAAGCTCGTTTGCTCAAGTGTCTACACGTTGAAGGCTTTTGGAGTTATGATTTTTAACCTGCACAAATAGTGCACAGTCTCCCAATAATGACTGTTTTATCATGAATTTTTGCTCTACAACTTTTTAAGCAAAGCATCATTGAGGAAACTGCCGCAGTTCTAGTCCTCAGTGCGTCTTAAGCAACGTGGCTACTTAGTCCTGCCGAGTTTGTTATGATGAACTGCAAGAAGAAGAACACTCCCAAGGTGCATTCAACCTGTGAGACTACAGTTGTTTATGGTCATATGCCTACGTCTGCGAAATCCGTGTGCAAAATATTTGTTATGATCAAAGGGCCAATCTTCATTTTGACTCCTATTAATTTTTATGTTTGAATGGTAAAACGAAATATGTTATGTTATATAGCGTGCAGAAATGCGCGATTTCGTTCAATGCAGTGACCTTCTCAGCCGCGGTCACCGTGAATTGGAATGGAACTGTGAGGATAATCCCAACTTCAATGTTGCTTCCTGATTCAACGCCGGGAACTTTCCGTAACCAGAAACATTCCATCATCATTCAAAGGTGGATTAATCAGCCTTGCCATCGTAATCTTGTAAAACAGCACGACTTTAATAATAAATAAAAGAGTACTGGGGGTTTCAACAGTCAAAGGGAATGAGATTGTGAACTTTGAACTTGTAATAATGGTTTGCAGGTCAAACATGTGATTTCACAGCAATTTTCGTAAAGCCACTTGGGTGCCTTTGAAATCTGTTTAATGTATCTGTCAATACATCGCGGGTAAATAACTAGAATTTGGCTGGTGGGATCCATTTTTTGGTCTGTCCGGTTGAAACAGTCGATGATTATGGCGTAGAAAATAATGTTTATATTCGTTAAATTTAACACCACTTTATTTATGTATGTGGCAATCTAAGCAAAGCACCTTATTTGATAAGACCGTATGTGAAATAACTGTGGTAGGAATTTTTTTCAACTCTTAAAAATCCGCATGTGGATGATGGTACCATTGAAGGTAAATCTATCTCTTAAATCGCGTTGAGCAAATGAAATTGGTGCCAGAGTTAATTTCCATTGCCAACTTCAAATGCGGTCTGAAATCAGGCTGGCGTTAGACGCTGCCTTTGTATAAAATTGCAGAAGAATTTCATCGGAAGAAATTTGGAGGAAAACTGTGAGGTCAATTTGTGCAAAATAGTTCAAATCAGGGAGAAATTCATGAACAATGTTTAATAATAAAATGAAGATTTGCACAGAATCATGCATTTTTTAACTGCTAGGTGCTTATTTGAACCATTTGATGTTGAGCAACGAAGTTTTTTCTTTGACTGAGAATCATTTCGATAAATTAACTAAAAAACTTTACTGTTGTTTTGAAGAAACATTTTGAAAATACCTCACAACCTATGGATAAATTTTCATTCAAACTAGCGATTTCGCAACCCCCAATTTGCTTGTCGTGTGATTCTTAGAGAATCGCAAGTTGAACCAGCATTCCAGTGAATCGAGAATGATCTTCCACTGCACTCAATGACATCTCTATTCCAAAGTGGCTTTTCAAAACAACTTTGGGTGTAAGTGCTGCAATTTATATTTGCTTTACAAAAATTTTCACTACGAAGAATCTTAATATCAGTACCCACCTCCAACTTCAAAGGAAATTTTTTTTTTAAACTTGCACTTAATTGCCAAACGTTTGCTTTAACTTCCGCCACCAGTTTTGTAATAAAATAAATATTTAGAAGTGTTGCAATGTGGAGCAGGTTATCATCGCGACATTACTCAGACTAAAGAGCTGATCGACTGCACAATCCCTTGTGTATCGTAATCTAAAATAAATTATTTTAACTTTCTAATTGCGCTGACGTTGAACGACTTTTAACTGTCCAGCCGATGGAATTTGGGAAACCGGTGCCTTTGTGTCTTATTTAAGGTTGCCAATAGCAATTCGAAATAAACCTAATTAAGTTACTCGAAAGTTTGGTTAAAGTTGACGAGGCATGCATTTAATTAATAAATTACAAATTAATATAATTAATATCATTGCTAATAGACCCAGTATAAGTTGGAAGGCGCGGTTTGAAATTCACTGTAATATTGAATTATTTAACTAAACAGGGTTGAGTTACGAAGGACCAAAGAGAATGCTTAAATAATTTCAAAAATCTATGGCTATAGCCTCCGTGCAAAACGAAACGTTTATTTTCCTCTATGGATCTACGATGCCCATCCTTCACCAAGTAACAATCCAAAATTCTAGTTGCTCCTTGTTTCTGATGGGGAACATGTATTGAATGCGTCTAAACACTGATGTGTGCAAAGACGAAACGCAAATAGGGTTGTTTTGGCAGCACGTGTTTACTGCGATTCAAGCTAGACGGCTGTTTAGATGGTGAAGCAGATGGATCAGCGTCGAATCCGTTCTTTGCATCAAACAGCACTTTCTATGCATAAACCAACACCTAAAGTCAAAGCAATTTGCTGCACGATGTGACTTGCTTTGCATTCAATTCTTTCCTTGCGACAAGCCTGCACTGTCCAAACATGTACTGATATTAACTTCAAATGTAGGTGAGAGATAACTAGCCAAAGAAAATTGGAAAACTTTTATGAAGGCAGATTGCTCGATAAATTTCAAATAAAATGCCAGTTTCAGCAAGCCGATTCCAAAAAACCACCACAAGTTCAGTTTTTTGTCAAGGTGTGTATCTCATACTCTCGTTTAAGTCGCGATTTCGGGATATAATGCATTTCAACTAAAAAGTTGGCATTTGAATGATTATTAAACGTAATAATTGTTTGTTCATTCATGCACTGACCTTAATTTACGGGGAATAATTTGAAAGTCAGCTTAACAGACCATGGATTTATGGTATCATACTGCCGTCCACAGCACTTCTAAGGGCCATCTGCACTTTTGAGTCAGGAACCAAAGCTGCAGTTAGACTGTTTTTACAGCATTTTTCAATCCACCACAGCCACAGTTGAGAATTTCAATTAATGCACCAACTAACACATTCACAGTCTTTAGTTCATGTTTTTCATTCCCCAACGCACGCGTAGGACTTACTGTGCATTGGAAGGATTATTCCTTTTAAATTTTATTGAAATGAGAACAGTTTGTTGTATCTTAAGCAAATGCGGATGAGTTGGAGAAGCCTTCTGAAAGTACCCACAACATATGGATAAAGTTTCATTCAAACCAGCAATCTTGTATTCCCCTACTTGCCTGTTGCCTTCCAGTGAACTTCGAATAATCTGCCAGTGCACTCAATGACGTCGCATAACGTGCATAATCAGATGGGCTGTCGATAAGTTAAGTGAATGGATAAGCTGTTTGAACGGTCGACCCTGACCAAAGTACAAACTGTAAACTAAAATTAGCCTCATTTTCGCGATCGCAAGCGAAAATGAGGTTTTTTTGTAAGTAGTAATTAAAGCTGCTTTTGCCTTTGAATGCTTTATTTTCTCTAAATAGCGCTGACTACAATTACTTTATCGCAGCAACACAGACGCCTGATTTCCTTTTACAGTTCGGTGATAGGTGACATTACTGAACTGCATATATTGCACCACCTTCGGCAGTTAATTTGATCAGCTCCTATCACTGAAGGCCTCGCTTCATAAAAATGACTCAACCGAAGACATAGTTCAACATCGGACCATCATTTGAAAGTTCCCAGGATTAATTACAGCCTTCAATGACGTGATATCGTTGAACTATAGAGGCGTCAATGCAAATACGCTAATAATATGAGCGCAAACTAATATAAGAAACTTGGACTGTTCCGTCATACGGCCGATTGGCAAATCAGAGACCTCGACGTCTGTAGAAAGACTGCCGCATATATTTTCTGCAGACTCATTAGAGAGAGCAAGCAACTTCAAATTCCTCGGGCCCGTTTTTTATTCAGCTTATCTCAAACTATAAAATTTTCAGCAAATTTCACGATCTTCTAAAGCCTTGCTAAAGTAGCATTCATTAAAATAAGGTGGTATTAGTTAAGGAGCAACGAAAATCTTGTGATATTTCATCAATGTTTATTCAAATGCTGATTTGATCTGCAAATTATTCTCTGAATTCAATTTAAACTTCAAATTTAAAATCGCTAATTTCAATAAAACATTATTGAATAGTTTTTCTCAACTCAGAAAATGGCTTTTCGAAACAACTGTGCTTGTATATTGCGGCGATTGTTATTTAATTTAACCAAATATTTACTACGAAGAATCTTAATACCAAATAGTTGCCGTTTAGTTAAGAGATTTTGATTGCCGAATGTTTTCTTCAAATTCCGCAACAAGTTTCGCAATGTGGAGCAGGTACACATTAAGATGTTGACCAAACTAAAGAGCTGTGCATTGTAATCCAAAGAAATTATTAACTTTCTAGTTGTGTTGACGTTAAAGGACTCTTATCCTGTTCAGACAATGGAATTTGGGAAATCGGTGCCTTCGTGTCTGATTTAAGGTTGCCAATAGCAATTCGAAACAAACCTAATTTAGTTACCCGAAAGTTTGGTTTAAGTTGTCGATGCATACATTTACATTTAAAAATTAAGTAAAAAGGGAGATTCAAAGTTCTGAAATATCACTGCTAATAGATTTCGTATAAATTGGAAAACGCGGTTCGAAATTAATTATAATATTGTATTAGTTAACTAAGCAGAGTTGAGATACAAGAGGCCAAAGAGGATGTTTAAAGTGTCCGTCGAGGAAGCACTCAAAATAATTTCAAAAGTCTTTGACTATTATCGCAACTTCCTTCGCGCAAAATAAAGTGTTTATTTTCCTCCATGGGCCTACGACGCTCGGCCGAAGGACAGCTTTAACTGAACCATGGAATGCTGAGAGCCAGACTTGAACCATAGCAAAATGGGTATGAGATTGTGAAATTTAAACTTGTGATTTCGGTTAGCAGATCAGGCATGTGAATCTACAGTTGGGTGCTTTCCAATAGCTTTCCAATAGCTTTCCAAGGTGATGTGTAAATTAATCAAACGCCTTATCTTTGGCTTTTGAAATCTTTTTATTGTTTCTGTTAATATTATTGCGGGTGAAGAACCAAAGTTCGGCTGGAAGAATAGGTGTGATAAGAATATTCTTCAGCTCTTAAAATTTGCTTGTGGATGATGATGACACTGAGGTGAATCTCTCTCATAAATCGGGTTCATCAAATGAACCCGGTGCCAAAGTTGATTTCCACTGTCAACTTTAAATGCGATCTGAAATCAGGCTGGCGTTAGACGCCGCCATTGCATGAAATTACAGAGGAATTTCATGAGAAGAAATTCGCAGAAAAACTGATAGGTCAAGCTGTGCAAAATAGTTCAAATTAGGGAGAAATTCATGTATAGTATTTGATATCAAATGAAGATTTGCACAAATTCATGCATTTTTCAACTGCTAGATGCTTATTTGAGCCATTTTGATGTTATTAGCTTTCTAGTCGTGCTGACGTTATGCGACTCTTATCCTGTTCAGACAATGGAATTTGGGAAACCGGTGCCTTCGAGTCTGATTTAAGGTTGCCAATAGCAATTCGAAACAAACCTAATTTAGTTACCCGAAAGTTTGGTTTAAGTTGTCGATGCATACATTTACATTTAAAAATTAAGTAAAAAGGGAGATTCAAAGTTCTGAAATAGCACTTCTAATAGATCTTGGAGGAGATATTCCAGCAAATCTAAATCTCCTGCTGTCGATCTCCTCTTATGCTGTCCTAATGTCTTTTCCTAACTTTTGAATTTTTATTTCATAGGTGCTTGGCTAAAAGCTGAAAAGCTAATTTTAAAGGAAATCAGTCAAATACACTGAAACAGTACTTCAAGTATGTTTTGAATGCTGACGCCAACTACTGTGGATCGGCTACGTCACTGCGCCAAATTGTCACTGATTTCTTATTTAAACTTAATTAAAACAAATACATTGCATAAAGCAACTCTTCGAAACCAGTAGCAGTTTGATTAATTTTTATTGTCCTGTAATTTTACAAGAAATCAAATTGAAAGCTTTCTTAATAGATTGAAGAATTATTGGCCCATGTTCCTGGCGACCATATTTAGTAGAAGGTTCTTCTCGCGTTGGCTCGGAAATCAAAATTGAAGTTAAGATTATCTTCACGGTTCCATCCCATTTTACTACAAGCGCAGCTGAGAAGTTCACTCTTTCGATCCAGCTCGCACACTTTTGCCTGCTAAATACAAAATTATTTGAAATGAAACGAAGGACATACTACAACTTGAAACGACCAGCGGAAATGTGGTCATAACAAATCTGCTGTATGCTGATTCTGCAGTAATAGAGCTGTGTGTAATTCATTTCACTCGAAGGAAGAAACTGTTCGTTGGTACAGTTTGAATGTACCTTAGGATTATTTTGATGTTCCTGATTCATCAAAAAAATCGCAGATGATTTCAATAACCTCGTTGCCTGAAACGCATGAAGAACCAAAAAATTAGCTGTTCTGTCAATAACGTTCTGCCCTCTCCCGCGATACGGACATATTCCTTGAGGAAAAAATGAGTTTTTTTTAAAACTTACCATTAAAAGCATTAATGAATGCTGCGCGTGGCAGAGACTCACTGTCTCTTGAAGGGCAGGCATCTAGCACTCCAATCACACACAAAAGGTATATTGTAACAAGGGATTTCATCAGCCAAAATTTCGGCTCATTACTTGCACTTATATTTGGAGGAGCACCAATAAACTCTCAATTCATAGTTGAACTTAAGAAACTGTTAGCTAACATCTGACTGACTTTATTACTGCTAAACTCTTGGCTCAATAAAATCCTTGTCTAAATTTCCTTATATTTCATTTCTTAGCATTTTGTTAGCTGTCTGACACATTAGTGGCAAATTCAATTCAAATTCAAAACATTTGATGTAATACCCGATTGCGTTAGTGGAAGTCAAACCGAATGAATATATCATTGAGAAGTAGAGTATTACGTATCGCAAAGGGGCAACCCTGAGGCCTAAATGGGCGTTTTAATGTTTATCACTTGTTTATCTCATCTTCACTAACAATTCTCAAGTGACCTTGGTGTGTTTATATTGAATGCCAATATTATAAACTAGCTATCCAAATTATGGCGAGTTTCATCAAGTAGAAGGTTGATGAACTGTGCATTATTGTCATTGAATTTACCGATTCTTTTAATATGTTGCTTTCGGTTGTTAAAGCTCGTTCGCTCAAGTGTCTACACTTTGGAGACTCTTGAACTTATGATTTATAAAACTCTGCAGATAATTTGAAAAAGTAGTTATTGCAATATAGACCTATGCAAAAGCGACAGAGCCTTTCATATTTGAGGCTGATTTTGAATGCTCTACCATTTTTGTCAACTAAAATGATAAGCCGTTTCCGAGAAAAAGCATTCCTGATTCTCGGTTAGCTACACTTTCAAAATGGTACATTTTATGGGTAAAGAAATTTGCATTCTGAGGCCGAAGTAATCAAGAGGTTACCACTTGAGCGTGGTCACGATTTGAGCGTGGTATTTAATGAATGACAATGACGATGTGACCTGATTCACATTCAATTCTTCCTTTGCAACAAGCCTGCACTGTCCAAGCATGTACTGATATTAACTTCAAACGTAGGTGAAAGCTAACTAGCCAGAGAAAATAATAAAACAAATTCATGAAGGCAAATTGCTCGAGAAATTTCAAATAAAATGCCAGTTTCAGCAAACTGAATCCTATAAACTACTACAAGCTCAATTTTTGTCAAGGTGAGTATCTCATACCCTCGTTAAGGACGAAACGTTGGGATAAAATGCATTTAACTAAAATTTTGCATGGAGATGATTATCAAACCTACTCTCAACTTCCTCGAGGTGACCACCTGTAACTCCAGGAGCAACTCTGGGGGCTGATGAGAGGGGCAGTCGGTTAGTGCTAATCACCCTCCTGAAGTATAAAAGTTAGATTTTGCCAGCGGAAGTTCAACTTCTTGCGGCTTGTTGAAGGAGGCGCAACGTAAATAACTAGATTCCTGGTCTCAAACTGAACTGTGGAATGCACATGCATGTTGCAGTGAATGGAATCTCCTCCGGAAAGTTGAAAGATTTATGGAGGAGATATAAAAACGGAGGACAAACGAGGTGGCATTACGAAGCTGAACTGCTATATGTATGACAAAACCATGCCAGAGAAGCGGTCAGACAGCCGAAGACGTCAACAAACATTTATACTGTGTTCTGTGTTAACTGGTGCGCGCTAATTGTTTTAATAGCTATTTCTACTTCTGTTTTACCCCCAATAAGTCCTTGGGAATTGCCCTAATGGGTGAGGAGCAAATGCGAATTAAACAATGAAAAATATCAAACGTAATAATTGTTTGTCAATTGATGCATTGACCATTATTTGCGTTGGACAATTTGAAAGTCAGATTAACAGACCATGGATTTATGCTATCATGCTGCCGTCCATAGCACTTCCAAAAGCCATCTCCACTTTTGAGTCGGGAGCCAAAGTTTCAGTTGAGACTGATTTCATGGTATCTTTCAACCCACCACAGCCACAATTGAGAATTCCATTTATTGCACCAGCCAACACATTCACAGTCTTTAGTTCTAGGTTTTCATTCGCCAACCCAGGCGTAGAACTTACTGTGCAGTGGAAGGTCTATCCCTTGTGAATTCATTGTAATGAGAATAGTTTGCTTTATTTTTAGCAAATGCGGATGCATTGACACGGATGTAATTCATCTCGGAAATTGTTCATTCCCATTTGTTCATGAAAGGCAGACCAGCTACACACCAACAGCGCCCTCACCGTGTGCCTCATGAAGACACCCAGCTTGAAGAAATAATGACTTTATTCAGAATTGCCCTTATCCTTACAGATTTACACTTGTTACCTGCAGCTTAGAAACTGAGTCAGTTCGAGTGCAGGTCTCTACGATTCCAATCCAACCCAATCCAATCCAAACGAAACGAATTGCAAGAACTGAACCCGTTAGATGAATTTCAGTTCTGTTCTCGAAGATGTGTCTGCTTGAGCAATGATAGAATAGACAGGATGGTGCCAGATATCCATATATTTTTAGTTGTACTAAATTGTACGTTCGCGAATTTGATTCAAATGGTCTAAGTCACTCGATTTTTAAGGTCGTTGGTTAACTTATAATTTAAATAAATTTTTTTGATGCGTTAAAATGTAGAATATTTAATAAAAATTCCAAGAATTTCCAGGGGAAAAAACGAGCGTGAGATTTAAAGTAAGGCTTTATTATTTGCGATATTCTACGAGTCTGCCACGTGGCCCAATGGGAATCGAGGACTCATTTGGTCCAGCAAATGACACTCAGTTTCGGTCCATTTGTTCCATGCAAGCATATCAAACGCTCACAATTTTTGAATTAAATTGGTCTGCAAACGTAGAAACTTCGTTTTCATATTCGGAGGTTCTACTCGGCTGATCGCCATTAGCTGCGCGTGAATTTGAGCTAGAAAATAAGAGCCGCGATAAAATATTCATCAATTTACAGGCGTTGATGAGGTGGACGAAAACTCCTAGAACAATCAGTTTTATTTGAAAATTCCTGATTTCGGTAAATTATTATCAACTTGCTGTCCGTCGATCGTTGGTCGTTACTGAGTGAAACAAATCAGTCGTATGTTATTCGCATCCAGCATATTGATTTACTTAAGTTTCCTAGAGTTTCGCCGATTGGGTCTCTGGTATTTGAAATCCACTACCGATTGTGTGGCCTGGTCCTCTACATTATTGTCGGCATTTCCTACAAAGGCACTTATTAACGACCACCGAAACGATGTTTTAGGTTAAACCATTGTTTCGTTGTGATGAATTTTGATCTACGACAAAGAATGCTCAACTCTAAAAATACCTTTGGTGAAAACCATATAAATGTTTGCAAAATAGTTTTGTCCAAATGTCTGTGCAAAGTGTTTGTCACGATCATAAGGCCATGCTTCATTTTGACGTTTTGGTTCATTTCCGGTGTTTTATTTAAACAATAGTTATTTGATAGGATGGATTACAGGAAAGAAGCGAGAGAAACTCGGGGTGTTCGAAATTACTAATCGGCATTTCCTTGGAAGTTTTGAGCAGTTAGTACCTGAAGTATGACTTTTGCATTCGATAGTACATTTGATGCAGAAAAGTGAATAGCATTTTATGGAAATTGGAAAATTGTCTTTGGCCCCGTATATTGCGGTAAAATAAACAAGTTTCCATCTTTTATTTTTCCATAACGACCGCTAAAAAGCTAATTTTTAAGGAAATCAGTCAAATACACTGAAACAGTACTTCAAGTATGTTTTGAATGCTGACGCCAACTACTGTGGATCGGCTACGTCACTGCGCCAAATTGTCACTGATTTCTTATTTAAACTTAATTAAAACAAATACATTGCATAAAGCAACTCTTCGAAACCAGTAGCAGTTTGATTAATTTTTATTGTCCTGTAATTTTACAAGAAATCAAATTGAAAGCTTTCTTAATAGATTGAAGAATTATTGGCCCATGTTCCTGGCGACCATATTTAGTAGAAGGTTCTTCTCGCGTTGGCTCGGAAATCAAAATTGAAGTTAAGATTATCTTCACGGTTCCATCCCATTTTACTACAAGCGCAGCTGAGAAGTTCACTCTTTCGATCCAGCTCGCACACTTTTGCCTGCTAAATACAAAATTATTTGAAATGAAACGAAGGACTTACTACAAGTTGAAATGACCAGCGGAAATGCGATCATAACAAATCTGCTGCATGCTGATTCTGCAGTAATAGAGCTGTGTGTAATTCATTTCACTCGAAGGAAGAAATTGTTCGTTGGTACAGTTCGAATGTATCTTAGGATTATTTTGATGTTCCTGATTCATCAAAAAAATCCCAGATGATTTCAATAACCTCGTTGCCTTAAACGCATGAAGAACCAAAAAATTAGTTGTTCTGTCAATAACGTTTTGCCCTCTTCCGCGATACGGACATATTCCTTGAGGAAAAAATGAGTTTTTTTTAAAACTTACCATTAAAAGTATTAATGAATGCTGTGCGTGGCAGAGGCTCACTGTCTCTTGAAGGGCAGGCATCTAACACTCCAATCACACACAAAAAGTATATTGTATCAAGGGATTTCATCAGTCAAATTTCGATTCATTACTTGCACTTATATTAAGAGGAGCACCAATAAACTTTCAATTCATAGTTGAACTTAAGAAACTGTTAGCTAACATCTGACTGAATTTATTACTGCTAAGCTCTTTCTCAATAAAATACTTGTCAAAATTTCCATATATTTCACTTCTTAGCATTTTGTTAGCTGTCTGACACATTAGTGGCAAATTCAATTCAAATTCAAGACATCTGATGCAATACCCGATTGCGTTAGTGGAAGTCAAACTGAGTGAATGTATCATTGAGAAGTAGAGTATTACGTATCGCAAAGAGGTGGTGGCCAGTCCTACTCCCTACCTCCAAAGAGGCAACCCTGAGGCCTAAATGGTCGTTTTAATGTTTATCACTTGTTTATCTCATCTTCACTCTGAAGTCTCACGTGACCTTGGTATGTATACATTGAATGCCAATATTATAAACTAGCCATCCAAATTATAACGAGTTTCATCAAGTAGAAGATTGATGAACTGTGCATAATTGTCATTAAATTTCCCCTTTTTTTTAATATGTTGCTTCCGGTTGTAAAAGCTCGTTCACTCAAGTGTCTACACTTTGAAGACTTTTGAACTTATGATTTTTAAACTCTGCAAATAAATTGCAAAAGTAGTTATTGCAGTATAGACCTATGAAAAAGCGACTGAACCTTTCATATTTGAGGCTGATTTTGAATGCTCCACCATTTTTTGTCAAATAAAATGATAAACCATTTTCGAGGAAAATCATTCCTGTTTCTTGGTTAGCTATACTTTCAAAATGGTACATTTTATGGGTAAAGAAATTTGCATTCTGAGGCCAAAGTAATCATTAGGTTACCACTTGAACGTGGTCACGATTTGAGCGCGGTATTTAATGAATGACAAAATCAAAAACATTTATTTTCCCAAGCAAATCTTTTATTGACCTCATAGCGAGACTTTATTGCAATTCCAAATTCAGCGATTTCGCTCAAACAAGCGGCTTCTCAATAGGTGTTTCTCTATGCCTTAATTGACACATTCCGTCGAAAGGCCTGCTCACGATACAGAGGCAAAATATGTCTGATGAATCGCAAACCAACAGTCGTGACATGAATTACATTAGAAGGGAAAAGCGATTCTCATTCATGGGATTCCTTTCTTTATTTCTGCAAATTCATAGCTCAAAATCTATTTCACTAATATAGGTATATTAATCCTTGTAATTTGCATGTTTATTTGGTACAAAATTATGAGCACAGCCAAACCATGTAAGTAAAAAAGATTAATCGGCTGCGAAACGAAATACGATGGGGCTGGGTGGTGGACAATTTGACACAGTTTTTTTTCAAAGGCCCTTAGTTTCTCTTTGAATTTCTAGTACACGGTCTCACTATCGTAAACTTTTGCCAGATGACCTTTCAAGCAAATATCTAAATTCATTTTACTTCTATACCATGGCAAATTGAAGTCTGATCAAGTGAATGCATTTCAGGCAGTCACAACCGATCCTTTCTTTGGGGTGCAAATAGAGACAAAAAACTAACACCTTGAGGAGCATGATTGTCATCATTTATCCAAAGCCTGAAGAATGGTGAAACCAAATAGTACAAGGTTTTGAAATTCAAGCAGAAGCAGACAGCATAACTTGATGGTGTTACAAGCAGTGACAAACTGCCTGAAATCTAACAAAATGCGTGTCAACTCTGTCCTTTTGAACTTGCTAATATGCATTTGAATCGAATTTTCTTGGCCATATAATATTTGAAATTTTAATATTCATCAAAAAAAGAGCTCAGGTCTACCAGGTTCAAACGGCAGCCATGTAAATTATATCACATTATCAAAGTTTTAGCAAACTGAGCAATCAAGCCTTTTTCCCCAAATGTGCAAATTCGTTCACTTCAGTGACCTCCACGGCTGCGGTTACCATGAATTGAAGTGGTACTGTGAAGATAACCCCAAATTGAAGGCTGATTGCTGAATCAACGCCGGTAAATACTCATGACTAAAACAATGCCTTCATCATTCTACAGTCGATTAATCAGACTTGCGATCGTACATCTTGTATAATGACATGACTTTAATAATAAATAAATAAAAGAGTACTACAAGTTTCAGCAGTTATTTCTATGCAAATTATTTGGTCAATTGTGTTCAATTTTAAAATCTGCTCTATGCTGGGACTTAAATACGCGGATAAGTGATGTGCTCTTGCAGCTGATATGCTGAAGATGATGTAGGTTTCTTTTATAAAATGAAAATAATGGAATAAATGGATGATTTGCATTTAGTCAAGCAACTCTGCTTCAACAAATCTGACTAAATTCTTTCAAAATTAATATTTTAGTGGCTGTTAGTGGAAAGCACCATTAGCTAAGGGCTCGTTTGCACCGTTACAGAAGAAGAATCTAAATCTAAGTTTTCGCTTAATGAAACCTCCCAGATTGGTATTGAAATCAGCCCGAGGACTTGGCAGTTCAACAGATACATATTTCGCCTTGATCCCAATCAGCTGTCTGCGGCCGAAGGACAGCTTTAACTGAACCATGGAATGCTGAGAGTCAGACTTGAACCATAGCAAAATGGGTATGAGATTGTGAAATTTAAACTTGTGATTTCGGTTAGCAGATCAGGCATGTGAATCTACAGCAATTTTCGAAAAGCCAGTTGGGTGCTTTCCAATAGCTTTCCAAGGTGATGTGTCAATTCATCAAATGACGTATCTTTGGCTTTTGAAATCATTTTACTGTTTCTGTTAAAATTATTGCGGGTGAAGAACTAAAGTTCGGCTGGAAGAATAGGTGTGATAAGAGGTTTCTTCAACTCTTAAAATCTGCGTCTTGATGATGATGACACTGAGGTAAATCTCTCTCATAAATCGGGTTCAGCAAATGAACCCGGTGCCAGAGTTAATTTTCATTGCCAACTTTAAATGCGGTTTGAAATCAAATTTGCGTTAGAAGCCGCCATTACATGAAATTACAGAGGAATTTCATCAGAAGAAATTTGCAAGAAAACTGTGAGGTCAAGTTGTGCAAAATAGTTCAAATTAGGGAGAAATTCAAGCATGGTATTTGATATTAAAATGAAGATTTCCACAAAATCATGCATTTTTCAACTGCTAGATGCTTATTTGAGCCATTTTGGTGTTGAGCGATTCAGTGTTCTCCTTTGGTCTTGGAGCATTTCGATATGTGAACTAAGATATTTAACTTTTGTTTTGAAGAACATTCTGAAAATACCTCACACCTTATGGATAAAGTTTTATCCAGACTAACAGACCTGTTAGAGCCAACAAGCGGTTTCTTATTCCTGAGTCCCGTTTTTCATTCAATTCATTTTAAAATTTGACATTCTCAGTAAGTGACATGATTTCCTGAAGCCTGAAGTAACAGTCATCAAAAGAATGTGGTGCTGGTTCAAGGATCAACGAAAGTCTTGTGGCCTGCAGTAGTGTTTATTCAAATGCTGTTATGATCTGCAAATCATCCTCTAACTTACAATAAACATTTTGAGTTTCAAACTCCATAATTTCTATGAAATTTCATTGATCATTTGTTATTTATATGAAAAATAGCATTTCAAAACAGCCCTAGGTGTAATTTGCTGCAATTTTTATGGGTCTTAAACAAATTTTTGCCACGAAGAGTCTTTGTACCAAATACCTGCTTCTAACTTCAAAGAACATCTCTTAGAAATCCAACTTAATTGCCGAGCGTTGCCTTTACCTCTGCAACCAGTTTTGTAGTAGTAGTAGTAGTATTAGTAGTAATGTAGAACAGGTAAACATTACGAAGTTAACCAAACTAAGGTGCTGAACAACTACACAGCCCCATGTTTATTGTAATCCAAAGAAGTTATTAGCTTTCTAGTCATGTTGACGTTAAACGACTTTCATCCTGTTCAGGCAATGAAATTTGGGAAACCGG
Organism: Moniezia expansa; assembly: GCA_019097775.1. Taxonomy (NCBI): domain Eukaryota; kingdom Metazoa; phylum Platyhelminthes; class Cestoda; order Cyclophyllidea; family Anoplocephalidae; genus Moniezia; species Moniezia expansa. Next base: position 428,540 of record JADFDV010000068.1, read on the forward strand.
TGCCTTCGTGTCTGATTTAAGGTTGCCAATAGCAATTCGAAACAAACCTAATTTTGCTACCCGAAAGTTTGGTTTAAGTTGCCGAAGCATACATTTGCATTTAAAAATTAAGTAAAAAGCAAGATTCAAAGTCCTTAAATATCACTGCTAATAGATCTCCTAAAAACTGGAAGACGCCATTCAAAATTCATTATAATATCAAAGTATTTATCCAAACATAGTTGAGTTACGAAAGGCCAAGGAGGATGCTTAAATAATTTCAAAAACCTCGGACTATTATCGCAACTTCCTTCGCGCAAAATAAAGTGTTTATTTTCCTCTATGGGCCTACGACGCTCGTCACTCCTCCACCAAGAAGTAATCCAACATTCTAGTTGCTCCTGGTATCTGATGGGCGAGCATGCATCGAATGCGTCTAAACTCTGATGTGTGCAGAAACGATGTGTAAATAGTGTTGTCTTGGCAGCACATGCCTACTGTGATTCAAGCTAGATGGTTGTTTAGATGGTGAAGTAGATGGATCAGCGCCGAATCCGTTCTTTGCATCAAATAGCACCTTCTATGCATAAACCGACCACTAAAGTCAACGCAATTGGCTGCACGATGTGACCTGATTCACATTCAATTCTTCCTTTGCAACAAGCCTGCACTGTCCAAGCATGTACTGATATTAACTTCAAATGTATGTGAAAGCTAACTAGCCAAAGAAAATAATAAAACAAATTCATGAAAGCAAATTGTTCGAGAAATTTCAAATAAAATGCCAGTTTCAGCAAACTGATTCCTATAAACCACTACAAGTTCAATTTTTTATCAAGGTATATATCTCATACCCTCGTTGAAGACGCGATTTTGGGATATAATGCATTTTAGCTAAAAGAGTTAACATAGAGATGATTATCAAGCGTGGTAACTTTTTGCTTATTCATGCATTGACCTTGATTTACAAGAAATATTTTGAAAGTCAGATTAACAGACCATGGATCTATGGTATCATGCTGACGTCCATAGCACTTCTAAAGTCCATTGGCACTCTTGAGTTGGGAACCAAAGTTTCAGTTGAGACTGATTCCATGGTATCTTTCAACCCATCACAGCCACAATTGAGAATTTCCAATTATTGCACCAACTAGCACATTTAGTCTTTAATTCTAGGTTTTCATTCGCCAACCCAGGCGTAGAACTTACTGTGCAGTGGAAGGTTTATCCCTTGTGAATTCCTTGAAATGAGAATGGTCTGTTGTATTCTTATCAAATGCGGATGCATTGACATGGATGTAGTTCATCTCGGAAATTTTCCATTCCCATTTGTTCATGAAAGGCAGACGAGCTACACACCAAGAGCGCCCTCACCGTGTGCCTCATGAAGACACCCAGCTTGAAGAAATAATGACTTTATTCAGAATTGCCCTTATCCTTATAGATTTACACTTTCTACCTGCAGCTTAGAAACTGAGTCAGTTCGAGTGCAGGTCTCTACGATTCCAATCCATCCCAATCCAATCCAGTCCAAACAAAACGAATTGCAAGAACTGAACCCGTTAGATGAATTTCAGTTCTGTTCTCGAAGATGTGTCTTCTTGAGCAATGTCTTTCAAATGATCTGTATTACTCGATTTTTAGTGTCGTTGGTTGACATTTAATTTAAATAATTTTTTTTTGATGCGATATAAACGCAGAATATTCAATCAAATCCCCGGGGATTTCTAGGAGAAAAAAACGAGCGTGAGATATATCGTAAGGCTATAAAGCACTATTTGAGGTACTCTATTATTCTGCCACGTCGCCCAATGGAAAAACGAGTTTAGCTATATCTGATGAATGCTACAGTACTTACTGGAACCAGCAAATGACACTCAATTCGGTCCATTTGTTACATGCAAGCACATCAAATGTCCGCAATTTTTGCGTAAAAATGGTCTACAAATGTGGAAACCTTGTTTTCATATTCTGAGGTTCTACTCAGCTAATCGCCATGAGCTGAGCGAGAATTTGAGCTAGAGAATAAGAACCGCGGCAAAATATTCGTCAATGTCATTTTCAGGTGTTGATAAGGTGGACGAAGACTCCTAGAACAATCACTTTTATTTGAAACTTTCCGATTTTGGTAGATTATTATCAACTTGCTGCCACGTCTGTGCTTCGTTTATTTTAATCACGTCCAACAGATCCGTTGGTCATAACTGAGTGAAACAAATCAGTCGTATGTTATTAGCACCCAGCGTCTTGATTTATTTCAGATCTCTGGAATTTCGCCATTTGCGGTACTGGTGAGTGAAATCCACTGCCGATTGTGTGGCCAGGTCCTCTACATCATTGTCGGCATTTCCTTCAAAGGCACTCATAACTGACCATCAAAATGATGTTCCATATTAGTTTATTGTTTTGTTGTGACGAATTTCGATCAACGACAAAGAATGCTCATATCTAGAAATACCTTCGATGAAAACCACATAAATGATTGCAAAAGGTTTTTGCCCAATCGTATGTGCAAATTGTTTGTTACGATTATAAGGCCATTCATTCACTTTCCGTTTTGGTTCACTTCGAGTGCTTGCCTCAAATACTAGTTATTTGATAAGATGCATTAAGTGAAAGAGAAGTGTAGAAAAATTTGTGGAGGTTGAAATTACTAGGCGGCATTTCCTTAGCATTTTGAGCAAATAGTACATGAAGTATGACTTTTGCATTCAATAACACAATTGCTGCAAAAAAAGTGAATAGGATTTTCTGGAAATTGGAAAATTTTTTTAGTTCCGTATATTGCGGTAAAATAAACAAGGCTCTATCTTATATTTTTCCATAACGACCGCTAACAAGTTAATTTTCAAGGAAATCAGTCAGGTATGTTTTGGATGTTGACGCCACCTACAGCGGATCGGCTGTGAGTGGCGAGCTTTATGCTTTTCTTTCACCAAAAGATACACTTTTGCGACTTCAAAGTGTCACTGATTTCTTATTTGAATATGGTTGAAATAAATACATTGCGTAAAACAAATCTTTGAAACCAGTAGCTGTTTGATTACTTTATTGTCACCTCATTTTACAAGAAATGAAATTGAAAGCTTTCTTAATAGATTGAAGAATTATTGGCCCATGTTCCTGGCGACCATATTTAGTAGAAGGTTCTCCTCGTGTTGGCTCAGAAATCAAAATTGAAGTTAAGATTATCTTCACGGTTCCATCCCAGTTTACTGCAAGCACAGCTGTGAAGTTCACTCTCTCGAACCAGCTCGCACACTTTTGCCTGCTAAATACAAAATTGTTTGAAATGAAACGTAGGACTTACTACAAATTCAAACGACCAACGGAAATGCGATCATAACAAATGTGTTGCACGCTGATTCTGCAGTAATAGAGATCTGTGTGATTCGTTTCACTCAAAGGACGATACTGTTCTTTGGAACAGTTCGAATGAACCTTAGGATTGTTTTGATGCTCCTGATTCAGTAAAAACATCCCAGATGATTTCAATAACCTCGTCGCCTTAAACGCATGAAGAACCAAAAAATTAGCTGTTTTGTCCATAATGCTCTGCCCTCTTCCGCGATACGGACATATTCCTTGAGGAATTGATGAGTTTTCCAAAATTTACCATTAAAAGTATTTCTGAATTCCGCACGTGGCGGTGGCTCACAGTCTCTTGAAGGGCAGGCATCTAACACTCCAATTACACACAAAAGGTATATTGTATCAAGGGATTTCATCAGCCAAATTTCGGTTCATTACCTGCACTTATATTAAGAGGAGCAGCAATAAACTTTCAGTTCAGAGTTGAACTTAAGAAACTCTTAGCTGACATTGAACTGGCTTTATTAGTGTTAAATTTATGGCTCAAAATATCCTTGCTTGAATTTCCTTATATTTCACTTCTTATTGTTTTCTCAGCTGTCTGATGCATTAATGGCGATTTCAATTCAAGTTCAAAACATTCGGTGTGATATCCGAGTGCATTAGTGGAAGTCGAACCGAATGAATGTATCATTCAGAATTAGAGTATTAAGTATCACAAAGAGATGATGCCCAGACCTACTCGATACCTCGAAAAGGGCAACCCTGAGGCCCAAATGGGCGTTTTAATGTTTATCACTTGTTTATCTCATCCTCACTCTGAAGTCTCACGTGACCTTGATATGTTTATATTAAATGCCAGTATTATAAACTAGCAATCCAAATTCTAGCCATTTTCATCAACTTCAAGATTGATGAACTGTGCATAATTTTCATTAAATTTCTCGTTTTTTCAGTATGTTGCCTGCGTTTGCAAAAGCTCGTTTTCTCAAGTGTCTACTCGTGGATGACTCTTGAAGTTATGATTTTTAAACACTACAAATAATTTAAAAATGTAGTTATTGCAGTCCAGACCAATGAAAAAGCTACAGAGCCTTTCATATTTGAGGCTGACTTAGTATGCTTTACCATTTCTCATCAACTAAAACGATAAGCCGTTTCCGAAGAAAAGCATTCTTATTCCTCGGTTAACTACACCTTCAAAATGTTAAATTTTATGAGCAAAGAAATTTGCATTCTGAGGCCGAAGTAATCAAGAGGTTATCACTTGAACGTGGTCACGATTTGAGCATGGCATTGTTAATGAATGATAAAATCCAAAACATTTGTTTGCCCAAGCAAAACTTTCATAAACCTTATAGCGAGACTTTATTGCATTTCCAAATTGAACAATTTCGCTCATGCAATACAACTTCTCAAATGGTGTTCTCTATAATTTGCTGCATTTTTTATGAGTCTTAAGAATTTTTCGCTACGAAGAGCCTATATACCAAATACCTGCCTCTAACTTCAAATAACTTAATTGCCAAATGTTTGCTTGTGATTCCGCTACCAGTTTTGCAATGTAGAACAGGTAAACATTACGAAGTTGACCAGACCAAAAAGCTGAACGACTACACAGCCCCATGTTTATTGTAATCCAAACAAGTTATTAGCTTTCTAGTCGTGCTGACGTTAAACGACTCCCATCCTGTTCAGACAATGGAATTTGGGAAACCGGTGCCTTCGTGTCTTATTTAAGGTTGCCAATAGCCATTCCAGTTTCATCAACTAAAATATTAATGAATTGCGCATATCTTTTATTAAATTTCCATTTTTTTTCAATATGTAGCTTCCGGTTGTTAAAGCTCGTTTGCTCAAGTGTCTACACGTTGAAGGCTTTTAAAGTTATGATTTTTAACCCGCACAACTAGTGCACAGTCTACCACTAATGACTGGTTTATCATGAATTTTTGCTATACAACTTTTTAAGCAAAGCATCATTGAGGAAACTGCCGCAGTTCTAGTCCTCAATGCGTTTCTAGCAACGTGGCTACTTAGTCCTGCCGAGTTTGTTATGATGAACTGCGAGAAGAAGAACACTCCCAAGGTGCATTCAACCTGTGAGACTACAGTTGTTCATGGTCACATGCCTACGTCTGCGAAATCCGTGTGCAAAATATTTGTTATGATCAAAGGGCCAATCTACATTTTGACTCCTATTAATTTCTATGTTTGAATGGTAAAAGGAAATATGTTATGTTATATAGCGTGCAGAAATGTGCAATTTGGTTCAATACAGTGACCTTCTCAGCCGCGGTCACCAAGCGAAACATTCATTAACCTCGTAGCAATTCGAAATTTAGCGATTTTGCTCAAACAAGCGACTTCTCAAAAGGTGTTTCTCTATGCCTTAATTGACACATTCCGTCGAAAGCCCTGCTCAGGATACAGAGGCAAAATATGTCTGATGAATCGCAAACCAACAGTCGTGACATGAATTACATTAGAAGGGAAAAGCGATTGTCATTCATGGGATCCATTTCTTTATTTCTGCAAATTCATAGCTCAAAATCTATTTCACTAATGTAGGTAAATTGCATGTTTATTTGGTGCAAAATTATGAGCACAGCCAAACTATGTAAGTAAAAAAGATTAAAGGGCTGCGAAACGAAATACGATGGGGCTAGGTGGTGAACAATTTGACACAGTTTTTTCAAAAGCTCTTAGTTTCTATTTGAATTTCTAGTACACAGTCTCACTATCGTAAACTTTTGCCAGATGACCTTTCAAGCAAATATCTAAATTCATTTTACTTCTATACCATGGCAAATTGAAGTCTGATCAAGTGAATGCATTTCAGGCAGTCACAACCGATCCTTTCTTTGGGGTGCAAATAGAGACAAAAAACTAACACCTTGAGGAGCATGATTGTCATCATTTATCCAAAGCCTGAAGAGTGGTGAAACCAAATAGTACAAGGTTCTGAAATTCAAGCAGAAGCAGACAGCATAACTTGATGGTGTTACAAGCAGTGACAAACTGCCTGAAATCTAACAAAATGCGTGTCAACTCTGTCCTTTTGAACTTGCTAATATGCATTTGAATTGAATTTTCTTGGCCATATAATATTTGAAATTTTAATATTCATTAAAAAGAGCTCACGTCTACCAGGTTCAAACGGCAGCCATGTAAATTATATCACATTATCAAAGTTTTAGCAAACTGAGCATTCAAGCCTTTTTCCCCAAATGTGCAAGTTCGTTCAATTCAGTGACCTCCACGGCTGCGGTTACCATGAATTGAAGTGGAACTGTGAAGATAACCCCAAATTGAAGGCTGATTCCTGAATCAACGCCGGTAAATACTCATGACTAAAACAATGCCTTCATCATTCTACAGTCGATTAATCAGACTTGCGATCGTACATCTTGTATAATGACATGACTTTAATAATAAATAAATAGAAGAGTACTACAGGTTTCAGCAGTTATTTCTATGCAAATTATTTGGTCATTTATGTTCAATTTTAAAATCTGCTATATGCTGGGACTTAAATTTGTGGATAAGTGATGTGCTCTTGCGGCTGATCTGCTGAAGATGATGTAGGTTTCTTTTATAAAATGAAAATAATGGAATAAATGGATAATTTGCATTTAGTCAAGTAAATTCTTTCAAAAAGATTTCTTTAGTGGCTATTAGTGGAAAGCATCATTAGCTTAGGGCTCGTTTGCGTTATTGCAGAAGAAGAATTTAAATTAAAGTTTTCGCTTAATGAAACCTCTTAGATTGGTATTGAAGTCAGCCCGAGGACGTGGCAGTTCAACAAATACATATTTCGCCTTGATCCCAATCAGCTGTCTGCGGCCGAAGGACAGCTTTAACTGAACCATGGAATGCTGAGAGCCAGACTTGAACCATAGCAAAATGGGTATGAGATTGTGAAATTTAAACTTGTGATTTCGGTTAGCAGATCAGGCATGTGAATCTACAGTTGGGTGCTTTCCAATAGCTTTCCAATAGCTTTCCAAGGTGATGTGTAAATTAATCAAACGCCTTATCTTTGGCTTTTGAAATCTTTTTATTGTTTCTGTTAATATTATTGCGGGTGAAGAACCAAAGTTCGGCTGGAAGAATAGGTGTGATAAGAATATTCTTCAGCTCTTAAAATTTGCTTGTGGATGATGATGACACTGAGGTGAATCTCTCTCATAAATCGGGTTCATCAAATGAACCCGGTGCCAAAGTTGATTTCCACTGTCAACTTTAAATGCGATCTGAAATCAGGCTGGCGTTAGACGCCGCCATTGCATGAAATTACAGAGGAATTTCATGAGAAGAAATTCGCAGAAAAACTGATAGGTCAAGCTGTGCAAAATAGTTCAAATTAGGGAGAAATTCATGTATAGTATTTGATATCAAATGAAGATTTGCACAAATTCATGCATTTTTCAACTGCTAGATGCTTATTTGAGCCATTTTGATGTTGAGAAACTCAGTGTTCTTCTTTGATCTAGAAGCATTTTGATAAATGAACTAAAAGATTTAACTGTTGTTTTGAAGAAGCACTTTGAATACACCTCACAACTTATGGATAAAGTTCCATCCACACTAACAGACCCATTATAGCCAACAAGCGATTTCTTATTCCTGAGCCCCATTTTTCATTCAATTCATTTTTAAATTTGACATTCTCAGTAAGTGACATGATTTCCTGAGGCCTGAAGTAACAGTCATCAAAAGAATGTGGTGCTCGTTTAAGGATCAACGAAGGTCTTGTGGCCTGCAGTAGTGTTCATTCAAATGCTGTTATGATCTGCAAATCATCCTCTAACTTACAATAGACATTTCGAGTTTCAAACGCCATAATTTCTATGAAATTTCATTGATCATTTGTTATTTATATGAAAGATAGCATTTCAAAACAGCCCTAGATGTAATTTGCTGCAAGTTTTACGTGTCTTAAACAAATTTTTGCCACGAAGAGTCTTTGTATCAAATACCTGCCTCTAACTTCATAGAACATCTTTTAGAAAGCCAACTTAATTGCCGAGCGTTTGCTTTAACTTCCGTAACCATTTTTGCAGTAAAATAAGTGCTTAGAAGTTTTGCAATGTAGAAAAGGTAAACATTATGAAGTTAACCAAACTAAGGAGCTGAATGACTACACAGCCCCGTGTTTATTGTAATCCGAAGAAGTTATTAGCTTTCTAGTCGTGCTGACGTTATGCGACTCTTATCCTGTTCAGACAATGGAATTTGGGAAACCGGTGCCTTCGAGTCTGATTTAAGGTTGCCAATAGCAATTCGAAACAAACCTAATTTAGTTACCCGAAAGTTTGGTTTAAGTTGCCGAAGCATACATTTGCATTTAAAAATTAAATAAAAAGCAAGATTCAAAGTCCTTAAATATCACTGCTAATAGATTTCGTATAAATTGGAAAACGCGGTTCGAAATTAATTATAATATTGTATTAGTTAACTAAGCAGAGTTGAGATACAAGAGGCCAAAGAGGATGTTTAAAGTGTCCGTCGAGGAAGCACTCAAAATAATTTCAAAAGTCTTTGACTATTATCGCAACTTCCTTCGCGCAAAATAAAGTGTTTATTTTCCTCCATGGGCCTACGACGCTCGTCACTCCTCCACGAAGAAGTAATCCAACATTCTAGTTGCTCCTGGTATCTGATGGGCGAGCATGCATCGAATGCGTCTAAACTCTGATGTGTGCGAAGGCTGGACGGCTGTTTAGATGGTGAAGCAGATGGATCAGCGTCGAATCCGTTCTTTGCATCAAATAGCACCTTCAATGCATAAACCGACCACTAAAGTCAACGCAATTGGCTGCACGATGTGACCTGATTCACATTCAATTCTTCCTTTGCAACAAGCCTGCACTGTCCAAGCATGTACTGATATTAACTTCAAATGTAGGTGAAAGCTAACTAGCCAGAGAAAATAATAAAACAAATTCATGAAGGCAAATTGCTCGAGAAATTTCAAATAAAATGCCAGTTTCAGCAAACTGATTCCTATAAACCACTACAAGCTCAATTTTTTGTCAAGGTATATATCTCATACCCTCGTTAAGGACGAAACGTTGGGATGAAATGCATTTAACTAAAATTTTGCATGGAAATGATTATCAAACGTGGTAACTTTTTGTTTATACATGCATTGACCTTGATTTACGAGGGATAATTTGAAAGTCAGATTAACAGGCCATGGATCTGTGTTATCATGTTGACGTCGGCACGATGATGTTGAGTGTAGGTTCGACTACCCTGTGAAGGAAATCTAATTTCTTGTCCCCATTCATTTTATTTCGAACCTCATTCAGTTTTCCACTGTGCTCTTAACCCAATCTATTCTAATCCCGGTCCTCTAATTCAAGTTGGGATGCAACTTTTTGTTTTTCGAACTGCAATATCCCGTTTTTAGGCAAACTGGTCGGGATTAGTATATGAAGCATGACTTCGCATTCAATTGGACATTTTGGGGAGACAAGGGAAAAAGGAATTTAAAAAAATTTTAAAGGAAGTCCTTTAGGTTTGTATGTTGCGGTAATGTAAGCAAGGTTCCATCTTATATATTTTTCCGTGACGACCGTTAAAAAGACAATGTTTTAAGAAAATCAGTCAAATTTACTGAAGCTGAGGTAATATACTTTAAGTATATTTTGGGTGCTGACGCTACCTACAGCGGACCGGCTGTGAGTGGCGAGCCTCTATGCTTTTCGTTCAGCAAAGTATACATATTTGCGACTTCAAAGAGACAATGGTTTTTTTGAAATCGGTAGCAGTTTGATTACTTTTATTGTCATGTCAATTTGCAAGAAAGAAATTTGAAAACTTTTTCAATAGATTGAAGAATTGCTGGCTCATTTTCCTGACCAACATATTTAGTAGAAGGTTCTTCTAGCGTTGGCTCAGAAATTAAATTTGAAGTTAAGATTATCTTCACGGTTCCATCCCAGTTGACTGCAAGCGCAACTGAGAAGTTCACTCTCTCGAACCAGCTCGCACACTTCTGCTTGCTAAATAAAAAATTATTTGAAATGGAACGTGGAGCTTACTACAAGTTGAAATGACCAGAGGAAAGGTGATCATAACAAACATGTTGCACTCTGATTATGCAGTAATAGAGATCTGTGTAACTCGTTTTAATAGAAGGAAGGAACTCTTTAATGGTACAGTTCGAATGAACATTAGGACTGTTTTGGTTCTCATGATTCAGTGAATAAATCCCAGAAGATTTCAATAAGTTGGTTGCCTGAAAGGCGTGAAGAACTAAAAAATTAGCTGTTTTGTCCATAATGCTCTGCCCTCTTCCGCGATACGGACATATTCCTTGAGGAAATAATGAGTTTTCCAAAATTTACCATTAAAAGTATTTATGAATTCTGCGCGTGGCGGAGACTCACTGTCTCTTGAAGGACAGGCATCTAGCACTCCAATCACACACAAAAGGTATATTGTATCAAGGGATTTCATCAGCCAAAATCTCGGTTCATTACCTGCACTTATATTTGGAGGAGCACCAATAAACTTTCAGTTCATGGTTGAACTTAAGAAACTGTTAGCTAACATTTAACTGACTTTAATACGGCTAAACTTCTGGCTCAATAAAATCCTAGTCTGAATCACTTTATTTTTCACTTGGTAACGTTTTCTCAATTTCAATTCAATTTCAAAACATTTGGTGTGATATTCGAGTGCATTAGTTGAAGTCAAACTGAATGAATGTATCATTGAGAAGTAGAGTATTACGCATCGCAAAGAGGTGGTGGCCAGTCCTACTCGCTGCCTCCAAAGGGGCAACCCTGAGGCCTAAATGGGCGTTTTGATATTTATCACTTGTTTATCTCATCCTCACTCTGAAGTCTCACGTGACCTTGATATGTTTATATTAGATGCCAATATTTATAACTAGCTTTATAAATTCCTGATTTAGGTAAATTATTATCAACGTCACGTCTTTGTTTCGTTTATTTTAATCACGTCCAACAGATCCGTTGGTCGTAACTGAGTGAAACAAATCAGTCATATATTATTAGCATCCAGCATCTTGATTCACTTCACTTTCCTAGAGTTTCTCCGTTTTGTGTCACTGGTAAATGAAATCCACAACCGACTATGTGGTCATGTCATCTTAATCTACGCCGGCATTTCCTTCAAAGGCACTTATAAATGACCACCAAAATGATGTTTCATATTAGTTTATTGTTCCATTGTGATGAATTTCGATCTACGACAAAGAATGCTCAGCTCTAGAAATATCTCTGGTGAAAACTACATAAATAATTGCAAAATAGCTTTGCCCAAATGCCTGTGCAAAGTGTTTGTTACGATCATAAAGCCGTTCTTTATTTTAACGTTTTGGTTCATTTCCGGTGATTACCTCAAATAATAGTTATTTGGTAGGATGGATTAAAGGAAAGAAAGGTGCAGAGAAATTTTGGAAGGTTGAAATTACTAAACGAATTTTCCTAGCAGTTTTAGGCTTTTCGGTCGACGACAACAAGCCAACGTTTGACATTTTCTACCACATTCAGAGTCGAAATAGTGGAGCTCATTTTAGAGCATCGAAAATGGTGTGGTGGCATGAATCCTCTTTTGAACTAGATGCCATCACAAATAAACTCTCAGAATATCACATGACTAATTTTGGTTCATATTTTCCGAGAGGTCTTTCAGAACTCTGACACTCTAACCTACAAATCCATCTCTTGATTGAAATATTGGTAATGAAAGGTAATATACCCGATGTGCCTTTGATACCTGGTGGGGCTGGCGGAGCTGATCTACCGCATAATCTAGGGCTTTGACCCCTAGTGATTTATGACTAACATTGAAATATGCAGTCCTAAAGGCACACTTTTGAGAAGATTGCATCCTCTCCAAATTAGGGCAGTCAAATTTTGCCGCTTTTGGATAACCGAGTTCTGTTTGTATTTGTATTTATACCCAAATTATACCAAATATACCAAATTATACCCAATAATTAGTTATTTTAAATTTTAAATTATTATGCTGCGGACAGAACCCTACCAATCAGTTACAAATTCAAATTCATAAGGTTCGCTCATTGTTAAGAATCAACGCAAGCAAATTTACATGTCTTCCCCAATGTCACACATTTTGTTAACTTGTTGTTATTATGATCAACGAATTCGTTAACCGGAGCTGAGCGATTGAAATCCGTCCTGCTCGGTTTGTACCTAGGGGTTGAAGCTCTTCCAATTCTATGTAGCTTCGTGGTTTGTGCCGCTGGTACATTGAAAGGCGCCACCGATTTTGTAATCAGTTTCTCTGCCACGCACGAACCAAACATCCAGATGCTCCTAGTTTAAGGTTAGATCATTTTTGGTTTTCGCTTCAGTGTTTCTTTTGCATAATTTCAAACATGAATTCCATATCCATTTATTGTTTTTTTCACAAAGCATTTTTTAAAAAATTTTCTGATTGAAACATTTCTTTACAGATTGTGTTAATCACTGGAAAATTCCATGTTGAAAATCGGACGAATATTAACAAAGTGTTTTTTCATGAATTCAAGTTTAAAAGTTCGATACTGACGTTGTTGTCCCGACGACTGACACCACTGATAATCTCGTCCGTTTCATTTACAACTAGACGAACGTCGGAACTGGATGTCTGCCTTGCTCCAACTGTTTGAAAGAAAAGGGAACTTATTGTTTATCGATGTAATTGTGTGTCTATATCGAATCCGCGAATACCATAGAGGCATTGGTATAAGAGGTATGACTTTTGCATTCATTTGCAAGGCTCCATCTAATACTTTTTTCATTGATGACCGCTAACAAATCAATTTTTTTAAGAGAATAAGTCAAATTTACTGAAATTGAGGTAAGTTACTTTAGGTATGTTTTGGGTGCTGACGCCACCTACAGCGGATCGGCTCTGAGTGGCGAGCCTTTACGGTTCTCGTTCAGCAAAATAGGCACTTTTGCGACTTCAAGGTGTCAATGAATTTTTGTTTGAATGTGATTGAAACAAATAAATTGTATAAAGCAGATCCTTGATTACTTTGATTGCTTTTATTGTCATGTCAATTTACAAGAAATGAAATTGAACGCATTCTTAATAGATTGAAGAATCATTAGCCCATGTTCCTGACTAACATATTTAATAGAAGGTTCTTCTCGTGTTGGCTCAGAAATCGAATTCGAAGTTGAGATAATCTTCACGGTTGAGTCCCAAGTTACTGCAAGCGTAGCTGAGAATTTCACTCTCCCGAACCAGCTCGCACACTTTCGCTTGCTAAATACAAAGATGTTTGAGATGAAACGTGGAACTTACTACAAGTTCAAACGACTAACGGAAATATGATCATAGCAAACACGTTGCACGCTAATTCTGCAGTGATAAAGCTGTGTGTAATTCATTTCACTCGAAGGAAGAAATTGTTCGTTGGTACAGTTCGAATGTATCGTAGGATTATTTTGATGTTCCTGATTCATCAAAAAAATCCCAGATGATTTCAATAACCTCGTTGCCTTAAACGCATGAAGAACTAAAAAATTAGCTGTTCTATCAATAACGTTCTGCCCTCTCCCGCGATACGGACATAATCCTAGGGGCAAAAATGAGTTTTTCAAAACTTACCATTAAAAGTATTAATGAATTCTGCGCGTGGCAGAGGCTCTTTGTCTTTTAAAAAGCAAGCATCTAACGCTCCAATCACACACAAAAGGTATATTGTAACTAGGGATTTCATCAGCCAAATTTGGGTTCATTACTTGCACTTATATTTGGAGGAGCACCAATAAACTTTCAGTTCATGGTTGAACTTAAGAAACTGTTAGCTAACATTTAACTAACTTTAATACTGCTAAGCTTTTGGCTCAAAGAGTCCTAGTCTGAATCACCTTATTTGTCACTTCTTAACGTTTTCTCAGCTGTCTAATACATTAATGGCAATTTCAATTCAAATTCAAAATATTTGATGTAATATCCGAGTGCATTAAAGAAAGTCTAACTAAATGATTGCATTATTAAGAAGTAAAGCAGTAAGTATCTCAAAGAGGTGGTGGTCAGTTATACTCTCTACCTCCTAAAAGGAAACCCTAAGGGCTAAATGCGCATTTTACTGGTTATCTCATCTTCACTAAGAATTCTCACATGAATTTGATATGTTTATATTAAGTGTCAACCCCAATTCAAGCGAGTTTCATCAAGTCGAAGATTGATGAACTGTGCATATCTTTTAGAAAATTTCATATTTTTTTCAATCTGTAGCTTTCGGTTGTTAAAGCTCGTTTGTTCATGCGCCTATACGTTGAAGGCTTTTGGAGTTATGATTTTTAACATGAACAAATAGTGCACAGTCTCCCACCAATGACTGTTTACCATGAATTTTTGCTATGCAACTTTTTATGCAAAGCATCATCGAGGAAACTGCCGCAGTTCTAGTCCTCAGTGCGTCTTAAGCAACGTGGCTACTTAGTCCTGCCGAGTTTGTTATGATGGATTGCGAGAAGAAGAACACTCCCAAGGTGCATTTAACCTGTGAAACTACAGTTGTTCATGGTCCTATATCTACGAAATCCGTGTGCAAAAAATTTGTTACTATCATTGGGTCATTCTTTATTTTGACTCTTAGTAATTTCCGCATTTGATTGGTTTAAAGAAAACATGTTATATGGTGTGCAGAAATATGCAAATTATGTTCAATACAGTGACCTTCTCAGCTGCGGTTACCATGAAATGGAATGGAACTGTACGGACAATCCCAGCCTCAATGTTGATTCCTGAATCAACACCGGGAAATTCCAATATTTTGTGAAACGGCACGAATTTACTAATAAATAAAAGAGTACTACGGGTTTCAACGGTCAAAGAGTATGAGGGTATGAACTTGCAATGATGGTTTGCAGATCAGGCATGTGATTTCACAGCAATTTTCGTAGAGCCACTTTGGTGCTTTCCAAAGTCATGCATGAATTGATCAAATGTCTTATCTCCGGCAATTGAAATCGTTTTACTGTTGCTGTTGATATCATTGCGGGTAAAGAACTAGAATTGGACCGGTGGGATCTGTTTGTTTTGTCTGTTCGGTTGAAACACTGGTTGATTTTGACATAGAAAATGATGTTCATGTTCGTTAAATTTAGCACCAAGCTACTTGTGTATGGTAGCTTTTCGAAATTTTGAAATTTTCTTTTGTGAAATGATCAACTGATCGTCTACCATAGCCATTTTTTGAATAAAATCCTCATACCATCATTTGGCATGTAGATGATGACGACACTGAGGTGAATCTCTCTCATAAATCGGGTTCAGCAAATGAACCCGGTGCCAGAGTTAATTTCCATTGCCAACTTTAAATGCGGTTTGAAATCAAACTTGCGTTAGAAGCCGCCATTACATGAAATTACAGAGGAATTTCATCAGAAGAAATTTGCAAGAAAACTGTGAGGTCAAGTTGTGCAAAATAGTTCAAATTAGGGAGAAATTCATGAACAATATTCAATGATAAAGCAATGATTTGCACAGAATCATGCATTTTCATACTGCTAGATGCTTATTTGAACCATTTTGATATTGAACGATTCAGTGTTCTTCTTTGGTCTAGAAGCATTTCGATATGTGAACTAAGATATTTAACTTTTGTTTTGAAGAAGCCTTCTGAAAGTAACCCACAACCTATGGATAAAGTTTCATTTTAAACCAGCAATTTTGTAATCCCCGACTTGCCTGTTGTGAGACCCATGAAGATTTGCAAGTTGAACCAGCTTTCCAGTGAACTTCGAATAATCTGCCAATGCACTCAATGACGCCGCATAACGTGCATAATCAGATGGGCTGTCGATAAGTTAAGTGAATGGATAAGCTGTTTGAACGGTCGACCCTGACCAAAGTATAAACTTTAAACTTAAATTAAGGGTTTTGGCTTGCAGGTACCATACGATGTGGGTACTTTTAGTAAAATAGCAATGGCATTGATCAGTTAGCATTATGGTGGTTCTTGTCTGAAGAGCCGATTGTTTTTTTCCCAGGTGTTCGGGACAGGAAATTAAAAACGGATGCACCAGTACTGACCGATCACTTGTAATTCATTTTAAAATAGCTCTGTGAACCAAAACTTTGGAAAAGTAACTAGTGCGAATGATGCAACATTTGTTCTTCTTTACGAAGTTGAAATTTAGACTGCAAATCTGAGTCTTTGTGCAGCCACCCACTGCTAAGTTTCTCGGCTATGCTACTGTCGACTTCAAATATCATGCTGTCTCGGCGTGCAGAAGGGCGCTCTTTATATGAAAAGGTGTTGGAAATAGTAGCTTGAAAGTCATAGCTTTTCAGTCTGATACGAACAATTTGAATTCAGTGAAGTAAACTGGTCATAATTTTTAATCCAAACGGTACCAAATTTGAATTTACGATAAATAAGTTAACCGAGCCCATCTAAATAATAAGCAACGACATAATTCTCCCAATCCGCCCACTGTAAAAGCTCATAATTGTGCTATTGAATGTGTAATTTGTGCCAGTTGACGTACATTTACTCAACAAGTAGCCATACGTCCCTCTAGGAATCCCTGTTAGCCGCAGCTTTTGCAAAGCTTATTCGAAACTATTAGAGCATTTGTGTACAAATAAACACAATTAATACAGAAAATTATAAAATTAGCAAAGAACTTCGCAAAGGATCTGCAGAACTGACTATAGCTACTTTGCCTCAAAATTTTGAATCAAGAGAGCGCTGGATTCTATCAAATCTGAAAACTAGGCCTCGATCTACGTTGAATTATTATTTTGAGAATTGCGAACTGCCAATGCAGACTGAAGTATTTCTTTGAATTCAGAAGGATCATCTGCAATGACAACATTGTATCTCAAATGATTTCTGATTTTATAACCGTGTCGCAATTCCTTCAGCATTATTTTGCTATACACCATGTGAAGTGAAATTTTTCATTAAATGTAAAGTTATCAAGTATCACTTTCTGACATTCAGTCCCATTTATTTAA
Source organism: Moniezia expansa (assembly GCA_019097775.1). Classification (NCBI taxonomy): domain Eukaryota; kingdom Metazoa; phylum Platyhelminthes; class Cestoda; order Cyclophyllidea; family Anoplocephalidae; genus Moniezia; species Moniezia expansa. The sequence goes on from JADFDV010000068.1 coordinate 445,802, forward strand.
TTTTGTATCTTATAATCCCAGCCAGTAAAATATCAGCTCTTTGACTTGATAAATGGTACTTCGTCCTTAACTGAGTGATTCTTATTTTCTACTCATAGAATTCCATGTTCGTATCAAATTTACAAGATGGCTAAACACATATTACTAAAGACGCTGATAACTGGGGCTAATAGTCAAGATTGTCTTACATAAAATTGTCTTATACAAAATTTATCCTGAAAAATTGGGTCATTCAAATGAATATACTTCTTCAGCTAACGCTATTCTACAACGAAGAGCAATCTCATGGCTCCATATTGTGTTGTTTTATTAGTCGTTTTAATGTTGTCGTACGACTATTTTAGAAACAAAGCAATTAAATAGACTGCGGTCAGCTCTTATAAGTGTTTGTTGTAACGATTCCACAGCGGTTTTCTCCCAAACAAGTCGAATGATTCGATACTAACGTTCATCAGTATTACTTGTCAACCTTCGTCTACTGAAGTGGAGGTCGTGACAACCGCACAATTAAAATGTCATTATTTAAAAAAGGAGACTCTCGCGAATCCAACGATGCCAACTTGTCAGGCAGAGCAATCATATTGTCTGTATCCATGGTTGATTACTTTCATTCCATTAAGCTATTCTTTTCTCAATAGTTTCAATATATTTTCAAACAAAGGTTGAAATTATTTCAGCAACTTTAAATAACTAATTTTGAATAAATGGCTTATAATTTTTTCGTCCTGACGACCTAGCCAGCTATTCAAAATAAAACGATGTTTCTAATTAATTCAGTGAAGTAACACGATTAATAAATCTTAGCAGCATAAATAGCTGTGATTAGATGGTGTCAAAAAATCGCCTGATTGTGGCGATGATTTCGATGGAAAATTTGCAAGGGGAATGGTTTTTATAGCACTGCCATACTGGCTATGACCTGTCTTTACAAATGAGCAACTCCCCTGCCCCGGCATTATCATCTCGTTCATCCAGATTGCCATTTTTGGCCATTTTGGCCTCTTTACCTGCCAGGTAGATATAAGCAGCTAAAGAATCTTACAAGTGTAAAGTGCGCTTAGGACTTGGGCCATGTGGCTCGTGTGCGAATACTCGACGCATCTATATATTAGCTGAGATAAAAATATGTAGTCTACTGCATACCGTGGTTGACATCAGACAGATTAGAAGTTAATTGAAAGTCCGTATTTGACTGACCCAAACACAATCAGTTAACATAAATACACATTTATCCGGATGTTTAAATTTCAATCGTTCCCAAATTTCGATTGTTAGTACCTGCAATGTTGCAGAGCAATACTGACTTCAAGAATCGCAAATGAAAGTTAAAATGTCTTCTTTCGCAAGATATCTCATTTTCAGAAGGCCAGTGACTCAACATCCAACCTACTACCTTCCATCCTACCCGATATAATTTTGATGTGTATGGTTAGGCGCACGTCAGAACTGGATGCGAGTGTTACCCAAACATTTGAAAGACCAGAAGATACTATCCCTTGTCTTCATTATTTTACCTCTTTACTAGAACCAAAACCAACATATGAGCAAACAAATATGCTTAAATCATGCCTTTGTTTGCATTGCTTTTAAAGACTTTCTCGACTTTTAGAAGCCATTGCAACCACGTTGTGGAATAATGTGAGAGCTTGTTTGGAATATTCGAGTTTATTTTCATGCATTCACCTTAATAAAGGGAAGCACTTCAATATGTCCCTTGTTGGCTGACATTGAATTGTACCATCAGTGATATCAATTATGGATATACACCAATGTGTTTCACTTGCTGAAGTACAGCAAGCTTGCTGGTTTAGAAGTAAAATACCCAAAAATTTAGCATTTAACAATTCATAGGTATGCGGGCTGCATAAGCGAGAAGGGAAAGTTATTGTCGAAGTTATAAATGATAGGTAAAATGACCTAATTTAAAAGAATACCTGTCAATATGTCAGGATATGCCGTTTCTTCGTTTGATTATGCTCTCTCTGCTCCTACTTTCTCTAACTTCTCTTACACCCTTGTTTTTATTCTGATGCACTTAGCTTCTTTGAGATGACAGATTGGGCAAATTACTTAGGATTTTAAGTACAGCGAGTGAAAACTTGACTGACACAAATGTTGGGAAGCAGGTACGAAGGAGATTGTACGTCTTAAAAACAGAGACTTCTCTAAAATACTTCCCTCTTTAATCAGTATGCTTACTTTTATCACTACTTAGCAACAAAGACTAAGTAAACACACCTCGATGCAATCTGTTTTTGTGAGTATTCCAGTTGGATTTCTGTCATGGAGCCAGATATCACCACGCACCCATCAAGCACAATCGGTTCAGGTGAGAAATTGGAAATATTTACTTAGTGTTACTCAAGAGACCATACAGCATGCAGTCACCAAGCACTAGCGAAATCAGTGATTCGAAAGAGTACATTTTCCGGGCCAATCAGCCGAAAAAGCACAAAACTAATTTTTTTGTAAATTGGAATTCGGGAACAAATGGGATCGGGATTAGGTAATGCGTCGACTAGCATTTTACGTTAATGTGCAAACCTTTAATATCAAACCAGATTGTAAGTTCCAAAAATAATACCAATTTTAGATGCTATCCGCACTTTGATCTGGCCCGATCATAGCAGTTAGAAAAAAACTTTATGCGCACATTACAGCTACAACGAAGAAATACAGACTACCAACGTGATTAAGTTGAGTAAGTCATTTCCAAATTACTTGAGTGTTTTTAATATCTGAACATATACTTTAAGGTAGTTGTTATTCACTTTGATATTCAATTTCCAGCCTAAGCTTGGCAACTGAGTTACTCGAATTTCCAGTTTTGTGGGCATTGCAACTTCAATGCACATGCTACTTAAAACATAGCAAGTAAGCACTCCTTAAACAACAATTATCATTGAATTAGTGGAGTTTTGAAATCAATTTAATGCAGATGCAGATGTAGTGAGAAGCCACTATTACTTGAACAGTATATGCATCTAGTAAGAAATTATTGTACAGAATAAAATTTGTGCGAATGAGGCACTGGTGCTCTTAATATTACTTGAGTAGAAGAATGATGACAAGTATATTTATATACGTAATCCGAGACTATCTTCTTCATAGTTCCAACTTTTTCTCACGTTTTATTTCAACAATAATTTAAGCATAATAATCAGCACATCCCGTAGAAGGTATCATCGCCTCAATTGAACCTCCGTCAGACTTTAGTTGATGAAAATAGCGAATATTATGAACGTTGCGACTCATTTACGGTGAATAATGGTTATACGACTGCAAAATTATTTTCAAAATTGCTAATTTCATTTTAGAAGGCGAATATGGATTGCATTATTTCTGTCAACAAGGTAGTTATATGTTTTCATAAATTTCAAACACGTCTACACTTCTGCAGGTATGAACCCATTCAGACCAACATGTTTCCATTAATTACGCTTGCTTCTCACATTTATTATCTTTAAAGGAAGAACAAACCAGAGTAGATTGGTTTGCTTGATTTTTTAAAACTTGACGAAACTACTGCATATCCATCTGACTCCGACTAATTGGCGATCCCACCAGAGTTCCCAATGCGCATATTGATGAAGCGGGTATAACTTGTCTCAAATCAATCAGATTTCTGGCCAACTTTGTTAACTTTTTTAAATAAAACCATTTGCAGGCTGTAACTGTTTTCATTCACAACTTTGAAAATCTAAGAAATAAGACTTTTGACGTTCCCCTTGCATTTTCTTACCATTCACCCTTTAGAATTGCATCTAAAATGAAATCCATGCATTACTAATATTAGCTCATTTGAGCGCTTGCTTAAAGACGGAAAAAAAGTTCAGAGCTTGCTAGCTGAACTGAATCAGATTCGTGATCTATGATGAGCAATTTCGCAAAACCAACTTTTCGGCAAGTATATCGATTAAATGAGTAAATAAATTGAAAATTTACGCTTTTTAATTGATATTACTGAATTGTTTTGAGTACCATTCATTTGTATCAAAAAATAACTTAGTTGATACTATAGGGGTCTACCCGCTGATCAGCCATTAGCAGAGGAAGCGGTTTGAATCTGAGTACACCAAAGAGGCTTCACATTTTTAACAAGGTTTTGTTAAATTGGTGTGGAGCAAAATCATCCTGTCAAGTCTGTTATCGGTGGCTTAAGCGAGGACCAGAGAGGACTCCGAAAGCATGCAAACAGAGGATTGGCGAGTGCATATATTCTCATGAGTCCGATTTACCTCCCTGAGTTTAGGAGGGTTGTCTCATTTTATAAGTTGCATATTGTAAAACAGCTGGAGTGCCTTATAAATAGGGACACAGAGATTGTTGTGGGATCTAAAATATATTCATTAACTCATTATTATTATTACGTGCGTAAAAAAATGAATTTGTTTGCCTAAATGGTATCATCAATTCACCAAAATGATATGGTAGCGATGCAGGTGAAAGAAATTTTGAGGAGTGTTTTGCTTAAGCATTAAGAGAATAGACATGCTTGTATTTATCGGTGCAGGACTCACGTTTTCAATGTCACTGACACCAGTGACCGATTGAATCGTGTTGGTGTTCATGAAATCGTTTGCATTTTAAGGGCTGAGGTCGAGATAATTTATTTCATTGGCTTTGGGGTTAACTTGTTTTGGCGACTTGGTAGGCACGTGTCCGATCATGTACCTAAAATGCTTGGATATTGCGCTTTGGTCGAATCGAAAAATATCTGATTCTCTAAATTGTGAGAGGAATTGATTTCGACTGCTTGTGCCTTCTTCAACACCTTCAAGCGGATAGAAAGTATTGCATTGTTAACGTGGTCAACGTGACTAGCCTCTACTAAAGTCTTGACCTGGGGTCTGCAATAAGAGCCCTCCCAAATTGCTGCGGATACTCAGTTCTGGTGATCACAAAAGGGAAGTATGGATAATGCTACCGATACAATCAAAACAAACTTCTAAATCACTTTTGCCACAACCGGCGAATTGGTTCCAAGTACTCAGCAGGACCTTATTAAATTATATTAACGGGATCCACTCCTAGATGTTAACAGAATAAGGAATTTTGTGTGATTCGTGTTAATGGAAAAACATTGCCAGTCTGATCTACGTGCCTATGACCCATTTTATTGATAGTCAGCCAATACTTCACCAGCCGAATTATTCTGCTTTCATTCGTTTCAACCTAGGAGCAATTATAAGTTATTAGCAGGCCTTCAGCGTTCGTGGTTTTGATGCTTGTAAATCATTCGATGCTTTCATATAGAGGAGCACTGTCAAGGGTCTTGTGAAACCATCTTCTACCAAGGGTGAATGTGGCCGTGGCTTTCAAGGCAGGTCTTGGATTTCTAGTGGTTGATTACCACGTTCACTTCCCTCAACTCACGAGTAGGAGTGCTGAAATATGTTATTCTTCCAAAGCGAAACTTGCGTTTGCGTTTCATTGACAATTTATTGGTGATCAGCTAAAACAATTGACTGTATTTCTAAAATAGCTGACCGAGTTTGTCCCTTATAAATTTGTTTGACTCTAAGTACAAGCCATAAAAGAACGTAAAAATATCAAATTTTCCATACTGCGATCACATTCCTAATGTTTTTCAATTTCTTTAGGACAAATCTAATTGAAACGAAGTGATTTTTGTACCCATAGAAGATGGAACTCGCAACCTCATGAATGAACATACATTTGTTGGGCACCAGGATGGGCGTTTCCGAGATCGGCCACATTGTTGACGCAACAGTTGCATACGCATCCAACTGATGAAGTAGCATAAGCTCCGGACTCAAGGATGATAAATTAATTCTGCAGTGGACACTAATGGCTTACAGTTGCATGGTTATATATAAGACCCTCAATCAGGGTATCAATAAGAATAGTTTGGAAGAATTCAATGTTTTGAAAGTGTGTTTAGTTATTGAGAAATATGTTAGCTTAAAATATTATTTCTTGAAGGGATAAAATAAATTGACGAGGTGCCAAGGAACAAATTGAGAGCTAATAATGGTTTAACGAATGCTCATAGGAACCAACTAATCGTCTTCCAGCTGACAGGCTATACGTGTGCTTGAAAGCCTTGAAGTTGCGTGAAAGAGCACAACAAATGCCCATTAATAGAGTGGTCTTCTTACCTGACGCAGACACTTAAGGATCTGCACTTAACGATGGGTCACAACGAGACGAAGACGGAGCCTCTAGCAATTGAATCTGATTCGGACGAATCGGAGAAGTTTTTCTGTCACTTACATTTAAAAGGTATCCTGCATTCACGTAAGTCTTTTATTAACCGAACAATCTTGTCCACCGCGTTTTGTTGATTGCATTCAAACAAAGAGCTGGAGAGTTAAACTAAATCAATCAATTTTGGAGAGAGGTCTTTCTTCGAAAGAAAACCACAAAGGAATTGAAACATCATGCTTATGCGAGCAGTTGAGTGGTACCTCATCGAACAAGACCTGTGAATTCGGAAATAGGGGGTTTGCCCTCTCGTTTCCTTTAGTCACAAAAGCGAATTTAAATTTAAATTTTTTTAATGGAAAGCGAAAATTCAGCATAATAAGTTTTGATTTGTGAACAGGCATTTTCCAGCTATTAAAAAAAGGCTAGAAGAGCAATAGAAAGTGCCCATTACACTGTCAGTGCACGTTTATACCTTGGCTAATACTGATTCCATATCGTCGTCTGATCGGACCTCTGTCAAAACTTTCTGCAATAATAACCAGTCCCGTGAAGCCAGTACAGTGCTTCGATGTCCACTAGAGTCAAATCAGCAAACATAAAAGGCAACTGTCGAATAGGGATAATTCTGACTTCATTTGCTTCGTCCCGAACTGAATAGGATAGCAATCAGTACAAGTAAATTTCATTTGAACATAGAGCATGTAATCAAAGATGATGGTGATCATGAAGAACGCGATCAACCGCTTCAAGAAATAGTGTTTAGTCAACGAATGAAGAAATTAACTGATCCGAGATAGAAGTACATTGGTCTGATTTGCGGAGGGTGTTGAAGCTTTGGACGATTAATTCTGGGGGTGAGAAAAAGGACATCGAAAAGGCCTGATTTCCGGAGCAGCGAGTTGGTTATAAGGGCTGGATGTGAAAGGCAATACTTAGGTTATCCGAACAAGAGATACCATTTGACGTATTCATTATTCAGACTGTACAAGCACGCGTTCTTACCACCTCCCTACTTTGGTCGTATACTTGTGTGACCAGAACCAACCAATCTGAAAGATGGAATATGGTCATGTTGATTCATGCATACTCTGCACTATTCCCTCAAATGTATTTCACCTTATCAACAGGGTCCGCACTATGTACTTCGCAGTGCGTTCTAGCAGGTAAATTATTATGCAGCGCAATTTGAACTGAACGAATGAATGAACCCATCACATTGCTTACTTGTGCTCCGTTTCGAGTTTCAGTTTGCATAATTTAATTCAATGGAAGTTGAACTGTTTGCATTTAACAACGAACTATGCTATTTAGTTTATTTACTTTTCGTTATACCACCGGTAACCTTGAAAGCAACTTTGAATTTCAATTACCGAAAAATAATTTTGCCTAAAATGACAACTTAAATGCATAGCACTAGTTTAAACATAACTTACTGGAATCATTGTTAACTATCCCGGGCAGCCACTTCGCCATTAAAATGCTTCCAGTTCCAGTTGTTATCGGCCAGAAGAGTGCTTATTTTGTTATTAGTAGAACTAGGATACTGTTTTCGAAATACATGCATTTTAGTTTTGCAAATGTTATGTGGTCTGTTAATTTATAAACAAAAAATTATGTATGTGCTTATATGGGTATCTCTTGTGTTAGATAAGCAAATGAAATCGAAAAGCCTCATAGGAGAGATTTAAACATTTTCGTTTAAGAACCATTGGGTTTTGCCCCAGCGTTTGGCTATTACGGCCGGCGACCAATTTCCGAGTTTGTATTAGCAAATGCTGTTACAAAGTGTCACGATAGCAATCACCGTGTCTCTCAACTTCTCATCTCCTTTTGTTACACCGGCGAGCTAATGGGTCGAGAATCTTGGGCCAGGTCAGCGAACCTTCAGTAACCACGGTGCTTACAACAGAAATTTGAGACAATGAAAGGATAGAGTTGTATAAGCATCATCCGATCTGTGACTTGCACTCTTCTGGACTGCAGCCTCTGCACTATACAGAGTTTCTTAACATTTCACGTTATAAGGTTCTTTTTTCCCATTTTACAAATCGAGTTACTCATTATCTTCTTCCACTTTGGATGGTAGTAAAGTTGTTGCAGCGGAGGAATAATTGCATCTCCAAGGTAATGCGTCTTCTAACTTTGAGGGACCAATGCAAGATGGATGCAATCCGTGGAGATCAAAACTATACAAGGCAGGGGGATTCAACTATCAGATCAAAAAAATTTCATTCACTGCGATCTTCTGCTTTCCATAGTGTTGTCATTTACAAATATCTGGCAATCATCAAGTTTGTTTTAAAATTACTTCTTCAAACTATCCATCTTCAATTTAAAAGCCTCGAAAACACAATGCCTTCCAACGTCGATGAGGAGCGATTCTTGCTTTATATGAGCTACAGCGATTAGTTAGAGACTTGTGAATAAATATCGTATGAATTTGATATTGAAAGTGGAGTAGATGATTAGGGTCGTCTTTGAACCATTCTACCTGCAACAGTGGATAGCATTTTCATTCGCTTGTTATAGCTCACATCTCATTCCGTTCAAACGGGCATTAAAATGACATCTGTCAATCGGAATCACACTGCTAGTGTGTGATCCATGCATCAGCCATTGTTCTCTAGGCCAATAGACTGATATTGCCAAACAAACCCAAAAGTAAGGTAACTGACGCTATTTGGCAACATTACAAAATGTTTAAACTTGGCTTTCGATGAGGTATGGTGGTTTCGTTGTTTGGAGGTGAAAGCTAGATGAAGACAATTTAGCTGGGTGGTTTTACAAATTTCTCAAATGAAATGTATTTACAAATCATACATGGGCTTTACATAAGAAGGAATGGCGCACTATTTCATTAGGGGTTTAATTATAAAACCTTTCAAATTAGGAGATTCGGTACAAATGGCGTAAAGTGACGTGGAGCTTAGCAATTGAAAAGCTCATTATGCCATTACGGATTTTGAGTTGGATGAAAATGAGTAAAACGATTCCGGACAAATTTCCCTTAGCCACGTCTAAGTATGAATTTTGAGAATATGAACCACTCGAAAACTACCCTGCATTACTTAATGAAACAAAAACAGTGAAATGCTCGGCAAAATGAAGCCTTTTAAACAAGGAATGGTTCGTCTCCAGAATAAAGCACCGCCGTGGACAATTTCATAGGAAATCCAGTCCCCATCTACTTGCGATAATGCTATTAGCAACCCTCTGCTATTAATCATCATTTAATGCAACTCTTAGAGGCTACTGATGAAGTAAGAAAGTAGTCATTATCGCGTGTGGTAAAAAAATATTATGCGAGGATGATATTCTCTAATTGTACTTGCCAGTATATTCCTCAATGTAAATGACTAACCAGTAGTGCCCAAAATTTAGCGGAGAAGTAGTTTTCTACTAATTATATAATGATTATATTCAGCAGTCTTACCCTTTTTACCACCTGAGGCTCTTTTAAATGTCGACTTCTTACCAATATCTCTTCCTCTTTACGAACTAGATTTCATAAATTAGTTAGCTGGGAGGATGGCCGAGCTGACTAAAACACCAGGTTGATCTGCTAATGGGGAATTGTTAGTCATTTCTAATCCTGTCCCAAAATATTGTTAGCTTACAACTCCCATCCACTTAGGATGCTGCCATGACAACTGGAAGTGTGTGTAGAATCGAGACTTGGATTTGCCGAAAATTTCCTAAAAAATTAACTCTTTCAATTCTAGTGAGGATAATTAGATATTCACCCGAGAGGAAACATTTACCTCACTGACTTGTCCTGAACAAATGCTGATGAACAAAATGATCAACTCAATAGTTGAGACTGGTCTATGAATGAAAAGAAAAAATGATTGGTGCCCAAAACTGTAATAATTCAACTCTACCTTTAAAAAGAACACCGAAAAGAATGGAAGCGTACAGATTTCATTACAACAGGGAAGACTGAGGTGAATGTTTAAAGAAGATAGTGGTAAAAATTATTTTCAATGTCATCCATTTCCCCAAGGTCAGGTTTGTAATACAGAATAATGCTGATCGTCGCTAACTAGTACCTAATGCTGGTCCGTAAGGTTTCGTCGAACGAAGTGCAGTCTGTGGGAGGCACTGCTCAGTAGGAGAGTATATATTTTTTAGCCCTCAACAAAACAGGGCTAAAGACCACCGTTCTGGAGGTCTTCAAGTCCATTTGATTTCCCTTCTAACCTCTTGAGATCCACAATATATGGCCAAATGCAGTCCAACTAGTATTTCAAGCAGGCTGCCTTTTGTTCACGTAAAAGTTGTTTCAAATTAACAGTTTGAATGAGATATTGCCCTTGTCAGTAAGGACCAGACTGAATGAAATACAGTCACAATTTTAATAACTCAAAAAGCTTAAGGAACTTTCGTTAATTTCGGTAAATCACTTTCTTATTAATGTTTATAAAACTTGCAAAATTCTAAATCACGTAGAAAAAAGAGAATAGCATCTTATCTGTAACTAAGTTAAATGCCACAGTCAGGTCTACTCTGTGCAAGTGTATATTATCGTCGGTTCGCGTGGTCATTCAGTTTTTCGACGTCTCTGACATTCTAGGTGCTATTGAACAGTTCACGAGACTGAAATAACAACCGAAATAGAACCGATAGAAGTTGGAATCAGACATTTGATGAATGCCCTGACGAAACCGTATCTTTTCAACTTCTTGGATTCCAACACGTTTAACCCCAAATGGAGAATAATCAAAGTCACACTTTGAGATGCCGTTGGGCAAGGGGCGTTTCTTTTCAACTAGACTACTTTTAAACATGCCCATTCCATATTTTCTATTCAGCTCTTTGTATCTTCTTGAAATACCCCCTTTTTTTCCCAGCGATTCCTTCAGGTCTTGACTTTTGATGACGCGTCAATCGAAGCCAAATATGGTTAGCCCACAAGTATTAAAAATATTTCTGAGTCTAAATTACTAATTTACTGAAGCCAAAATGAATGGTAAGCTGTGATTATGAATTTCTCACTTAAAATCGACTCTTATGCTTGGAGCAAATCATTTTGGCCACTGAACTGAACAAGAGCAAAGTCAACATTCAACCTAAAATGTCAGCACTTTACAAAGTCAAATAGCTACAGGAACTTTCAGGGTCAAAAGTTAAAAAAAGCCAGGTTTCCTGATTGTTATAAAATTTCCCAAAAATTGTGTAGAAATTTATTAGAAAATCACTAATTTTTCGAAAATGGACTAATTGAAGCGATAGCCTTCACCTATTTGCAAATGCTAGAAGAAATCTTCCTTATAATGATGAAAACTCGAGATACAGATCTCGCATATCTCTTCGTATGTGTTTCATCTCTTCATCTTATTAATGAATGATACATAGGTGCGGTCTCAAAATCAAATACAAACATTTCTAGCCCCACGATTTATCGCACTCCCAGTCTGTTTAATTTTACAGTTGCGTTCTGTCAGGAAACGCTTTGCTCTGTTGGTGGAACAGGAGAATTCCGCTTCAAATTGCATTTAGTTGGTATGATTTCAAATGTTTATGAAACCAAAATGCTCTCGTAAAGCCACCCTTCCAGTATGCAGGCCCAGAATTCGCTAGGCCCTTCCGCTTTTTAATTTTTGTCGGAATTATTCGTTTCCTAACATTAACCGCTCCTGAAGTGCGCAGTATCTTGGGCGGACATGATGACCCGGCTCCTGCATTTGCTTAGCATCTCCACACCAAATGTCTTTGAGTCAGAATATCCGACTTACCGTCTTGGCCGTGTCCTTACAGTCGGCTTTCCATTCACACACCTAAAGTTGGCCAGCCAAAGATTAAAGCAGTGCATATGCAGACATATTTCTTGAGGCTCTCTCGTAAATGTCAAGGCTCTCATGTAGACGAAGTGGTATGTACCTTTGCAAGTTTTTGCAGCTCATCTAATTTGCCTGTTTGCTCAAGCCCAAAGACGAGGGAGAGAAATCCCTAAAATTGCTACTAGTGAATGGCAGTCAGATTTAACTCCCCTTTGAAAATGTGGAGTATATCGAGATTCCAGCAAGTTTATCGTCTTGTGGAGATTGGTACAATCAAAACCCGATTTCCTAATTACTGAAAGGACATGAAACTATCTGAATTATTCCAACAGGTTTTGTCGTTGGTCTGTGAGTATGTGCATGCTCACGGCAACTGCGACATCGGCGTTTTTCGCTCCAGAGCAGTACAAATGGCAAACAATATAGAATGACATAGAAGCTATAAACGGAAGCTATAAATTAAATAGCTAGGCACTATTAGCTTTTATGCCAAATTATGACCCTTCATCACTTAATTCATACGCGTTGGCCGTAAGAGTTGTTTGACTATACTGACTGCTATCAAATTCGGATTAAATTTAGAGCAGTCAAATGGCGATATAGAATAAAAGAGAGACAAAATCAGGCGTTTACATGCTGCTTTTAAGCCGTGGTATGCAACCTCGTCAACTATGGTCTGGAAATTCAACCGAAGTATTTTCTATGGATGACCATCGACACCCCACTCACTGCCTTCTTCAGTATCCTTCTCACGCTCCACTCCTCTACTTTCACATCTCTCTCGGGAACAAGCCAGACACTGCGAACCAGCTGCTCTAAGTCTGTTTCAGCCTTTTAAGTCGCCCTATTGATCAGCTGGCAGAGAACGGCTGATCACGTTCAAGCATGAACAGAATTCTAGTTGAGAACAGATGAATCCCACCAGTGTCAGATGCCTGTCTCAATATTAAACCGTGAAGACCTTCATGCAGGAAACTTAAGAATGCTGCATGAAATGGCCTAGGGCTTATGGAATAGATGGAAAATTTAAGTATTCTATGGGGCCGCGCTTCTGACAGTGTTGTCGTGCAACATTTTTCATTAATCCGGGTAACTGTCACGGATCGCATTTACCTTTGTGTCAGTGGTGTTCATTCAAGTGTCCTTCCTACGCATTTTCGATAGCAGTAGAGCGGCCTATAATAAGGGAACGAGTAACATTGATTCGAGGTTCAATCTCGGAGAAAAACCTATAGAAATGGCTGCCACTTTCAAGGTAAACAACTGGTGTACAAGGTGCTCACCTCCTAGTACGCGAGTTAGTGACAAGAAATACTAATGCAGCACTATTTGACGGGGCTGTGTTTTCCAAATGATTAACTTCTACAGCGTTTGACGAGGCAGAGCTTGCAGTTGGATCTAGGTGACATTGTTACCTGGTCAGTAATTAGCTATCAGGGTCCCATCCTCGTCCAGTGAAGAAGTCGAAATTACATTTATCAGACTGTGAGGAGCTAAGTGTTGAATTATTTCGTGCCAACTAACACATTTCACTATTGAAGAACGGCAATTTCAAATATATCTCGTGCAAAAGCTCAGCGGCCAAAATACACCTCAGTACCATGCCTCTTGATTCGGATGAGATATTCCACCACACCTAAATCTCCTGCTTTCTGTTTCCTCTTATGCTGTCTTGATGACTTTTCCTGACTTTTGAATTTCTATTTCATTAGTCCTTAGCAGAGTGTTAGACTACGCAATGTTATAGGTATCTTGAACACCTGACCTTTCTTTTTCGGATTCTGGCTCTCTATCTCAGTTACAGCATTGATTAAAGCACCTTCCTACTGTTGGTCAAACTCACTAGTGCGCCACACTATCAAGACTGACAATGATCGACTGGATGTTTCTTAGTAGTGATCAAGTGAAAAGCCTGAATTTGCTCTCTTAGCCTTCAAAGCATTTACACTCGAACGTCACCTTGAATCTCCACTAAACACCAAAGTCCGATCGCCTGGTAGTAAGATAATTTTACAACGTCGTGCAGCAGTCGATCTTCAGAAAAGTCACCGGGTCCTAGGGCTCACTAGGCATCCGATCGGAGCATCATACTTTATATCCGTCTCATGAGACAGCAGATAGAATCAACTAGTGGAACTGACAAACTCATTCGAAATCCGTTGATGGGGTCATTCTGAGTACACTGAGATCCGACCAATGTGTGAATTTGATTGACTTAGAATGCCAACTTTTTCTCCATCAATAGAAGTATACTTTCCTATCATATATGAGCTTGAGCGATTGTTTAAGCACCACGGTTGATCATTCTGATGAATTTCAGTAGTATGATAGAAAAAACGCGAAATTCAGACTAAAATTTTAAGTAAATATTTGCCGAATTCTGGTTTAGTCGGGAAGAACAAAGGGGACTCTATTTTATAGTTTTATCTTCAAGTTTCTTAATTAATTTGTTCGAGACACTAATTTATTAACCGTTTCCTCAATTTATTTTTCTTTCACTGCTGCTTCAAGCATTTTCACAAACCCTTGCTGCCATTCTGTCTAAATTTTCACTTTTCGATAGCTGATCCATTTTTTTAAAGAATTCTCGGTAATTGTGATTGAATGACCTTAATTATCTGCACAGACATTTTGTACTTTCCTTCCCCATATCACGGAATATAACCGGTAAGAAAAGGTACCCATCTCCCAATTCAGTGACCAACCAGCACCGTAGAACTTGGCAAAATTTTTCTCTCATTCTCAATCAAATGAATGAGGTCGATCCTTATTCTTCATTTTTAGAAGAGAATTTCTTCCGTTCATGGTTCTATTATTGATGATCCGTTCGAAACATCGGATTGAGCAGCTTGGCAACACACCAGTGTAAAACCAGCAGTTGAAATTTCTAAAGACATGCCCCTAGTGCACAATAGTTCATAACGTTGGAAAGAGCATTCATTGCTGAAAATCCATCTGCGATAGTAAAGTTTCGTTTAATGCACAAAAACAAGCAATTTATCTGAGTACCTTGCATATACAAAACCGAAGTCTGAGCACACTTGCTCTTTGAGTAATCAGGGAATAAAAAATAAAAAAAAACAAACACTTCCAGTCTAAAGTAGCAATGCGCTCGCCAGATTTATACCTCTAGCGATGAATAATTAAAAGTGCCAGATTTCCAAAATTATTTTACTTTCAATGTGGCCATAAATGTTGTTCTGGCAGGACTGCCGAGCTGGGTGAACGAAAAAAAATGAACAAAAGGAAATGAGCCCAGTTTTGAGAAAAACGGAGCTAGAGAATAGGCTAAATTAGTTACCTAAGTGGAAAATTCAAAGAAGGACATCAATTAACCGGATTAATTGAGACTGATTACTACTTAATTGAGCACTTTACCAGATTGATTAGCCGATTAGTATCTACATTTGTAGTCGATGTACTTGTCCCTCTAAATTGGGGACTGGGTGGCTTTTACCAGTCTCCCGACGGGCTGTAGCTTGGGTCTAATCCGGAAGGGACTAGGGTCTTTAATGATTGAACGGAGAACCAAAAAGTGATAAGCGAGGTGTTCACATAAGCTGGGCAGTATTGCCTTTTAAAGGTGTAGTAAAAGAGTCCACTATGTGCAAAAGGTCAGCTTCATTAGGTCCGGCCGTAGTTGAAAAAGCTCGCAAATTTAACTTAATTAGAGGGATCTTGAAACAGCTGAAAGGAAGTAGCAGGGTAGTAAATAAGGAACTCTGCTATGCAGATTTTTAATTCCATTTCACTGAGGACTGAGATGGGCTTCTTCTACTGACAACTCTGCTCTCATCCATGCAGTTTCCACAAAGGAAGTCAAAAAGTACAATACAGATCAGGCTTTGGTGTTAAATTACTGTGAGTATTCTAGAAGTTTGAAAAAACAGAACGACAGCTCAATGAGTTTTCTCCTCTCTTTTCTACTATACTAGAGTCTTTTTAACCAAAGCTAAGATAGAGCTACGACGACTGTTCCAAATCTTCAGACTTGTAGTAGCAGAGATCTATTTTGCTCAATATTCACCGTTAGAACTGATATTATCTTCTATTTTTCATTCATTCCGCTTTTGAATAGAGAAATTTCATGTTCATTACCATCTAACCTCAAAATGGCTGAAGCTTTTTTTAAAAAATCTGCTGTCCCAATGCTGTCTTAACAAATACTACTCGAAAATGATTGTCAGATGTTTACATGACGGTCTCCTTTGAAGCCTCATGTTGGGGCTCTAGAGATCCACCCTCAAGCTAAAATGATGCTTGCATCTTTCAGCCTATGGGAAGAAACTGAGAGTCTGCATGTCCAGAAACCAAGTGATGAAATCAATCGTCTTCCACTTCTATTGAAGGTGACAGCAACAAATCAGACTATAAACACCTGATTTGCCTTATTAATCAGTTTCAGATCGGCTTTCCCCTCATAAATAAGTGAGGGCCAGCGTGGAAGGCCATCTCCATCTTAAATTATATGCTGATGGCTATTGGACCCATTCTATTCCGTGAATGAAATATATGCTAAAATACTATTACACTCGGGTTAGAGAGTTTTCCAATTGCCACCATTTTACCAGTGAGAGTTTCTTATTTTTCACAACATCCCAAGGGAAATATGCGAGGGCAATCTACGAGTACCATTTTGTCTTGCATATGACACTAAACATGATCGCAATAAGAGAAACGCAGGCGAAACTCAGACGAACTTATTTTAAGCTATAGTTCTTTTACCGATGAAAAATGAGATCCATGTAATGTAATTTGCTATGGAACAGAATGGAATCAGAAATCCACATCAGTTTTTTTTTAATTTTATGACAAGAGAGCATACTATTACCTGCAGGCTCATCATGGCCAAATGAATTGAGTGATTCGCTCAGCATGGATTTAAATCTTCACTTTACTTCCTCACGGTCCTGTGGGAGCTGGTTTCTGACAAGATCTTTGACCTGCAGCTTCTGCCCTTTGGACATTAAGCCTGAAAAACCACTTAAAAATCCAATTCAGTTGGCTGGTTTGTTTTCGAGGAAGCAATGACAGTGAACCTTTTGAATTGTAGGCCCATTGGATCGTCCTACCTGTTGGCCTTTTTACGCTTATGTAAGTGAAACACCACGGTGAACAGCCAAGTACTTGGTCGTTCAGTCGAATCGGTAGTTGGGAAGCCCGTATTTTGCGCGAGGGGCACGGATCAGAACGAATAGGGAGAGAAGAGCATCTCAGCAGAGCTTCATCTTTCTAATAACTTGCCTCATTCCCCACTTTTTCTTTCTCTTAATTCCATATTTAAGAATTCTATTTAATTATTAATAATTAAAGGCTACTAATTACATATTACTTATCATAGAGACCAATCTAAATGTCTTCCCTCCGGAATAGTTCTTCAGAATATTTTTGGAATTTTGAAAGCCCACTTGTGCTTAAAGAATATCAAAAAACTACTCATCTTCCATTTTCGAGTTCTGCTTCACTTTCTGACACATTTCCGAGATCTTGCAAGAAGTCCGGCTGAAAACATCTTTTCCAGATATCTACCAATTATTGACAGGCATTTAGAAGTATATTATCCACGACCCATACGTGCATTCTGGAAGGATACGAGCTGATCTAAAGAGGACTCTATTTCATTTCAGTTACCAAACGTATATTCTGCCATCGAAACTTTACAATTTACTTAGTAGGGCTGTAGAAACGTGCTTATTTCAATGTTTTATCGCACCCACTTTCATTCGCAAGTCTTCATAGAAGGTCACCGCGTTTATCTATGTTGCCCTGATCTGAAAATTCGCATAGAGAAGACATTCCGTGCATTAGAGTTCGGTTCTTATTCATTTCGCCCACATGGTAATGAGCCTTGAATAAATCAGATCCCTGAATTAGTCCGAGAGCTACGGGTTAACAGAGGCTCAAGCTGTAGATTGCTTCTAAAGTTCATTTTTCGCAAGAGAGCTCTCCAATATGTTGGAAAGTGTTGAATTATATGCATGCGATGTTGATTCTGGGTTTTAAAAGCCTATGCAACCGAATAGTGTCTTGAAAACGAATGATTATAAAAAAGGACCTCTGAATGATTGTTTTGTGAATTGCGTATGATCTATTCTTCGCTACCTCATGGTCATGTGGTGTTGACACTAACCCCTTCAATGACTCAAGGGTTCTGTCTTGGATTTGAAGTAATCGGCCATTCTGTATCAGCCGGTCATTGCACTGGTTCAATGGGACCAATCGACTTCATAATTTTTTATGCTCGATTCCTGGCTGCTCCTAATTAAAGCAGCACCGAATTTTTGAGCTTGTTGGCATTCTGGACGCTAGCAAGAATCGAAGAGAACGGCGAAAAAATGTAAAAATGTGGATGAGAGAAGTTTACAAAGATAAAGCTTCGCTAAAATCTGTGGCGGATCCCCAGGGATTTGTTATACTATGAGAGAAACATTGACCATTAGAAGGGAGGTTGTGCTTCCTATTGACCGATGCTCTCCGAACAAACTTCCTTGTTTAATCTCAATTGTTTCGTTGATGATTTATCAAAAACAAGGGCCACCAACTTTCCTCAAATGAATTTTACTGGGATTTTTGTTTGAAAATCATGATCAATTACAAATTGAAAAGACTTCAACGAATTGGTGGAAGATCTGTATTTTCAAATCAGTGGAATATTCTCTGCCTTCCTAGATTTATAAAATAGTATCATGGTATCTTTTCTGAAAGTGACTGAAACATCTAGATTGTCTCATTTGGCTAGCATTTTAGTTCGCCGTAAATATTTCAAAGCGAAATAAACTCCCTACTTTTTCGACGTCTCCTTTTGAAGGAAGACAAATTCGCCGATTGAAAATGCAGATCGCAATCAATCACTAAATGATGATTTATTTGAGTGTCCGTAAGCTCTTTGGATAGAACTGAAAATAGCTTTTCAAATTTAACTACTGCAAAATAATCAGTTAACTAGATGCTGGTCAGACTGATCTGTTTGAGGTAGTCATAAAAGGATTGGGATTTGGCTGCAACAATTTAACTGTACTATCACGATAACAGTTGACAAGACTGTCTAACATAATTTTATAGCAATTCATCCTTTGCCTTGTACAAAAAAATACACTTTTGGATTATTGTTATATTTGTTGACAAATGAGTGATTGTTTATTGCGTGTTTATAAAATCTTGCCTCTGCGTGTCGTTTATTAAGAGGTCGCAAGATTGAGGAATGTCTAACAGGAGGCGTCATTTATCATCGAGCAGATATTTTATTTGCATCGGTTTACACATTTAGTTTAAGAGGTAATGTGAGCCAGACCGACCAGACTTTGAGTCCTTTCGTTTAGGGAAAAACAAAGCTTGAATACTAGATGCGTCGATTAGTCAGGTATGTTAGGTGTCATGACGCATACGTTCTGAGCTCTCGAGACCTCCGTGCTCCAGTTGACGAAATAGAAATATTCAAAACTATTCCCACTGCTACCAGCAAATTAATGTATTTACTTTCTATTTACTTTATAATTAACGTTTCCAGCTTTCATCTCTTCATGATTCTGTGTCATATTGACTGTCAATTCAGTAAGTCTTGAAAAGACAACGAAATGAGTTTCAAATGAATGACAATTAATGATGAATGACGCTAAATGGAATAATCAAATAGGCTCAGCAATCAAAGAGACAGTCTCCATGCATGAGGTGACCTTTTGCTTGAGATTTGGATGGCGAACTGTGCATGTTCAAGACTTTAAAGATGACACAGCATGCTGATGTGATGGAAAGTACCGTTACCACTGAAGGGATGTCAAAAAAGTCCCAATGAGAAAAGGCAACTTCAAACAGCAGTCCATTTTTATACTGACTGGTGACCTCGCTGACATCAGTTTGCATCTATTTGAATTAGGATATCAGTAACTGAGGATACTATGCCGAATAACGATTTAATCATTTGTAGCTTCATATGATGGACGGCCCTGCCGACCTTGTGGGCAGCAAATTAAGTTTAATAGGCTCCAACATGTTTTTAACTTACTAAATTAGGCATTAAAGCTAAGCCTGATGAATTTTGCATCCTTTATTAAAGAAAGATCATAGCCCAAGTCACTGCCTCTGTAGCAGTTTGAAAAATGGTGTTAAATAGATAAAGCATATGTGGCAACGAAGGTGCTCTCAACCAGGCGTATCAGAAATTGTCACTCAAACCGCGGAAATTTTGAAGTGGATCTAAGCACATATGTCTGAATGAAGCCAATAGACATACATGGGTACATATCGAGTATCAAGTTATGATTAGATTCGTGATGCAAATGGAGACGCAGCGGTGTGATAATAGATGAGGCATTTCATGGAGCTCATCAAATAACAGGGCTTATACATTGATCTACAATTAATATACTGATTGAGATCGTGTGCCAAGGTGAGTAAAAAGAGATTTATGGGTGGAATAATGCATTAGCACTAGCCAGCATTCTTCTCGCAGTAAATGGTCTCCTTGGAGAGGGTCAGTCAAGCTTTTAAATTAACACAACCTGGTTGCGTCTAGCCCTGTGACCCTAATACCCATTTCTGCTCCTTACACACTTCATTATAACCAGTGATCCTTTCCATTTGTGCCTTGATACCACTAATACAGCTGACTTTGAATAAGACGGGAGCACACATGAATGGCGTGGGACTACGAAATAGATATTAATGCATGACCGAGTATGATAAACGTCTGTGCGTAGGATGTGGAACTTATTCTCGAGAACACAAATAGGTACATAGAGAAGGAGCAAAGGGTTGCGCATTTACTAGCTACACGATTTCCAGAAAACATAAGATGCCTGATGGTTGGAAATGACGATGAACCCTAATTTTCGGCTTCAAACGTATTCTTCAGCAAAATCCGATGAAATATTCCAATAGGTTCTGAAAGCAAGATGTTCGCCTGGTTTCTGTTGCCACCACATTGCAATTATTTTGATAGATGCTGCTGATCGGAATCATCTCAAGCCTGGAGCAGTTTAAGCTATCGGCGCTTGATAAAAGTAACACTTGCCAGTAGATACAAGTCATATTTCCTGTGGGCGATTATTTACGGTCGAAATAGCCTGATACCATTAATGTCACTTTTAAAAATTATGTTCTCAGAAATCCGAAAAAAATGCAGAAAATATAGCCAAAGGAGGGAATGTGCACTTGAATGGAATATGAATGGGTTACTCAGCATGGAGGTTGTACCATTATTGTGCAAAACTATTCAAACTTTGCTACCTAATTTAGCAAAGCATTTTAAACTCAGAGACGACGGTTTGTCTGCTTAATTGGAATGCACGTTAGTGTTGCCTTGCCAATACCCTATGCAATGCTATTATGTTGATTACTTGCTACGGAGAAAAAAAGCAAAAAAGATATCAGAAAGGACGTTAAAGAAGTGCACGCTGATCCTCAGTCCACTCTACTGCTCTCTGAACCTTCTATCTCTGCCTTCCAAGCTGATATATAGAACTATTCAAAAGGGAAACGTAAGAGCAACATAAGGCCTTGGAATCATTTTAATGAATATTTCAGGATATTGAATGGAAGGAGATTATAAGATCACCGCAGTTCAGTTGAAAGCGATTCCTTGCAACTGAAGAATGGCGGCGACCAAATAATTCTCATTCTGAATTCCAATTTGCATTTCTAACCAGACAGAAGAATGATAATGTCGATTCATCCCGTTAATCCTGGTGAACTTTTAAATGAGGATCGCGTTTGGGCCTTTTTTAATCGGTCTGGCTTAATCCGCGACGTCGGTCTCATCAAAGGGCGCAAGATCACGCGGCTTTTTATCATGTTGTGGGCCACCAAATACGTCTGAACTGGACTGTGTCCTTGAATTGTACCGGACAAAATGACCTAGATGCTTTATAGGTCACCCATCGTGTTACCCAGTACTGTCAATTGTCCCTTTGACGTGCCAAAGCTCTCATAATCGCTGCCGCCAATATTTTCGCACAGCCCGTGTTTAGATGAACTTTTGTAATTCCACATAGTTGGATTTAGAGACAAGAGGGAACTAAAACTGAGTCCCACTTTTCTCTCTAGAGGTCATTTTTAGTTCACTTCTTACAATCTCTACTGATATTGGACTTATCCCAAACCATTTCAAATCCTTGATGGGACGAACATACGCAATGACTGAGGCCAATGATTAAGAGTGCGTGGTAAGATTCGTAAGCATAAATATTGCCGGCGATGCCACGTATTATAGGCGCCTCTTTTAAATTTGACAGGGATTTAGTAGGTTGCACTAAATCAGATCTACAGTTGAGGAAGTTGTCTCAGACTATCAATCCATGTCTACTATTCAAGCTGCAAAATTTCATTAGACTGGAAATGATGTGGGACAAGTACCTCGTGTGGCAGAATATATCCAGTGGTGGACCTTAAACCACTTTTTGTTGTGTTCGTAAAGCAGTTTAAGTAGTTCTTGTCCTATTCAATAGATGATGTGCTTTAAATCCAGAAAAAAACGCTCGGCAGTTTAGTATGCGATCCGCATCACCGCCAATGAACCGCAGATGTATGCGTCAACCTACTGTCGAAGCTTGTAAGGTCAACTGGCGCGAAACTTAGTATGAAAGTACATACTTTATTGGTTGACACAGTTACACCAACTAATTGACAGTTTTTTACCTATTTCTAAATCAATAGATTTGAAAACGTTGCGCTTAAAATGAATAATTTTAGAGTGAAGACGGTGTCCTTTAAAGAGATCGAACGACATTGAGACATTTAACGGACAGATTATAAAGTCATCATTCCTCTTCCACTTTTCTAAACAATACACCAGGATTAGCCGTTAAAAATTGACATTTCTGTAGTTTTATTACTTAGTTATATTCTGGTGCATTATCCAAAGCAGTTGTAACATCTTTGCCTGCTATGCTAACCGAATATGGTGGAAAATCATACTGACAATTGAGATTACGATGGAGAACAGCAACGAGAAGAGATTGCAGGGCATTTAAAGCACATCGGAAGTCATAAAGGATGAACTGATCATTTGCAAACGAAGTTTTGAACTTGCGAAATAGCAATAGCAAGGACGAAAAGTGGAATCGAAGGCGATGCAAGTATGGTGGTTCTAAATTGTCACAAAATCTTATATACATACCGCTAGCCGGTATCAGCCGCGAAGTCGTCTATGCTTTAGATCCATGTACAAAAAAGTAAAGTTCTGCCTATTTGTATGTTTGAAGCGCATCAGTTTTGACTTTGATCCTAAAGTCTCATGCATTTCGGATGAAAAGGGGGTAAACAAGTCTTAATACAATCAGTGCTCGAACGATCAGGATCTAGGGCAGCTTCCACTCCACATCCTGTCCTGGAAGAGTTGAAAACAAGGTTCCAAGACGAAATTGATAATCGAACGCTGCCACGAACCAGTGGGATGGTGTACCTTAAACAGCTGCCCATAAATGGTGATATGCATATGAGCCTTCGCTCAAATCAACGAAAAGCAAAAAAAAACACTGAAAGCTACTCGTCTTGCAATTTAGTAAGTATGAGATCTTAAAGGTCAGTATGCTCCAGTAAACGGTCTAAAAAGAAATGGTCAATTTCGGCTTTTAGAATTCATATTTCACTTGCTAAACTCTATTCAAGACTCTGTTTAAGAACAGTAGTAGAATTGCAATGACCTTTACAGGGCAGACTTTTGAAGAAATGTAACAATTACGAAGTAAAAGCGGCTATAGCAGAGTTGTGACACGATAGACTTTGAAGAAAACTTGGAACATCTGTCAGTAAAAGCATGTTTTCATGAAGTCAAAATGCTCCCTTCTAACTAGCCTGAATCGGCTTCAAGCAAGAACGTTAACACTGAAGAAGCCATCTTTAATGATTCTCAAAGCGATAAAGAACAGCTTTATTTGGCTGCTCCCCTCTGATTCCAGACGAATAACACTGCAACCAATATCTACATGCCGAAATCTAAATTTTCGCTTCCCGAAAACCACTACGCTCCCGCAACTAAGGTACAAGATCAGCATAACCTCTCGATCTTCAATTGTGGAAATGAAAACCAAATGTTGCTTAATCATGACCGCATATCACTAAAATGAAACCATACATTTGATGGCCGGTAGACAGACCCGAAGGGAGAGTTGGGCTGAAAGGGAATCGGGCTCAGAAATATGTAATGATTTACTAATCGGGTTCATTTGGGATCAGTTATGCAAATTATGGAAGATATTTTTATAAATACAGATAAATTAAATGGCAAAGTGAAGAAGGGAGAGAAAATTTAATGCCATTTCCGATAAGTACATAATCTCTACACGTAAATAATCACAAAATCCTACATTTTTTGATAGTGTCAGGGAAAGAGGGTCATTGCTGTTTTGGAGAAAATGGAGTAATCTCAGAAAGGGAAAAGAGGGAGCAACTGTCGGTAATGTGGATGCAGAGAAGACTCTAAACGATACTATCATCTCCATTGAGCATCACTTTTTCCCCACTGCCACCCCCAGGTGCTGTCGCAATGTTTCGGGAGGGGACCGAAGCTGCTATAAATCCAATTTCGGGGTGATGGTGTCTCACGATCTGAGCTTGGGGATGACCAAGATAATTAGGGATGGGTTCGATGTACTTCATTTCCTCGGCATTGACTACATCCTGCTTCCGTTTGTGACGATACATATGCCATAACTCGCAGGCCAAGTCACCAGCCATCATGTCACCGACATTCATAGAGATAAGACGAATTAGGAAGATGCCATCAGGACGAAGAAAATTCTCTACAAACTTCTTTGATGCGTTTCGGTCCGTGTCTTTCATCACGCACATTATTTTCAAGTAGCGGCGGATAAATTTTAACCGATAACGCGCGAATCCCATGCGCATGAACCAGTTGAAAAAACTAATTAGGGTTATGACTCCCAGAGCACAATGCCAGAACCAGAGAAAGATGAAGATCTTTTCCAAAAACATGTTCAATGGCAGCACACATTGGATTGTATAACTGCAATTAAAGATGCAATTTTAAGGTGAAATTAAGGGAAATTTAAAATGCTGCAGATCCAATACTTTTTTGCGAAAATAAAGTAGCGCAAACCACATGTAGAAATGAAGCAAAAGTCCTGTTTTGAATTTATTTGGTTTCAAAATAAATTCAAAAATTTGTCCTTATTCGTTTACTTAAATGGGGCTGCTCCTCTAATCTGAGCTTGATATTCATATTGCCTCTAAATATATCAATCCTGATCTCAAAATATCAAGTGCCCATTTTCAATCATGTTGGATCATTTTTATAAACGTACTTTCAATGGAAAGCTTTTCCCACGGCATAACTAGATCCGAAAGCTTTCCATTTCCAATTATCCTACTTTGGGAAAGACATAATTTTTCAACTCGTAATGCTTATGCCAGAAAATATTAAAGAACTCTGAACATACATTAAATTAAAGCTTTATAAAGCCTTTATGTCTAAAAACGCTACTTATATTTTGGCTTTCTTTTATCCGTTACTGCTTTTAAAATAAGATCCTAAATTAACTTAGCTAACTGACAACTGACAACTGAGACAACACGCCTTCTATTCAAAAATCAAATAAATATCATTTTTTAAATTAAAATGCTTGTATTAATGAGCTGTAAAGTTATTTGAATGTGAAGTCTTCGATAAAAAATTCAACTAAGAACTTTTAAGAGCAACTGAAATGATAGACATTTGTGATACATAGCTGAAGCTTACCATTCAACCACTGTGATGATTTTAATGGAAAATGACATGAAGCACAGCTAGACTTGCTTTCTTTCGGTGGATTTTCGTAAAACAAATGGAAATAACAATTAATGGAAATAAAGTACCTCAAGCTATTGAGATGCTACCTCGCATAAAATTGCTTACCCAGAATAGATCTTTCAGCTTGCAAATGTGGATCACGGCATAATGTTTGGGTAGAGGCGATAATTCGGGCCAAACAAAGTATTCCTAGCTGTAAGTGTCTACCAGTACGCCAAAGTTATGCCCTTATTTTGCAATGGACTCAGTATTTATCCATGTAAGTCAACAGACATTAACCGGAGCATGGAGAAACAAACATATATTTGCATTAATCTTTAGCACTCTTGAAATAATCGACCGATTTGTTTTGCATCTTTTTTTTAAATTTAACTCAGAAAAAAATTTTTGTACTTTTGGGACTGAAGCATGAGAATCGGTGGCAGCCATGAGAATCTTCATTCCCCGCCCAGTGGCAAATGAATTGGATCTAGTTTGAAACTTGACCTTTGGGTCTGATTTTATTGAAATGAAATAAGTATTTTACACCTTGATTCTTAGAATGCAAAGTATTGCAAACACTGATGCATCCAATTTTTTCTTTGAAGTGATCTGACTCGTAAGCTTCTCTTGAATTTAGAATTCACAATTTCATCCAGTGATGTCTCCTCTGCTCTTCAGTTCAAGACTTGTATAAATTTATGAAGTGTATTTGCTCGAACAGACAATCCAAACAACCTTTTGGCTCTTGGCATCATGTGGCAATATGACACCGATGGATCTCAGTTAAATTGGACTTTCAGTTAGACAATGACTGCCTGATAGTTATAAGTGCTGATTGGGAAGCAAATTTTAAATGTACTTATTACCTTGATGATTTTTCTGTAGTCTAGGTCCTCGTACCACGGACATGGTCGTTTTTTCGATATTTTTTAGTAAGGATTCGATGTGATTTATGTAATTCTTGGGGTAATTAGTCTACTTCTAATGTTCAAAGCCGTGACCTTTGCCTTCCCCTTTCGCCTCTGTTATAAGCGATCCAAAATGATCTAAATGGCGAATGATTCAGCCTCTAATGGGGTTGATCTGCAAGACTGCTAGAATTACAGCCGCAGTGACTTGGATGGAATTTTGACCCTTTAAGCAAGTTTAAACGATTTAAATTGTCCTAGTGATCTGTTACTCTCAACTTTACGCCATTCTGCACTCAGCTCATATATTTTTCGTTAACAACTGAACTTCCGAGCATCCACGTGTACAGATTGATCTATCTTGACCCAAACTTATAGTGAATCTCGATACACCACTATTTAGAACAGATATTTCCTACCTCCATCCGCTACACTTTTTATACAGGTATCATGATATTCTACGATAATATCAACTGAAGAAAATAATTAATATTTTAAATATGATGTCGGGCATCTAAAATATGGATAGTATCAAGTAGATACAACTTGTATAATCGTCTCCACTCTCAGACATAGCATCAATCAACGAATTCATTCATGTTTAATGAAATTTCACATTGAAATTCATTGATGATACTCGTTTACTAGTGTTAATAGACCACAATGAAAGCATAAGTCATGTAAAGTTGAGAATTCAGCCTTCACCAAGCAATCACACGTCGTCAGTGTTTCACCACAAAACCTACCCCAAAAGCAGCCTTGGAACTGTGATGATTTTGAATTTAATAAATATTCGCGGCTTTTATCAGAGCAATCCATTAACAGGGTTTGTGCTAACTTTAAATTTAGGCTTTTAGGGACAAACCCAAACTAAAGGGCGATGGGTCTAAAATTGGGGTAAATTCATTCACTCGTGTTTTAAGAGCCAGCATTTGAGGGAATGCGGCTAGAACTCAATAAAAGGCTATTAAATGAGTCCGAACCCATTTGTGAAAGGGCAAGCATACTGCTAATACTCAAATACTACAACATTAGTGCCTCAATTTTTAATGATAACTGCATACAACACCATGCTGCATTTCGATTCGCCACGAATTTAAAGAGGCCATCTTTTCTCACATAGTTCAAGCAATCTAATAAGTTGCTGACGAGTGTGAATTTAAAAATAAATAATCCGCAAATCTTAATGAAAATTGTTGCAAATGATATTTGAAAATTGCATACCCTTATTTAAAATCAGGTGTCTGGAAAGTTTAAATCCAAAAATTTTCTTAGACGCAAGCACTGATATGAATGCTTTGTAATTTTGGAAAGAATTGTTTTTATCTGCATTGGCTTCGTCAGATTTCAAATATTCAAAGGGGTCTGATTGGTTACTGCTTGATATATTTAAGATAAACTGCTCTTATTTGCATAAGGATTTCACATAATTCCAAATAACCGGAATTCATTTTAATGTGAATATTTATTTGGCGGTATTTAAATTCATGGCATATGAAATTTATCGGAACGCCATTCACATTGGGTAACTAAAAATCCTTCAAGGTCCCTTTTCAAATAAGGACATGGTCGTCCACTTTTCTCCTTATATCTTCTTATAACTGAGATAACGAAACGTAATCTCTCACCAAGTTTCAAAGTAAAGGAGGTCGTTTAGGGTGGAAAATACCAGTGCTGAGTTTCAAGCAATTTTCGGTGGTTTCTGAGTTCAAATGCCTTGTCCTACAACGAATTACCTGGTTAATGATAGCAAAGCAATATTTTCTACTATACTCAAATCTTTCAAGACGGAAAGTGTCGCCAAACATCTGTCTTGAGAATAAAAACAGGTCATCACCACTCACTCATCCCAATGCAGACCAGTATTGACGGTTCCAGCCGTTGAGTATTCAATTTATGTTATCAGACATACCAAAAACACCAGCACGTGGTAACAGTATCACTTTAAAACGAACCACTTTTATAAAGAGATTGAACGTAATCTGCAACAACACTATATCCTTTCTATGTTTCCAAATGTTAAATTTTAATTCTAAGTTTTATAAGCAGTCCATTTTTGAATCTAAGGAAAAATGTTGAATGTGGCAAAAAACAAAGCATAAATTATTTTAGATTACAAAATTAATGCCTTATTAGCTAGGAATGAAAAGTTTTACACGAAATTTGAAGCTATTTTATAATGAAACAATATTCTTTAAATCAGTTGAGCATGTAACTAGAAACTCAATTCTTACAATAAAATTTGATTTAGTTTTTGAATAAAGAATAAATAATTCCGTATACTTCATCAAAGGTGTGATTTGCATCTCGCAACGATTAAAGTGGACGTCTAAAAATCGGCAGTGATGAATGCAAAATTCACATATATTTCATTGAAAAAACGGAAATGGAGCAACGTGAAAAGATTAAAGGCAACGAATGGGTGGAAACAAGGTACACAAGGGAAGGGTAAATCGGAGAGTCGATCTACTCCAAACGGCGTTTCAGCGTTTCCGCTAGCTGCCTCCCTTTGTGTCTGTACATCAATACCATTGGCATAACTTCTGGGGCAAAACGAATGCAATTTTTCTAGGGGGTTTATTGAAATTAATCGTCTTGTACGCAACTTTATTTCAAACACTGGTGATTTATCCGT
Organism: Moniezia expansa; assembly: GCA_019097775.1. Classification (NCBI taxonomy): domain Eukaryota; kingdom Metazoa; phylum Platyhelminthes; class Cestoda; order Cyclophyllidea; family Anoplocephalidae; genus Moniezia; species Moniezia expansa. The sequence continues at coordinate 475,022 of JADFDV010000068.1, forward strand.
TAATGCAACCTAGATGGTCTTTAATAAAACTGATTAATACCCAGTTCAAATGAATATGCAGACAGAAGAAATCATTTTGAGTGTCATAACATTTAGAAGATTATTACGTCTAGAATTTATGATGGTTTATTGAAAAAGCAAAACCAGCTATTGGGAAATAGCCAAGTTTTGCTGATTGTACCAGGATATCCTTTCTTGTCTCAGTTCTCACAAGATCGAAAGCAATCTGCACCTTTTTTAAAGTTCTAACGTCTATTTACTGTACGCTCTTAACCTTATGGTTCTCGGCATGTACACAGTAAAATTTCCCAAGTACTTTAAAAGCCAAACCCGGTGAGAATCAGTCCTAGATTGAACAATTACTTTGTTTTCATTTAAAACTTTGCCCAAGGGCTGAGGGAACCCTAACGGATTACCTGGCCACGCTTTTCGAACTGGCCAAGTCGCGTTTTATTTATCATCTAATCTTCTATTTATACAATAGAGAATGAAACGCCAAAAGGGCCTTTCAAATCAAGCTCTAATTCGCTGAACTCTAGGCATGTAGTGAGATTTTGACTGATAGTTTCTCTCGTATTGACATCTTTTTCAAATCTTGTGTCACAGAGTCGAAACGAAGTGAGAACTTGGCATTCAACACTTTACGTACTCGATCACTTAGAGAGCAAATTTTTCCCAGAAATTTTACCTCAGTGATATCCATATCCACAGCCTAATAGACCTTTTGCATTACTATAGTTCTTCCGGCTCTAAACAATATGAGCGGCTAAGCTCTCAAGCTTTGGGCTAGCACACACGAATTTCCTGATCGTTTTCAGGTCTTTAGTTACACCTTCACCTTTGAACAGAAGGAACATATAATAGAGGGAAACATTCAAAGGTACAACTCTGGGCTTGCTTGAAAACCTAATGTTGAGGGCCATTACTGTGTTTTTTTCCTTTCTTTCGGAATTTTAATGCTGCAGATCCAAATTCTAAAATAATTAACTTCATGTATTTGATTTTTAAAAATAGTAAAACAAACATTTGTCAGCAAGTTACTTGAACGCCCTTGAATTTTAAAAGGGAAATGGTAGATAATTTTGATATTTTTCAGTGGTCTGATGTTGGCAAAATTTAAATATGTGAATCTGAGAGCGGACCATTCAAATAAGCTCCTAAGTATTTCAAACATAAATAAACTTGTTTTTCTTTGGCTTATCAAGTTAGGATCTCAGCCGTCAAGGTAACATGATTCAAATCTTAATTGACGGAAAGGAATCCTTTCCACTCATCATTTCAACACCGACCGCCTTAAATAGAATCACTCGTTTCAACAGTCTAAATAAAACCATAAAGTGTATTTGATTCTTTTCCATTTTGGAATTTTAAGATGAATGTAGATGATACGTTATAAAAGCTTGCCCATTTAATGTAACTGACATTTGACAAATGACCGCTTTTGACCGAGAAGTTTAAAGATTCTTGTCTTTGTATATATTTAACTTCTAGAAAAGTGCGCAAATTTTTGAATGCTTGTTTTAGAGAGTTCTTAATCAAATGGATTAAGTAGGGCAAATAGAAAAAAAAGCAAAAATTTTAAATCTGAGGTGACTGTTAATGCAAAATCTTACAGTCAACCACCAACTGTGGCTGTAAATGAATACGGCTTATTTATTCAGGCTAAGAAAGTGAAAATGCCCACCGTAAATTTCTGAAGTTAAAGCACATTTAAGTGCTTTACACTTTTTTTTTCTTTTGTCATTTTCGCCTTCGTTATTTTGTATATGAGAGATACTGACTCATTGAAAAAAGTGCTATTCTCCGAAAAGTTAATGCCTTAGGTACATGGAAGTAAAATGTTTAATAATTAATCGTATTTACAGTGTCAAAATTACCGACGAGATGTACTTTTGATTGCTTATTTGGGCTTCCTAACATTTGTTATGAAACAGCTAGCTTGCAAAATCTAGTAGCGGGATGGATCTCTTTGAAGTTTTAACCTCTTAATGAATAAATAAGAATGAAAGAGTGTCAAGCCTTGCAGAATTCATGATACCTCTACTATTCCTAAGAGTTTGTAGTTTCTCTATAGGTCCATTGGCCCGACCGAAGCTGTGAGATTGTATAAATTCCTTATTTTAGAAGTGGAGTTAGGTCAATTTCTGTCTTGGCGATAGCTCAATATATCAGCATTTTTCATGCCGAATTCTGTGTTTATTCATCATTTTTTTTAACTGACTACTTGTTTTTTGGAAATTTTTTCCGACCCAAATGGGCATTGAAAAGCTAGTCCTATTACTTCACCAAGTAGTTGAATTGAGCAGTTCTCCTCGTATTTCTCCTCTGAAGTACATTGCAGAGACTCTGGATAGGTTTCAGCTACACCAGATTTTTGACTGATATCTTAAAGCTACTGAAATATCGGTTATAATCGAAGTTTTTCCTAAATTTGGACTTGGACGATGGAATCTACCTCTTCTGAGCACCTAATTTACATTTAGCGCAATTGATCTAGATAAAAATTTGATGCCAGCAAGGTATATATTTGACAGCTAGACACAAGAGTCCTAGTGAGAACTCGCGTGAGCCCCAACCCGTCCTGTTGTGTCCAAGCAATAGCTTCCTAAAGACTTCAATCAAATGCTTTGGTGTTTCGTAAATGAAGGTGGAGTGATTTCGAGATTGCCTCCGCAACCGAATGACTAACGTTTTTTCTTTTCTTGGATCTAGTCTTTTTTGAATCACCTCTAAAATAGGTTTGATTCGCTTGTAACTGATAATTTAAGAAGCTATTCAAGATCATTTATCGAGCTTTTAAATGGCGGGTATTTGCCTTCTAGAAGTCTCCTCGGATGTCACTTCTTTTCCAACTTTGTTCGAATTTGTTAAAAATTTAGAAAAAGTATTAATAAGTACATCAATATGAATTTTAATGATTGCCTTTGCTAATGTATTCAGCATACGTCAAAACTGAACTGGTCCCCAATCCTCTCATTTCATGAAATTTCCACTGATCTGATAAGTATTTCACCTACTTTTGAGTCAAAGTCAATGACAACTCAAAAAACAGCGAAATCAAGATTTTATTAAATTCCGACTTACTCAATTGATAGCCAGTTTTATAGGCTAACAATTGATATGCGCCTTCATGAACAATGAAACGGAACATTTGAGCCATTTCTTGCAGATACTATCTTTTGTCAGCCAATTAATTAAAATTTGAACTGAAGAGGAAGCTGCAACATTGTTTTGAAAAAGTCCAAAATGCGAGCGGACAGTGAAACGTAAAAGATCAGAGCTTTGAATTATTCCGCGCTTCAAGATTCGAATGAAATTACCATATTTTAAGGCATAAAAATGTGCTGTTGTCAACTTTGCCGAAATTTCTGTCCTGCAGTGATTCTTTTTCAACTCAATAAGGTGTTAGTAAACGCTGATTGCCAGAACCAAATACAATCAGCATAGAAAGGCTGGTATTCTAAAATCAAACTGTAGTTATTTCGCGGTTGCTAACCAACGCAATTTGTAGACCAAAGTCTCAAGGAGAAAATTGAATGTAAGGAAGGCTTTTGAGCTTTCTTACGGGAAAACAGAGAGTGGTCCTTATCACTCTTTAATTATTCAATATTTCACGCGTCTCTCCTACACCAAACACTTAAAGTGATTTTGTCCCAACAGCCTAAGTAATAACCATAGGTGCTATTACATTCAGTCATGATTCTTTCCTTGTGATGCGTCTTAGTGAAAGTTTCAGGTCAGAGATCTCAAGCGCTTCTGAATTGAATGTTAAATGTCTGATATATTTACTCTTTAGCTAATTAATATACCTCAAAAGTTGTTAAAAATTGTTAAAATAAAACAATGCGTGACTGGCTGATTGGTACGCTAATTTTAAAAGTAAACCAATGGCTTTACATACTTCTTAGGTGCTTCAAGGTTTTGGCTATTACTTAGTCATATTTGTAGCTTCAGCTGACTATCTGCCTATTTGTTTGCTGTACGTAGGTATAAATTGGAGCGTTTTGGAAGTATAGATGGCATTAAACAAAAGCAATAGTAAAATTAAAGCCACCTCCTTGATATTCTAAACCTCTGAACCTAATCACCCTTTCGCTACGTTAATCGGTTGATAACCTTGTAGCATAGTGCCAAAATAGTAGCCAAGCAAAATGGTTGCATAACCTCAACTCCAAATTTATACATGTTTCAGAGGATCTCATTTTTCTTCCCTTTTGCGCCTAGTTACAGGTCTTGTTTAGAATCCACCAACATGCCAAAAGTTGCTTGATACTTCAGTACTCTTTTCGATTTGCTGTCACTTCCAACTAACAGTTTCCAACATTTTTCCTGAAGCTATTAAGCCCTTGCAATGGGCAGACTTCTCCCGTAAAATCATACTTGAGCATCGATAAACCTCCACCACGTAGGATATCATTGGATGAAATGACAAAGATTTTGATAAGAGACAATATCTAATTATAGCAAACAAAGTGCTTTTCTTTTGTCAGAATAGAAGTAAATCTTTGAACATTTGACATTATAGCATGGTAAAAGCCTTTGATTTTAAGTTTAGAGCAAGTCGTATAAAGTTTTAATTGCCTAGGACTTCAAAAGTTACTGAAAAGCTAAGCCAGTTCTTTCTTTCCATGACAGAATGCATTCGATCAAATTGAGGAAATGAAAATTGACTTACAACTGGTTTTTGCCCAACTTCTTCGCCTCAAAGTCACAGAAGGTAACTCGAGGGAAGTTTCCAGAGGTGTGCCAGTCGCTTCCTTGTAGTAAATCGATCAACACACGAACTCCATAAAAGGCAGTATTGGTTCCGATGAACTTTTCCATGAGAATCAACTGTCCGACTATGTTGATGAGGTATAAACCTTTCACGAAGAAATAGAGAACCACTAGGAAATTTCCGCTCCTGCGCCCACAACAGGCCACCCCTCTAGAAGTCGATTTTCCAGCTCTTCGAGCCATCTCAGCTCTCTCAACTGGTGAAGCTAGGCCGGCTGCAGGACTGCTCTCCGTAATTGGATTGAGGGGGAATTTCCTTGAACGCCTTCGAGATGATCGTGACCTCCAGCATGAAACCAGGCCCACTGAACCACCACAAATTGAGGATTTACTTCGCTTGTGCCTACGAGAGGAGGTAACGCCAAGATTTGGTTCTCCATTGCTTCGCTTTTCACCACCACCTCGACGAGCTTCGATCTCGGCTTTCGTATAGCCAGGGGGGGGCAATTCTGCCTCTATGGGAAACCGACGCATGCCACGATAGGGAAATGCAGAAGCCGTACCAGCACTGGTGGCTATCACACGTTTATAATCACGTAAGCGATAGATACAGCCCTCCATGTAGCGAGCAATGAACCGGACATTCTTAAGACCATGCTCGGGTAGGAGGATATTGGAGTCATTAGCCATTTGCATAATGCGGCGCACATTAAAACCGGAATGCGAGTTGAAGAGGCGCCAGATAAGGCATGGTAGGTAGAATAAAAGGGCCTGTATAGCCATAAGAATGGGCGCCCACTGGTAGTAGAGAATTCGTGCATTTTCGCGATCTGTCATATTCTGTGGCAGGCGCTTGGGTAAGGGGGAAAAGTAGGTATTTGATACCCAACAGTAGTTCTCTGCATACTCCTCCCACCCTCTGGTGAACTCTTGTGGGATCCAACATTGAATGGGCTTTCCTACAAAAGATTCGCAAATACAGCACCCCTTTTTATATTAACTTCCCATCAACTACCATGAATTCACCTGCGATGTCTGATAAAAATAAGATTTACCATCTTATTCTGACTACTGGGTAGCTCACTATGAGACCGAAGTAGGAATAAGGCTAATCATCTTGTTGAAATTTTAATTGTATGCCAACAAAGAGTTCAAAAATAATTTTTCAGGAAAATTTATCTTTCTTTGATAACTTTGAGGGCAGATCTTTGAAAAATTGATAAAAATCAGTTGTAAGATCTAGTTCTTGTTTACTGGATTAGGATGACTAGGCTAATGTAAATGAACAGTTACAGGATGAAAAAGAAGTTCAGTAGATGGAACACGCTGGTGCACTTAAAAGGATGTGCCTTCTTAAAAGAAAACGAGGCTCGCAAAATGATTTAAGTAGTGAGTCGGTATTAGAGATACAGACACTAAATTACTGACTTTAATATATTGAGTCCATTAACAAGCCGGGCGGAAAGTGTCTCAACGTAAGGTTTGTGTCTAAATTCCATCAATCTGGAAGATATTGAACCAACGTGAATTCTAAAAATTCAAAAATGAAGATGTAGCTTCAGCTGGAATGTTAATGGCTCTTTCAGTCACTCCTAATATCACTTTCTGAGTTTCTTTTGTAGAGTTTCATTTAAGTTAAAAATAGTTCTGCTTCCACTTTCGTTACATAAAAATTAACTCGTTTAAGAGCATCCTATGTTTTAGTGGGACATAAATTTTAATTTCCTTTCTATCTAATGAACGTCGTTAATAATTTCTCCAACAAGCCTTATAAATCACTTGATTATTGTAGATTCTATAAGCCAGTGTCTCAGTCCATATTATTATCTTTTCTTTAATTTTTTTAAAGCTCCATTTAAGTGTTACCAGATTGAAATAATAACGCTAGAGATTTCTCCCGGAGATACAACATCAATTTTCGCGACTTCTTGTGTCGTAGACAACGCTTAAAGAGAAGACAAGTTTAAGACAGCTGCGAATCAGACTAATCCGGTTTATACAATGCAGTCTTAGAGGTTCATTTTAACCAGTCTAGTCAAATCTGTATCATAAATTCATTTTGTGGACGTAGCTTAACCGAAATCATTGCTGATTGGACTTAGTTTGGTGCAGTAGAATTGATGAATACATCATGTTTGGTGTTTTATTTTCTAATACCTTACTATTAATGCTCGAACAGATGCCGAAAAGCCTGCTGTATGTGGACAAGATCGCTGAGTTGATAGTTGCTTGATGGTGAATTCCTGGTGAATTCTCTGAAAAACCATTGGGGGAGCCATATATTGCGAGGGAAATGCAGACCGAGAAGACTCGAGGGTAACATCTTCCCACTGAGAATGCAGTCATTAATAGTTCCTCTCTCCTAACAGCTTTTCATTTCTGACCCGTCTTGTTAGCCTCTCTCTCTCTCTATACTAACGTTTGTTTAAATTAATAATCCTTGAAAAAGGGCTACTGACGCCGCTTCCAAAACACTTGAATCATCAGATAATAGAGATTCGATTCTCATCAGCGCTCATTCAGCGCTCAACAAAACCACCCACATTGAGTAGTGCCAACCAAATGGATCATCTGCGATCTATGAGGCCACTCCTGTGATTAATGTCTAAGTTGGAAAAAAAACCGCATTTAAGGTATTCTTGGGTAGCACATTTGCTGAGATTGAAGATAACGAATGAGCATTGGAGTTCATTGGAATGCAGACAGCTAGGATGGTGACATTCTAATGCCCTCCAAAATGGACACCTAATTTTCACTACAAAAGGAGGCTCTAAGGGGCCATACATAGTCCTATCTATGACAAATGTAGAACAAAACGAAGAGACCAAGAACAGACTTTAACGATGCTAAAATGCTTAGGTAAGTAGAGAAAATTGGTGAGAATGTTGGTGGCGGAGAATAAAATGGTCGAGTTACAGTATGCCTTCATCTTTGCCCCCAGCTGAATTTCAGTATATTTTATACAGCTATCCTGGATCAAGTGCAATCGGAGACATTTTCTCAATGAAAGCCAGAAAATTAATGCAAGATTAATGGAGTTCGAAGGTGGTCGGGGTCCATTTGCGTGGGATCTTGAAACTACCACACCTTTTTGAAATTCTTGTGCCTTATAAACTTTTGCTGAGATGAAATGAAAGACGATGTAATGAGCAACGAAATGTAAAATAAACAAAGATCATTTTCAGAATTAAATTGGGTTTTTATATATTAAATCGTGCTACGGGCTTTGGAAGTGCTGCATTCCATTATATTGAGGTATGTCCAATCTATCGGTGCTGCTTTAGAAACGGGACAAAAAATAGCATGTTCCCTTGATTCAGCAAAGAGTAAAATGTATCTGTCAAATCCAAAAACTATGTTCTAATGCCAGTGGTCCAGCTTAGATCACATAGCCTTGGAAGGCAAAGAATCAGTCAGGCGAGAAGAGACAATCGAGATGAAAGGCGGTTGGTTTCCCTAAAAAGACTAGTGAAGTCTTTAAGTAAGTAGTTGCTGTTACTGTAGGATCCGATTCTTCTCTATTTAATCCATTTCTCAATGGTCACTACTTGATCCATCCCTTAAATTAATATTTGAGCCTACTTTTGTTACTCTCTATGAGTAATAAGATTCATCTATCCTGAATGAATTCAACCGTGTGCATCGCTCTCCCTCTGACCTTATTATTTCATAAGTGAATCTGTGGTTTTAATGAGCGGAAAATGGTATGGGACCTACATCACTTTAATCTTAAAAATGAGTGAGGAGGCAGTGGAAGTAAATGTATATAAACATACACTTAGCGCTATCATTAGTCAGATGCTTTCTAAGCGGGGGTCTAAATCGCTGCATCATTGATAACAGAAGCAGTGGGGACATTATTTCCCCTAACACACGAAGTGATCCAGGCCTAAAGAACTTTCAACTGGAAATAAATTTCGGTCTGCCTCGTAGCACTCATTCCACACTCTTTGTGTGCGTCGTTTAAGTTGTTCCGCATCCATGCATTTGCATCTAGCATTCACACAGTGCGAACGCTCTTTTTCGCTCTTTCTTGGCAGTACACTTCGGTTTGTAAAGCAGTGTATCAGTCTTGGCTGAGACGTATACCTTACTTTAGAAGTGGAGGGAACAAAACAGTTGCTTGTTTTGATCGCAACTGCAGCTAACCCCCATGAAAGTCTATACAGACTGCATAAACTAGAAGTATTGTTCTTGAAATGTAAAACGTTGATTAACATATTGAAAATTAATACTTATGAAGTTTATAAAAAATATTTCAAATCCATCTACCTGGCGTTACTTCTAGTTTGCTGTGCAGTACCTCAACAGGTCCAGACTTGTCTGGTTATTAGTCTATTAGAAGCTGAAACGTTGTAGACTTGAGGGTTGAGAAGTGTTAAAGAGGCTTCTTTACTTACTCCATCAATAGTTCAGAAGGGTTTCAGCCTTTCTCCAGAGTAGAGTGATCGAAAAAGGGCGAATGTTGATCTCTAAGGGCAATTTCTTAAATACATTTAATTGCTTTACAAAGTCTGAGACTTAAATCGAGCTAACGAATATGAATATGCAAAGACTTGTTGTTGTATCAAAGAATTAAACAATTGTGGATATTTTCAGTCGCAAAGAGGAAACCAAAGTATTCATCAAAATATATGTAAAATTGATAATAAGTTATTTATTGAAAAATTGTCCCATTTCATGGCATATAAAAGATAGATTTCTTGGTTAGACTATTGTTTAAAACAGATAACATTTCACAAGATCATTTTTACTAACATTTTCTGCCTAGAAATTGCTGTTTCAGTGGCCCTATTTTCAAAAACTGTATTGAAATTTTGCCTCTCAATTACATTTAGTGAAAAGATGTGCTGTAACTCTAAAAATTACACTGCATTCAGATAATAGATCCGATTTATGATCTTAAAATCGTAAATTTAAACACTGTTGGATGATTAAATGGACTTGTAGACGAAATCTAGAACTGAGGTGCTCAGTATTTCAGTATGAGTACCCAAACTGGTGGATTGATCAGGAGCTAAATAATGCAAGATTAATAGAATTTGAATGTGGTTGGGGTCCATTTGTGCGGGATCTTGAAACTACCACACCTTTTTGAAATTCTTGTGCCATATAAACTTTTGCTGAGATGGAATGAACACCACCGTTGAAAGGCAATATAATGAGCAACGAAATGTGAAATAAACAAAGATCATTTTCAGAATTAAAAAAAATGCATGTGTATGCTTGTTTAAAAGTACAATAATGTCTTTTTACCCACGCTCGGAGAAGGACTGTGCAGATATGCCAGCTGGGATCCAGAATAATTGTTTTTAAGTTCCTATTCTAGAAAAATCGTTTCCCTTCCAAGTGTGTTTTTGAAAAGTACAACGAGGCAAACAATTAAATTCTTGATTAAATAACCTTACATCTATTAAATGCACTGTAAATTTGTGGCTGCAAACGCCAGATTCCAAAGGATTGTGGACAATCAATGTGAAGTCTACAAGGCATGGGCTTTCAATGAAAAGGGAAAATGCGCTGAATTGTCTCCATACCACCGTGTTGGATTTGGATATTCGTAGCCCTACTGATTCCTACCCAAACACCAAACTCTCTAATAGGCAAGTTACAAATGTATCAGTAAATTGCAATGCGATTTTCAGCAATTTGAAGAAGCGTATCAACTTTACTACCTTCAACGTAACTGTGAGAACGAGAAAGCTCATAGATTTATTGCCTGCGTCCGTGAATCTGCTAGGGTCCTAATGATAAAATTGGAAATGAAAAGGATCCTACTTTGTTCTTGTATGAGTTCATATATCTTTTGTGCGTACTCACGTTACACTTGACTTAAAAATTTGCATATGTTTATCTAAGGCCTATGCAGTTAAATGTAAGCTTTGTTAATGTAGCGTTTCTACGAAAACTTCTCAGAGCGACACTAAAAATTAAAATAATTAATATGGATGCTGAATGGTTCCGGTACAATGCAACGAATTCTAGACTGTCATTCAACTAGCTGTTAAATTTTTGACATGAAAGTAAATGTCGAAATGAGGAAACTTTCGTGCTCAAGATTAATCTTGGATGGCAATGAAAGAAATTACTTAACAAAATATCTTCATTGACAGCGAAAGAGGTGATTCGGATGATGGATGGCGTGAGGAGGTTAAACGTCTTCTCATAATCTTTTCCATTTCATCTGCTGCCTCATTATATATGCATGGTTTGTGGATGACTTTAAGTTTCGACCTACTCGTCTTTACAGTCTACTTAAGAGATAGTACTTTGAGGATACTCTTAATTGAATATTAAATTTCCATTTGTGATGAAACTGTCTAGACACTCCAATGTCTAGATTGTCAATTTTTAATAGCCGATATCGCATCTGAACGCTGTGTTTTTCTATTGGACGAAGCTACTCTATTTTTAACAATGTTGATGGTCGAATAGATTGTCTTTCCTAGCCAATAATGATGATTCCACAGCCGCCAAATACGCATTGAAGGAACTGTCTGCGCAAATTCAGTTTTACAATTTTCGCTGTTTGATGCAAGGCATTGAGTCCCGTTTCTCCACTGAAACACGCAACGGGAGCATCAGAAAGGGAAAAAATGGAGGGACATGGGAGGCATAAGCATTTTATGGCCAAATCGGATTGGTTCTCCAACCCGGAGACTGCAAATATCAGCCCTCAAAAGTAGTGATTTCCCGCCTTTCTTTGGTTTCATTTAACGATATGGTGAAAGAAATGCGTATAAATTGGAGCTTTTGAGATGATTGCTGGGAGCTTTTTATTTGTCCGACGTGGCCGTTTGTGTTTTATCTTCTTTAATTAAAGAATGCCCCATGCTCCAGTCACGAAGAGGCATGATCAAACATTCCTCCCCTTGCAGAAAGGCAATATTTTTATTGTCTAATCAGTAGCTTATTTATTTGTAAAGTTAACAAAAATATCTCCAATGTATCTGAATGACCTTATAAGCTTTTTGCGGAATACAAGAATGCTGCTTCACTCACTCAACTACCTTTTGCACCTATTCGAAAAATTTTCGACTTGTCACATTCTTTTATGGAATGTGCCTAAAAAGTTGACACACATTATGAGTGGTAAAAAGTTGTTCTTTGAGCAATGGGATAGATATATGACTCTTCATATCACCAGATTGACCAGGTGAGTCTGAAAGATAACGGGAAGCTCCCATATCTTGAAAGAGATTCAGCCATGACACCAAGAAGGGTATCGGAAGAGGACATGATTTTCACAATGCTTCTTCAAATGCGAATTTCTGACGTTGTCTCTAAATTGACATATAAAAAGCCAACTTTGATGAAAAAAAATCTCTCTGGGGTTAATAGAGGTATAATGATTCCAAATGACTGTTCCCCTTGCCGCACTGAACTTATTCTTAATTTCCCATGAATCTAATGTAGTCTTACTTTGACTAAGAAATTAGGATTAAAACAAATATAGAGTGCGTTAAACTACAACCGATGCGGATCATCCCATAATGTTCACTTGTTATTTCAGCTCAGGATGATGGATCAAGGTTAGTAGTTTAACTTCGAGCTTCAGCTCTTCTACCTTGACTGCTGAAATCGAATCGTCTTTGAAGTAAAAAGCCCTTCTAGCTACCCAGAGGTGGTGTATTAGCGTCTTGCAAGAGCAAGGGATGGTTAAACAGCATTCCTAACAATCACTACGGAATTGGTCCAAATATAATGAGCGATTTCATCAACGGCTGATAACTTCATACTTGTCAGACTCAACGGGAAATGGTCTATTGTCAGGAGCCATCACCATAAAATCACCATTTCGCGTAAGTTTCTGTTCCTGAAAACGGTAACAAAGCTAATAAGTCAAAGCTTATGACTTTCGCCTCGTAAAGTGGAACCATCAAGTGATTTCGTGGAAAACTTGAAATGGCAATTGATATTTGCATCAGAATATCCGCAATTCACTTATTCTGTTAGCTGGTTCTCCCTGCAATGTAGCATGGCATTTTAAGCATGGGAAAAATACTAGTTAACGAGATGTAAGCAAACTGGAAGATACTTGTCAAATGTGTACAGACTAATTCAATATTGTCATCTAAGGGAAAAATTGAAGAGCCGGATGCTTCGAGGCCTTTCAGTGCAAGAAGTCGCGATGAGCATCTTTTTGAAAGGGAAAACCACAGATTTCATTAATTCGTGCATACAACACCGCTGGAGTGCTGCACTGGGGCTAAAATGAGTACATTTAATCACAAGCCTTCTCAAGCTTTTATTTCCTTTGAGAAACCTCAGAATCGTTACTAATCCAAAGGCCAAAAGTTAACGATATGATTCGAAGTTTTGTCCTTGGATGCATAGCAACATACCTCAAAACTTCATTTACCTAACAAGATAAATGCCAGTGTGACTGTAATGCCTATCCCTACTTTAATTCCCCATTTATCTCCCTAAATTGTGCTTCGAAAATGAAACATTCAGTTAAGATTCGGTTAAATAATGATACGGTTGCTATTATCATCTTCATTTTGACAACCCAGAGGTTAAGACTTTGTACCACAAAATTGATTTTTTGCATTAAAATTGTACTTTTTTTCAAGATTACAATATTCAAGAGGCTTAATTTAATTCACTCTATGTTTTTCAGAATTGTTTTTGTTAATGGAAGAAAAAGTTGAACAACTTGAGAGAATGCGTTCATCTTGTGCAGCATATAGAAAGCTCTAAATGCCTGTATTCATCCAGCATTCATCACTTTGTGAAACAAAATGCTTTTAGCAGCATAGATACTGAGGTCTCAATTAACAAAGCAACCTAAACTAACTTTCATGCTCATTTAAATAAATGTACACATCGTTTTTGTGCATAGCTTTCAAATGAAACAAAAGGGATTTTTTTGACATCTTGATAGGCCACTGGGCAACGGGTCCTTGGACTGCGTCCTCCAATATGGGGAGAAAAAGGTAAAAGTTAAAAATGCGATTCTAGAATTAACAGCACTTTGAAGAGGAAACTGTCTTCGTGGAATGCAGTTCCAGCGCTGGTTTCTACTTTTATTTCTACAATACCTAGACTGACGCCAATCACACTTTCAGTCCGAATAAATTTGAGCACATTTTTATTTAAAAAAGAACTTTGTGTGCTTGAGTAGGTTTTGGCTCTTAAATAAGGGTAAAATACGTAGTGGCGAAACTTGTCAGGGATACCAGAGTGCAATTATTACGCAGACATTAATCACCTTCGGGACAGGACCGGTGTTCGCCTGATGGCCGTAAAGGTCAGATCTAATCGATGGAATCCGACCTTGTTGTCGGATCCAAAGACCTTGGCTACGGACCATATTTCACAGATGCTAACTGACTTGTACGGTAGAACATACCCAACCTTCCATTTTGAGGTTGTATAAAAATTAATATAATAATATTTGTTTTAGCCGCCATCGTAATTAATGAGAGCACCCATTTCCGTTGGATTTTAAATGGGCTTATAGTTATTATTTCAGGCCCCAGGAAAGCAGGTTTGATTTCTCGGCTCTGAAAATGCTAATTTAAAAATATGCTTTTAGCTTTTTATGAGGTGGTTTACTTAAATGGAAAATAGCCACGCCTCAACACACAATAATCCGATTTATTTGGGAGCTAAAAGATTTCGCCTAATAAGACTATTTACACAGTTTAATTTATATGGCAGAGGTTTGGACTCCAGTTAGTATTTAGGTTTAACATCGACTTCGGTGGAAATTTTCTGTTTATATGTTCGTGTGTACATTACTAATCTGCTTTTGGATGCGGAGAACCATAATCTTTTAGAAACGACATCAAACATCCTATGAATGACATACTTAAGGTTACTTGCATTATATGCTTGACAACCGGAATGCAGTCTTGAGCTCTCAATTATGGTTTTACCTCACATGAATCCTAGGAATCTCATTCGGAAGCGAGTGGAATATTAAATATGATCTTGATTTCTCGGAACATTTTTGGACTCTAAGAGCGAGTTTTTACAGTCTTTTCCGTCTAGATTCACTGCAAAATAGTGGCAAGAGTCCTCCCAATTTTCCAACAGCTGAGTCTTTTGAATATGATTTAGTTAAAGATATCTCATGGATAGTGGCTAAACATCTATAAAAATTGCTAAAGTCAAAGGAATAACCTTTTTTATTCGAGGGGGTAGCCCACTTTAATATTTAAAAAACTTATTGTTGTATTTACCCTGAAGACTGGAAGCTTACTCTATTTCAAACTGGCTATAAAAGGAACCTCGACTCATATGATTTAAAGTATATATAATCCCAAAACTTAGTTGAATAATAGATCTTAATGGGAATTTTGAGATTCTTTAATGAAATCGGCTTTGAAATAATATTGCCATGGTGTAACAGATACGGTTAGGTGTGAAGCCAGGTGCTCTCTATTACTAGAATCATCCAAATGTGGTTAAGGTCAAAGAACGTAAGAAATGCCGTCCAGTAAGGGTTAAAATACATCTTTTCAACTTTTACAACCTGAGGTCAAATTCAGGTAAATCGGTGAATCGCTCCGTATTTTGTGGATACGAATGAAGGTACAGCGCAGTTGAATTCTACCTTGTATGAAAACCGGGTGGTCTATTTTGTGATTTAAAAGCCAATCTAGTCCACTCTGATTGGTTCAGGATGTTCTTTTATGTAAATTATACAGAAGTAAAATAAACTAGAAACTTTGCTAAAATTAATCATGGTTTCGTTGACAGGACTAACTACTTTGAAAATTGATCTGATAAATTCAACACGCAGGATGTATCTAAGTAATTATTATGCCTTTTAAAAAATAAGAGGTCAGAATACCGATTGTAATATAAAATCGTACAATTTCATGTGAAAGCTGGAAATGTGAACGATTCAAGGAGAGATGTCTATCTATTTGGAAATCGGTGGTCAAAAAACTCTGGACTAGATCTTCGAATAACGACATCCTGATTAACCCTACTCACATAAAAATCGCCCTGTTCTAGGTTCAAAGACGAACGAGTGTTAGAATTCAATGAGCTTATTTGGCAGATAGGTCATGAGACTAACCACTTGATGGGGGCCTCATATTTATGAGTAGCGGTTCATTTAAAACGGTTCTTTTTTCTTACAAAGTGCAACGTATTGGCTATTGTTACCTTAAACTTGGCCTACAATTTATTACATAATTGACAGCAAACCGGAAAGGGAAACTCAAAGCAGTGCTAGATATTTTCAAGCTGATTTCCTGAGTCAGGAAGCAGTCCTAAAATAGGTTTATGTTTTTGTATAGAAAAGAACTCTCAAGGTGGTTCCTCATTTAAACAAGCTCATAGCTGGCAGTTTTAACTCAAATGTTATGATTGCGGTTGGATTAATTAATGATATTCTTGTTTCCAGCCCTATTAAAATTAATTTGTTAATATTTGAATTAAAAGTTCCGATTCATCTCAGCCAAATTTAACTGTCAACAGGAGCTTAATAAACCAGGTCTTTCAACTCTCTTCATTCGCATTAAGCCGAATCGAAAAAATTCAAACTGGTTCAATTATATTGTCTCAGGTGTAGTAATAGATTTAAACGTTGTGAACAAGTGACTTGCTTCAAATGTTTTTTTATAGAGGGTTATGCCATGTCGGTACCAAAAAGGTATTGCTAGGGGAAAAACAAAATGAATGAGCCTCGTTAAGACCCAAGAAAATGCGGGTTTTTTAATAAAAGAGATGTCTCCTTCAAAGCCTGAAGCAGTAATTTTTCTGATTTAGAGCGATATCGTAACCCTCTTTCAGTGTTTCTTAAAGTCGCAAGGTAAATTTTGGGAGATTTGTCTCCTCAGACAAAAGAATTAGCTATCTATTCTTTCAAGAAATGGTGGCGTGAATGGATTGAAAAAGTGGAACCCAACTTACTGACGGGCTAAAGCTCTTCACGAAATCAATTTTTTTGTGTAGAAATACAAATTTACCTACCAGACTCTTTTTTCAGCTAGTTGCATGCCATCAAAATGCGAAAAGCAATTTTGTTTTTCCTGCATCCAGAATGCGGACAGGGAAATTACACAATTTCCTGAAGACTAAGATGACTAACACCCTCATGAAGCGGTTGCAAAGGCAGAATCTCCCCATGCTTATTGCCAACTTAAGTTAAGTAGGAAATAAAATTAGTGGAGTCTTGGATCTCCCACTAAGAATCAATCTAGAGGCAACGGTCACCAACGTTCGGCTGAATAGAGGGGCAGCTGGGCACATTTTGGCTAGGTAATGACTTGGTGGTCTACATCTAGGTGATATGCCGACCCACATGGATAGGTAGCTTCATAAAATTTTCAAGTTCAATATCGTAAGTTACAATCTTGAAAATTGAAGGTGAATTTTCGAGAATGAAGATATGTGAGCCTGTTTACTCAGCCTTACGGTCTATCCCTAGAATTCACTTGTTCACCTAGGGGAGATTTATTCCTATTATCTGTTTAAGACGAAATTGTGAAAACATTTGTCAAGCTGATATATATATATGTACCACATATATCACAGAGGCGGAAGTGTAGAGCCATGCACATCTAGAAGAATGTCTACAGAGAGAATTGGAATGGACCGGAAGCAAGGAAATTTCTCTAGCATGTCTACTACTCAATTAAACTTAATTTGCGGCTTGGAGATTAAGGGTTGTGGGACATTGTCACGAATCAAGGCTTAAGAATTTCTCAGTGAACTCACATTCAAAGTCTCCGCTTCTTGATCAGCCTAGTTTAAATGCAATTCGTAATTAATAAGCAGATTGTGGTTATTGGAATGAGAAAAATTTCCCTGGTAGCAAGAGTTGCGTAGATACAGAACAAGCAACAAACAAACTCGAAAGTGAAACCATTGGTTATAAGATAGTACAAAAGAAATTTCCACAGATTTCAAAAAAATTTGCCCTAAGACGGCAGCCGAAACGTTTTGATATAATCAAATCACAATGCACTCATGTTTCAATCTAGAAGCTGTGAGTTACGCAAACTTGACTTAAAAATTCCTCGATGCTGACTTTCCCTATTCGCCGATTATTTTTCATTAGAGTCGCTTGAGCATCATGAGTCGTCGAGTGTTCAAGGTTGAGATAACTTTTCACAACTTTTATGAGGGGGGTCTTCAAATTTATGAGCAAACGCTTGATTTTTTCTCCTTTGGACTGAAAAAGTCCGGATTCCAAAAAATTTTACTGTATTGAAGTTAGACTTCCTGTCGCTCGTAGGAACCTCTGTAAATTAAATGCTTGGTAAGGTGTAAATAGCAAAGTTCAAACAAGTGTTTGAAATGAAGAAAATAACCCTAACTTTAAAAACCAAGTCAAAAGGAATCAGTCATGATTGACATGATTGGATGTTGCGACCGACCATTGGTGACTTGCTTGAGACACCAACATAATATCAGTAGCTTTCAGCTTAGAATGTTGTCGGAGCTCAAGTAGCTCATTATCAAGAGCTAGAAATAATTAAATCAGCTCCTTACTACCATGAGTCTTTCAATAGTAGTGCACAAATGGAAAGTCTGATGGTTTTGCAAAGAAGTGTGATATTTTGGTCCTGATATAATGACAGAGCCTTCAAGGGAATCAAAAATAAAGCATACTAGACATTGATTATACTTAGATCAGCAAGAGTTTTGGAAAAGGAATACTATTAAGATCTTTCAGGATCAGCCAGGATCAAGTTTGGCTTATACAGCACGAATCCCTAGAACCAATAATGGAAAATGTTTTCTCAGCAATTGATAGCCATGTAACAGAACCTCTTTTTACTGAGGACAACCTCGTAGATCACTTATATTTGGCAAATATAATAGGAAAATACTAACAAGATGGGAGCTGATGAAATCGTCAAGTGTATGTGAGATCTAGTTTTAAGTGGAATGACCGAAAAGTAGCTCCTCACTCCAAGCAAAGCTAATGTGCCTCATCATTCTCACGACAATGTCAGTAAACAGCCTTCTTTAATAGAAGATTTAATTTACGTTTGTAGTGATGGAATGCGCAAATAATTCATGCCACGAAGACTTTATCGAATGTGTTTTAAGATTTATTTTGCCATTTCCTAATTAAATCAGACCAACAACCACGCATGTCAATCAACCGCAAAAAGGGTTGGCATGAATCCATAGTAACGACGCGCTTTCAGCAGGAAAGAACTTGTTGGAAATATACTTGAGTCTGCTTTTCAAAGCCCTTACATGGCAATGACATCGATGATCTGTGTGCTGGTAGTTTATTCGCCAAATTCGCACTTGAATCATAGGATGAAATGAATTCGAAACCCTAGAGTGTACATTCAGCAACCAGGATGAACATCTACAATGATTAAGCTGTAGTAACAAGAGCAAGCCCAAACATGGAGTGCTCACTCAAAAAGATTACACTGGATCACTTAGTCGTTCATTAAAAGACCGATGAATATCAATAGTATAGCTACCGAAGCTAGTATGAAGAGATTCAGTCCTGAAAAAATTCCTCGCATTAAGTGTTAAATGAAATATTTTCTGGAAAATACACAATTAATAATTGTTAAATATTTTAACTTTCTCACTTTGTTAGGAAAATTCTTTCAATGTTAGCATTTATTTAATTCAATTGAAAACTTATTCTTTACATTGCATTCACATTAATCCCGCATTTTTTTGAATTTTCAAATTTTTTGAAGGTTGAATGCACTAAATGATCTGCGGAAGCCCGACGGGGCGCGCTAATACTAAAATACACTTGCGATTTCCAAAAAGAGGCACCACTTTAGGACCAAAATCAAACATTAGCAAAATGTTGCTTTCAAATGCTTTTAAACAGAATTGTTTTGTATAAACCCTTTCTCCTACATTTAGCCATGAACTGTTTATGAGTATACATGCTGTTTCTGGGTATGTTTAATGAGCAGTGAACGATAGAATTAACAAAAAATTATTTCAGATAGTAAAAAAAACAAAAATCCTAGCTTCGAGTGTTTTGCGGCTCACTACGCTCCTACTTTGTGTTGGATTAGACAAAGCCTTTTAAAATGATTGAATTCTTAGTCGCAGGAAGGGATTTCGCTTTGAGTGAAAAGTTCTGTGTGTTGTAAATTAAGTAGATAGTTGCCTTTAAGCCTTTAAAACTTTGTGCTAGTTATGAAAGACACCAAGTGAAGTTCTTTAATACAACTTGCATGTTTATGGCTTTGATAACCTGCAGAAAGCCATTTAGAATTTTTCATTTTAAATACGGGAATAAACCCATTTTAATTTACTCTGGCCTATAAAGAGAAAGGTAAGTGTTCCATTTTTAATTGTGGTCTCCGTTTTACGCAGATTTTACGCTCTCTCGAACCAGAAAATACGAAGTCTTGGCGAAATTAGCTCATCATTTGTTGAAGAGGTTTGCGGATATTGCCATCTTATGGAGTCATTAAATACGAAAGTCCGTCTTTGAAACCAAGATCGACAAAACATTCTTTGTAGTAAAGATTAATACAAATATCTCTTTAACCGTTACAGTTTAGTATTTCAATTTAACCACCAACGCGCTGGTCTAAAGGAGGCAATGCCCATCTCCATTGAGGGAACAAGAATAATTTTTGCGTAAGATCGGACTATCATTTTTAAATGCTTTTACCCACTCTAGATTATAAATGCAAAATATATTGGCAAATTTCTGTTATTCTCTAAGCATTTGACTAAGTTATATCGAACCTCTCCTTGATAGGGCTCCTACACTTTCTGCTGGTGAGATACTTCACAAAAACTCCATCGGTCACCAATTATTGCCATCGCTTTCGGTTGAGCTTAATTAGAATGAATTACTAGCAACACTGAACAGAGGGAAATTTCATTTATACTTCATCTCTTTTGAAAACAGCTATTCGTCAGGCAGACTTTATGTGGCTTATGGCGTTCTTAAACGCCACGGGAAGGACGTACCCGATGCTTTAGAAAGCAAACATCATGTGACAGACATCCTTAAGATGTAGTCCCTCTAACTCAGTGCAAACTTTAAACTTAAGCACTTTTTTAAAGTAAAAAATCGCTTTGCGAAATGAACTGCTCTTTTGATGGCGTATGGCGAATTCCGGATCCGGTTGGTCCAAGACAATGCAACGGAATTCTTAGACACAGAACAAGGGCTTTGTGGGCTGGAGATCCCCAGACTAACTCACTTCTAACATGTTACTTGTACCACTTAAGCTTGAAGAATTTTGATGGAATGGATATGATTCCCCAAGGATTAAAGGCTATTGGACTCCCCGTTATGTCCGAAAGTTAACAAATGTGTAATAATTGAATATTGAAAAAAAAGTTCTTTTGTTGTAAAGAAGAATGATGTTTCCTATTTTGCAAATAAGGGGATGGCTAAGACTCTAAGCATGACTAGTGGCCATTTTTTCAATAGAAAAAATTTGAACTTCAGTGACCCTGTTAAGAAAGAAAAACAGAAAGTAATGATCAAAAGTGTACAGGGATTCTTAAAATTTTCAAAACTCCTAAAGTTCCTATTTAGACCCTCGACGTTTGTTCTGCTTTAAAGGTACATGCATTTTTTGTAATAAATGTACTATAGTTAAACGTATCGCAATAGCACATTCTTGTAATCATGAAGAGGGTTAGCAGTGAGAAGCAATAGAACTGCTAATAGAAGCAATGAAAAAACTCCATTTGATTACTTTTTTCTAAAAAAATAACTAATAGCTTTGACTGAGCATTTCTGTACAATAATGGGAAGATAAATGAAGTTCATCTGTAAGGAAACTTGTATAAAATATTTTCACTGTAAGAGGTCTAATTCATACTGTTAGCAGAAGTGGAATTTCAGTATTCAAACCGTTGAGACCAATGTGTAAGCTTGTCCTTGAGAAGTTCATCAATCAAAAAGCCCTGCATTTGTTAGATTGGGCTTTAGTTTACGTGAATAGGTAGTAGAGAAGTAAATGTAATTTCAATTTTAAATTCATCTCGAGTATAAATTCTAACGTCATGGCAATGTTTTTAATATTGAAATGCGTCGTAGAGTAACTTCCCACTCTGGCTACCAAAACCACTAATAAATAAAGCTTGTATTGTTAATTTTTGATTGCAATGAGTACTTGAACAGTTTTTAACCCATAATTTGCCGGGAGATTAAGTATGTAATTCAGTATTTTTACGTAAACCACTCCTAAATCATAAGTTCTCTCTGCTCTTTTGAGACGTCATTATGAGAGATGTAAAACCACTGATTAGTCTGGTAGACATTCATTAGCGTAATTAATCAGCAGTAACAATATAAATAAAATATAGCATTTAATTAATCACATTCTAGCAGCAGTATGTGTTTTTCTATCAACGGCTATCAATACTAACAATAATAAGACTAGATAACTACCAGCGGGGAAAGCGGAAAATGTTTTATGAATGTACCATTGATGTTATTAGGTCTACAGCCATATAATTCCCATTTGCCTTTTGTTCTAGAGCCTGGAATACTTAGTCACAGAATAAATCTAAAATCAGTGATTAAACTTACTTTTGAGTTAATCCAAGAACCTTATGGGGCTAGAAAGTTGATCGAATCTGCCGACGCTTGCACTAATATAGCACTATTTCAATAAAAAGGAAATGTGGCCGAAAAAGCTCTTTAACCAGGGGACAGGAAGGTCATCAAAAGGGTTTACCTTACCAAAAATGTCCTAGCAAATTGTCGCCCAGAAAGAATCTTGTCAGATGCGACATTCTATCACTTCGAGTCACTTGTATTTCAGCGAACATGAAGAGCAGGCTGTTGGGTCTTAATGCCAACTCAATGCTTTATGTCAGATGTATATAATATAACTTAAAATGGCATTTGGCAATTCGAAGAGGTTTCAAACAAACCCTCAGTTGTGAAGCTTAACGCTTTAGATCTTTAGATAAAGGCTCATTGTTTGAATGATTTATTTTATTAGGCGTCACCTTTAAGCAGGTTTTCGTGAAACCAATGAAATGAAAATTATTCTATTAAGTGTTGATTGGTTTACACTTTAGGAAACTCAAATATGCTGGAATACTGATTTTGCTATTAGATAACTAAAGAGATAGATGATTCTCTTTTTGGAAAAATAATGTCCTGATGTTTATATGGAAGCCCAAATAAATTGCTGCAAGCTCATAATAATTATAGTTAAACACTCTTAACGAGAATGTCTATGATTGTCAAGGTTGAGCAATGAAGCCGAATAAGATCTAACATGCGAAGGAAAGACTCAAGATATTCTAATTACATTGCTCTTTGAAGTGAAATAAATAAGCCCTGCCAACTACTTCACAGTCTAAAGGACGATTATAAATAGCCAGGGCTCGCTGCTTCTACCGATAACTGAAAGTACAAACGAACGGAAAAGAACCAGATAAAATGGTAACCGGAAGAGCCTGAATTAAGAAATCGTTTCGTACGTTAAGTGAAGGCATGCCCTAGATCTTCGAAGCCATGGATTGATCAGAGAGTTTATCAAAGGTCTTTTAGACTTCTTCAACTAGAAAACTTTTGTTACCAAACGGAAGAGTTGTTAAATCTAGATGGTATAGGCTCACTCAGCTGGACTACATTAATACCGATTGCCCAATCATTCAATTTCGAAAATGCAGACATGCAGCGAGCACAACGGAAACACTGCCACTTGATCCGAGCCGAAGCTAGATTAATCTGATAATAAAATTACCTGGTTTCGGAAACCCCTCTTAATCATTCCAGCTCAAGAGGGACTTGATTTTATTCCCCAAGTTGAAGTTGGAACAAACTCAATGAAATATTAAAATTAGAAACACAAATAGAATAACATAAAGAAGAATCGCTTCGATTCGGCTATTCAATCGACTCACGATTAAGATTAAAATTTATTTTTGATAAAGACTAACCAAATAAACATGTGATGGAGAAATTAGCAATGGCGTGGAAACTCACCGACATATTGTCGAATACCGATGACACCAATAAATAGGAACATGAGAACTCCAGAAAATTGGTAGTTGAGTCGATCTGCGAAGTCATCGTCAAATCTCAGTCGAGAAGAGCCAATGCGTCCTAGCTTGCTGAGCTTCCAGATAAACGTGGCGTCCATGGCACCGTGGCTGCCACCACCACCGCCTAGATGTCCGCCACTCGTTCCGCCTGATCCCCCACCCGAGTGGTGGTGGTGATGGTGATGATGGTATCCGCTGTAACCTCCCCCTCCACCACTACTTTCGTGTCCGCCGCCGCCCCCGCTGTGCGAATCTGAACCGCAGAAGGAAGAGTAGTAGAGACCGTTACTCAGATGCTGATGACCGTATCCACCAGAACGACGATAGTCGCCTGCAAATAATATACATCAGCACCCTAAATCTCTACTTAAACTACTGTTCCTCTCTGTTATATACTCGTCAAACCTGACCTTCAGCGATGACGATATTCGTCGATGAGTGGTACTCATTTGAAGGTGGTTAGGATGATATTAAGGATTTTGGAACAGTTATAACATCACAAAGGGGCATTTGTCTGATCTTCAGTCAAACCTTCCCCAGCCTCACTCAAAATTTATGATAGAACATAATGAACCTTTTTGGGGTTCATTATTAATTTGAAAGCTTAAAATCCCCAAACGGGTTCTTAAGTCTTGTGCCACTATTGAGTTGGACATTAATAAATACATTTTTTTTAAATAGATCATGGTAATGCTAGAAGAGGCTCTACTTGTGAATCCAGTTTGCCACAAATAGGGAGGGGACCGTCACAGACTGCTTTTTCTGCAATCAACATTCCTGAGCGTCCTTTGGTTCTACGTATTCGTAACAGTTTATATGATATAATCTGCAATTCTCTTCTACTCGTTTCAAGCTTTGTGCTTGAATCCACCAAACGCTTTTTAGGTTATTAAGGTAAAATCATGTAAAAACAATGATAATTGGCTTCCATAACCAAGTGACACAGGGACAGCCGAGTTTCGCAGAATAATTTGCAATGTAAACAACTTTTTACATACAACGTGCTTAGCTGATCAAAATAAGCATATAAAAAAACGCACATTACAGAGGAGCTGTTAAATTTGCCGAAATCTAAAGCTAAACTGACTTCTTCTTCAACTAATTGACATCCCTAAGTTTCTTCGAGTTTTATGGATTTAGGACTACTGTAATAACGAAAATGAGTGAGTGAAAATAATGATTGGTATTCTTTCCTTTAGGTCAAGGTACTCAAGTGGAATCTTACTTGACTTTTCATTGAGTTGTCCAAGAATACTGAGCGTTGCTACTGAATGATGTCATTGTTTAATCTAGAATACTTAAATTATTTACTTAAACCTTCTTTTTAACGATGAATGGCATTGTAGTTAAGAAGGTTAGGGCTGAAGGAATTAAGATTATGGATGTTATTGAAGTGTTCGAGATCGATCTTGTCCAATGAGCTTTCCTCAAATATCTGACCAAGTACTTTCTTGAAATCAAGTAGGCATTTGCAAGTAATCTCGCAAATTCAATCTCTGAAATTCTTCAGAAGGAAAATGCAAGAGGAGAAAACATCAAAAGTAGTCCGAATTAGTAAGATAGGAAATGAAAAGTCACCTGTATGACTAACTGAACTCCATCCGTTAGAAGCAAAATAAAACTAACATAGAATTGACTGAAAGCTGGCAATTTTTCTCAAATGTAAGGACGATGCTGCAGAAGAATCAGTCAGATGCTTAGATGACCACGCATAATATGAGAAGATTAGTCCTTTTTTGAGAATTTTGTGACGATGACTTCATCTTTGTGCCGGTAAAGACTGAGATAATCGTTTTTGACCGTCAAGTCGATAATCTTGCTCTCAAATTCTAGTTCCATTATGGTTTTTGAGTTTTCCTGCCACTGATTTTTGAAATAACTGGTAGATTCTTGTTCTAGTCTTCCAAAACACGCATATTTTTTTGTTAAATCCTTTCATAAAACTAATGTAAACTGCCCATCAATCTAAAATTCGCATACCTTGGTGTTATTCAATCAAACGATCTAATAGAGAGCTACGAGCAGCAGATGCTTTTGGATTGAAAGAGCGAATGACTAACTGAGCGCAGAAAGACTAGCAATGAATTTATTCGAAGAATTCAAGACCTAGCAAAAATCAGCCTCCAAGTGGGTTGTTTTGATTCCTGTTGGCTACCAGCATTATATTTTTTTGAAACTAGATGCTGAAACTTCTTCAAACGTATGTATGATATCAAATGTCCGGCTATAGTCAATACTTTTAACAAAGTTGTTAGCAAGCTTGCTTACAAACAACACCATTTTATGTGTAGTTTAGTGAAGCGTTTGGTTTTTCCACTTTGGCTGTCTGATCGGAGACAAAAGTCTTTTCAGCTTCCATAATAACTAGCGCACACTAAAGCCAGGTAAAACCATTTGGACAAGCCAGACATGAAAATCATTTACGGATTTCAATCTAGTCTGGTAAAAAATTAGGCTGTTTTTTGGTCTAATTAATACTGCCTTTCTAACAGACAGATTCATCGTGTGATAAACCCCAAGGTAGTTTACTTGCAACTCAACTCGACATAGTTAATGGAAGAGAACTGGCCAATCAGTAATCCGAATTCCATTTCAATGGGATCACCTTTTCCCCTGGAAAGCTTTATGTCACTCCGCTTTATCAATCTAACCGCAATTTTTTTCGTTTTCTTGAAGTTTATGCTCAAAACAGTGCAGTTTTCAGACCTCATACTAGCCACTCTTTCAATCGGACTCAGTCATTCTCAACGATCTGCATTGAAATTAATGTACTAGTCAAGCTGAATGCAGCATATGTCTCAATGACCCGTATGACGATTTAAGCGCTTAGATGAAAAAGAGCAGAAACGGATTTAAATCTCGTTCTACGTAAAGTAGCACAGGCATTCTTTTGTCCTTAAGTTGACTTGCATAGTCACTGAAAAGCACAATGTAGTATCTTAGTCCACGAGAAGTTGTTAAGTTCTTTTCTAAGAAGTTTTTGAAGCTCATGAACATTGACTAGCGGAGTGCTTAATTGGTTCAGTCCCATTATATCTGCTTTAGAATGGGCTGTCTTAACCAAAGCTAATAACAAGCTACTATGGCTAACAATAGGAAGTCATCCTGGTGTAGCATAGATAAGTCAATTTGATTTGCAATACGAATTGCTCGATCGAGTCCCTAAGTCTCATTATCGTTATATTTCAGCGATCTGAGCTCTCCAGGTCACTGAAGCATTTTTCGCCCTTAATCGTAAACTTTTGGCTTAACAAGTGTTAAAAAAAAATATTTCTGCTAGTCATCAATGCCCATTTTTACTAAATAGCTATTTAACGATGAAAAGACTTAATTTTTGCTATTAGATCTTTCAAGTTTATCCAAAACGTGATTCAGATATCTTGAACTAAAGTCGCTTGAATAAACCGATAAGGATCCACTATTTTGATATTATCTATGCAAATGCCTCATCAAAAATGGTGTTTTTAAACAGAAATTAGGGCTGATTATCTTATTTCTATTCAAAAGCTCTTTGTTGACAACAATCACTTTGATTTTGAGTCGATTGAATGGATAGGGCCCTAAATTTTATTAGATGGGACAAAATAATTCCGACCATACTACTGCTTTACAATAACCATTTGCGGCTGCGATGCTCCCCTTTTAGAAATTTAAACAAAGTCAACCATTAAGTTTGCCAGAATAAACTAAACAAACCTTTTATGGATATGGGAGTGTCTGAAATCCAAACATTGCACGACTGTGCAACAAATGAGTAATTTATGACATACATGCTTATTCTACATTTTCATTAATTAATAAATAAAGTTTTATTTGATATGTGTGAAATACTATTAGAAAATACACCAAGTAACAGAATTTATTTAGTTGGAAAAAATATATTTCTGGTTGCGTCCACCAGAAAGCAAATAAAAGTGAAAAACCATTTTAATAGCGCTCTTCAGTCCAACAAAGCCTTAAACATGATACAAAAACGAATATATTAAATAAAAGCTCTTTTATTTAATCAAAGACTACTGAAACACAATAAAAAACTACCATCGTCTTGCATACTTTGCGGAACAGAAAAAGGGACGTAAAAACTCTTACTACAGCAAATCAGTGAAGACCCAGTTTATTTAATCTAAGCTAATATTTTACTTTGCTTTAATAATTTTAAATTTGAAATCTCAAAGCAGATCCATTAAGGGCTAGGATAATCAGTTGAGTATCAAAATATCTTTTTAATAGAAACTTGATAGAATCATAAGGACAAAAGGCTTGGTGGATGTTTCGAGATATTTTCATTGTGGCCATTTACTGACCTCTGTCACTGTATCCTAGAGCAACCTCAGGACAATAAACAGTTTCAGTATGTTTTCATGTTACTGACTTATTACTATTTTTACTAATTTTACTAAGCTATATTCTAAAAATTACCTTTGAATACAGTGCTATGGCGTATTTAGTTGATTAAAATGTTTAGTTGAGACCGCTTTAAGCTCCTTAACAGCAGACTTTCTAAATTCTCGGAAATAAATGAATTACACCATTATTGAAAGTTGATAGAAGCAAAAAGGCGAAATTCGCCTTAATGAAAGTGTCAGTTTTGTTTCCAATAAATTCATTCGCTACATGAGCTGGATGATGAGCGCAACCAAATAAATTATAAGACACCACTTTCAGGAGCAGACAGTTGGCAAGTAGAAAAACATTTCCAGGCAGACAGTTTAAAATTTTCCACGTGCCAAACCTTGGACACCAACGAAAGTAGTAGTCTAGAGGCTTGAGTCCAAAATATGTAAAAAATGTGCAAAATATTTTGGCCAGGTAATCATCAAGGGGCAGGTCTCAAATAGCCCGATGTTCTGAATTAATTATGACAGTGACAACCTGTTATTAAGAACTACATGCCGATCCATATCTCACGTATCTCTTTTCTGTGATGAATCCTTTAAGATTTGTACCATTATTGCAGCCTTCCATCTGCAACTGACTTATTCGATGACATCAATTCGAAAGGTACTAGTAGACATCCGTAGATTTCGATCACCACATTGATCTGATAATGGACAGCTTAACGATTTTAATCGGTAGATTCTCAAGTTGTCTAGTTTCAGTCGGTTTGATCTTTGATTTGTCAAGGCTGGATTTGAAGTATCTTGAGTCTACTTTCTGACCATAAATTACATCCTAATAATTACTAGATTTTATGCTCAGAATCCAGACAACTTACCCAACTTGATTAGCTTGATAAATATTGAGGGCACAACATCGTGGAAAAAAGAATTCAGATTTTGCGTTGTACGAAGATCGGTTAAGTTAAAGAAGCTGTCTACTAAATCACCCCCTGAAAGTTGAGACTGAACTCAGGAAAAAAAATCATACTTTTAAGTAGCTTTTGATCCAAAATCTACGAATAGTGGGGAAGATATCAAAAAATGAGACTCTCCAATAGGTAAAGTTTCATCAACGGCTGGTTGAAAGGTAGCAGATGGTGTTACTCAAATGTAACAACCAAGTTCGGGTTTCTGACTTTTTGAAAAGTTTCCGAATTTCGGGAGGAGAAATAATCATTAATTAATAGTCAGTTTCCATCAGCCTTCCATATTGATGAATTAAAAGCTTAGAAGGCAATCAAAATTCACTAATGAACATATTCATGGTCATCCTATTTCACAAACGGTAAAATAAAGCTTCTTCAGTTCACAGTGACTATTTCTTTGTTTTTAATCTGTTCTGTCTTGAAGAAGATTGAGATTCTTCAGCTTGTCAGCCAGGAGGTCGAAAAATTTTGAGTTTTTCAAAATCTGGTTGAAAATATGGCACTTGAATGGCCGTATAATTGAAAAATCGGCTATACCACGGGTTTCTAGTGGCTCAGCTGCTAAGTAAATTCTCTATTTCAAACAAACCTCTTATTCTCAATCCTTTAAAGGTTAATAAAAATTAAAATAATTAGAAGTTTTAAAACATATTTAAGCCGGTGTCTAGTTTGTTCTTTAATATTACGAGGAATTAATTTTGTTATGGTTCTTGGTGAATTTAAAGATCTTCCATGAAGGTCAGAGACTGAATACTAGTGCGGTTTTTATAAAGTGGCTATCTTAACCACTTGGACTTTAGTTCAGTGTACTGTGTATAGGATGATAAGCTCTATTTCTTCTCAATAGTTTCAAAAAAGGCTTTTGAAAATCTTACATCGACTGAGATTTTCATGTGTTGCTTGGAGCGCACAAATCATAAGTTACAATGTTTACGAGCGCGCAGGTTCAGAAGGTTTATTGTTAAAGTCTAGAATGATCAACTGTAAGCCATGCAAATTGAACCCAGTAGGGAACTGAAAAACACCGAAGATGATTGCCCCTTCAAATGAAGAAAAGTCAGGCAGGATGCAATAAACTCGAACAGGCGCAAAATTCTATTCTAAAGCAGTTGCAAAATTTCTTTCATCATACACATTTTATCTCGGAATGACCATCTACTAAGCCCTGAAAAGATCACTTCCTGGCACACAGATCCAAGGCCTCTTCAGTTAAGGACTTTAACTTAAACACTCGATTTTTTATCAAACTTTTTCCCTCCTTACTTCATACTTAGATTTTCAAGACAAGTTATCGGTATTTTAGGTATTTTAGTCAGTCTAAGATATCTCTGCTACTAAAAAAATGGTACCTTTGCAATAGAACTATTGCAGTTCAATTTTATAATCAAGTGAAGTGAAGAAAATCTGGGCCCTTAAATTGCTGTTCTGTTCATCAACCTCAGGTTTTCAGCATTGAGCTAGATGCTAAGAATCAAGAAATATTTTACCGCTAATGCAAAAAGTGTTTGCTCAAATCAGCCTGGAACAACGAAAATCCCCCTCTGAATTCCTAGCTGCACAGAGTTTGTAAATAATTCATCAGAAACTTTAGCGAAGAAGAAACTGTGGTAAATGAAAAGAGTTTTGCATAGAACTAAGTGCTTCTGATTTTTCCACCAGGTGGAAAAATTTTATTTCTGTAGACACAAATCAAAAAGTTAGTTCAGGCATTAATCACTGCCTAAAATCCAAAAAGCGATACTAAATGAATCATTTTAACAGCTTACCGATTAAAACAACCAAAAGGCATATTTAGATCTTATTTCACCGGCTACCATAACTACAAACGGAACCGTATTTCAATTTTTGAGCGCAAGTGCGCAAAAATGAAAAATTCGCCATAAAATCCTTGGCGAAAAATGCGTAGGTCAGTGATGAATTTTTGGGAGAAAACTTTTAGCAAATAAACCATTTGAAAAACCAGGTTATAACCCTGTGGTAGTAACCTAGCAGTCTAAATTCTGTTAGTCCTGACTAGCCACTCCCTATTAGTCGGTTAGAGTGATGGCTGAAAATATCAGGCCACCTCTGGAACCTTTTAAATGGTGATGCTCAGACCATATCTGAACCAGAATTATAGAGAACAAGAAAACAAGCCGGATCTTTTTCCATGAGTGGCTGGGAGCCTTAAAAATGCTGTGAAGTGTAATGCTCACGAAATCACTAAGTTGATAAAATGCTGTATAGGGGAACACATCGAAGGAGATGTGCGACAAATTGAAATTTTCCGTTTCGATCCGACGTGCAAACAATCGTGCTCATAGTTTTTTTTAAAAAATTTATTTTACTTATGAAATGAAGGAATTGGCTTAAAGCTATCTGGTTAAGGGGGAAGATTTTATCAACGATCCCTGAACTTAAATTCTCCGATGTTGATGCAAAAACCTTATAGTAATAGACAATCACACGGTGGCCTCGTAGTTTTCCGGCTTTCAAAAGCTATCTCTAATTGTGTTTTAATGTTTTTGGGTCAATGAAGAAGCGACAAAGCAGACTGATTTGATAGCAAAGGCCAAGGAATCTCATTTGGATCAAGTTTGTACCAGCAAACGGATCATTTATGATAGAATGGTAGGAGTTGTCAATATTCTTCGAAAAAATTGCAATTTAAGTGGGCAAAGTCAGTCACCAACACTTCTGTTTGGTTTTCTTCCCAATTTTTTTTAAATTTTTTTTTTGGTTTGATTTGAAAATTGCGCATGTAAAGTAAGGATTGTAGTTTGAATTCAGAGTCGAATAAACGAAAAAAGAATGATCCGTTAAACATTTATATTTTAGAATGAGACTGAGACCAAATTGAATCAAAATTATTAACAACAATTAACCATCTTCTGTAATGTTTTTTGCTTTCGAGAAGTTATAGATTCCAAGCTTACGATGTTGTCCATCAAAGATTACGTTCATAGTAAACAACGTATCTATTTACAGTAATAAATAGTTTATCACTTTATTACTTTTTAAGTTAATAATGAAAGGCTTTCAAGGTTTTGACTGTCTATTGAATTTCAGGAATTAGGTTTTCTCCATTCAGGTTGAAATGGACCACTTAAATATATGGGACAGTCACTAACCTCGACATTACAGACATTTGAGTGCTTAATTGACTTTGTTTTTTTATCCAAAGGGACAGGAATTGGTTAAAGTAGAATCCGTATATACAACATTTTATAATGTAAGCCAAAATAATAAGTTTAAAAGCTTGAATCAGAGTAAATGCATACATTGGTCCTTTTGAATTTTAAAACAATTTATAAATCTTTAATTTAAAGCTCTTAGACCAACCTAACACGTTTTTTCTGCCTGCTCATTTGTTTCGTTACTTCATAAGTCAGTATTTTGTGCTATTGCCGAAAATTAGGGTTATTTATTTAAGTATTTAAATGAATATTCCAATGCTTTTAAGGTCTTAGACGAATTCCTAATTGCGGTTTGCATTTTAAAATATTTTGCTTGCAAAGCACTTGAAGGCAAAACAGGTATTTTTTAATAGTAAGCGTCCAGGAGTTGCTATGGAAAATTTTTGAGTTAGGTAAAATAAAATTGTTTTATTGGCAACATTTGAACAATTTTGAATGGCAAACCTGGGTTTGAATTTGGAAGACGCGACAAATGTTTCTTTCCTAAACGGACTCTTTGAGAGTGAAAAAATTGCCTTCAAATTTGGAGTATGTTCACTGGCTATTTTAACTCTCTGTGCTAAACAAACTGGGTAATCTTTAGTTGAATGAAGTATTCTCAACAATTAAACCAATGAAATCTAAGCCCCGAGACAATTTATTTGAAAATTTGCAGGCACCTTGCCCACATTGTCAGATGAAATCACTGAAGAGACAGCAACCATTTAAAGTGATAATGAATGAACCTCTTCATTCCGCAATAATCCGCAAAGGTCTTATGATGCTCACAAAGTGACTCAAAACTTATGTGTTTTGCATACTTTATGGAGCGTTGTACCTCTCATTAGGCATTTTTAATGGCATTACTTGAACTTACTAGCCTAATGGATCATTACTTCCAGATGCTGACTCGCAAGTGTGTGAAGAGCTCACCATGAATGGAACAGAAGACTCATTCCATCAACTCATCAAAATACTGCTATAGTAAAAAGTTCACTTGGTTGCCGATTGTCATGTACGTGCTTTTATTACTATGCTTTTCGTCAATTAAGCAGGTTATATCGAAATCGGTTTTATAAAATTCATAGTTGGTTTGAATTTTTCAATTAAAAAACTGTGATTGAACAAAAAGAAAGCACTGACAGCCCAAAGTCGAGGTTAATTCGGCGCTTAAATTCCAGTTTTGCACAGTAAAGTGCCAATCCTTAAAAACTGTAACAATTTTCTGTTATTTTACTTCAAAGTTAATTATGTTTTTGTAAATGTAACATTTGCGCTTATCGGAGCGTAGACTATGCGTCAAAACATATTTGGATTATATGAATCGACAGCTAAAATTATCACGAACCTCGGGTCATCGCCTATTCATCCAGATCGGTTCTTTTGCTGGAAAGATGCAATGTCTAGACGCCGCAGTATGTTTGACTGAACATATTGTTGATCGAGCTGGTTGTTAGCTAACGGTAATTAAATGACAGTGCTTGGATCTCAGACGATGATGACGAACGAACCTCTTGTGAAAAACGAGAAGTCCAGGTCCTTTATAGCTTCCCTGTTTAACTCTGCTTAGGTGTATCAAATGACGGCGACTTCAGACGCAGGCAATTTTTGAGAGGAAATTTAGGGATTCAAAGAATAGTCGGAGAATGCAAAAAAGGTGGAGCTAGTGGGTTGTATGGAGAGTGGTAGGAAAATGCATTAGAGGACAGAAGAGTAGTTACAGGTTGCGTCAGACTAGGCAGTGGTTATGGCTTCCCAACCCACTCGTCCTAGTCAAACTCCATTTCTCCTCCTGACTGGTGCACCAATCATCATGCGGCTGAGCTTGGACCAATTGAAATTTTACCTCCACGTACGTGTTCTTTGGTACGCACGTAAGAGGTTATGTTTACGAAGACGTCTAACTGTGCTAAACATCATTTAATGTTGCATCTTTCTGCCTTATTCACCTAGTTTTGCTTAAATCTACTATTATGCCTCTTAGCATTTCATCACATATATTTAATTTAGCAGTTTCGTAGGTTTCCAAATCAGATGTTAAATGTTGGCAGGAAAAAAGCACTTTGATCTTGAAGCCTCTAAAAGGGACACGAATTTCATCGATAAAACTTCTCTCATTTAAATGAATTTAGTTTGACAAGAAAAAAGTTTGAAAACAGAATTTCTTGAGTTTAATTTCAACAGATAGAAAGTAAAATTATATGCGTTTTTGGATGTTTTGCAGAATTTCAAATTTGTTTTTTCCTAAAATTATTTGGCTTTAGAAACATTGCTATGTGGAGATAAAAGTTTATTTAATAAAACAAATCTGTGTCTAAAAACGAAACTAAATGAAATTTACATAAGGCTGAATAGAATCTAGTACCTTCATGTTGGAGAAACTCATGAATTTTGAAATATTCGCTTTTTATTAGCTTCCTTTTAAAAAAGCCTTTTAATATGCCCGTGTTAAGCAGGAGAATATTTTCAAAAGGGTAAAGTTGTTGAACATTAAGAAATATTTTTCCTGTAGTGAAATGAAAAGCCTTCAAGGAACCGTTTTGAAAAAAATTAATACAAGGCTGCTTTTAAAAGGAAAAGCATGAATCACAGTACCAAATTTTGCAAAATTCAAAAATTCGTTTTTCAGGTCATCGTCAATTTAAACCAGCATGTCCACCAAAAATACTAAGGAAACTTCCATAATTGCGAAAGTTAAGTCAGGCTGCCTCAGCAAAGGGAAAAACAGCCCCATAATTTTGCCTCATTTTATTTAATGTCAAATTTGTTTGAAAATTTTTCGTAGTGAAGTTAAAGTAAGACACATTCAAGTGTTTCTGTGCAAGTTATTTGAGTTGCTTAAGATATTTTGATTCGTGTGGATTTTTAAGAAGAATCTAAACTCCAAAATTAGGGTAAAGTAAAAACGCTATATGAGAGATTCTAAGTGTCCAGGAAGAAGTTGATTCCCTTGAGATCGATTCTTGCAGAAGGAAAGTCGAAAACAAAACTTGACGACTTGCAGGAATGAAGGCAGATGTCCGGAAAGGGACCAAAAATCGTCGTGGATAACAAATTTATTCAGTGCCTTCACAATGGAATTAGATCAGTGCTTCAATGAAACTATGGGTGCGGCATAATATAACTTCATGCGCTATTATTTTTGAAATCATGTTTAATTTTTAAGTATAACCTTCTAAGTAATTAAATTTACTTTTGCGTTTGGAAAAAGCGAAAAATTCGTTGAATTCAGCACTAAATCGATTGAAAACTTTCCTTCTAATTTTCAAACAAGAATGCATTTGATTAGCAAACGTTACAGATACTAGTGGTTTTAGACTGGTGCCGCTCAGCTCCGCAGTTTAAACATGCAAATAGGGTCCTCTGAGTTGAAACCAAGGTCACTAATCCCCTCGACAATTCAACCATTCAATAAAGCCGAATTTTGAGGCAATCATATGCGTTATTCGCTTAGATTGCATGAAGAGCTTTGTAGAATACATTCCCAAATATTATTGGCAGCGGTCTTGTTTTGTCTGGCAAGTTGCCGTCGTTTATAACAATGGCCCACTAGGGCAGTTGCATCTAAGTAGTCCATCATTAACAAAAACGGATAATGCTCGTGCAGCCATAAAAGTATCTGCTTTTTTCGAAAACTACCATCGGATCTGCCAATTACAAGACACAACGCTAATACGGAGTGTTGAATGTCCTCAGTCAGAATAATATAAGAATAGGCGAAATTCAGCCTCTTTTATAATTTAATTAAGTGAAATTTGTAGCATATTCAATGCCAACAAAACTTTATACTAAAATTTTCACTTTATCCTATTCGCATACTCAGTATTGAATTGCGATATTTTAATTTCGAACAAGTTTGAATTGCTACTTATTGAAATAAGTAAGACATTAATAGCATTAAAACGAGTTGTCAGATATTCCCTCCCATTTTTGGTATACAATTCTAAATTACTAGACATTTTCATTCGTCAATTAGAGAAGGACAAAAATTAGAGATTCGTTTAAAACGATGTTAGACTACTGTCGTCCATAAGTAGTTCACTTTAGCACTTCACTTCAGGCAGTGCAACTTGGGGTTAGTGAAATGGTTAAAATTTAAGGCGGTATGCTCATCTTTTAACGCCTTTTACAATTTTCGTAAGGCGAATCGGAGCTCGTCAAATTCGAATTCAGTGTTTGATCAATTTTGAACTGCTGGATTGACTTCCTTCACAATCCTGGTTTCTTTGCTAAGCCTTTGAAAACTTTTAAAAGAATGAAAAACCAGGCTATCTTTACGAAATTTTGCTTATTGATGGTCATGTGGATTTGTTTCTCGGTAGAGTTCATTCGACTGGTGTTAACCTGTACTTACAACAGGTCTAAAAATGAACCTTGGAGTTGGTTGCGACAGCGTTAAAAATGAAGACGAAATTACCGATTGATTGGGACTTCCGATCAAATTTTCACATCCCAAATTGTGAAATCGCATGATTATGAAAGAAAGCATTTTCTAGATCTAACAGACACACTACTAAAATACACCTTAACAGAGTTATCTTTATATTCAGCAGTACTATTTTCCCTATATCACTTTAAGAATGAATGAGAGCAGCTGAGATCAATGGATGTCCATAAATAATTTAATGGAAAATTAGCCTAGATTTGAATTTGATGATATTCAGATTTGAATTTTGGCATTTTGCCTATGCGATTCTGTCTCAAGTGTGTTGAGGAATAGCTGAAATATTCAGCTGTGGTTCGTAATGATGAAGGGTAAAATCATTCATCGAAAAGTGAACATAGCAAGCTCTTAGGTCTATTGGATGACGAACCTTTTAAGGTTGATCCTTATCTGTTCGAGCAATGTCTAAAAGTGGATTTAATCGTGAAATACTGCCAAAGTCTATTAATTAATGGCATAAATTTGACAATCATTCTCCATCTTTAGAACTGAATACTGAACCTTTATCAAATAAGAGAATGTCACCAAGTCTAACTCGAACAAAGGAGAGATCTACAGAAGTGGACTCATCCATTATTTGAATCATCTTTTCACGAGAGTGAAGGACCATTCTTCTAAATACATGAAAACCCAGAAAGCTCAGCATTTCTGAATGTTAATCTACCTCAAATAGTTTTCTTTCAAGAATGCAGCTGAATGAGCAGTCGTAGACCTTTGAAGCTGAAAAGCTATGGCAAATGAGATTCTATTTATAATACTTTAAAGAAGCCTTCGGAAGTCGGCTAGCTTGATTTGCACACCTCAGTAATGGTTTGCATAGTCGTGCATTTATATCGCCACGACAATACTAAATCACCCAAGTTTTGAAATACAGAGTATTCTATGGACAAGGTCAGCAGCATTTTAAAGTAGTTTTCAAATGAATGTCTTGCTGTTTTTGTTGAAAATAGACCCGTTTAAAACCATTTTTGAACTATCCTGGTTGCACGAGTAACGTGAATAGCATAATCTTAGTTAGAAACAATCTGAACGCCTTTCTGATTGCTGTTTGTCAAGCACTTGAATATATCTGGCCAAGGAGAGGTACAAATATTCAGAAAAAAACCAGTCAAAATCCTGGGACTATAAAGACAAACCAACACTCAGCCTGTGGCATTAATGGAGTAAAGCATTTTAGATGCCTATGGTGTTGAACAACGGATATCTTTTCTTCATATTACACAAATTATCTTGCAAGGAAATCATTGAAAGTAAACCTAGATGCTCAAGTTTTCAGGCACTGTCGTAGAAGCGTTCTTAATTAATGAAGAAAGATATTTTCTTGTAGAAAATATTTTGCTTCAGTTCAATCTCAACAATCAACGCAAGAGAGTTTTGAACTCTTGAAACTCAGCCAACATTTGGGGGAAAAGGCCAGAGTGAAGAACAACTTCACTTTGCATGACTGATCGTAAAACATTCTGTAGATTGTCAGTCAATTCATTTTTTCATCCATGAGGACAGAAATTTGATCTTGTTGGACAATATCAAGAGAAAACTCAGAAAATGTGGCTAATTTGCGCATACTTCTAACCAAAGAATGGATTTTTCTGAGGGTACCCAGCAGATTAAAGTTTCAGGCTCGTCTTTCATCAGAAATTACGTTAAATTTGCAACGATACTTTCGTAGAAAAGGAAATTCTATGATGTTTATGCTCAACTATTCGAAAATTATGCCACTTCACTTCTGGATTGGTTGCGTTTCCGAGATCAATGTTCGTTTCCGCAGATTCTTTGAGATTAATAAGATAAGAAATTTCTGAACTGGATGATTTAAGCTGGTGAAGGATGTCTGGGTGTGGAAATTTCAAAGATATTCAAATTTCCAAGGAGATTTCATCCTTCCAGACTCAAACTCCTTAAGGCCTTTTGCTGCATTAAGTATATGAGTAGGAGCATGATAAATGTACAGCGGAAGAACTACTTTCGGGCACAGCTTAGAGCTTACGATTAGGTTAAAGACCATTTCAAGTCTCTTGCCCATTTTGTGGTTAGAAAAATAAGCTTTACTCCGTAGGATTGACTTTCTACTTGAATTTTTTCAAAGTTTGAGTTGACTGAAGGCTAGGAATTTAACTTCCTTGATCATCCTAACCTTCCAGATTAATCCAACTCTTATTGAACAAGCGATCACTAGCGCTTGCCGAGCCCTCAGCAATTGTAAATAAGAATTTGAATAAATGAATGAGTGTTCGATTGATATAGATATGAATATTAAATATAGGAAGCGATTCTTTCAAATCTTATTAAATGTAAAAGTGTACAATTTCCATTCCAGGAGATCGTTTATTATTAAATGTTTACTCATTTCTGCAAACTTGCCTGACCAGTTTGCTGGGCTTAAAGTAGCGACTGATGCACTGATACAGGGAGGTTGGCATTTGTGATAATTCTACCTTGAAACTCCCCTCAACAGCTTAAAAAGAAGTGAAATTATAGGCAAGAACTGATAAAGGAGACTACTCAGGCAAAACAATGAACTTAGATGTGGTGGCATGGAACTGAAGCCCATTCTGAGGAAGATTAGAGTGTGGCTAACCCCCTACGAGAACTCAAAGAAAGGTACAAGACTCTGTCTGAGTGGGAATGATTGAGGGTAATGTAATATTTCTGCGAATAAGCATTATCCTCTGAAAATGACTAAGAAGGAATTAGGTCTGCAAATAATGGAAGGCAAGTTTCTTCGTAAAAAAATTTTTAAGGCTCGACTAATCAGTCTTCAAAGCCAAGATTAATAGTGGAAGCGGATGCGTGGTACCAACTCTCTAGAATAATAACCGATGAACAGTCGACATTTTCATAAAGAAATGAGAAAACTATTGCGGATTTAAGTTTGGTACTTGAGATTGTGATAAAAGATTTTTTTATTAGATTTAATCTTTTGCAGCATCAACAAATAACCCATTGACTGGTTTTTTTAATGCGTCTTATCACTGGCAGCCTAATTAGACGGATCTACATAAAATTATGGGGTTTTTAAAGTCTTCTATGCATATCCTTGTGAAAAGTATTTGTATCTAGCAATGGCGCAACACAGGCCCGCACTCCTGGTTCTCATGTTGTAGTTCCAGTGCCTTAGAGATATAATCTAGGTGACCATGGATTCAATCAGCGCATCAACCTCCGAATTGGAGTAAAAACATTTTGGAAAAATAGCTAAATTAAACGAAACGCTTTCACATGACATCATTTGGATTAGTGTCACTGAAGTGTAACAAAGGAAATTTTAATTACTAAAATAATATTTCCAAATCGTTCATATATGAGGACAGATCTGCGCAAAGATTGAGAAAAAGCTTCTTTAAGCTCATGTCTTAAGAGTTAGATGGCGCTATTATTGGAGATCCCGCATTAAGCTTCTGAACCTATAGTCCAGCCCTTTAGGTTAGCAATTCTGATCATTATGGTGCTCAGAAAAGCTAACATTCACATACTTAAGTAAACTTCTAAAATGAAAAAATGGATGAGAGGACTTTCACTATTGGCGGTTTGAAACCTAAATATAGGTGCGCTTCATATATCAAATTCGCCTTATCTCTCGAAAGTGCTGATTTGGAGGCCGGCAGTACAAGTGGTTATAAATAACTACGGCGCTAGTAGTTACAAGCCTGGTAACAAGGGAAACATTAGAGGTAGCGGTTGCAGAGTTAAGAGCAGATACCTACTACTGGGAAAGCGCGGTCAGGACATAAGCTATAATTATTGAAATTATGACCTAAACCCGCTCCTATGGTTATTTTCTCGGTTAAGTCCAAGCTAGTTTGAAGCTATAAGTCGAAGCTTCAATTGTTTTGTTTATCAAGCGTGAAATTAATGCAAAATGAACATTATATCAGCTGTAGAAATTTAAAACAATAATTAACCATAAATTGCTTTCCAATCACATTTTAGCCCTCTAAGACTGATACCAACATTGTTTTAAAGCTAGCAAGTTAAGTAAAATAATAACAAAAGATTACCACAAAGTGGATGGCGGTCCATTCAGTGACATGTAACTCATGTCTAAAGTTGAAGATTTTAGTATATGAATAAAACCTAAATGGATGTTTCTGCTCTTTGCAGCTTCTAAATTTAATGTAACCTAAAATTAATAAAGCATGGATTGTTAAATGGCAATAGTTAGTAAGTATACAATTATAAAATAGTATTACTGATTCATCATTATTAATTTTTGGCAATGCAGACGTAAATTAATAAATAATGAAAAATGAAGTAAATTTAGTCAGATAGTTCAATTTTACGGATTTTCGCATCACCTATCAGGAACTCGATTTAAATTTCAGGTTGTGTTGATTACCGGAAGGTAAGAGAACAAATACGGCCCGCCGAAGACTTTGGTCAAAATATATAATTAAACTGCAATTCATATACATCTTTAAGTGGAATATAATTACAATAATTATGAGTTATTAACTTTAGTTTTGAATGGCTTTAAATATTTGATCTAATTTTTTTTTGATATTATGCGGAATGTGTTGAGGTACAAAATGCAAATCCTGCTTTTCAGTTACCCTCCTCTTCTCCATCCCGGCAGTTTTAAGGGGTCGGTTGTCAAAATGACTTATTGGATAACGTTAGGTCAACAGTTCACCCTTAATCCCAAGTCACACCAATCAATACAACCTTTTGAAAATCGTCGATAAGAGCCATTATAATAGAAATAATTGTAAATATTGCCTGACTTTTCTTTTTAGCCTCTATGTCGGCAATGTAACACTTTGTGTGCTAAAACACTCTCCTAGTAGCACTTTACCATTACTGAACTTGTTCAGTTGAAAACAAACCCTTTGGGCTGCCCAACAGTGAAGTGATATAATTCATCCTCAATCACTTAAAAAAGTATATCAGACCTAACAAGAGGATTAAAAATTCGTTGGTAGACCCTTTGACTCCCAGCAGAAGAAAATCGAATTTTAACAAAATAGTAAGATCAAACTAATGATTTAACGACAGGCCCAGTGGAGATGGTTGTTTTTTTTTAGAGGAACACCAGACAGTACAAGGTGCGCAAGAACTAGTCAGTTAAGTATCAACTCATGTGACATAGGTAATCAGGCCGGGCATTCTCTCTCGTCGGATGCTCTG
This sequence comes from Moniezia expansa, assembly GCA_019097775.1. Lineage (NCBI taxonomy): Eukaryota > Metazoa > Platyhelminthes > Cestoda > Cyclophyllidea > Anoplocephalidae > Moniezia > Moniezia expansa. The sequence goes on from JADFDV010000068.1 coordinate 516,705, forward strand.
TAATATACACGCAACGTGACAACGAGAGCGAGAATTACTACTTAACGAGGACGTACCACCTCTTGCGCCTAACGCACCAATCAGACGCGGCTTTCACCTGAGTGGGTGCAGCTTAACTTTCATTGATCGATGGATTCCCTCTGGTCCGCCAATAGCGATCCTCTCGGTTGTTCGTAGCTTTGCTTGGAGCAGATGTAGCGGTCAGAATTCCAATTCCTTCGAGTTTAGGTAAATCCCAAAACCATGTTGCGCATCGGAATTCCTTGTTAGGACACTCGATTGTTTAAATTATTACCATGGGCTCTAACTACATCCCTTTATTAATACCTACGAATACCTAGCCAGGAGTATCAAAAATTACTAACTTGCAAATATTCCGGTTTATGCGTGTACTTCACTGCTCAAGTGCCCTCTTTCGTTATTTACTGCTTTAATATGTGAAAATAAAAAATTTGTGGCTCTTGTCTGGTTAATTTAAACAAAATTACTTACTGAAACCAGCGTTTTTTATAAAGCACACTGTTATTATGCCGAGTTTCCTGGGAAACATACATAAAGTTTAACCTGAGTTTTTGGCTCTGTACTAAAAAGATATGGCTAATGGCAGTTCTGAGGGAATTTTTAAGGCATACTTGGGAGAGCTTATTTGTATACTTTACCTGTATATTGCTGAAGGAAATATCTCCAAACTGTTTGGGTGAACTTATTATAGATGAAAATGAACCTAAGAGTCGGATTATGGATGAAAGGAGAGTTTAAGGCTCATTTTTTACAGTACGGCACACATCCAACTCTGCATTCACTGAAACCTAGCTCAATTGCATGCTCATGCCATGCAGGACGATGGAAGTTGCGGGAAGGTAAATATTGAAGGACTGATGGAGAATTGAGGTTTGAGCAGAAAGCAATGAAGTAGCCATGGAGAAAGTATGGATGAGCAGCAACGGCATGCAAAAGAGAAAGGTATACTAAATGGGATAGTGGCCGATCCTCTGTGCAAATATCGTGCACGACCATTCAAAGCGAAGACAAAATATACAACTCTGAAATTGAGAAGGGACCTTTTATGATTTGGGGACAAGGAGGGGGAGGAATACCATGGTCCCACGGAGTGCATTCACAACGGGGATTACTTGATTTCGTGTGTGTATGTGTGTATGCTCATTTGTCTAAGAGTTGATTTCAAAAAATATACCTAACTAGTCACTCGTGCACTTCTATGTGAGAATAATTCGAATGAATTACTAGATTTTGAAGAAAGGAGGGGTATCAGGAGGGTTTTTATGAATTCTATACAGCACTTGAACCTCGGTTAACGGTCTCGAGCAGTCGATTAACATCTTCTTCGGTGCCGGTGATTTTGGCCTGTCGGTAATTCTTCCATAGTGTAGCAGTGACGTCTAGGGCTATCAGATCACTAGCAATTTTGGAGACGATGTGCAAGATGAAAATTCCATCCGCGCCAAGATTCTGGTTGACGAACCTGGTGCAATCTCTTTCCTCCGTACTAGAGATTAACCGCAGTGCTTTTAAATACTGTTTGATGTAATAAACACGTCGAACGGGAAGCATGGTATTTATGGTCCACTGAATGGTATTCATCACCGTCAAGGAGCACAGGATGACGAACCAAAACCATAGGAATATATAGATTTTCTCTACAAAATTGTTGATTGGGAGAACACATTGCAGTGAATAGCTAAAATAAAAAATAATAAGGAAAATCATTTTTTTCTAATTAAAAATGTATTTTATTTAAAACATATCTTGTCGTAATTATCGAAAACAGTTATCATTTGATTTAGTCATTTTGGTCATTTTACATTACAGGGTTTTCTCACATGGAAAAGTAAAATTCATTCGGCTATTCCTAAGTCCAGCTCAACTCATCGAGCTTTAAGCATTATTATTATGTCTACTGCATTCCAGACGTCGGTAGGTTCCTAAAATGATCGTGGTCTCAAAAAGCTGTGACTGCTTCAATCGCAAAGAACTCTGAACCATTTGGTTTGTCCTGCTCATCGAAGTAAGACTAGACTCTTGAGAAAGATTTTTCAATACACCTTACAAGAAGTACTCCATGGTCTCAACGACCAATATTTGTTACTTTTATTTAAATTGCTGGAATGATTTAGATCGAAAGCGGTGTATCAGTGTTCCTAAGAGCTGAAAGGACCAAATCTTTGCCAAGACCTAAATTGGTCAAATTACTTAATTACCAACGGTTAAATGGAAAAGCGCGTAAAAATGTCATCAAACGAAAGGTTCACAATAAATGGAAATCGTCAATCCTCAAATTAATGATTGCTTCAAAGTTTCAAAAGGCCAGAGATGGCTAAAAGAGTCATCATCAATTTGCTATTCCAATTGGTCGCGACCCAACTGGGAGAAACCTTTTTGGTCAACCCATAACTAACCCATAAAATAATTTATAATTGCGTCATATTATTCTATGGTATTCTCTGCCATTTGTTGGAAGTCTCCAAATAGATCCTAAAATCTAAACCACCAGCTGCTTAACTGTGTGCGCTATTTTCTAATAATTGAACGCTTGATGACTGGAAGGATGATGGAACATTAAAGACAACCGTTATATTCAATTGATCTTTTGAAGGCAAAGATTATACCATATATATTGTTAGTTTAAATTGACAGCTCCTCTAAAGGAGCTGATAAATCCGCTTTTGTTGCAAAAACTTGAGTGGGTAGTGTGAGAGCTGGATTTGTGAATCCTTTTAGTGAGTAGAAATAAATGGATTTGGGACTAAACTAGTCCGATTTTTTCTCGCCTGCATGAACGAGTAAATGAAGCGAAGCAATTACATCGGGTCTTCTTTCAAAAGCCTACCGCAATCCCAAGGAAAATTGGACCTTATCTTATCTCTACGTGACAGAACTTCTCTTTGCAAGCTGAGCAGGGGGGTATAATCTTCTAAAACGTGCTTACACGGACTTGGCAGTGGCCTGGACTGGGTTTGTTAAAAAATTGTCTAGCCGTTATGGCCTGCTTCACAGGCTCAGCTTCCCTTTAAAAATGCCCTCAACCTGCTGCCTTTGTAAGCGCCCGTTAGTTGGGAAAATTATCTTGTAACGTTTTGTTAAAAAGCATTCCGCTACTTTAAGCACGTCGTTCTATTTCTAAATCCAAATCAATTGCCTGTATCTCCCTTGTAATTTGATAGTAATCAAAATCGCAACTGAACGCACTCCCTCGATCGACTGAAGAAGGACAAATTTTAAATCACATTTACATGCAATTATTTGGTGTTCACTTTAAAAAAAAAATTTACAAAGACCTGAATTTAAAATATGTAACTAGGTTCGCATTTTTGCATGTGATTAAAAGCGCCTAAATTGAAGAGCTTTCCCTCCTGTTTAAAAAGTCTGCTCTTTAAAGTCCATTAAAAGTACAAAGTTAAGGTGCTTGGGATCTATTTCGGTGTTAAAAGCCGCATTAAATCTTAGTGTAGAAGGCAAATAGACAATTTATTGAAGTGACCTCAAGCAGATTACCCGAAGGTCAGGCGCTTTAAGTGATTAATGAAAGAGAAAATTCATTTCACGTGTTCTTCAACCGATTATATTCACTCATTTTAGTCATCATTAGAAAAAATTGTTCATGTTTAAATTATTAATTTGAGAAATCCTAATAACCCATCTGGGGACTTCACGAGGTTAGAAGAGAAATACCTTGGAGTATCAGAAGTGATCTATGAGAAATCGAATTTTACCTCCGTCACAGTGATTTTCATACACCACGCAGAGTGGAAACTCCCAAGTTGAATTCTTGTAAACGTTTTTCTAGTTTGCACCCACCGAAGAGCAGAAAAATAGATCATTTTAATCTCTATAATTGATGTATATGGACTACAATGTAGCTAAGACCGTTTCGTTCAAAGACCTCTGCTAAACTGATCTTTTAATGTTGATGACTGGAATGACCCATATTTTGTCAATATGCTGCTAGATCCGTTGCAGAGTACGTGAGGAATTGTTACTGAACTCCCGAATTTGGTTCTTTTATTTGATTTTCTTCAATTAGACTGCCATTTCTTTTCCCTACTAATGCTTGTTCATTTAACTCTTTCATTAAAAGGAGATATTAATCTAAACCGTGCTTTTTATTTGACAGTCTAATTTTTCGCATTACTGCACAACTTATTGAAAATTATGTTATTTCAATCAAATTTTGATTAAATGGAAAGATGTACATTAGTGAGTTTAGGTTTAATTGGCAAATATATGAGGCTTTGAATTTAAATTCTAAGATATTCTTTTGTTCCATCGGTTTAGCGGATTAAATTTCGATGAGTCTAAATTTGCGATTGAATTCGTATAATAGTTAAAACACTTAAAAATTCAAATTTTTGACAACTAAGTATTTCGTTAAAAGTTTACCATGTGACATTGAAATATGCAACTCTTTATGCCACATTAAAGTTCTCACGTTTACATAAATATAGTGTTTCGTGCATTGAAAATGCAGCCTGAATCTTGTGAAAATGCAATGGAGACGTGGACCGATCTTGGTGAAAAAGTATATAATGCGTAAAAAAGTTGGACAGATTTCACGGATTTCCATGTTTATCAGGGCTGATGTAGTTCACCCATACTTAATTTTAATACCAATGTAATTTCGCCCGTTTGTGGTTAGGCTGCAAGCTCCAGGCCTGGTAATTTTGTTTTGTCGGCAAACGATTTGACTCGACTGAATTGCGTGATAGGACCAATGTTGAGCTATCTGGTTTGGCTTGCAAAACGCTCAATGCATTCTGAGCCCGGGGCTAAGTTACTTTGTGATAGGGAAGTCGGCTTACACGGTAAATCATCGTAAAATCTCCCATTTGCCTTGATTCATTAGACCAGGTTTCAATTTTTCATATGCTGAATCAATTATACTTTTGATTTTGCAACTAGTTGTTTTTAACCAATTTAGTTTTTTTTTTTGAGATCAACTGCAAAATCTTATATAAATGCAGACGGGAAAGCAATCCATTTTGAATACACTGCAGGCAAATCCTCAAAATCAAGGGCTATTTAAAGGGATGATGTGGAATTGCGCGCTTTATAAAACCGAACAGCCTAGTAACTGGTGAAGTGGATTGTCAACATTCGTCGCGCATGAAACAGTCCATTATTCTGGAGAATTTTGGCTTTTTTCAAATAAATATTAAGTTGGATTGAGTTCGACTATCCATTTAATTTAGCTTAAGTAAATTTAATAAGGGGTTTAACATTTTGACAAGCATTTCGGTCACTAAAATCAGATTATGTAGCCTTTAGGTATGTTTGTCCCTAAATTTTTACCATAATATGAATTTTTTCGGTATTTGATATTGAAATAGACTGATTCGTTTCGTCAACGAACTCATGAATAAGCTTCAATTGAAGCTTGTATCAATATTTGCAGTTTCAAAACTGTTTTGCAACTCTCGAAGAATAAACGAGTACAATCATTTAATGACTTGTGTATTCACCTTGGTGCCTCTGTGTAACACATTACGAAGTTGTTAGACCTTAATACGGAATCGAAAAATTTTTTTTATTTCTCATGGATTCAGTCGATGCGTATTTTACAATGTCTAGTTATAAAAATAGCAATTTAAAAATGGCTATTTTTAGCAACTACGTTCTTCGTTGGAACGAAAAAGGCAAAAATGCGGGAAAAAATACGACAGCATGCAAGGTTGAACTCTTATAGTAAGCAATCTGCGTAGAACCTGGATACAAACCTGAGGCAAAATAGTGCCCATTGCGAAGTTGTGAGATGTGGAAAGACTGCTGAACCTTTTATCAATTAAAAATGCAGTAGAATTGAATGCTTGTTAGCTTGTTGGGATATTTTCCCACGTTTTCATTTCTTTAATGTACGGTGGAGAGAACTGAGAGGCTTCAATAATTCATATCTTTAGCTAATTATCTAATTCAAGCCTTGTAGACACTGGAAGTTGTGTTAAAGCAAGAAAAAATGAAATGTTCGTACATTATATAGAAGATCACTACAACTTGAGCTCTATAAATCTCAATGAGCTCAAATGGCATTTTCTGGTGGTCAAACCTACTCTCAACCTCTCAACCGGTAACCCCAGGGGCAACTCTGGGTGCTAATGAGAGGGGCGGCCGGATGGGACTAATCACCCTGCCAGCTTGGTAAAGGAGGCACGACGTAGATAACCGGATTTGTGGTCTCAAACTGGAGTATGGACTGCACATGCAAACAGCTATGAATGGAATCTCCGACAGAATGTTGATTTCTGGAGGAGATTTGAAGATGGACGAATTCGGACGAGGTGGCTCGACGAAGCTGAACTCCAACTAGCACTTGGAAACCATGCCAGAGAAGAAACCAGACAAACGAAGACGTCATCAAACGTTTTTACTATCCTGTGTCAACTGTTGTGCTTAATTGCTATAAAAGCTATTTGTACTTCTGTTGTACCCCTAATAAGTCCTTGGGAGGGAGAAAATTAATAAATAAAATAAAATCTGGTTTTGTTACTCTCCAAAAAGGAACGCACAGTTAAGACGTCATTTCTCATACTGCATACCATAATCTTACGATAAGCAGAAATCAGTGAAGTCTTTCTTCCAAAAGATTCACAGTTAGGTTCTGACGTACCACTGAAGCCGGGCGAGGAATGAAATATCAATGCTTATAAGGTTTAGCTTTGTCATGCTTAACCAACGAATAAGCTAACTTACTTCCCTGAAGAAGTAAAAATCTATTTTCCGGTGAAATAATAAAGAAGTTACCAGACTTAAGTGAATTGTTAAAATAATGTTAGAGAATTAGTTCTTTGAAGAAGCCAACGGTTGAAGTGGAATCGCAGGAAAAAATAGCGATATTTGGATTTCCAACACTTAAAAATCGCAGGTCTGGCGTTCTTTTGCTAAGAACTCTTTTACCTCTCCTCGCCAGCATTTAGCGAATTCGCGTCAGCATTGCTGACCAATTCAGCAATTCAAATCATGATTTAGGATATTATGGCAACAAGAATGCGCAGTTTAAGGTCATTTATTTTACTTAATATTAATTAATTCGAATTTTATTGCCTAGTGTCACATAAATTTGATCTTTGACATACAAAGGTTGTATGGAAGTTGTTCTGACAGGGGAATGGTAAGATTTCCCCACGACTTCCTCAACACATTTAATCTGATTAAATTCATTAATTTAGCTAAATAAATGAATATTTGGTTGAAATTATTAGTTTGCTTTGTTGTGCCCTCCTCGACTTCTGGCAAATATCCTTCTCAGAAACCAAGATCGACTCTTTCTTGATTGTAAGAGTACTACCAACTGGCAATTAGGTCTTTATTTCGTCTCCATAATGGTGTACCCAGATTCATAGTAGAACTGGATTTTAAGATCAACGTTAGTTCAGTTTCTGCTTTTTCTGATATTCTTGGATCTATCGTCAGTGCGTGGAAATGCCTTCCACTTCACATTGGGTGTGGAAATTCAAGGATTTTAAGTCTAAGAGTGCAGGCTCCTTATATATGCAATGCACTACAGGATCGAGTAGCAGATGCTTGGCTTAGTAACATCCGTTGTCAGAATAAGGCAGAAAAACTGCAATCTTCGCCCCATTTATTTGACAAAATGGCTATTCGATACAGAGTTTTTACAAGTTATTCGGGAAGTAGCTATTAAATGTAGTGAAATCGCCATATTCTACTCTGCATTCTATCAGGAATCCACTGTTTTAATATGTTTTTCTTGCTACACCTAAAAACGTCACTGTCTGTGGACTCTAAATCCAGCATTGCACAGAAGGGTCCATAGGAGGATGATTTAAAAGTGGTGTCTAGTAACTAAATTTGCCTCCCTTTACAAATTTGGGTAGCATCTTTCGACAAATGTTCCAAAATGTAAATCAACCGAATTCGGGTAACTATTTTAAACCTTAATTTTCCAATATCATCCATATTTTTCGGTCTTTTATCATTTTACTTTTCTACGTCTAGTTTTGTCTTCTAATTTTTAGTTAATTTTTTAGAAGCTTTTGTTTACTTAATCTAGAGCTAATGAAACAATTAACTTTGCAGTCTAAACGTGCGATGGACATGCCGAAAAATAGACACAGCTCGCTGCATTAGAGGAACCACTGAATTTTCCACGGGTCCTAATAGGAAGACTAACGGGGGAAGTGCGTGATAGAAATGTTATTTAAAATTTAATTTCTGAAATTTCTCGTGAACGGGATAGAGGTAATGGTGACAATAATATGGAAAAGGCCAAAATAGTAATTTTTATATACGTGTTGAAATATACCTCTCCAGCTTCCCAAGCTTGACTGGTTTTCAACTAGACCAGTTGTTACTTCTTGAGCGTTTTTTGCACTAAATGAAGCCAAGCAAGAATGTCCATGCTGTCGAAAAGTGATGACGATAGACTGATTAGACTAAGCAGACTAAACCTTAACTCTCCTACTTGGGTTAAAGAACTCTGAGACAGCAGAGGAGGACGGTTAGGAATGGAAGATCCTGGAACCATCTTCCTTCCATGAAATTATTCTCACCGGCGAACAAGCGACGTTATCAGTCGTGGACTTTTTGCTACCTCAGAGGCAATGCATAGGCATTCAAGAAAAGTTCACCAGGTTAAAGATGTTCAAAATACAAACTCTTTGTATGTCAAGCGGAAGGCTACATTAGAAACTGCCTTTTAACGGAGAGAATGTCTGTCTGTTAGTGGGATGTCATGCTAACCTCTATGCAACGGAAGTTGACGAAGGGCAAAAGGATTGAAAATATCTCAGATCTTTTGTCCTATTTCGTTTCTAATAGCACTACTTCAGAGGTAATTTAATTTTGCATGTCACTTTTTGAGCATGTATAAATTTAAATTCTAATTAAGTATTAAAAATAACTCTTTTTATAATTTGATTTAATGTGGTACTGTAAGAGTAAAAAACAGAATCACAATCAAACGAATTAGGCGTTGGCCTTTGCTGGTATGAACTGGTATATCCATTTGGTTCTGCTGCCTCAGATTAAACTCGAACTTTCTATCGCGGTTGTAGCACCCCATTTTCGCCGGATGACAGCTTAAATTTTGATCTGAATTTGAATCTCTTGCTTCGTTTGTGATTGTTATTAGCTTTTAAGGAATCCCCAATGCTGCCGCCTGCTGTTCATGTTACCCACTAAAGGTGATATCTCAGTCTTAATTGAGATGAATATCGCAACTGGGAAAAGTCGAGATAAAAATTATTCAACTTTTCATTGAGTAAAAGCCTTAAATTCAATTCAATAAAAAATCCAGTAAAATAATTCAATTTGGGACTTTAAACTGTGTAATTTTGTGCTCATTTTATAAGGCTACGCAATGCAATTCGATACCCCACATGAATGAAATCCGCATTCACAGTAAAAAACCTCTTTTTATTCGTCAATGCCGCTTTTTTCAAACAGCATTTTTTTACAATGACTTTGACGAATGAATGAATAAATAAATAGATAAATAAATAAACGATTGGGATGACAATGATTTACATTTTTGTTCCATTGAACTGGTTTATATGGCAAAGTTGGAGGGAACTACAGTCGCACAGAAAAAAGTTATTAGAATCTTTAAACATGATTTAATTATTTACTAAAGAGACATCAAGTTCCACTGGTCCGAAGGCAGTTAAGCGTAACTGCTGTAGCACAATAAAGAGACGAGAGTCGAACGTTACCCCATAATTCGTAAAGCAGATGTTAAATTAATGAAACTCACTTTCACTCATTCATTATAATTACCTAACTAACTAATTTTAGATCTGCTGTACTCTTATTTAATTTTCAGATCAAATGGATACTCTGTTTGCATCCAAATGACTTGTATGTTTGTAACGTTAAAGAATGCTTAACTATTTAAAGTGCCGCCTTACGATTTCTCCATTAAATCATCCACAATGCCATTGCAAGAAGGCTGTAAGCTCTCTCACTGCAGATTTCTTTGAGTATTAAAAGAAAGTTAACTTTTAAATTTGCAACAATTTGCTATAGCTATAGTGAAACCTCTGCTTATTCGTCCAGGAGAGTAAAAAAACTGAATGCCAATAAACGGAAGCAGGTGAAACTACGATTCTAAAAAGAATTAGATGGGTAGACCTAATGTTTGCTTACCTTCTTTTGCGTTAAAATTGTTTTGAGCTTGCTAGAAACGCCAAATCTATTCCTGATACCAGACCAAGAAAATATAAGCATTATGACCAGTGAAAAATCAGTCGAAAGAATAGAAACACATGAATTCAAAAGTGTTCTGTCGAGCAATACTGACATATGTTAGTTATAGGTCATAAAAACTATAATAGTTGCAGGGCTCGGTCATTTTGTTTTAGTCTTGACTGAGACAAATGCGTCACGCAAAAAAGCAGAATTCAAAATGTGTATATCACACTAGCCTACTGCAGTTGCCGATTTAAACGAAAACTTGCAGGAAAACTCCACGGATTGAGCGTCCCTGTTGTGCAGACTGGAAAGTCAGCTGGCCAGTCAAAATTATGTCAGTCTTCAAAAAAAGGGACTGATTTCCAACATTGCAGACACCATCTTACATATTCTTTGCATATTTTTTCTAGTTGTTCGAATTCCTCCAGATAAATGGTCGAAACTTCTTCAAATGCGTAGCGTCTTTTCTAGTTAAGGTTGGGGTAATTAAAGAATGGACTGCGAAAAACATCAGCTAGTATATTTTTTTACGTTCAATTTCTGAATGTCACTTTTCTACGTGTTGGTTTAATAGCCAAATTTTGGGCGAAAAGGCCTCAGGGTGAAAGCCAGGGTGATGAAGGGAAATGCTGGCCAAAGTGCGATCCGGAGGCAGCTGAGATAGAGTTTCTCCATTAATAACAAGAATTCCAATAGGTTCGTTTTATGCTCTCTGAGCATTTTCGATCATTTACCTTGGAGTGATCTTTGAGTCTAACTTATTCTTCACTCACTGATCAGCTTTAAATTAAAGCTATTTAGGGATTTTATTACAACCACAGAAGCCAGAGAGTACATGTTTGAAATACACTTATTATTTATGCAACTAACATGACATTTGCATATCATCTATGTAACAACTTAAGACGATGCAGTAACGGTCATCTCAATCAACCAAATAAACACAATCAGACTGACAAGAGGATGCCCTATGCCGAAAATTTAAGCGCAGACAAATAAAATAGGGAATGTCTTGCGACTATCCCTAAGCCAACCGTTCTGAGGGGTCGGTGTAATTTATACCAACACCGAGTGAGGCCAACTTACTGGATGCAATCGCATCAAAAAACAATTTAACCATCTGAAGGAGTGGGCGAAATTCTTCCTCTTTTCCACTGTGAGCAACGTTTTCGATTTCTCGTTGATGAACACGACTTGCTTGATTTTGTCAGTAAACAGTTTCGATGGCATGAATAATCTCGAAAAAATGGGAGGACTCCAAACCCTGATCAAGGTTACGTTGTCTGATTTGATAACCTGAACAGACTCCAGTAATTATTTAGGCTCTATGTTTCTATTGCCAATTACACGAGAAGGTTTTCACTTACTACCTTATAATGCCTTCAGACCATTTATGATCAACGTAATGGGCCAACTAAAGCCAAAATCCAGGTTCAAGATCAAGCCAAGGGTAAGTTAAAATTGACTTTGATGCAGTTCGTTTGTAAGATAGATAAAGGACACTGTGTCAAGAAGCAGTTTTACGGATCCAGTGTACTTTAGTACCATTACCGCTTCAGTGATGAAAAGTGGAGCCAAGAAGAAGAAGGAAAAGTGGAACGCAAAAGTAAGGCAGCTTTCAGGCCAGATCTCTGACGCCTAACCTTGCGATTTCGAGGCTCAGGTCAGTGACCTTTAATCAATTGGTTAATGACAAGTTCGGAAACGTGAGAGGCGTGAGAGAGTCCGTAATTACGGGAGAAATACCGACACTTCACCCGAGATGGAATGAATCATCTGCGCCCGCTGCGAACCGGAGATTTTTCGTGAACTGCCCAATGCTACCTGTTCAGCCAGGATCGTGCATCATCTGGCCCTTAATTTGGTGGGCTTTCTATAGGTGAATTCGATAGCGAATCACATGGCTTTTGCAGCGTAAATTTTCCTTCTTGAAAAAGGATTCAACTAGCGATGAGCTTCGAATTTTTTTCATCAGGTTATGCACGGCTTCTATTCCGCTTTGATAACCCGATTGGGTTTGACGGACGTTTTCAAGTGATACAAGTGTCAATCGACGCTTTAATATAGTTGGATCATAAAATTTGCATCGTGGCTTTCCGCCTCCAATTTCTTGATGAAATTTTAAAAACTGACCTTTATATATTCCAAGATTCGTATACTCATATGAGCATGTAGAACTGAAGAAATATTAAGGATTAAATTGATAGCTCAATTTTTACAGTGAGTTTCATAACCAATCAGAAAAGTCCTACGTTCTGTGTTCAGCAATTTCAATAAACGATTAAATGCCAATAATATTCTCGCTACTTTAAACGCCTTTAATCATTTTGAATTAACAAAAGCTATATTTGTTCCTAATCAATTAGACTAAAAGAGAGCGAAAAAATATGTGTGTTACAATCGAAATCAGTATGCTTATTTTTTTATATTTCTAAACTCACATCTTTGTATTTTTTAAGAGCTAAGCGCAGTATTGCAAGTGACTAACCATATGTGATTTTCAAAGGCGGTACTAGCGGAAAAACAGCTAAGGAAAATGGTTACTGGCTTGGTCATTCACCGAGACTTAGAAACCAAGCGCCTACTTACCGGAGAAGCAATCATTTACTTAACTCGTCTTTATAGATTTTTCTAAAGAAAAGTTACCACGCTTGTGTTTTTTTCCTCCTGCTGCTAAGGCCAATCTTTTCTTTAAACTTAGAATTTCTTACTTTCAGGCTTCAATGATAGATCAGCAACATTTCACTCTTATAAGATGCCTTTAAGCACAGGTCCTCGGACCTCTCTTTCAAATCTATTTCCCCGGTAGGTTCAACTCTCGTCTCTGGATGAGAATTCGTCATCGCTAGTCTGGATGATCATTGAATTTACATAATCATCTGACCAACATGACTAAGAGGTGGCGTGAATATGGCCTTTTTCTGCTTCGCGATGCCAACTGCCGCAACTACAAATGTTCAAACGGTCTTTGTAGGGAATATGAGGGACGCAAGTACAATTCATTTTTATCCATCCTTTCTTACTAATATTATGAACGAAGAAATTACGGAGCTTACTCGCTTAAGGAGAGCAGCTACTAAGGGAGTAAGTAATGAGTACAAATTGAGACCTTCAGTAAGTTTGTCTGCATTGCCTCTTGTGTGCAACTTCATCAGAAAAGTCTCTACCAAGGCTCATATAATTATGTGAAGGAATACAGCTTAAACTAATTTTTGTACAATTTAAAGGCGAAAATACATCGCCTGCATATTCTAGTTCACTTGGAAAAACTTCAAATCACTTTGTCCTCTTGCTATTAAAATAAGTGGAATTTCGCTTACTTAAACGCACAAATTTATGCCAAGAAAAGCCCATCGAAGTAAAATAATTTCTAAGTTTGATTGCAATTTTCACGGCAATTAAAGCAACTGCGGTGTTTGGTCTTTGATAGTAGGAAGATCTTGCCTCTCAAACACTTTAAGACTTCTTCGGTATTTTATATAAGTGTTTAAAATCACACTAATATTTTGTTTATAATAAGCAACCACAGAATTTATTGAAGCTCATCTGCCTTGGCATAAACAAATTCTTGGACTGGAAGCGCTATTTAATGTCTTGGGTGGTATTTTAGTCAACTGTAATGTTACCGATTACAAACTAGGCTCCTTCCATCAGCCTATCGCCAAATACTCCCATTCTTTGTATTTAATATGTTCAGTTTTCGGTGAGATTTAGCAGCTTTTAATTTATAAACGAAGAAAAAACGGTTCGCTAACTGCAGGACAGTTACTTGGAAACCTGGGGGTAGAAGCTGTACACGCTGGTTGCGAAAGATTTAAGGAGGACAAAAATGCAAGAGCAGACTTTTCTAGAATGAGATAGTCTCGGATCATTGTACAAAATGAGCCATACCGTCTTCTGATGGCTGACTACTCTCATTCATTTTTTACCGCTTATGCTTGAAAGTCGTAAAATTCCTCCGATGTCAATAAAGTCATTGTTATCTGCGATTATTAAAATAGGAAAACTTTTGGCACTCCGAACTTAGCTTATTTGTCTGACTTAGGGCTCAAATAAATTTAGGACAATTTTGCATCACAAAGATTTATTTCCTAGAACCTCTTTATCGGTACCTAATCAATTGAAAATGCGCTTTCCTGCAGTTAAATCTTCATTAATTGGACATTCTTAGTGAAGTCGATGTGATTTTCAACCAAGTTATAGTAAAAGGTCAAATATTTGTGCCCATTGTTTGTCTGGTTAAATTGTGCGGATGTGTTTTAATAAAGTTCAACTTTTTTGGCAAACTCTAGCTGTATTTAATTCCGCTTTTCATGTAGCCCTGTGTTTGAATAGACCATGCCTTTTCAAGAAACACTTTCCACAACGATCTTGATTGAATGGCTCCCTCGGAGAAGGACATTTCTACTCTATGATGGTTTGAGCAACATAAAATTTTTTTGTTTTAACGAAAGGGATGATAGATTTGGAGTTAGCAAAAGTTTTTTTGATATTTGAACAGTGAATTGAACTGCCTTTCTTCTAAAATATTCATGATCTGCTATTCCTCAGATATCATTAAAATTTTTGAAAGTTTTGAACAACATCAATTTTGTTTTGCAATAGGTCATTTTGCAGTTATAAAATGAAACATAAATATAAGATATTTCTTCTCAAACAATTGATTATTTGAGGCAAAGGAACTGACCTTGCAGGTTTGGGCTGTCCCATAACTCGAACCTTAATATTGCAGTAGGTGACCCTGGGAAAGTGGCCACTGGTATCCCATTCTTCACCTTTTGTAAGGTCTTGCAGAAGCTGTAGACCGAAAAAGGTACTGTTGAAGCCGGTGAAGCACTTCATTAGGTAAATCTGGCCTAAACAGTTGGCAATAAAAAGAGCTCTGACGAAGAGAAACAGAACCGTCAAACGAGCATTGGGAGCAATGCCGCAAAGACAGCGATTCACAAAGGATTTCATACGGCGAAAACGGGACTGCGACTCTGCTTGCTCCTCCAGAGTTGCTACAAGGCAAGAGACAGCTTTGAGACGCAGTTCTCGATCTGGAATGGAAGCCTCCTTGGCGGATTTGAGCAGAAGGGGAAGCCGACGTGAACAGACACGCCAGAGCAGGTGAGGAACCCATGACAGCATTGCTTGGCCCGCCAATACTATCGACATCCACTGGTAGTACCCGATGAATTTTATTTTCTCGTATTCTAGCTCCTCTGCTGGGATATCTTCGTGGGGTAGGAGGAAGTACGTGTTGGAAACCCAGCAGTAGTTTTCTGTGTACTCCTCCCAAGCGCGGGTGAACTCTGGAGGAACCCAGCATTGAATAGGTTTGCCTGGATAAAATGAATTGACGCATGAATCGCAGTATTTAACCTTTCGGCATCACAGAAATAGGCCTGATTTAAACTGCCAAATTTGACTCATTGACGATAAAATTCTGGACACCAAAGAGCGGCCTTTTGACCATTCAAAATTTACACCTTGCTCTTACATTTTAAGTAGTTCATTTTCGCTTTTCTCCTGTATGCCTGACAACAGTGTCCATGGGAAGTTATATTCAATAAATTGTAGCTAACAAAATGGCTGAGATCAATTTTTCTCCAAGACCCTAATAAAATTGCATTGAAATGATTGCTTTGATTTAAAAATCTTGGAATGTCTTAAACTAGGTTTCAGGGTTCCTGCTTCATTTAATATTCAGCTGGAGAATTTGTTACTCCTGTGAGGCGCATTGGATTATCTATTTCTTGATTTATTTCATTCAAGTACCATGATGATATTGGTCTAGATTATAAGATGGATCCCCAAAGCGCAGTATAGAATGATAGAACGATTTCTTTCTGAAAAATGATTCCTGTGGTCTTCATTTGTGAGTTTGATCAACGTTTCATTTACAACATTTTTCGAAATCGTAAATGGTTCTGATGTACTTTCGTCAAGACAGATATGAGTAGAAGCAATGAACCGTATCATTTTCGTGAAAATAAAGAAAAAAAACATTTTGCTCGAAAGGAGATAATTTTATTAGCTATGCGTTAGCTTCAAGTTTCCTTGTCCGTCGTATTTGTCTTATTGAACCTACGTTTAACTGACACAAAAAATAACCAAGGTATCTACTGGACGGTCCAAATTATATTAGGTGTTAGGATGAGACCGGAATGGGGATAGTATGTCCACCAAACAAAATTGATTAAGAGTGAATAAAGTAGCGTGTGACTTAGTGGGATCTTATCTGAAATAACCTCTCTACTTTTCTGAGTTTCATGATTAAGTTTGGGATGTTATATCGCTCGGCTTTAATGCTTTCCTGTGCCTATGATTAAGTGTCTCCTCGTCGACGATGGCTATCTAGCTCTTCATTACTGAGTTCAGCATCTGAATGTTTAATTATTTGAGGAATTCAGTTTTAACTGCTGTAGACCATACCTTTGTATTAATAAAAAGGATCAGTTTTTGTCTTCTTATTCGTGAAGCCAATCCGGGAGTCCTAACTCCTTATGATTTTGAGACGAAGAAAGAAAACGAAATACCTGCAATTAGCGATATTTCAGGAGAAGAATGGGCATTCAAAATGAGGGTCTTATAATTACAAGGCAAAAAGCGACTAACAGCTAGAGCTTGCCATCACGGATTTTCGTATTTCGGTATTGAGAAATGAAACTCTTCCGTTCTCCTTTCACCTTCGATTCCGCCTCAGAAATAATTTGCTGACTTGAGCACATTTTCTGCAAGTTTTGCCGGAATTTTAGCATATATTCTCGACTTTTTTTTGCGGTTTTTCCTCTTATTTAAAAAGAGAAGTTACTGGGGCGGAAAACGAAAAACTACAAAAAAAAAATTGACAGAATATCTCATCACAGCTGTTCTATTTCATCAACAGAGGATAACTAGGTCAGATCAGCTAAAAGGGCTCCGAATAACTGTTCCATTAAGTGGATTGTTTGTAATGAGGAATGTTCTAGTGGAATCTTACCGACGTATTGCCGTAAACTGATAATGATGATGAATATAAGAATTAATCCACCAGTAAATTGGTAATTAAGTTGGTCAATGAAGTCAACGCCTTCACCACCGTAAGGAGTTCGAAAGAGGCGGCCAAGTTTGAAAACAAATCCACCATCGAGTAAACCACCGGCCCCTCGGGCCATACCTCAAATTCGGCGCTTCGTTGGCTGAATATGAATGGTTAGTATTGTAGCTCCGCAAACGCTACTGGTACATAATAACCGCAAAGAGTAATAATCCATATGCACCGAGCCAAATCTTTTACGTGGAAGCCTAATCCGTGCCTCGCAGTCCCGTGTACTTCAGACGAGGCTCCTAATGTTTGTGATCTGGCAGGATTGATGACTAGACGGATGGTGGTGAGTATGAGAACGCCAGCGTAGTGGTTATTGCTCATTCAATTAAATCCTCTACTCTTAAGATAACGTTGAAAAACAGCGCAGACGTGCTATTGGCTACTGTCTACTTCGTACACACTCACACCGCACCTGCACGTAGACAAAAGAACGGAATTGAGAACGAATTGACGAATGAATGCGCACAACTGACCTTGAAGCATGCGTAGTGAAGGTACACAAGATGTAACAGATCTGGCCGTCCAATCAGAAGTCGATTGATGAAGGAGATAAACCAATGGCCATCACATTCGTTAATGTGCACGCTGGTTAGTGGAGAGGACGGTTATTTTTAGGTCTAACGGCTACTGCGCCCGTTGATTTTTCTAGACTTACTCAAGCGGCGAGCACGGCCGCACAAGTGAGTAGTACCTTCGCCATGGTCGACTATCATTAGGAGGGAGAGGGGGGGAGAGGGAGAAAGATGCAGCAGATATGGAGCAATGGTTTTTTCTTGTCTCCCCACTCAACTGACTGACAGACTCCCAGATATCAGCTCGTAGAGACGCCTCTGGTTCTCTGACGGCTTATTTAAAGAGAAAAGTAATCAACGCAGCATTTTGCCAACAGCATTATCGCCTGACCATCTTGGTGCAATTAATATTCATTCTAGTATGAAAGCGAAATTCTCTAGACGCTGTAATTGAAGTTCCCTTTCACGCCTGCTGAAGTCGTTAATTTTGATTAAGAAATGGCCAAATTACTTTAGCCACGCAGTGGTCGCATTCCAAGTAAGTATTAAGAAGAGTTAAAAGGCTACTTTAGACCATATTAAGACTTAAGATAGCTACCGGATGAAAAAGTTGGTGTCTTGGTGATTATCTTTAAGGATGTTATCACACATTGCAGAGCCGATGTACGTTAAGGTTATGAGAAGAACGCTGCCAGGGTCGGTTTTTTTCGAAGCTTTGTTGAAAGACTAAATCAAATATAGTCGCGTATCGCCAAATCTGCTTAAGGTTTCATTTTTATAAAATTTATCGCCTCTAAACAGCAATCCACCTGCACAAGGCTAATATTTATTACTACTGTTTCTCAATTAAGTAAAACTTTTTGGTTGATTTTCATTCCATCCAAGAAGTGTTAAAGCTCACCTCGAAAGATGCCACTAGCTCGCTGCTCCTTCGACGGAGTATTCAGCTCACGAAAGCACCTGAAACGCTTGTTCAAGCGCAACATGCATGGTCTACAACTAGGTTACTGAATCAACATGCATATGTGAACGTGCTTGCAAACTTGGGGCAAATGCAGAACCAGATTTCGTGCATATCTCATTCGGAGGATGTGTGCCTCTTATAAATTTCTATTTTAATATTTTAATATTTGAAGAGATATAGAAAAACGCACTGGCAAAGTCCTAGATGATCTGAAAAGTAAAAAAAGTAATAAATTTTGAAATTTAACTGTTAAAAATCAGAAGATTACCAGAATATATTGTATAACCTGATTGTAAACAGTTTCGGTATGGTAGATTTCTGTTGTACTCTCATTATTTCAACAGGTACTGGCAATTATTTTCTTTCAGTGATAGCTAGAAGTTAGGAAATAATCTGCATTCGCCTTATAAGAACGGTTTCAGACGCTACTGAAGGACGGCTAAATGATTCAGGGTCGCTCACTGAAGGGCTCTTTATATTAGGTCTACTTTTGATAATTCTAAGGAATATCGCACATCTAAATGAATGCGGTATCGACTATTTACCGGAATGCTCAAATGTAAAAAGGAAGTTCAATTCATCTGACCTGTTCCCACCAGAGCTTCCCTAGAAAGTATATCCCGAATATTTTGTCATAATCTTAAGGAAAGGATATTTGTCGTCGAGGCGAACAAGATGTGGAAAAAATAGATTTGTCGGATTCCTTAGCTATCGGAATATCGCTACTGCATCGAAATGATTTAAGGAAAATTTCGAAGCCCCTCACTATAGCAAAAAAGTGGAAATTCTGTTTGATCGCGAAAATTTACTTTCCTCCTAATGTTAAGCTTTGCATGACAGATGCTCTCTCTTCAACTAATCACAAAAAATTGATTTCGAAGACAAGTAATTGTGAAGTTATCTAACAGATTTGAGACTATTAATCACTTTTTAAAAAGGAAATTTCACTCAGTTTAAACAAAGCAATCAAAGAAGGCGTAGCATTGTTTCTGAAATCGGGTGTAGAAAAAAAAGCGCCATTATAAAAGCCAAGGATTAAAACCTCCGATCCCCATGGATTTCTCTATGTATTCTCTCACTAATCAGCTTCTACGGATGGTAGCTCTACTGACTGTAATTCAATAGTAAAAGGACTAATGGCCAACCAGTGTGATTCTCTTGCTATCTCCTGACCACTATGTTCTCGTTCACAACCTAAATGAAATCCTTTAGGCTTCATTGTTGCTTTGAGTATCCGAGGTGAGCCTAGTCAGTTCGGTTTTTGAACGTGTAGTATGCCAGCATTGACGGGATAACAATATGGATCTACATGAGACTATTTTATGTGGGTCTTATGTCGTCACTGTAGGGCACTGTGATCTTTTCTATATCGTATCAATGAATCATAATTTGTGATACTTACACAGACATAAAAGTTTTGAGACATTTGTTCGTACTGGGATAAAAAAAACCCTGGTGCACAATTGTTAACTACCATTTTCTTGTTGCCAGATGATTTACATAGCATCTGCCTTCAGAAATTGTCACCATAATCGCGACCTCTAGAAGCTCCAAGATTTCACAGTAAAATTTTGTGCTCAACAGTTAATTTTCTTCAGTCAAGGCTCATGTTACCGCAGAGTTGTATAATCTGAACATATTTATTTATATTGCTCTATTTCTCTGAAATTGCTGCACAATATCCACTGCATTTTTAGCTATTCACATTCCAACAGCCAATATTTATTTCAAATCAAATAAATTCCCTCAAACTCTTTTCTTCGGGGAGAAAAAGTATTCTGAAATAACGATTCTGCTATTCCAGCACCAAACAGAATTAGCTTGTCTGGGTAATGATTCCAATCGTTCGAAAACCGATACATTTTGAACCCGGCATCTAATGAACCAATTGCGTGGGCAAAAACCACACCACCAAGGACTTGAAACTCTAAATGTTAAATATGTTTCGGTACTTGCCATCTCATTGCCTTTCTCTTCTCCCTGTAATCAGTGCTCTTTGCGTTTTCAACATGGCATGTTCTTCTCATCACAGAATAATCCTGGGAAGAACCTCTCTTAAAGTCCGAAGTCAGGAAATAATAGTCCAAAATGTCATCTTAACATTCAAATCCGTATGGGCCAGTTTACTTGCTAGCCTGATTTCAGAATTGAGTAGCATATAGTTTATTTCAACACGCTTCAAGAATTTATTCGTGTGCCCGGCCCTGTTATAACTCTTCGTTTCGATAACTTTGAAGACTTCTTGACATTCCAGACTTGGTTGTACTTGGTTCTTGAAAAGAAGTCGAAGTAATCGTTAAAAATTTTTATGACATAGATGAAAATGTATGTTTCTCTGAGTCCTTTAAATCACCAAATAGGTTCCACCATGGAATTGATGATTTTGAAAACGAATAATGCGTTTTATTTAACTTTGCTGTGAGCATCTACTAAGTCAGCGTTTAATACGTATTAGAAGAACAAAATATTATAAATGATTGCCGCTTTTCATGCAAAATTTGTGCCCAAAATTTGTCTTCATTTGAAATGCACTTGTGAAGGGATAAGTTTTAACTACTTCTTCCGGCTTACCTTGGACCAAAAGCAGAACTTATACAGTAACAAGAAGGCTGTGAATGCGATTTTCCCGACTAGTTTGCCTAGAGAGGATCGCATTCTTAAATTAAAGCATGTTTTTTTGTTTTCTCAATTTTTGTTAGCAAATATCATTATATGTGCTGAATAAATGCCTTTACCTTCGGCCACATTTTTATGTTCATGCAAGATGTTTCTTCTGAAAGTCTATTGTGAAAAAAAGTACCTTCAATACTCAACTTTTCAGAAGAAGAATGCAATGTGATCTCTCTTTCGGTTGTCTCTTTATACATCAGCATTAACCAGTATGGGCGGCCATTTCAATCACAGGGTGTGCACTAATGCCTTTGTATTTGTATAGTCTGGTCAAACAACACCTGCGCTCATCTTGAGAGATCGGGACTTCATGGACTCGAAACTTCTGCCAACGTACCCTTCACTTTCCTTAAGGTGGAAGTCTCTCATGTTCTTTATTTGCTTTCATTTAAAAGTTGTGCGCTCCTCAATTGTTCGATGAACTGCCACACAAAATATTCTCAGAGATCGGGAGCTTTCGTGAAAATAAAGCTTAAGAACCTATGCTCTTTAATATACAATCTTGAGATATAGCTGATGATATTTTTCAAAGTTGGAAATGCAATTGAACTCGTCTTTCGGTCTGGGCAAACTATTCTACGTTAATATTTAGGAAAACAATTATAATTTGGGTTTTGATGTAGCAATTTACAAAAATTAGGTACAATTTTGCTAACAACTTTGTTACGAATAACATTATTTTTTTTTTGCATTCTTTGATTCGTTTTCTTCGAGGTAAATTTCACTCCTATTCGGACTGGAACGCTTTTCAATTCAACATAAAGTTGCTCATCTTTCATACTTAATCAACATCTCCAAAATAAAATACTGGAGAGAGTTCTTCCCTTCACAAACTGATTTTATTCAGTATTTGTTTTACTTCAATTTACGGCCTGCAGTTTTTCCGACCCTGTCATCTGATTTTGTCATCTGACTTTTTCATCCGACTTTTCCCAGTCTCCTAATGGTGACCACCGGCAACCTCAGGGGCACCTCTGGGGGAGTAATAGGAGGGGTAGCCGGATAGGACTATTCACTCACCGGATATTTAAAATAGATTGTGCCAGCAGAAGTACAGCTTCGTACAGCCTTGTAAACGAGGCACGGCGTAAGTACCTGGATTCATGGTCTCAAAATAGACTATGGAAAGCGCGTGCATGTAGCCATAAATAGAATCTCCGCCAGAAAGTTGGAAATACTTCTGGAAGAGATATGAAGACTGTCCGCCCTCAAAAATATCGAGGACGGACGAGGTGCCACGATGAAATTGAACTGCTACCTGTACGATGAAACTATGCCAGAGATGTGACCAGAGAACCGATGACGTCGATAAACGCTTCCATTCTTTTCTGTGTTAATAGTTGTGTCCTACTTGTTGTAAAACTATTTGTTTTACCCTCAAAAAGTCCTTAGGATTCGCCCAAAGAGTGGGGAGTAAATAAATAAAAAATTAAACTAAATAGATACAGGCAGGGTATTTAAGATTTAACCCAACTCGCATCGCTTTAGTTTAAAATAAATGTGTAATGTGCCTCCTCGAAAATATCGCTTTGGTAAAATATCATATATTTGAGCAGAAACCATTAATGAAAAAGGTAAGAAACCTAACTTTCAGTAATTTATTAATGTTTTAATCTTTCCAAATATTATAGCTTGAAGGATAACCATCCAAATGAATCAACTATCAAGGATGATATTCACGTAGCTTTTTTCATGATAATGTATGCCGTTCTAAAAAAATTGCCTTAATTAAGCTGAATCAAATTACCTCGGAACAGAAGTGAATGTGAAACGGGTATCAAAGCTTACTTTGCTTTCACCTCGTTGGAGACAGTATGGTTAGCTGATTAATTCGCGTGCCTCAACATCGACGATATTGTGGAAATTATATCCTTAGCAACTTGGAGGTTTATCTTCTGTAGTCCACTCAAAAGGACTAATCCGCCTGATCTGCAAGGCCGTGTGTGTCTTCCACAATTTGCAAAAACATTCGCAATTACTGGTTTAAGATTATCCAAATCAATACGCATTCCAAATAAACGTATAACTCAAACCAATTTAATCACGAAAAAATCCGGTTTCTTCATAGAATCGTTCACAATAAGGCCATATTCTGAGCTGGAATACCACGTTTTAAAGACTGATTTTGGGATATATCGTGGAAAAGTACTGATTCCACACTGCTAAGAAAGTCCTTTTTGGAATTTTTAGATTCTGTTGGCAAAAAATTCGGACAGGATATCACAGGTAATTCAACCCTCGTGGTGATAATGTAGGCCTTCTAAGCGACTTGGGGATGGCAAAATTGAAAACAAACAGCAGTCTCCAGTTAGTTAAAATAGCCTCATAAAACACAAATTCACTTAGTTTACCATTTTCAAGTTGCTTTCGATTGATAGACTGAGAAAGAAGCCATCAGTAAAATCTTTGCCGGGTCTTCAGGATCGGCAGAGATCCTTGCGTGGGCAGATTCCAAAGAGGATGCTAGATGAGAACATGGTCACTAAATGGGTAGGTGTTTAGTTATGAGGCTTTAGTTCTTGTCTCACTGACCAGGTACGAATCTAAGAATAGTTAATTTAATGGTCTCAGTGTACCATAACACGAACTTGGAATGGGCATCAACAAATAAGGGCTGCACTATTGCCACTACTGCTTCTATGATAGCTAACCTCTCCGATTCCTTTTGAAAAAGTTCATTTATCGCATTTCTTTACTAACTGGTAAACGTGTCTTCAAGCAGTTTGAGATGTGAATGCACCAATCTCCCGAAGGCCTAACTAAAAAGCTCATTCAATATATAGCATCACAAATTCAATCAGAAGAACAAAATCTGACTGTCGATCATGAAAACTTGGGTGAAAGTATCAGGAGTTGTCCCTCGTTCGACTATGCGGTCGCATGGTTTTCTTGCAAAGATTGGACTGCACAATTGGATGAAGATATCATCATTCCCGGCCTCTACGTAACCATATTTTAGTGAATTTTTCAGTCTTCTACACAGCTCACTTATTATGGAGATGTTTGAAAGAAATTTCAGTGAAGAGAAACTTTGAAGAGGCCTTACATTGGTTCTTGTGCCAATTTGCCTTACGACAGCCAGTGAATATTTCCATTTCAAACCATTAGTAAGCCCTAACTCACTTACTCATACGAATTACGATTAAATTACTTAAAATAATAAAAGACATTGTCGGCATAGCGCTGTTGTGGAGCCGAGTTTTCTCCGAAATCCCCAAACCATCAGCTGAATTGCAATGAACTAGCCTTACTGATCAGCTTTCTTTTAAGAAATGGTCACTGGTCAATTGCAGTGGCTCGATCATATCAGACGCTTCTTTTTCTATGAATTTGTAAATTCAAAAGATGGCTTTATCTGATCAATCCAAGATATTTTTTTAGGGTTTCATTTTTTTTGTTCCTCATGCCCAATTCGTCATTTACCTCTCTGAATCCATAACCTTCCTGTTTATCTGCTTGAGATTTCTGCACTTTGGATAAAAGGAGAAGACACTTCTCATAAAAATTTAAAAGGAAAATGTCTTTCTGCTCTCGTTTATTGAGGGGTAGAAATTATAAAGGTGACTCTGGCTATGGATCTCCTGTTTGCCTTTAACCTCCGTGAGCATCTGACCAGCGTCAGCCCATGAAAGCGACTTCATAAATACAAAGAGCACGTAAAGCCCTCCGACAAGATAAATTTATGTTTCTATGCTCAGGAATTCTCGTGTAGCAATCTGAATTTATGTGATCTAGCACCTGGTGCAACTATTACAAAGTGGCTAGCTGACTTTCCCATTCGCCAAAAGTTGCATCTTTTTAAAGTCATCAGCGTGGTCATAAGACTGTGAAATTTCCTCAAGCACTAATCTTTAGTTACGAATCCAAAAAAGAGTCAGCAAATAAAATGGCTTGAAACTGATTACGGAATTATTCGCAGTGTCGTTTCTTGGATTTCGGGAGCACAATCTTCCTTGAATAACTTTACTCAAAAAGACATAAAGGAAATCATCGTTTTTTTTCTAATGCCAACGAAGTATGACGGGTTCAATTAATACGCTTCCACCAGCACGCAACAGCAGCATTTGGCTTAAGCCAATCTCAATCATGAACTTTCACCAAACGCTACCAAGGCTTGGTAGTGCCTTTACTCTAATCATGATTAACTAACATAAAGCCATCCTCTTCATTCAGATACGAAGGTTTTCCTGCTGGAAATTATCTCCATTAATAAATTGTGAAGTGGAGCTATTAAATCATATCTTTATCGAAAGAAATTCTCCGACACTGAAGGACCATGAAAAAAAGTTGCTGACGAAAAGTTGGATCCATTTCTGTGCATTGGTTAGAAACCTTTTTTTTGAAATTTATCTGTGACTGAGGAGCTTCCTTTTCTGTGATGAGTGTTTCAAAGAAGCTAGAGAGGGCCTGCAGTAAAATATGACCATCAAAGAACAACTAACCTTCAATTATGACCTTTATTTGTGCAAAACAAAAATACGGGGGTCGTTAAAATGTAACCTGATA
Organism: Moniezia expansa; assembly: GCA_019097775.1. NCBI lineage: Eukaryota > Metazoa > Platyhelminthes > Cestoda > Cyclophyllidea > Anoplocephalidae > Moniezia > Moniezia expansa. Next base: position 542,593 of record JADFDV010000068.1, read on the forward strand.
CATGAGGAATGCACAATGAAATTCTGTATTCTGTTTTTCACTAACCCTCAGAACAGGGCGAATGTAGCTTTTTTGGTCGGAGCCACAAATTTCGTCACCATTGCGGTGTTACTTTCTGACGAAAGCAACCCCGAATTTCGCAACTGCTGCCACAATAAGTTCTTTTTGTCTTATAGCGAAGCCGTGGCCGACAGTCTTCCATTCAACATTAATTTAATTTAAAGCACTCTTTTAAAACAAAACAGCATTCTGTTGCTCTCAGAAGATTGATATTAGCTCTCGAAATTTCGATTTAAGACCATCAAAACATCTTTTTTTTCTTAACTTTGCAGTAACTAATGCCTTATCCGCCTATCTTTAGAATGTTTTAGGTATGCAATGAGCGCTCGAACGTTTAAAAGCCTTCTGTCAACTCTAAACATCTTAACGAGCTGCGGCACTTTAAGTAGAATTACATGGTCCCATCTGGCGGCTCAATTAACCTGGAGAAGCAGATGGAGCTGACTAGATGATCACTTAGACTATTGAACGGAAGCTTATTGGGGGCCTAGTTCGTGGGAGGGGAAGCTTAAAGCAGTGGGGTATTCGGTTCTCGAAAGAGATTAGGAGCAAAGAAGAAATAAGCGTTTTCATTGCAATAAGTCTAGTTGTTTCATGGTGCCCTGTTTGTTTTGCAAAGTTCGGTAAATATGTGATAAAAGAGAATCCTTCATAAGGTAAAAATTCATCTAGCAGTTCACTATATTCCTCCCATTCGAGTGGACTCTCCTTTTGTTGACCGAGCTGATATGGTATATCTAGTCTGTTAACAAATCAGAAGCAGGTGCTCAAAATGGATGAAGGTTAAGGCTAATGAACACGAGATACTGAAACTGTTGGTCAAGGCTTTCATTGCCCCAAGATCTAATCCACCCCCGGTTTTTTTTCTTTTCTCTGCCTATTTCTTAGGGCTAATCTCTAATTTGCTTTCATCTCACCACTATTTTTCTATTAAAAGTTACTTCCGAAATAGCGATAGTTAAAAATTAATTGGCATTTCCGGTTTCAATTTTCACAGAGGTATAGAATAAGCCTCTGAATAATAGTGAGCCTATGTGCTTGACTCGACTGCTTTGGTATTAGTAGAAAAGTGCGTCTTTTAACGCCTTATCCGCATTGGTAATGAGATTGGATAAAAAAGAGAAAATTGTTAGCTCGTCACTTGATGGAATGAATCAAACCTAATTTGAGGTCAGTTTGAACGATTCGGTTGAAAAAAACGTTCAGGAAGTTGAGATTCCGCCTTTCATTTCATTCACGGCAATTGACATCGACTTGAACGAGCATTAAAAGAGTCCAACTATAGATTAGGAATGCATATTGAATTCATCTGATTTCCCTACTGAAGACTTTAACAAGTCCCTTGATCCTTGCTCTACTTTTAAACTAAGTATGTAAACCCTTTCTCCCAAAATGCAAAGTAGAACTAATTATCTAAGTATTTCCACTCTATGGGTACTCGCTTGCCTCAGAAGATGGTCTGAATTCATAAGCTTCTTTCTTTCCCTCCCTATTCAAAAATAGTGATCTAATATCTTTAATAAAATTCCGGTTAAAATAAGCCCAACAAAGTCCAAGTATACTCCAGATATCATTATCAAATTGGTTTTGTTTACTTTTTACCGGCACGAACACATGGCTAAATGCATTGCCTTCGTCGAAGATAATAATAGAGTTGTTCATTGCTGTTAGCATAATGGCACTCCTGAATTAATTAAGGATAGATGATAACTTGATGATGGAAATAGGACAGTATTTATTTATTAAATCCTATGTGGGCGTTTGACGTCATTAGGTCCGATCATGAATTGTAGAGGGTACAAGTGACATCATTGCTGATAGGGCAATTAACGACAGCACAGAAGTAGAGGGCTCGGATCATCAGAAGAGCGTACTGGCTTAATACCTTCATTTTATTCATCTCAGAAGTTGCTTTTCTAAACTTAGAAATGTTAATAAGAAGTACTATTTTACAGAAATATACTACGGAAATGAATACTGGCAAGTGTCAAAAGGTATGTTAAGGGTTGTCTTGAAAAAAATTATCGGAATTTTTCGATTGGCTGGAATATCTCGAATGCAAAAGAAGAACTAATGTTTAAAACCAGTTCAAAGTAAATGAACTTGGCCTCTCGTCATACTCATGGGTTAAGCGTCTAGACAAATGTGAGCATCTGGAGCTGGTAAATTTCTTGTTAGCTTCTCTCAAAAAAATGATTTGCTTCAAGGAGATTCATAGATTGTTTAAACAATCCCTCTTATCATTATAAATTGACTATGTACCACTAAATTAGGATAGTAATAGAGGGTTTTAGAAAGGAAATTCATCTTTGATGGACGTCGTTGATATAGACCAGAGATGATACAAGTCAATAAGGGGGCTAGAGATGCGAATGAGCAGAGTAATTAATGCCAATTTCATTTATTACCGTTCCATTATAATGGTGTGTACTTAGAGAATGCGTATAGGCTTCCTAACTCCAAATTTGAAGAACCGAAGAAAGTTTATTTCATTTTACAAAATAATGCTAGAGGAAAGTTCCGTCACTTGATCAGAGAATCGACAGTCATAATCTGTAATTTGCCAAACACAAAATGGCCCAGACACAAACAAGGGTACAGTGTCAGTGATGTTTTAAGCGGTTGCGAGGACGACCTTATCCATGCCAAAGTACCTTACCATTGATTGATTTATGTATAGTTGATAAGGTGACCACCCTTGAGAATAGAAAAAAGCATGCGCTCGAGCCCAACGAGCCATACCGTCAACCTTGTACTTTTGGCAGTTCAAACAGTTTTCGTTCCTGGGTTCTGCGCAGGCCCATCGGGGTCTGGAAACTTCACATGCTTTCCACACTCCAGAACCTCTAGTGGAATCTCCCTAGAAGGCTGGCAGACCGGTCGCTCTAGTATCTCTTAAAACTTAAGTTTAAGATATGAACTAAAACACATTTTGCCTTAAACAAAGAGTTGTGCTATTTGAATTCAAATATTGGATAAACGTTTTTTTCCTTCGGTCAAGTAACTCTTAAGTTGATTAACAGATTGGCAGATTTAGGCTGTCAAAAGTGCCCTATATGACAAGATTGACCTCCATCAAGCCCTCGGGTAGCAATTTCCTTATCTCTTTTTAGAATCATATCTGCAAGTGGAAAGCTAAATGTTCACATTCGCAAGCCCAGATGTAGGTTGAGGAAAGTGGCAGAAGCCTTTTTTGAGACTCTTGAAAACTGGTGGTGGGTGAAGGGGCTTGCTTGTATTTCATCTAAATGAAAGTGTTGATTTATCACCAGAGAATCGGCCAGACCTACTGCTACAACAGATGCTTGTTTCATTGAATTGCACTTTTTAGCCGCAATAAATCATTCAATTAATGGGCATTCATTCAAAGACGCAAAGATATCGAAATCCTCCTGAGTGGCCCATTTTGAGTGAGCAATTGAATTTACACGTATAAATGGTAGAAATTTTCATAGGATGATATAATTGTGGCTGAATGCAGGCGAAATTCACAATACAGCAACATCATTTTCTTTGGTTGGTAATCCTTATTTAGAAAGCTCTGGCCAGTGCCTAGGCTGATCAGCCTCACCTTTATTGCTATTGTTATTGTGATTATGTAGAGTATTTGGCTCATGTCGCCGATGGACAACCGATCACAATAGCTGAACAAGAGTACACTATGCGATGAAATAGAATAGTTGACCTCATGCCGGAAAGTGGGATCTGGCTTTAGTCTTGACTTACTGCTTTTCAATGAACAATTAACCCCGGTTTGCTTCCTACTCCAAGGTTAAGAATCTAAAATCATTTCCCTCTCCAAATTTGGTGAAAATGATTTTACCTATCCTGATTATTAGCCTGCACACCAGCAGGTTTAATTGGGCTTTGATTGAAGAAGTTTGGCCTGCATATTTATGGCCTTGGAGTCCAATGCGACCATCGATATGGAAGTTAACTTAACTTAAATGTGGAGAATAGATCACAATATTGGAGAAACAAAGTCTTGTACAGTATAAGAATAACCAGACTTCTGGCACAACCAACGAAAGTTTTCAGCCAAAGTTCTATGCTACCAATTTTAAAAGCCAAATTGCTATATCCCTCCATTAGGGTTAAAATGAACCAAGGATATTCACTTGCTAGAATTCGCTTTCTCCTAAAAAACCGCTTTTTTAATTAGCATAGTAGCGAACTTTATTACACAAGAGGTTGAAGCATCTGTAATTGCCCTAATTAGAAGGATAACTGCTGGACCATTAAACCATTTCCAGTTCATGCTGCTGAACGCCGATTGAAGGCACTTTGCAAGTAGATATTTTCATGTCAAATTACATCTGCAATGAAATGACTTGGAATTCATAGACAGGTTTTATCTGTTTCACCATGATTATTTAAGTATTTTTTCACATTCATGGGGCCTATCGATGGCATGGACATCTGGCTTGCGAAAGGAATGACTACCACACAAATTAATGCTGCAAGTTCTTCAGACAACGTGATTTCCGTCTCCTCATTATTAAAAAATATGTCCTGAAAATAACACCTGAAACTAGCTCATCTAAAACAGTACTTGCCATAATAACGCCACTTTGATCAATTCAAAAATGTTTTAGCTTGTGCACTTCATGAATCAGTCCTAGGGGATGTAAAAATATAAATGTGAAAATACTCGCTTTATTCAGTCTTGTCTCTTAATCAACTGACTAGCATGAAGTGGTTGTGATCCGAAACTCCTTACGAAAACAATCCAACCCTTTTCACAATGTTTGCTTCCAAACGCTATTTTATATTTTTCAAAATTTGACTCTGATATGAAAAATGCGTTTCATCAAAATGACCATTAATAATATGAATCCTTACAACAGTCCGCAGATCAAGGCGCCACTAATATTCTTGAAATCTAGCCTCGTTGATCGAAATTTTCAACTGTATTCGAACCATAAATGGCTTTATAACTACTTCTTTATCACTGGTAAAACTTATCTCTGTGTCTTAATTCATGGCTCTTGTTAGATCCTCACCTTTATGTTATGAAATCCATCATATATATTTAGACCGTTTACCGTCAGTGTATGTGCAGCTCTCTAGAAATTCTTGAATGAGTTCAGCTAAGAATTCGGATCTCTTCTCAGACTTGCTGCATCTCCGGGGGTCACCATATATTTGATAAGGTAATCAAAATCGTTTTCGCCTAAGAACTTAGCCTTTTAAGTGCTTTGTGACCTCAAAGCTCTTCTGCCTTCGATCCACATTTAAGGAGTGGATACTATCGCGAACTAGAAAAGACCTACTCCCTCACCATCTTTTAGGTTTTATTTAGTTCTTCTCATCTAGATCTCTTTCTCCATCTTGATTAAGCCATCATCTTTGAAAACATAATCTTGGACTCTATCACCTTGTGCTTTGAAGTGGGACAACATGAAGCATGTAAACCTCGGAGCGGTTGAAATCCGGCAAATATGAATTACAACTCTCGATAACAAAGCGTCGTTCAACTTTGGCAATTTATGTGTGCTGTGTGGATGGTAATGCAGAAACGCCTACTACTTCTTTGTGAGTTAACTGAGCTTCAACGAAAACTGGCGCAATGGCGTTTGGTTAAGAATCCTACGCCTTTGACAATTGAATGGAGCATTCTAACGAGTAAATCGTTGCTTCATCCACCCTATTTGGACCACCCCACTTCACTTCATTAATAAAAGCCCTGAATCGACTGGTATTGCACCAATACAGAGAAAAATCAAATATTCAACTACTTCAGAAATAAGAAGCCAGATGTTGGATTCAATTTTCTATTATTTCGATTCCATAAACGCTAATGAAGGGCTCGGTATTCAGGATTATTCAAAATCATTATAATCTATTATACATTCCCTTTGTATGCTCACTGTTTTAGCCAAACTTATAGTTTGGAAATAGAGAAGAGAAGAGTCCTTGGATTCTTATGATGCAAGACTTCCCATTTGGTTTTTCTCTTTGAGTAAATTACTTATGAAAAGCGGATGTTCATTCCGATCACGGATATACATTGTTAACTATCAAACCAGCGTAATCCAATGAGTTTACGCCAAAAAGAGCAGGCTCAAAGTGTGTCGGGTTGGTTGTGACCTCAAAATGCACAAATAAACACCATCAAAATGAAAAAAAAAGACAAAATATAGATTATCATAAGAAATCGCTCAACCTTCCACATCAGTCACCAAACAGAAAAGTGAAATCGGGTTATATTGAAAATATTTCCAAGAGATCATAGGTAGTCTGAGAAGAACGAGATCATCAAGATGATCTCTGTGCATGAATTCTAATATAATTTGAAGGTGGCTTATTCTGACAACTTCCCCCGTAAATGCGATATTACAAAATATTATTGAATCAATTTTGTGGATTTTCCTGATGATGATGTCAACGAAGACGATGATGACGATGTGCGATTGGGAAAATCAGTATTAACCAATTTCAACTCGCACCCAGCCTAATTTCTCCCTTTGCGTTCAAGCTTTATGAATTGATAACTGATATGGACCATACCTTTTTACTGAACTGGAATTCTGGTGATTATGAGCGATATATTTATAAATTCGTGTGGCTCATGGTTCTGGTAAAAACGGTACTGAGCTCAAGTGCAGAAAAGAATCGATATCGACAAACCCCTTAATTTAAATTTAACCCAGTGGCGTTCGCTGTAGATCTTAGCTTCATTTCATTTTAGTAGGTCTAGACAGGAAACCGGCTCCAAAAATAAAAAGAGACCATTCATTCAAAATAATAATGAGCACTTTCTGGAATTAATTAGTTCAAAACTTGTAGTTTTCTTAAATTTTGTGTTTAAAAATTATTTCACTGAAAGGAAGTCATTATTGAAAGCGAGTCATCATTAGTAAAAAGTTATTTCGGTATAGTTATTTAAATGAAACTGTTTCAGAGGCTCCTCGAGGTTTAGTAAAAGGTGTAATTTTTTTTAAAAGACATAAATATCACCATTATTAGATTCGCTACAGCTAAGAACCTGTATCTTGTACTTCTACTTGTACATTCTGCGTCCCATGATGTTGAGTGAATTGGATGAAGTTGCTCTTCATCCAAAACGCGACAACAGAACAAAAATATGCATCCAAATTTTTGGATTGCTTGAAAAATGGCAGCGTTTTATTATTTAAACTTTCACTCTGCATGCGAAGAACCACAGAGTGAATGTCCATTACCCTATCATGTAATTTAGTGCTTCATACGTATAATTCATCTTAGTTTGATTTACGTATTTCTGACGAAACGTTCCGATAATGCATGGGCCGAAATCTGTGAAAATTGTGAACTTCCTTAAAAGTGAAACCATTTAAGGAGGAAGCCTTATCAATGCCAGTCCTGTCCATAAAATGCCAGACCTTCAAGGAGCATTATATACTTTTCCGGTGGTGATTTATCTTTTGACTTAAGCAATTTCGAAAACGGTTACCCTCACAGTAAAACTTTGACAATTCGCGATTTCGACTTTGTTATCTAAAAATGGCTAAACATTTTGTGATCAGTTAAACCTCCACTTCTGCCAAACTGGCTTCTTCCTTTCGATGAAATTACTGAAGCTTTGGACCTTAATAACCAAGAGTTTTGTTAACCTTGCCTTAGCTTTGATTTAGAAGGTACTCTAACTTCGAAAAACGGAGATGGAAAGGTAAACGTCACTGCCCTCCAATAAATGCACATCTCAACAATTAATAATACTCAAAATTTTGATTAGACACTCCTGTCGTGAGAGGTGGACAACAATAGTACTACTCGAGATTATCGTCCAGTGGAAAGGTGCATACCTCAAACTTACTCTCAGCCTTCTCGTGGTAACCACCGGTAATCCCAGCGGCAACTCTGGGGGCTAATGAGAGGGGCGGCCGGATAGGACTATTCACCCACTGGACGTATAAAATTAGTTCATGCCAGCAGAAGTACAACCTCGCATAGCCTGGTAAACAAGATTCGGGGGAAATGCCTGCATTCATGGTCTCAAACTGGACTGTGGAAAGCGCGTACATGTAGCAATGAATGGAATCTCCGCCAGAAAGTTGGAAAGACTTCTGGAATAGGTGTGAAGATTGTCTGCCTTAACAACATCGGGGACGGACGAGGTGCCTTTACGAAGTTGAACTGCTACCTGTACGATGAAACCATGCCAGAGAAGTGACCAGAGGACCGAAGACGTCGATAAACGCTTTTACTCTTTTCTGTCTTAACTGTTGTGTGCAACCTGTTGTAAAAGTTATTTGCAATTCTGTTATACCCCCATTGAGTCCCTAAGACTTGCTCTAATGGGTAGGGAATAAATAAGAAAAAGCCTTTAGATTAATAACAATTACCACTTAATTGTTTGGGATTCCACACAAATCATCAAAACTTATCAGCTAATAGCTTAAGCAGGCGAAAGATCACTCAATACAAGGAGCGGGAAAATTGAATAAATTTGTAACAGTGTTCTGATTCAAATCCGGAAAACAGATATAGAAGATAGTAAAAGTTAAAGGGAAAAATATTCTGTCGGTACCAAGTGAAATTTTGCAAGTACCAGATGCCCAACACTTTTCTGAACTTCTAACTGCTGCAATTCGAGAAGTACAAACCTCAGCAGTCATTATTGTGCTAAAACAGGTTTTATTTTTATATTTACCATTCAGTACATCATACCTGAAGATAAATTACCTACCGGTCTTAATGTATGGGTGCAAATTTTTCTGTTGATGGGAATATCAAAGACATGGATAGCAAATGGTTCATTGTTGCACTACATTGCATCGGCATTAGACAGGCAGTGAAATTACTTTGTTGTTTAATTCCGAAAAAAATCGCTCAACTATTTCCATAGTTTATTAAGCTTTGTTTGAGCTTTCTCGTCGTCGAACATCGACCCAATGTCAACTAATTTTTCGTGTTTTAAAAGCTCTGTTTTTTCACTTTCAGCTTCCGCTATTCTTGCTATGATCATGGATTTCATTGAGTAACATCAACCTCGATTTGGTTATAAAAATCGAGGAGGCCAGTTACCCAATTAGATTTTTCGCTTATGATTGGTTAGCAGTTGTAAAATAGGAAACCCACTCGTAAAATACCAGTTGAGAAGGAAAAAAAATATGACATAACATTCTCACCCTTAGAAGCGTCGATGCAGCTGAACGATAGGTAGAGATCGAGATAGGTCCATGAGAGTGGATAGGGTTAATCCTTGTGCATCTGCCTGATCTACAATGGTGCAGCGTTCACAAAACCGGGCTTGCAAATGCCTAATACAACATATACATACACAGCATAACAGGCACGCGCGAATCTGTAAATTCGATAAAGTGACCAATGGGCAAGTAGCCAATGAACGCCTCCTGTGTGGTCAACTGCTAACAGTGCCGCACGATTGGCTCTCCCTCACTTGTTGTAGTTCTCCTAGCCTCTGTTAACACACTGATTTTTTTACATAATCAAGCATCTTATCAACACCCTAAATGTGAGACAACTAGCACCTGGCTTTTCTGGCGCAGATTATTTCAAGTAAATGCTCAGTTGGAGTTCTAGCGATGGATGAGGAAGTTATATTTGTATTAAGTCCACTTTGGTATTCTGATCAGTCGCATAAGTACGGACAGTACTAGCAATAACATCCAGTGTCAGCGAATCCAGTTTCCACATCACGCACCACAAAAAAGAGCGTCTTCTTTGCAATGTAGGCTATTCGCACTGATTGGTTTAATCGGTGGGTGGGTCTGGTGATTCAATCGCTATTGTCTTCCGTTTCGAGAACTTCTAGCGTTCCGAAAAGTACAGTGAGGGCAATTAAATGTAAATTCAATAGTAGAAAGAAGGCTGGCGAAATTCGGTCTGCATATGGAATAGCTAGCTTCTCATGCTTACATTAAAGACTGGAGTAGACAGGTTAGAGCTGTTTGAAGCCGATTGGACCCTCCTCACTTCCAAGAATCAATGCAAAAATCTTTTGAAATCAGTGCTGAAGTGCAACTTATTATATGCTGGCTGTAATTTTGATTTGAGATTCACAAATTTATCATCGCTTAGAAAGTTATACGATGGGTATTCATCTCTTCCCTTTATCAAAAGGTTAGAAATTAACTACCATTCAGCGGAGCCAAATGGTAATAAAAATTCAGGAAAATACCACATAGAAAGAGAAATGGAATTAGTATTTCGTGCCTTAATAGCCTTTAAGTTGATATTTCTATTGGAAAATTTTGGGAATTTGATCTGCTGCAATGCGATTGGTGTCCATCCATCCTTAATAGTAGAAATTTACTGAAATTAATGTAAAACGTTTTCTAGTTCATCGAAGACCATCTTTTGATTTGCGATTCCTTCAAGGAAGAGCAAAATGTACCTTCCCCGCGAGCTTTTGGATGTCTAGAGAGCCGAGCAGTTTTAGAATGGCTGCGTCAGAAAGAGCACTAACAAAGAATCGGAAAGGCATTAGAATGAAATCCAAACGTACTTTAAGGTTGAAATTATTGAGCTAGTAAACTGAGAACCTTCTATTCATGTGATAAAGCGTCGTAAATTAAGAATATACTGCGACCGTTTTTCAATGCAGTATCTGTGCTATCGGCAAAATTTTACGTGAATTTACCCACAAATAATGGAAATTTAGATTTTCAAAAGCTTGATTCCACAAATTACAGATTTTGCACCATTAAATACTTACCTTACCTTTTACATTATTCTGCTCATACTATGCTGTTTAATTAGCAAGAGTTTGGACAATCTCTTAAGAGATCAAAATACTGCGCTTTTAACGATCCTCTTAGATTTGCTCTCAGGTTGCTATTATTCATGTAAATCATAAATTCACCCAAATTTATGCCGAAAGTTGATACGTTTCGTTTGATTTCAGCTGAAGAAAACGTTTCATTTTATAGATGTGTAAAAAAGATTGTTTTGCCTTTTCTAAACTCAGATTTATCAAGAAATATTCAGGCATACGGGGTACCGTTTGCATGTATGCGTGAGGCAAAAGATCATTGTCGGAACTGTTAATCGGGGTTACGATACTAAGTCAGCAGAACTCGAAATATCTCGTTTTTTTGTGACAGACACTACCTTTAATGAAGATCATGGAGTCTCCAAGTTTAGAAATATCGATGGTCTCTGCCCTCAAACTTCCACTTGGCTGGATAATATATGCATCGCGTATATTAGAGTTCTTTATCAAATGGAGGAACTGGATCTCCGTAAATCACCCCAGTTTATGCAAAATTCAACGATCTTCCTAGAGTTTAAACTTAGAGCATCAGAGTTGGGTTGCACCGACCCTATCAGTATTCTGAAATAGTTAATTTCAGTGCGTTTACATTTCTTTACGCGCATTTCTTTGAGAATTGGCTTTAAAACCTATGAAATCGGGATAGCCTCTGGGTTTTAGAACTGGTATTTCTAGGCCAAATTAACAAAGTATACTATGGGCTTGTCTGCTTTAATCCGGGAATTGTTAAATTTACATACTCCCTACAGTTCTGTTCTATGCTCGTATACACGAATCTACTCAATCAAGTAAACTGATTCAAGCTGTGAGGAAAGTTCGGCGCTGTCCCAATCACGTTCATTTACTCAATGTATGCCATTATCGAAGTGTCTCCCTTATTCATAAGGTTAAGAACATAGAAAGGAGGATGAAAAAGCGCCTAGCCTGCATCGCAAAGCACCAACGTCCACCTCTTAATTTTCATTAAAACTAAAATGTCCTATCGTGGACATTTCGATTAGCATATACATTTGTGAACCGCGATGTGATATGTAGGCATGGATTCTATTACATACGTTTAATTTGATGAAATGCGCAGTAATCATTTGTATGGAAGGAACGCACTTTTCCATTTGTACAACCTCCTGAAATGCCCATTCATCACTTTCCAATCAGCCACGCGTTACCATCTAACTTTGCCCCTGCATTTAGTCAAAGCGGTTTCTTTCCCAGATACCTTTTAAACCATTGCTCCTCACCTATAAATCCTATCGAGCTAATTCGTTGTTACAGCAAAGTTTCAGTTTTAAAGGCCATTTTCATTCATCAACGGAATAAGTGAAGTTGAAAAGCGGAAGCCAAGGCATGGTTTGTAGCGGCAAGGAATTATAACTTAATCACTTTCTCTGAACAAGCACATTTTTATCAATTGTATGTGCCTGTCTCCCAGCGAAAGGCTTTCAAGAGTTAGCGTAGAAATATCTTTTTTGCAAGCATTAAAAGAGCGTGAAACGTTTAAGTTTATAAACCATAAAAAGCAATTTCACTTCCATAAACATTCAGATTATTCTCTTGTAATGCTATAGCCAACATCTTAGGGAAATAAAAACCAGAGGCTAATCTGGACAGGCTTGAAAATTACCAACAAATTTTTGCTAGCTGGTCATTATGGTTCAATAAATCTGATCAACCATAGATCGCCTGCTATTTGTCCATCTTCGAAAAGGTATAAAATTGGAAGATTTTCAGTTGAAATGGAATCAGGTTCCGAAGTGGGGATAAACCGGCGGCCATAAGCTCCCGGATTGAAATGAAATGGAAATTTCCAACAGAAATGGGGTTTTAATTACAGATGTTATTTTTTTTTAATTGCAGAGGTTCTGTTTGGTGTACTCTCAAATCTGCGAAAATGCTTGAATAGAAGCTGAATTTACACTGGTAAATGTATCGTACACATCAACACTTCCTCTCCTAGACACACAAGGCATTATGATTTACGACGTCACATGTTCATTTGGATCGTTTTTTTGGGATCTGGTGTTTTTTCTACTGGATAGGCGACTGATAATTCCTTTTTCTCGGTGTAAAAACAGATTTTAGAAGACATAAATTATTTATGCGGTTCATGAAGTATCAGGACATAAATAATTCAGTCGTGAGCTATTAAGATATTCCAATGTTCGAGTCAGCTTGCGGCGCCCATATCCTAGCTAACCCTTATCTTTAACAAAAAAGAGCGCACGACATTCCCCTTTAGACAAGGCGCCTTAACTAACCTAATAATCTGAGTTATTCATTCTACACTCGTTACAATGCAATGGAAACGGTTTCTTGAATTTCAATGACAAGCACATTTTTGAGAGAGCAAACTCTTCGATAATCACTAGGGCCTAAGAGGTTCGAAAAGCCGATGAAGTTACTACTTAAAACAATGGTAGGTGCAAACCACTTAAACCCGCGGTTGGGTATCAATATTTTTCTACGCAGCCGTAGGCGATGCTGACGATAGGGTGATTAGTGCCCTTGTGCTGATCGGTTTGCACTGCTAATCACCTTGTCGCCTTTTCGTTTCCGAACTCAAACAGAGGCTTACAAAGTCATGTATTTTATGAGTTCAACGCTGTTCGTTTGAGTACGTTTTTGCTCAAATTTGTGGCTGAACTCTCAGAGCCAAATTACCTAAGAGGTCTTAGCTACACGTTTTTAAATATTTCGTCCTTTGCAAGGTGCCTGTCATGATAACAAAGTCAATTAATGCATTCTTCCAATTGAGCCATCATTGGAGAACTTAAAAGCGGTTAACCGAAGGTATAAGAAGTGGTGTTTTGAATTAGCACCCTATGCATTCAGATAAGTTTTCCTAGTCTCCTTTTCGACTGAGAGTCAATTTCTCTTGGTGAAGTGAGTTCTTCCACACTTTCGATTTTTAGAGAAAGGTATCCTACGCCGACCCTCCAGGAGTTTCTCCTGCACCACATTTTCTGAAACTGAGAGTCCTATGCTTTTCTCCAAGCTCTTCTAATTTTGCTGTGCAGTAGGTTTGACTCATATGATACTGTTTTTGCCTCAGGAGCCAAAAATCGGAAACTCCTCGTCTGAGCTCGGGAAATCAGCATTCCCTAAGCAGCAAAATCTACTTACTAGTTCGACCTTAAGTTTTATCCGATCCCTACTCAAGTTCCCTTCCTCCTGGTCACTGAATTTCTGTTAAATCAGATCGTCAATCCTTTACCTTAAACATACACCCAACCTTAACTTGAAGGCAAGTGTCTTCTAAAAATCATCCTGAAGTGGAGTAAGTTATCGGAAGACCACTGATTCGACCTTCCCTTTGAAATAAAAATTGAAATAGCGAGTGCGATCGTTCTAATCATGAAATGTATGCCAAAGAATAAAGTGCTTACCTAACCGCTACCCTTTCCTTACACCACCTATTTTAACGACAAAATTAGCCCAAAACAAGCCGAACTGTGATTCCATATCGAGAGGAAATCAGATAAGATTTAATTTCTATTTCGATAAGTACAATTGCAAAAGAGTGATCAAAGTTTAATCTTCACCGTCATCCGAAAGACCGCTTATTTCTTCCTCGTCCAGCTTCATGGATCTCCAGAAACGAACAGTCAACTAATATGGGTTAAAGTATAAAAAAACGGAGGTGAAATACTGATAAAGAACCGCCAGGATGATTTGCACACATCAATCACGTCCAAACCCGGAGCAATAATGACTCAAAACCCCAATACACTGTTATCCAACCTTGAAGAAGCAAGTGACAGCGTAAAGGTACAGGGCACACTACATGTGTCAACCAAGATGCCAACAGGAGTGGTAATGTCTAAAGCCTGTCAGTAGTAGCATGAGAATGATTCTTAGACATCTCCAAGATGTTATAATTAGAAGTGGTTTAGTTTTTAAACCTCCAGGACTATTCTGCCACTTATCATCTCCGAACGATAAAAATAAGTCAGGGAAGAACTTTACTATTCTAAGACCAGTTTTAACGGGCAACTTCCTCTCAATTATTTCTCGAATCCACCAATTCTGTTTTTAATTCCACCCCACCTTCAACCATAATTTGACGATTTCAAGCATCATGACAAAGATTACAACGAAGCTAGAAGGATTTCAGGTGGCGACATTAATGAAATTGATCCCTGAGGTTCTGATAACAAAAATTCATCCAGTGAAATGTCTTCCCGGTGTGTATAGTCTTGAAAACCGTTTGTAAGAAAAGTTGTGAGAAATAGCTTGGAGGTTGAGTGTTTGACAAAAGTGGGAAAGGATGAAACTGTCCTGCTTCCAAAACAGCCTTGGTCTTTCTGTGTAGTTTTTTACTATTGCGGGTAAAATTAACCGACAGCTGAAAAAATCCTTCAAAGCAGTGCACCGAACCCAGCAAAATCTGGAATTACCTAAAATGATACCCAAAGGAATGCCATCCATCCCCTCAATGAGAGCGAAAATTTTTTCTTAATACTGATAATATTTACAATGGGAACGCTGCTGAAGCTGTTAGTCTTAAGCTCAAGTTCAACAAATCAAAACTTGCATAATCCATACTGAACTTTAGAAACCTAGAGTGTAGATCAATTGTTGGTAAGATCTGGTTAACAGGATATCAGCAATGAATAAATCCATCTCTACATGAGTTTAACTAAACAAAAAATACAGGTTAGTTTAAGAACGACCTACTGCTAAACAATTTTAAAAATTTCTAACATTAATGGGTGTCAGCCATATCTGAAGGAAAACCGCTAATTATTTGCAGAATTAAGAGGTACTCAAGCACTAACGAAGACAATTCTAAAAGGTCTTGGTTAAATTCTCTCGATAGCTAACGCTACAGGTCAATTAATGCTAAGAAATGAAGACTAACCTCGAAGGAAGAATCAACAGGAAAAAGGAGCTAATCAGACAGAAGATGAAATATAAGCAAGTAAGATTCCCTCTTCCTCACAATGATTTTGAGTAACATCGGAATAACTAGATGATCGAACGATGTGATCAATCATAAAAATTATTTTTAGTGCAATACTTCCGCACGTCAATGAGAAGTCAACTTCAAGACTTACAGAATCCAAGGATGATCATAAAGTATCTAAGAGAATCGTAGACCATTCCTTCAACCAGGAAAGTAGAAACTAGGTGTCATTAAATAGGATCAAGCGGCAACTCCTCTTAAGAATGAAAATAACTTAGCCTAATGTTTTATTCTCTTACACTTTAATCCATTCTTTAACTGTTTGAATTCTCCAGATGAGTCCCAGAGGTTTGATTTACTGCTGGATAAAGTAGAAGCATACAGCAGGCCAATTCTTTTCTGTTTCGAAAAGCAGAAAAATTAAACTCTACCTCAAGTGGTGGTAACATACACCCCCATCATCCGAGGCAAGATTGAAAATTACTGGTCACACTTTGCGTGCGCCTACCAATATGGTGAATCAGGAGCCCCGATTACCCCTCGAAGTTCTCTCCATTTAAGGAGGACTATGATAATCAAGTATCGTTTGAGATACCAAGATGACCGATTTCATAAGCCCGCTCATCTACTCTACCTTATTACGGTAGGCATACCAACCTTAATTTAATTATAAAAAGTCAGTACGGCTATTAAAATAGCATACGGAATTACTAAGTGGGCTAATTAAAATGGGGAAGGTGTTCAGAAAGAATAACTAGTAGAACACCTAATCTCGTTCAGAACACCCTTTCCTCGATACGTTTCAGCCAGCGTTCCTCTCGCAGTATATAACAGCCTCAGCAACCATCCGGGAATTCCGCCTAGGCTTCGCCCAGCTCATGACTTTCCAAACGAGAGCCTAGCATGCTCGCACGCCACTCCCCTTAGCGTTCAGGTTAGAACAATAGGTGGAGGCTCCAGTTTAAGTGACTGTTTTGCCTGTGCCTCCTCATCTCATCCATGGACCTTCGCAGACAACCTCCTTAACACGATATCCTAATTGGCGAAATCCAGAGCTCAGAAGTTTGAGTCTTTCCCAGGAGAGATGTGTACTCCAGAGCTTCTTTCTTCCCTAAAGTTTGTGTAGGATCAATGAGGAGATATCTCAACTTCTTTTAAGTATGGAGTCCAGCAATATTAGAGTGAATTCCCTGGTTCAAGCGTAACTTGAAATATGACCATGGGAGTCGAACAAAGATTAAAGTCGAGCAACAGGATGAGTTTTATTCAAAGATTTGCCAAGAAAAAAAGAATGGGCATAGAAAGGGAAAGCAGAAGAGGCAGATGATCTATAATCGCAAGGTCATGATCACATAGACTGCTATCTGATTGATTGGGAACCTCGGTTAACTCCATTTTTATAAAACTATGGATCTTTTAAACCGATTAGTTTAGTTGTTAATTTTAGCTTTCCAAGTCCTTTTTAGTGGAAACGACTAACAACTCAGCCTTGCAATAGCAAACCAAACAGAATATACGTGTCAACAGTACAACTGAAAGAGGACTCATCTAAAATTCACAATAGCACCCTTATTTTCGCTGAATGAAATTGGCTCTAAATTGGTCGCCCTATTTCAGACCAGAATCTAACCAGTGAGTTTGAAGACCACGTCACTTGATGAGTGAAGTTCATGCATGACTGCTACATCACCGACAGAAAGCTCAAATCCATACGGTTTTCTCCTGGTAGCCAGAAGGTACATATTACTTTGCAACTACCCCTAACGATAAAGCATTTGGTATCTTAATTTAGATGACACTGTGACAATTTCATGGCGATCGCCCACTGATCAAAATAAGACGTCAGGAAGGTGAATTCCAGTCCCTCGAACCGGTGGCTAAGACAATAATTGACCCTCCGTTTAACATCTGTGAAGCTCTGTTTAATGAGACTAGGTTTATATTTAGAAATCTGGTGAGACTCACTTCCTCCACCTTCTTTTTTTATGAAATGGTGAAATTTTGAATTTTCCAGGCTAATTTACAGTAGCTTAGTAGAATCCCACAAAGAGTCTCAGTGTTTGTGTACGTATTAAAAATGGGTGAGACTTTTAAATGTGAGCAGCTTTTTTATTTAGTTTCCAGGTGAGATAAATCAAAGAGAAAGATATTAGGAAATTCCTGTTATTTGTCTCGAGAAAAAAGAAAAAAGGACAAAGTATTCCATTGTATCTTTTTTTTAAATAACTCTGAAATATGCTTTGGGAAAAAAGAAGCCTTTGTTAAAGAACAAATTGAAAATTAAAATGGAGGTATATATAGGCACTGATTGTGCAGAATCGAAAGTGAATTTGACATGGGTTCGAAATCCACTGACGCAAGTCCAATGATTAAGGTGATCGCCCAAAATGGATAACCGAATGTGAGGACCTCATCCAGGAAGGCACCCAGAAAAGTCTCCCTTCTTATAGGTAGGAGTAGGAAGATGCTGTTTTTCAATGTAGACTTAGGAATTACCATTACTAGACGATTCCTTGGTCAAGCTTTCAAGTAATGATGACTGCAGCTAGTAACACGACGTCACGAGAAATTTGAACTCTCGACCAAAAGATATGCTTAAGCCAACTATTCAATTTGACATGGCAATCTGGTCTGGTGAAAATTCCTCAAGCTAGCTTGCTTCTGAGGAGTGTGGCTGTTTTGCTAACAGCAGGAAAAATAAAGACACCTCTATGTTATATCCGTCTGTCCTCAGAGAAAAGACTTTCGAGGAACGAATCGCTTTGCAATTAAGTAGAAGATTACCTCAAGGACCAAGAAAACTATGGGACGTTTAAAATGAGAACAACGATCTGGGAAAATAACTTCCTAAATGCCTTTTAAGCTTATGCCTTGGACAAGTATGTAAGTGCACTTTCAAGTGAAAACAAAACTCGGGTGGATAAACAAAAAATACCTAGACATTTGGATTTACAGATTTTTACTAATACAACTAATGAAATCGACTAAATGGATAGAATGTGCTATTAGATCCATTATCGACAGAAAAGTTGAGTTTAACTTTCCCTGGAATTCGATATGAATACCATAACTTGAAGAATAAGACGAGCTGAAAAAAATACCATCAGATAAAATAACGCACGAGACAATGAACGAGGAAATACTTGCAAAATGATTACTTGAATGAGAAAACAGAACGTTTTAACATTCTTTCCAGCAAAAGTTTGTCCAGGTTTAGATGTATGGAGAGAGACGAAAGTCTGAGACCGGAGCTGTCTGAAGAATATAAACTTTCACTGGAGTCTCTGAGATCCTACTAGCATCTCTGTACAGTGCCCTTACATCATAACAGCTGTAATGATTATCAATAAAGGATAAATAAGAAGTGATCATCCAAGGACAGGCTTTACCAGTCCCCATACGAAAGTGAAGTAGAGAAATGCCAGCCGGGACGAGTCTGTGAGAGGCGTGGACTCCCTCTTGGAACTTAATTCCAGCCAATGACTATTACCTTCCTTTATGGTACTGCTTTACTCGTTCCCATGCCCCAATCAATCAAATATGCTTGTACATGGACGATGAAAATGCTAAAAGGGTTCCTTACATGAATGGAAGAAAATTCAAAATGCACTGGATGAAGTAGGATTCTTTTTCAATCCCATAAATAGGCGTCCTCCAACCCCTTCTGGTTCAAGCCCGAATCAAGCGAGCTGGAACATATGATCTTTAGATTAATGAGCCTATTTAGCTCATCCCACTTACAAATGATTATAATCAAAACAAATCAGATATTACTAATAAGTTGATGGCAGTCTGTTGGTAATGTTTCACTGAGCTTAAGGAATATAATGAAAAAATGTCCAAATTTTCAAAATGTAGAAAAATAGAACGGATACCATAACATGGTGAGCTTTCAGGAGTAAATTATTGATTAAAAACTCGTTGGAATTGACATACTTTTTCGGCCATTTTATGGCGCTTATCGAAATCCAAACCGGCAGTCTTTGAGCGCATTTCCATGAGTCTTGGAAAGAGTTCGCTGAAAGTTTCGTCATCGAATTCCTCCTCATCTGACTTTTCGTCCTTCTTTTCATTTGATTCTGGGATTTCAATTTCTTTCGCCGCATTCATACTCAGGATTTCTGGTTTGTCAAGTGGGCTTTCAGTCAAAGTATTCCGTAGTTTCGCCTCCGGGGCTGTTAAAAAAAATCTACTCATTTTGAATTTAGTAATGTTTGTTTCAATCTACACAAAGTGCAGTTACCCTTTAGGATAAGATTTGGCCACTGGTGGGCGATCAGTGCGGATAAAATTCGGCTAATGCCATATTCTTCATCTGAAAAGAGGTACTAATATGACAAAAACAAAGCTGAACCTTCTTCCATCTCATCTGGATCAGGAAAGAGTTGGATAACCTCAAAGTGCTTGTCGGTAGCTAATTTTAATATATCAGCGCGGGTCATATCATTTGGGAGAGCTTTGCAGACGAGGAGTCGAATTGGGATATCTTCGTCTTCATTGGCTACCAACCAATCTTGAACAGTTTGTAAAGCCTCTGGCTGACATGAAAGCATTAAATACGAAAACAAAAGCTCTGTTTTACTTTATGTAGCTCAAAACACAGCACTACAGCTTCAGCTCCATTAATAGACGACTTGGATTCCGATTCTTCAACTTTCTTCAACTTTACGGTGGCGGTGTAATATTTACAGTCTATGTACATCGAATCTGATTCCTCGCTCGGCTTCGTGAGTTCTAAAGTAACATTAAATAAAGTATAGCTCACCTTTATAAACAAAACCAGTAATTTCATCAGCAAAAATATTTACAATCACAGCCACAGAGGACATGTAAATTCTACAGTCAGAAATAGGTATAAAATTGTTAATAGCGGCCATGTATAAATAACTCGTGCACCCACAACCTGTCACAACGAAGGAACGCAAATTGCAGACACACAAACAATGAGAATAAAATTAATGAGGACCTTAAGAATGATAGATT
The DNA here is from genome assembly GCA_019097775.1 of Moniezia expansa. Lineage (NCBI taxonomy): Eukaryota > Metazoa > Platyhelminthes > Cestoda > Cyclophyllidea > Anoplocephalidae > Moniezia > Moniezia expansa. Next base: position 563,259 of record JADFDV010000068.1, read on the forward strand.
CACTGATCTGCTACTAGCTGTTAGTATATTCCTTTTTCACTACTGTTTAAAGGGCGTGTCTAAATAGGTTACTAGATGGTAATGGTTCAAGGTTCTGATAATGTAGCTAACCAATGAGTTTTCAGATAATATAAGCTTCTTTCAATTGATTTTCCATTGGAAATTTTATTCGAGAAAGCAATATTGTGGCCTTTCGCAAGACGATTTGAATAAATTATACAATAGTTCGAAAATTAACTCGGATTTTATGAACAACCGCAGAACTTAGGGACACTTAAGAGAGTAAAATGTATAAGCTTCAGGAATAGGAATAATAATTAATGTGCACCTATCCTATAGAACTGGTGCACTTCCGCATGTTTAACTAAGTCACCATGTCTTTCGAGTTTACCATTTGACTCAACTTGACGCTAACAATAGATTGGAGAATAAGAAGTGATGTAGTCCTCTTGCTGGATTTAAGGTATGTATTGTGTGTATCTCATTGTTCGGTTTAAGAAATGAAGTAAGCAAATACATTTGATCCATTCATTATGGCTTTTTCGTTATTTTATATGGTAATCAGCTATTTATTCTCGGAGCCCCTTCCGCTGGCCAGCTTGCATCAATAATGCTTTCTCCTACTTAAACATTTATAATTTGCATCAGAGCACCAGTCGTCATCACCGCCTCAGCCCCCATCTCCAGCCAATGATAGTTGAATAGACTACAAGAAAGCAAAATGGCCAATAAAATCAAAAGAGATATAAATAAGCCATGCTTTTTTGCTAATTTTAGGAGAGCAGTAGCCATACATAAGCCAGCTGTTATTGAGGCAGTCCATAGTCACCAACAGTCGGAGAATTCTTCCTTTGGACATCAAATAAGGGAGCAAGCAAAAATTGCTAATATACGGTTGTTATCAACGTTTGTTAGGTACAATATGGGTAAAATGTACTGTTTTTGCCTTGTTTTTAGGCACCTATTAAATTTTCTACCGCATCTTTTCATCTAAAGCATTAAGCAAATAATGCGCATGGTATTTTTCTGAGCGGGTCTATGGCATAGTATTCAACTTCTTTGAGTATTGGCTAAAAAATTTCTGAAATTTGCTCAGCGCTTTGTTTAGATAAATGTAATAATCTGCTCGCATTTTCTATATCCTTGATGTAAATTGAAGCAAATACGTTCACCAGTGGTATCAATGTTTTCCTTGGCATCGTAGTAATACAGGTAAATTACTTTGAGGAGATGGCTTTAGCACTTTCAATTACTTTTAGTGGGTGGTATTCACTGCGTGAGGTCACTCTGTCAATCGATGCAAAGATTCACATGACTTTTTTTTCACTCATGAAGTAAAGACAAGTCTAATTTAAAGACATGCTGTGATTAGCCTCGCAGCGAGAGCAGCCCTTATCTTAAACCGACAATGCTGCTGATAAACCGAAGTAAGTTCATCAGGATTTCAAAAGTAGTCCCTGGGTTCTGAATGAAGATAATTCAAAATTTAATTCATGTATTGTCTTAAAATTGACCCAAGTGGAGCGAAAGGCGTTGTTACCTCGTCGTTTGTGGAAATTTGCAAAACCGCACAGCCAGACAGACATCACCTACCGATAAATATTAGTTAGTTGTAACACAGCGGTCAATTTTTGGTGCCTCCTTATATCGAATGTCTAGTGAACCTGAGAAAAGTACGACAACTAACTTCTGAATGTTAAATCAGCAAACGCAGATATTCGCTGATTTACCTTATAACCGTTGTGAAGTAGCTACCTTCCGGAGCTTATGGTATATGCTTAACATAGTCTATCGTAGGTAGAGTAACGCAACGCACGACTCACTTGGTCTCCTGCAGGGCTCATTGCGGCTTAAGTATTGCCCCCTATTGAGTTAAGTTCAGTAAATCTTGTAAGCGAACCAGTAAGACTGGGATGCTCAGAGGTGTAAATTGAATGAATGCGATTCAATTGGCTGCATCCAGTCTCGAAACTCTGTGAAAAGCTGGCGCTCTATTGGGTGCATTCAGTCATTCATAATGCAGTGCAGCGGAGACCGTAAGTTTACACCTGCTTCGATCACATTTTACCTTGGCATCATCGCGCAACAAGTGTGCATAATAAATCGAGCTTTTTATAAATAACGAGAAGATTCAGCTGTTACCAATAGATAATGTTGAACCTACTCGAGCTAATATATGTATTTAAGTAAGACAGCCCCATTTCAATCAAACGGGTTTTTTGATAATTTTGCAGCTACTTTCTCCTAATTTTGAACCCTTAACAACTTATTAATGTTGCAAAATGACATTTATCCAGTTAGGACAAGAAGAAAACCCGGTTATTTAATGAAATTATAAAGGTCAACCTGCGTGCTATTTTAATCTTCATTTAAAGGAAACTAACTTATAAATGTGTTAAACCATATGCAGTTTCAAGTGCAGTTTGTTCAAGACAATCGGTTATTTATAATAAGAAGAGTTGTCCATTATGCTAATTCAGCAGCTGATTTGAATGCTCATTAGATAGTTTAGTATTAAGTTGATATCCTCTCTTTTTCTATTAAAAATATCATGATAACGATATGCATTTTAAAATTCTCTCAACATGATCAGATGGCCTTTTATGGCCTGACGGCTTTCCAGAAGTTAATTGTTCTTTATTTGGAGAAGGGTTATCCATGATTGAGACCGTAACCCCTATGTATCATAGTAACTATGATGACCAAATTCCATCTGCTAAAAGATGAGAAGATTTGAAAAAGTGAGAAAATTAAGATGGTAAGAGGTTGACTTGTCTCAGGTCGTGACCCTTTTTGATCAATTCTTCAACGCTCCGGGTCGGAACGATTCATGATTGACGTGCCTCCTGGAAGCTGTTCGGCTACATAACCCATGAAGATCACCACTTTTGTCCTGCTTGCAATGAATAGGATGCTGGAATGCACTTTGGTTGATTATTAAACTTCTGCTGAAAGTTATTTCACAGAAATAATATAGTCAGAATTAGAACCCTTCCAGCGATTGCTTTGAATTAGAGCGATGTTGCTATTCACTCCCAGATTCTGATGTATTCGAAGAGTAATCAGGTTGCCAGAATTGAGTTCCATTCTTGGGCGCTAGAAAGCATTATGAGTATCAGTAGTTGAGAATAATACTGGGAGGGGATGGAGGTAGTTCTTCAATAGTTGTTTTTGTATGAAAAACCAGTACTTCGGATGTGTCTCCAATATAAAAAAAAAAAGATTTACGATCATTTTCGACTTCCTCAGGTTATCCTTTTTCTTCGAAATGCTTGCTTAGCAGTATCATTAATCCATCCTTGTTCGAAACCGAATAGCGGAGCAAGTTAGCTGGATTTCTCCAAGGAGCTCTTTCCATTGTTTTTATTAGGATATCATTTCTCAGGTATCAACGAAAAGTCCTTTACAAAATTCAAATCTCGACAGATTACACGCCTAACATACGAAAGAGACATGCAGTTTCATGTGTTCCATTGGATTCCAGAATTACCTTATAGCTTTGCTTCCAACCATCCTCATCACCCTAAAATCTAAGATCCATCTAACCTCACAGTTAGCATTGGCATTATAAACAGTCAAATAGTCATGATCCTGACTGCTTTTCACCTTTATCATAGCAAAAGGCATCCTTTCTAAGGAGACACCTGTTTGTATAGCCGAAAGTCCTTGGCTTACCATTTAAGAATGTAAGTAAGCCTAAGTAAGAGAAAGATTTTCCTGCAATGTCTTAGGTGTGAAGGTGTACTAAAGCCTCTTCGAATGGGGATCTTTTCTATAGTTATCTGTTGGCAATTCGGTATGTTTAAGTTGATAAAGAGATGTTTAGGTCGTAGGAAATAGAGATTTTCATGTGACTGATCCAAATGCTGTTATGAACCTGTCAGTAGGAGAAGTAGACTATGCAGGTAAGAATCAATGTTTTTAAACCAACTGCACAGGTAAATGATTAAAATCCGGAAGCGTAACTCTAATATGTTTGTATCAAAGATTCCTCTTCGTGGTTTTACCTAGTTCATTCGATTCAGAACCGATTTTCATTCTTTGTTCTAAGGTACTAGAAGTATCAAGGCAATTTATGTTGCAGAATTAAAAGGAGAAATCGGACTTGAATGAAAACTTTAAAAACCGAAAAATAGAGTCTTATTTGGCACATTCACCCTCGATTGGCTATTCTCAACGCATCTTTCGCGAAACTTGGCCTTTTTAGCGAATCCTTGTGATCCCGCTGACGAGTTCCAAGATTTTATTTTCGTTACCTCAGCGATTTGTTGCTCCTGAGGTAACACGAAATAATACCCTTGGTACAGAGAACTAACCCAGAGAGCCTCTGGTTGCTTTTTATGAAGGAGCTTTCAAATATGATATCATTTTCAACCTGAGGCCAAGTTTCTCGGGGATTTTTGTCACCCAGATCGAAGATTTCGGTCTCCTTTGGCATTGCAAAGCTACTTACATTCCTTCCACTTAGATCTAGATCAATTGCATGAGAACTAGGATTAAGACTGAGCTATCAAAAATTGATTTAAACGTCATTCTAGGCTGTAAATAGTGAGTGTGTGATTGACCCTTCGCGTCCACAACTCGTGCTCAGCAGGAAACATTGAATTTCCAGGGGAGGAGAAATGACAATTATCCCTGTTTTGATCAAAATCAAAAGTTTCTTGCTAGAGAAATAATCCCTACAGCCACTTTTTCGAATTTACAGTTCTTCCATCTGTCTGTTGGTCTCAAATCGCCTTTTGTTTCAGAGTCGTTTTCAGCTTAAGCTCTGACATTGTTTGTGCATTCCTATGTTCATCGGTATGATTTCTTCCTAGTCATTGTTTCCTGTATTTTCCCGAGTGTTGGTTATTTGAATTTCTCGCTTTTGTACTCAGTACATGTAACGCTTTATAAGCACTTTTTTGTTACTACTCAGATACTGAGAGTAGCATCATAACCGGGCACCTAACTAAGGAATTCGTGAAATCTCAAGACGGAATTTTTAAGGATATTCAACTTGGAGATCGTCTATCAAACCTCGCCGCGGGAAGTTCTGCTACTAACGTGGCAGTAATCGCCTTCAAACTCATTAATGATGATGTAGAAAAAGCCGAGGAGATTTCTTTTGCTGACTTGCAAAAGAAAGTTGCGAAATTGGCTTCGGTGTTACGTGAAAGTTTGCTGCCTTGTTTGAAGCATCAAAATACGAATTTAAACTCTGAGGCTGAACAGAGTCGGACACTTGTGGCCGCATATATTACTGCAGGAATCAACCGTGTTTACATCCAGGTAAATAAAAAGTGCGGTAAAATGTAAATTTATAGTCATTTACAGAATACGTCACAGGATTTTTCCATAGAATTGGCTATCGTTTGCTCAGATAACGGTACCCATTTCTCAGAAATAGTTTTTAGTTTTTGATTTCTGATTGAAATTTCTTTTTAATTCTATGGATGTAAATCGCTTTTCATCCTCTTCCTTGATAGTGGAGTCGATAAATACTAAGTTTTCATTCTATTCAATTTAGATATTGAAGTAAGCAGAGGCATTTTTTCCATCAGACTTGCCATTCTACTTATTGTGTAATTGCGTTTGTTCAAGGCACCTTGCATAGCTTGGAGCTCCATGCTTGAAATCTTGCACATATTGAACCGGTGAAGTTTTAATGCAACTTGATCCCTGTATTTTCTGCTTTATAAACTTTTTCAGTATTTGGTTGCGGCCACAATGAGTTGCTGAAATGAAGATGAGCAGGTCTAGTGTTAAAACAAGCACAAGCTACTCACATGCTGAGATTTTTTAAAGACCACCTCGGTTTCATTATCGAAAAGGGCTTACAAAAACTCCATAGCTTTTGCCTCACTGACTGTGTTCGTATCGTAGCTGCTCTGATGTTGGATTTCATCATATTGTCTATAATTCAAGGCATATCGGCTAAAATTTGATCTATTCAATGTGTCAGCTCATGGCTGAAGCGTTTCCACTAAGTCAGCTGTCTCCACAACACTGCCGATACTTTAGAGAATTTTTTTGCTTTGGTAGGTTCCCGGTTATTGCCTGGGCTCAGAAGTTGAAAAGTACTGACCCTGAGGAAACGATAGAATTTTTCTTCCAGTAGCTGTCTACATATTACTCTCGCTATTGATTGAATTCCCTTTCCATTAATTGACAACTTCCACAGGTCCATAACAGGAGACAAGAGAGAACGATTATGCATTCGTCCATTCTGTACATGAAGTCGTGAAAGTTTACTCGAGCCTTTGACAACTGTGGGCTTTGTAGCCGGACTTCTGCTTTTTACTTTGAGTTCCAGATAATTCTAGGAATAAGGATTATATTCCTTCCTTATTGTGATGAGCGATCTCAACCTCAGGTTATTAAAACCGGAAGAAAAATTCTTCTGGATGAGCTTGTCGAAAAATGCAGTCGTTCATATCAACACACTTCGATTAAACTCTTATTTTTGTTTTTAATTCCAGCTGGCTTGCATGCTTTTACGGCTGGCTTACATCCCAATGGATAATAATCTCTCTAAAGAAAGAATTAATTTTATTATCAATTCCACCGGACCCATCGCTTTCATTACCGATGATGCCAGTGTCAAGATTGAGAGCACTCAGATTTCGACTTACTCTGTCGATGAACTGCTCTGTAGAGCAGAAATCGCTGATGAAACGATTGTTGAACCACTTTTCAAAAATGTTGGAAATCCCCTAATTTTGCTGCTCTACACTTCTGGAAGCACTTCTCCAATTCCCAAAGGTATTCCTCTACGTAATAGCCAGGTAGCAAATCGTCTGTCTTGGCAATGGAGCCCAGAGTCACCTCTAGCTGAAATCACCGGCCCAAGTCTAGCTAAAACTTCCTGGTTGTTCGTTGATGCCTTCACAGAAATGTTTGGGACACTTTTGGGTGAAAGACCAATAGTTGTTTCGCAGACTTTGCAGATTACTAGCGAACGATTGGTTACTGACGTTGCAGTTCTCGGACTTCTGGTTGAGAGATTTCAAATCACTCAGATCACAAGTGTTCCATCCCAGTTGGAGTCATGGATGAATCAGATAGATAATGAAGGGACGGCCTTCAAGACTTTGCGTGTGATTGTGTCAAGTGGACAGATACTACCATTCGCATTGGCGATGAGGATCTTTGAGGTGTTTGGCCAGTCACATTTGAAGCTGCTTAATTTCTATGGAAGCACTGAAGTTGCTGGGGATATTACAAGCATGGTTTTCAATAACAAGGACGAAGTTTGCAAAGCGGGAATAAAATTACCCACTGGAGGTATTGTTTTACCAGTTGGGAAGCCCATCAATAATGTCGAAATTTATGTTGTTGCCGAAGACGTAACAACTGATTCCCCAATGATTGTACAGAGGGATTCCGAGGGCGAGGTTCTGACCTCTGGGGCGGGAAATCTTATTGAAGAACCGACTGATTATTCACAGGACAAGAAGTAAGCCACTGACATATTACGATCGATCTAACAAACGTTACGTTTGAATGCTTACAGGCGTAGTTCCAAAAAGTGTTGACTTTTAAAAAATATAATAATTAAACTCTGGAAATGCTATCTTTGTAAAGCCATAAAAATGTCGGGGTTCTGGAATGACTCTTAAAAAGCATTCATCACTTTTTACCATATAGTTGAGCTTTATTTACTGTCAAGTTTAGGACAGGTAAACAGGTGCATTTTAATTTAAGGATGCATATTAATTTTAAATATTTTTGGCAGTCTTACTCAGAATAGCCTCGGTACACCTATTTTTTTATTTATTCCAAGATCAGAGCTGGCTCAGCTGCTCAAAGAGCACAGGTTCAATTTCAATCCAGTTTACAGTAAACTGCTTCAAACTTAATAAATTGGCCAAGTCCTGCATGGACTCTAATGAAGGGAAATTACTTCAAATGCAAATTTTGGCCATTTACCGTTGATTTTGTTCAATTTTACCTAATTATTTTATTTTAGTACTTTTCAATCAAGCAAATGGCTTTAGAGAAGATTTTAAATCTAACAGTCACCCTATTAATGCCTCTTCTTCATTTATCCAGGCCATCAGTAATATTGACAGCGAACTCCCTGTCGAAAAAGGCGTGTTTTTCACGGTTATTCCACACCGGAGATGTAGGTTTTATATGTTCGAAGACTGGAAATCTCTATGTCACTGGCCGTCTAGATGACGTGGTTAAAGTGAATGGAGTGAAAATTGCAACCGGGAATGTCGATCAAATTTTGGCGGGATTAGATCGAAGTAGCGGAAAATTTGCTGGTTTGGGTGAAACAGTGACGCTTGCTTTGGAGAAAGGAGAGACGGGAACTAGATTAGTCTGCTTTTATAAAAGTACTGATGACAACGCCTTTACGGATAAGGATCTAGCAGAGGTAGTGGGAAAACACCTCACTACTTTCCTCAATGTTACTTTTATTAAAGTAAGTATTTTATTTCCTATTTCTTATTTCCTCAATCGAGCATTTAAATTATTAGCTTATTTTCGCCTAATATCTGTTTGTACTAACCTTTAATGCACTTAAAATCGTAAAAGAGTGTATCTTAAAGCGCCGCACTCCCTTCAGTTTCCTAAGAAATTGGTACTCATTTATGCCGACGGTATATTGATAGCGTACATCGGAAGATTAGCAGCACCAACCAATCTGGTTGACACTAGTCTGCCAAAAGACAGCAAATTTGAGCTTTTCCAGTTTGGGGGACAATATGATGCCTTAGTTTTCCCTAAGATTCCGTTTTTAACTATAGGTTAGGCCATCATTAATGCTGTCAATAAGCAGTTTGATAAGCGCGAGATCGGAAAGTGCAAGCTCATATCTAGGCATCGAGTGAAAGCTCGCTCTTTTTCTAATTTTCACCTTAAATTCTCTCTTTTTCGTCAGGTGCCATCATTTCCAATCCAGAGACAGTCAGGGAAGATAGACAAGATAAAATTGAAGCAGGATTATCAACAGGGGATTTTTATTAAAAAATTAGCGACTGACGGTTCCAAACGAGTTATCGCCGATAAGCGAGAGATTATAAGACGGATTTTTGCAAAACATCTGGGTCTACCGGAGACGGTTCAAGAGAGTGGCGAGCCTGATGATGACGCCGACTTCTTTCTAATGGGTGGAGACTCAATCACGGTAAGTGTTTGCTTAACAAAATTATTATATTTTAATGAAAGAACTTCCTTCTTTGAGAACTGTTTTGTTTTCATTCGTCTGACTCATTGTGATAACAATGTGCTTGAAATCCACGTGACACTGTAATCAAGTGTTTTTTTCAAAAAAACGAAAGGGAAAGTGATAAATTCAGAGGTTCGAGTTATTTGAGCTACGGCTGAACCTCAAGTTGGTATGAAATTAGAACGGTTTCAGGGATAAGAAAATCATGTCACTTGTGTAGCTAAAACGATTCAAAGATTAAGGTACTTTTGGAAAAACTTTCATACTATTTCTCTATTCCAGTCGTATTTAGATCCCAAAAACATGCTCGTCGTTTGCAAACTATTGTTCACATTCGACAACTGCCTCTGCTAATTTTCAGACCAGCTTAGCTCTTTTTAAATTCTACCAACTTCCATGTTTTAAATTCTCACAAACCCACTATGTTCTGCTGTTGGTTAATTTGTCTTTTAAAGTCATAGCATTGTGTACAAAGATACTAATAAGGCTAGTTCGCGAACCGTCCATGCAGTGTTTTTTTCTAGCTGTAAATGGCCTATAACTGAATGACCAGAATGTCAGTCGACTCTTCAAACTTTGTACGACCTGGTGCACATTTAACCGAGGCTCCCTAACTATAATCTCTCTCGCATAAACAAGCCATGATCGGTCAAACCTATTAAACCTCCAAGAAACGGTTAGTCAATTTTAACCGCAACTGCAGCCTTCGTTAGTCGCCAGCTTCAGTTAGAAGATTGAGGTTCCCATCTGGTTGATCGAGTATGAAGATTTTTTTCCAAGTCTCCTCCGATAAGTCTGATAAAACAATCTGACAAATTCAGTGTGTTTGGTGTGGAATCCGTAATCGCTAATGAAATATGTATCATCAAGCTAACTCATTAGCTGTAAGCTCTAACCTCGAAAAGAATACTCGTAAAGACAGTGGAACGTTACGATGCTGATGATAGGTGGAAATTCACTAAAAGCCAAGAAACGCTCCAAGATCTTGAATGGGATTAATAAAAATCCCAATAAATGCTGAAGTTCTACCTCTAGATGTTTCCATTTTTACGAAGTTGAAAAATAATTCAAGCTTCACATTTCAAATCGTTACTCTAACTCCAAGGTTCACTAGGATCCCATGCAATCTCCCTGATTCAGCGAGGCGCGTATAAGCACTGGAGGTCGGAAGAGTTATTGTTAGTCATTATTTGTATAGAGCTAAACAAAATAAAGAAAAACGCACTTAGTGTATGCAAATTAAGATGACATGATTACCTAGCATGCTTCTTTACACCGATGTCATTATATTGTCTTGTCATGGTACTATACCACATCCGCGCACTTGACGACTTTCTTGGTTTAATTTCAGCCGCCTATGTACGCAAAACTTGACACAATCTCACCTCACAGAGTTCTGTCTATTAAGGATTCAGCTCAATTTCTCTATCTTTCCCTCTGGTTTTGGGTTAATAAAGGTAGGCTTGACAATATAAGCATTACTTTGCATACAGGGCAAAGAAGTATATCGATGTAGATATTGCTCAGTATTTCATTCGAGTGTCTTATTACCATGACGGGTTCTTGACGCACTTCAGAATCGATAAATTGTTTGGAAAAATCAACTTATTGTGGAATCGACCCAACAAAGGCGGTACTATTGAAGGCAAAAACTATATGTAATGGATATCTGTATAAATTAATCGAAGTAGAGGATGGTAGCAGAAATCGCACTCCCAGAACCTTAAAGCTTTCTAGTTATAGCATCGGTCGGTATGTATACACGATCGGCACACGATCGGAAGGAGTTGATAGAGTTTGACCCACAAATGATACTGAGAATTGATGGAATTGTGACACAGGGGTACAAGACGTTGATTGCTAATGAATGCTTTCATCAGCGTTCAAAGCATCATGCAACTGAAGCAGTACACAGCCTTTATTCATTCAGAAGGGTTATTCGTTGATAATTCTGTGCATAGTCGTACAACCTGACGATTGCGATCGGTGTTTTCTAGAATTCATTAAATGTTATTTTCGGTGTTCCACGAAGATTTGAGCTGCTTTAACTTTTTTTATTATCATCGACAGTCAGCACCCACTATTTACAATTCATAGTTAATATTCCACATCAGTTTTTTTAAAATATTAATTACCGATCTTGGTTTGATTGCAATACAATAACCGATTGACGGTTTCTGTCTTTTATCAAGTATGCGGTTCTTTCAAGTCATTTGTTTTATTGCGTGTTCGCAAGGGTGAATGCTTTTATGCTAATGAGCCTTTGTGGGCATGTGAAACTCTACCCACCCCAGAGAATGTTTTAATACTTTATCAACAAATATGGCGACAATCCACGCTTTTTTTATTTTAGGCAGCACTTTTGCTTTCAGAATTGCGCAAAGAAGGCTTCAAAGCCAATATGAACATTTTCTCTGAGTATCGAAAAATAGGTGACTTACTAAATGCCCTCACCAACAAAACTATTCAATATGAAAATGCAAAATCTGATTCTAGAAAGAATAAGGTACCATTCGTTCGAGAGTATCAGCCAGGGAAAACGTTCGCCTTACAGCCGTCACTTGATGCCCAATGGAGAAATCTTATTGCTGATGTGATAGCGGACTCGTTTGTAGAAGTTGAGCCTATGGTGGCCATGATCAACTTGAAAAGAGAAACAATATATCGAATTGTTATGGGCAGAATGAAACAGCTCGAAAATATTCCAGGACTCGTGCTTGTAGCGGGTTACACGTGTTCTGACCCCAACGGACCTCTAAATGCCCTCTTACCTGATGTATTCGCCGTGTCGTTGGGATACCCGACAGATACACCAGAATCTCCCAATGTTGATGATCCTCTCTATCTCAAGATTGAGAAGGCTTTTGAGATTTGTGACTCCATCGCTGGAGAGCCAGAAGACATCTCCAAATGCTTCAGTTCTGGGTTTATCGGTGCGAAAAGAGGGGACATTGATGGTGATGATAGAATCAAATTAACCATACTTTTGGAAGAAGCTCTGATTAGCGGTGTTAAAAGAATGGGGTTCAGTACGATTCGATCTATTAATACCTCTGTCGTAACTCGGGCAGGTGTTGTTTTTTTCACTATCATTTTGTAGGCTATGTCTGAGGAGTTGGGATACGTTCACAACTGCACTGTTAATATCGCGAAAATATTCGAAGAACTCGGAGTCAAGGTTAATCGAAAGGAACTCCTCTGTGATGTTGTTACCAGACAAATCAATTAAAATTATTTAATGCATACCTATCGCATAGATTTCCTGAACGAGAAAGCAGTGCCTATTATTACTGACTTTTGTATGATTAGAACATTCTTTTATATTTAAATTACAAATAAATGCTACATGATCGCTGATTTGGATGCTTTTTTTGTCTCGCACATAACTATTTAATTCGTATTTCCACTCACATAATTTGTAGTCGAATGCAATCCAACTCAAACGTTGAAGAGCTCTGTCCTCAATGTAATTTACCGAACGTAGAAATGAGGATTAGAAGACCAGAAAATATTTAAGGAGCGCTTCGACTGCGCTGTCAAAATGGCTATTTATCTACAAATAGCATATGCAATTCATAAACACAAATTATATCTTTTCATTTCGAAAAAACGGTAAGAAAAGTAATCCAGGCAGGCTATATGTGATTTAAAATATTTTCCATTATATCAAACAAAGCAAATGTAACCTAAGCCTCTATCTTCATTTGATGTTTCCACTTACACCACTGGTAATTATTATTACCTAAATGTAGCCGCAAGATTAACAATGCATTTTGAACACGCTGGATGAGTAGCCAGTGAAACTTAAAATTAGGTCATTGTGGCAATAAACTAAGGGTTATTAAAAAACCGGCAATTAGTGCTAAGGAGTATATTTTCTAAAAATGCAATCCAAATGGAATTCCCATTGACAAATATTCATAAAAGACACTTATGGCTCAAGCGTAGGTTCTTGGTATAGTGATGATTCCCTGTTTGGAGATCATAGATTTTTTTCAGACTTATTCTTAAGCCTGCAAATACTATTAGACCATAACAATTCAATAGTTTTTACTGACTTGATACTCTAATCAGATACAGTGAATGTATAGGAGCTGGAAGGAAAAATTGCAGGTGAGTTCTCCAACTGACACGCAAACAGTTAGCCAAGATTGAAATAAAAAATTGCTGCGTGAATAACATGAAATAATATCGTACAATCAAAATTTAGAAAAAATATCAGCTATTCAAAAAAGTTTAAGAGTTTCACCTCTAAGTATTTTAATCTACTTGTTACAATAGTCCTAGTTTGGTCTCGCTGGCCTATGCGATTGCAATTGCCCCACTTGGGAATTCTGGTTTTAAATTGAAGTTGCGACTAGTTTACTGCCGTATTTCACGTTATTTCAAAAATGGTTGTCGATCCCGAGATTACGACACGAGTAATGGATATTTTGAACGCGAAAGAAGTCGATGAAGCACTTAACAAGTAATTATTTTGGGGACTAACCTGTTTGTTTAGCTTCAATTCTGTCCTCATGCAGATATCCGGCCTGCCTTCAAATCTCTTCATTGAAGTTGCAGCAAGTTTTGCCGATATGAGTATGTTCGTCTGTTTTAACTTCGTCCCTCTCTTCCAGTTTCTCAGGGCTCTGTAACTATAATAGTCGCTCGACAAATCGGTAGAAGGCTGATTCAATTTGTTGATAGCTTTTCTGATGATAGTTTGGTTATTGAAACCTTGCAACAAATGCTATGCCGCCTGCAGTCTCGTGTCATTGCATTTGGATCTGAGGTACTAAATATCAATTCTTTACAGCTCCTTTAGTTGACTTACTTGAGAGATCTTCTTGCACAACGATTAATGAAGGTTGGTGATATAAGAAACGCGGTTTCAGTTCTTCGCGCAATTCCAGTCGATGGCCATACGCGGTAAGTCAGATTTCAATTTAATGATTTTAATAGTGGCTATACGGATGAGTATAAACTTGAAATTTGTGCTCGATTGATTGATGGTCTGATTGCATTAAAGGATTATGATGGTATCGAGGCCCTGCTCAACACGGTTTCCAAGTTGTTAAACACCTGTTTAGATGAAAGTTTGAAAATGCGTTTTAAGGTATATTTTTTTAGTCATTGTTTTTTACTTATTCTTCAGATTTCTCAGGCGTTACTCATGGATTCAAAACAAAAATTCCTTGAGGCCGGTCAGAGATATATGGAGCTTTCTATTCGCTATCGAAGCGTTTCAACCGAAGCCCAGAGAATGGCTTATCTTGAACACGCTCTACTTTCTGCCATCTTAGGTGGAGCAGGCCAGCAGAGAGCTCGACTTCTAACTTTTCTCTACAGGGATGAGCGTTGTCGTGTTCTTCAGGCCTACCCCATCCTCGAGAGAATGTGGGAATCTCTTTGTTACAGCTTATTTATTAGGCATAACCAGCGTCTGATTAGTCGGGAATGTATGCAGAGCTTGCGTCCTCTACTTACCCAGTATTATCCCGATCTCTTCGGGGGCAATAACGAACAGCAGTTGGATGTTATTTTGGAACGAGTCGTCGTCGAGCATAATATGCTTGCTGCTAGTCAGATCTACCGCAACATTACTCTGAAAAATCTTGCAGAATTGCTGGAAATTGATGCTGAAAAGGCACGTCGGATTAAATTTTAAAAAAAAACTAAAAGTCAAGTTTTTAATTCGCGGTTTCTTCTTAGGCTGAATCGGTCGCTGCCCAAATGATTGAAGAAAACAGGTTGGACGCTGAAATTGATCAAATTGATGGATTAATATTTTTCGAAAGTGAATGCTTCATCTGGTTTCTTGTTTTTTCTGCTCATAAAAAATCGCTTCCATGTTTCACGGTTTTATTTTAGAAGACAATAAGAATACGACGGCGGCAAGCAGTCGAACGCAGAATTTATGGTCTTCATTGAATCAAATTCTGGAAAATATCGAAGCTGATCACCCAAATTGGATCGCCGCTCGATCAGAAAATGTTGTCACGCAGTGCTCTTCATAACTGACACTGTACAATTTCGCATATTTTTCAAGTGATATTTCTCTGCTGCTACGAGCAGTTCTGTTGTGCTTTTCAGTTTGAATTGCACATATTGAACCGATTTATTTGAAGTTAATGGTGAGGATTAGAAAATTGAATGAATAACTGGTACTGGCTTCTTTTCACAGTTGTGAACCGTATTCATTTTGTTTGCCGATACTATAGATTTTTACTAGATTGCTCTTCCTTTGAAATAGTGGCGACGAAGGTGAGATCAGCTACTGTAGAAGTTATGCTTCGGTATTGGCTCTCATTTAGTAGTCCTATTTCATCGCCATTCATAAAAAAATGTTTCGAACTCTAACTAAATAAGAAATTTCGGTTTTATTAGCTTAAAACTTCAGTGGTTAGAATGTTTCATGGCTGCGCAGGCAGTTGACCCTGGTATATGATCCAGGTGGAGGATCCTGCTGTCGCAGTGTTTATCGGAGCTAATAATCAGGCCAGCAATGACAGCATTATTTACCGATTCAGTGGAGCCAGGCAAAAATCTCTTAACGTACATTATTCAGTTAATGTCTATGCGTTTGAACGACTTTTAAGTGGAACCTATTGTCTTTTGTGTGGACAATCGCTTTGGCGTCCTTCAGATGATCTGTTCTCAATATCAATTAAAATTGAAGCCACAGTCATTAATGCGGTCTCGTTCTTTGATTCGGTATGCTCAATGAGTTTCTTAAATTCAGAATCAATAAGCATAGATTTGAGAAAATTAAGCTCAGGGTCCATCTGCACCAAAACTTGAAAGAAAGAGGAGGTAGATTTTTTGCACGAATTTTCAGCAATATAAAAAAATTTTCCTTGAAATCAAACTTTGTGTTGAAATCTTGCATTTGCCAGGGTAATGCGACATTCATTTTGATTGTTAAATCAAAAAGAGTTGTTTTATTAAACGTAAGTTTCACTCGCGCACACTACGTTCTGTCGCAGTTGCGTTTTCGGAGGCTTCCAGAGAACGACAAAAAACCATTCGAAAAAATTCAAAAAGGCGAGTGAGCAATGACGAACAGCTCACTACAAAACCAAAATCTTCCCCGGGCTTCACTCTACGTTGGTGATTTGCATCCCGCAGTTACGGATGCGATGTTATATTCCGTCTTTAATGGCATTGGTAATGTATTGAGCGCTAGAGTGTGTCGTGATGTTGCCGGTCAGTCCTCTTTGGGATATGGCTATGTAAACTTTGAAAACCCGAAAGATGGTAGGTTGGCTTGTCTTTAACAATTTTTTAGCTGAGCGTGCTCTTGAAACTCTTATATACGATGATCTCATGGGTAGGCAAATACGGATCATGTGGTGCGTTAGAGATCCCTCTTTACGTAAATCGGGCAAAGGAAATATTTTCATCAAAAACTTGGATAAGTCAATTAACCAAAAGGACTTATATGAAACTTTTAAACATTTCGGCAAGATCCTCTCTTGCAAGGTAGATCTGCCCATATCGCTCTAAATTTTTTTTAAGATTGCCTTTGATGATGCGGGAAATTCCAAGGGATACGGTTTTATCCATTTTGAAGATGAGGAGTGCGCTAAGAATGCTATTGAAGCCGTCAATGGAAAAATGATTAATGACCATATTGTGTTCGTGGGTCCCTTCATACCCAAGAGCCAGCGAAAGGTCTCTGCCGCCAAACCAAAGTTCAATAACTGCTACGTGAAGAACTTCAGTGCTGATTTAACTGACGAGGGTTTGAAAGAGCTCTTCGCTGAGTTCGGAGAAATTAAGAGCTCATGCATCATGAAGGATGAGCAACATAAATCAAAAGGTTTTGGATTCGTCTGTTTCAATGATCCAAACAGTGCTGAGGCGGCGGTTAATGCGCTGAATAATAAAGAAATCAATGGTCAACTTCTGTACGTCAGTAGAGCTCAGAGAAAAGAAGAACGCCAAGAATTGCTGCGCCAACAGTACGAAAAGCAGCGTAGCGAACGCTTAGCTAAATATGCTGCCGGAACAAATCTCTATGTTAAGAATTTGGACGACACCATCGATGATGCGCGCTTGAAGGAGGCGTTTAGTAAATTCGGAAAGATTACCAGTGCAAAAGTTATGTTAGATGCCAGTGGCAACTCGAAGGGATTCGGCTTCGTTTGCTTTACGTCTCCTGAGGAAGCCAAAGAAGCTGCAAAAATGAGTGGAACTCTAATGGGTTCGAAACCATTGTATGTGGCTTTGGCTCAACGCCGTGATGACCGACGCGCCAAACTTTTCGCCGAACATCAGCAAAGACTGCAATACCGCCCAAACACGGCCAACCTTCCCCCAGCTCATGGTATTCCCAATTTCCTCGGACAGCTTCCTTTCAACGCAACTCAACGCTATTTTCCTACCAATCCACCCATGGGTTCGTCTCCTCGGTGGAATCGTGGAATGACAGGACCTCAAGTTCCGTTAGGTCATCCCGGAATCGGGGCTGCTTCGCCCTTACGATCAACTCTTGGCACTCCCTACGTTGGTGGTGCAGGAACCATGGCTGCTATGGGTCAAAGTCAATTAGCTCAAGGCAATCTTATGAATCCTCAATTTAGAGGCCAAGCCGCCGGACGTAATATCATTCCGAACGCCATGTCAGGCCTAGGCGCTGGAGCCACAAATGGTTTGGTTGCGGCTGGTGGGCCTCAGCAATACGGAGCTCAACGTCCTGGAATTCCTGGTCAAATTCTCGGCGCTGGCGGACCTGTCCCTCGGCAAACTATGGCTTCTGTCTCTGCTAACATGAGGGCAAGTTTTTCGTCAAAACTGAATCCCATTTCTCAATCACAGCTATTGTTGTAGCAAGTGAGTTTATTTTTGCAGCCGATAGCACAGCCGAATGTGTCTGTGGGGGCGCTTTCTGCGGCCTCTGGCGCCAGCATGCGATTCAATCAGCCATCTCGTAACGTTATAGCTCAATCTCAGGGACCCCGCCAGATGGCTTCGCCTGTTCGGTCTTCAGTCAATGAACAGGCTGACCCCCCGCCTTCAGCCTCTGGTCAACAAGAATCGGAGGAAACCAAGTGTGATGAGAAACGTTTAAGCTCTGAGGAGCGTCAGATGATCGGTGACAAGATTTATCACAAGATTGTTAAGTTCGAGCCTGTGCTCGCTGGCAAACTAACAGGGATGGTGCTTCAAATGAATGAGGGCTTTATTCGTGATGTTCTCAGCTCTGACAAAGCTCTTCACAAAGCGGTAAGTTTTGTTTACTGTTGAATCGTTCCTTTTTCGTCAGTTTGCTCTATCTTTATTTCATGTTTACCTAGGTGGCCAACTGCAAAATCGCCTTGGAGAAAAAGGATCAGGCGAAATCTGCTGTTGAAGAGCAACCAGAGAAAAACTGATCGTGTTTAGATGGCGGGCTGTCAGATTTGGCGGACTCCGTTCAATGTTCTAATTATGATTAGTTTCGGTTGGTTCTAAAACATGGTTCTTAAAAATTCTCTTAGTTTTTTTTTACTTGGTAGTTAATATTAGTGGGCATACTTCGGATCATGTGGTTTCTCTTTGTATTGTGTTACATTCTTGCTTTATCCTGGGTCCTAGCTAGCTGTTTATTTGTTTGTAATTGAAATGCTTGGTTTAACAAATCTAGACCGGCCAAGTAGTGGGCCTATCTCGTTTAAAGTGGCTACATGCTTTCCGTTACCTCAGAGTATCCTATCTGCGTTAATGATCGCTTGTGCGATAGTAATTTGGGTGTTCGCGCATCTCAGCGTTAGCTTCAGGTACTCTGTGTACTATTTGGATGCGGTGAACTTTACGACTGTGGCGTGAGAGCTCTTTACGGCACCAATCACGGATGAGGGCTTTTCTTGCCGTTTTAGCTTGGCACGCGTTTAGCCAGGTAATAATTCATCTGTGCCACAAAAAACTGGGGCAAAATTCTTCGCCCCCGATCGAAAGTCCTAAAACTTCAGTACGGACTAATCATTAATCAGTGATGAAAACTCTTATATCACTTCGCTATCAACTTTATGACTATCGCTAGGCCATTGAATGCGGTCAAAGCTATCTGGACAGCAAAAAATGTTGGTAAGACAAGCAAGGGAAACGGGCAAATGAGGGCTCATTTCCCGTGACCCAGTTACTGGAAGCTCCGTGTGATTGACAAGGGACACTGTGAGTGGCAAATTGAAGACAAAGTGGATAAAAACTTGTGACAAGTTCGAAATATTGAGGCACCTGACATGGGTGGTGAATGATCCCCTGTTTCCTGCCGTTGGAAGTGAAAATCCAAGCGCTTAAATGTTCTTCCATGGAGAAAATATGGAAATTCTAGAGGTAGACAAGTGAGTGTGGTTATATTGCTGATAGTACTCTTAGCGATTCAAAAGTGAACAAAAAATATTGAAGACTAAGATACACGAAGAGGGTAGAGCTGTTGTCGCTCCTGGAGTTCGTTGTACTTTTCCTTCGTACCTACATATTCGAGCATTGTGTTGGGTGTTATAATGTAATCAATACATAAATTAACGGGAGGTTAAATGTCGAGTGTGAGTTTGAAAAAATATCTGACGTCGATAATTCACTATTTGTAGAGTTAAATGCCACTGGGACCCCATTCGAACATAAACTCTGGAAGTGCCTACTCCTGACGCCTTATGTCATCGGCATCTCAAATAAGCAGACAAATTCTTAGTTGTATCTATGACTCACCATCTCATGTGACTTAAGTTGTTATTCGTCGTCCCCACTGTATCAATTTCATTACTATCCAAGAACCAATAATCTCAACGTTCCAGAATGGTTCATACCTGACAGATACTGATCTACTTGGTCTTATTATCAAATCTCTAGTGGACTACCGGGAATTAGGGCATTTGCTCATAAACGCCATTACGCCGTCCACACATTTCTTTAACGATTTTCACGATTTCGCGTGTTACATCTAGATTTACAATCCAACTAGACAAAAAAAAAACAAGGTTTGTCCCGCGAATGTAGTTAATAAAGTTCATTAACCCGAGTGTGCTGCAAGTCTCTCGTCAGTTAATACAATGTAGGGTGACCTGTGCTTACACTTGACCTCGTTGGCTGACCTAAAGAGCGAAAGTGATTTGTGAGAGCTGCAAAGACCCGGTGTACTCATAAATGTCATGCAGTTTAAACTAATACGTTTTTAATAAGCTGCATGAAAGCATAATGATTAAACTAACTATGCATTGGAAACACCCACAAGGCAAAATAGTCCTGAATAAAATTTGTTGAACTCTGCTAGTGCGATTAACGATTTCGAACTAGGGCGATTCCTTAGTGCGAAAACATTAGATCATTTTAGGTAATAAAACAAATTTGGAATCGGTTTTAAATATCATGATAGGACAATTGTTACTTTAACGGAACCTCGATTCGAAATATCCTAGAATTCTTTTGAAGTGCGATAATGACAAGACCTGAAACTCATTCCAACCATTTATTGGATCCAACCTTTTAAAATCATCTATGAAAGTGAACATGACCTTTACCCTACTTCGTTGACTATTGTGTGCGAAATATAACGTCAATGCCTATATGGGTGCTTTCATCCCGTGTTTAACTCCCAACTCGTTGTTTACTTCTAGGTTTATAAGCGCATCTGCAGCAAATGTTTGTTTATAATGCACCACATCATGCAGGACCGAAACACATCAAAACTTTAGAGTAATAGTACCAAACACACAGACCTTGAAAGTGCGCACAATGTCATCTTAATCCAATGCCTAAGCCTGTTAAAATGACCTAAACTAAGACAGTGAGGTGCAACAATTCTTTTTGGAAAAGCGGGTGGAATCAATTTTACATGTCTACAATCGGCTGGTCGCTGTCCTTACTCTAAGTGACATATTACTTCTGTCCAAAATGAAACAATAAGCTTTTAAATAAGGATAAAAGATTTCCCCAGATGGATTGTCATGAATTTACTTGGACAATTCTGATATTCTCGTAGAAGGGGAGTTTGCAATGCTTCAAGTGACTTGTGCTGAATTCCTTACTTTTTTGAGGGCAACGGAATGCCACTAAAGAAACGGCCATTTGCTTTATATCGCTGGAGGTGTTTTATTTTGTTTTTCTTCAATGTTTTGGCACAAAATACTTCGGCTTTTTTCGCGTAAAACTTTACCCACCCTAGCCGCACTTGCCATGAATCGTTAACATAGTTTGGTATTTTTTGGAAAGATACTGAGAATAACATCATCAAAAACCTCGTCAGTCCAGGCCTTCACTGAGTTCACCAAGAGCGCCACACTATTCAATCACAAATTGACAATGGCCCATCCGGTATGAACTAAGCTTTGACGGCACGATATCGTCTAATTTCGGAGATGCAGGTGCACGGGTGCGGATACAAGCATAAAACTGCATGCCAATCAGATCGCCAACTGAAGGGCTGTATGTTTGAGCATAAATATCTAATTATTTCAATAATAAAACGAAAGCCATCTGTAGGTCATCTGCAGACTGTTCATTTGCAGGTGATCTGTTTTACATTACCAGGAAAGCCAAGTCAACAAGTCAAACCTGTTATTTTCTGACCGGTTCATAATGGGTACATTTTATGTAATGAATTTGGCAGATCCTCCGTAGAATTCTCCACATATCACCTAGATTAATTCAGATAAGTTCAGCGTATCCTATCAAATGCTCTCTACATAAATTAACATTCTCAGAATCGACCAGAGCCATTTTCAAGTAGCCA
The DNA here is from genome assembly GCA_019097775.1 of Moniezia expansa. Lineage (NCBI taxonomy): Eukaryota > Metazoa > Platyhelminthes > Cestoda > Cyclophyllidea > Anoplocephalidae > Moniezia > Moniezia expansa. The sequence goes on from JADFDV010000068.1 coordinate 585,113, forward strand.
AAGAACTCCGAAAGTAGGTATTCTTCCGCAAAGTAAAGGGAAAGACAAAATAATTCACTTATAATGTTTTAGTTGAATGAACAAAATAATCTGTTTGAACACAAACACTCTAGGTAGCCATCGAATCGAGACGTATATGCCCATAACCTAAGCAGGCTCTTGGGCTCGGTTATAATAAGCAGGCTTCGCTTGGGAACACGGCATATACTCGAAGGATCTCTGGCATTATAACTCTTGTATTGTTAGCTGTACCTTGCGACAGGTTCGGTGGCCCTTCATTTACACTTATATAAGGTTAATTCAATAAATATACTAATAATTATAAAGAAATATATGCGGATCCACTCAATACGAAAGGAGGAAATGCTAAACTGCCAAATACTCGTTTTTTTCTTAATTTTGAATGATTCTTTTCTGTCAGTCAGTTGAGCTGCAAGCAGCCCAGTCAGGCAGACTGAGGCTAATGCAAAAAAAACTTGCGAAGGAGAAATAGGACTACGTTCGGATGTTAAACTTTAGAACTAGGACGCTAGTTAAAACAAAATGAAACCTCAGATTTAATACGGGGAAGTGTACAGATGTAAAAAGAATAAAAAATCACATAAAATATGACAAATTCAATAAATTCCTTGGCTTTGCTCTGCTGTTGAGTATGTATATTAAGCTGATAATAAAATTTAACTGTAGATTACTGGCAATGAAAAAGATGCCCAGATTAATTAGACTGGAAAAAAACTAGAATGGCTGTTATTCCTTTGTAATAATTCATAAAAATTTCAATTCAAAATTGAGGTAAGACTTAAAGATTGTAAGGCTTGTTAAAGGTAGAAATATCATAAAAGGGGCCACTGGCGTTAATGGGTGGCATTGATCCCACAGAGAATTTGATTGTGGGATAGCAATGCTTCTGTACTGCCAAGGGCATTTTTATGATAATGACACCCTTCGATTAACAAAGAAGCAAAAGCAAAAAGTTATTAGTCAAATATGTATAAAAGTCCCGTACTAATATGGGCTTGAATTCCTCTGTTTAATTACATGTTAAGATCCCCTGCACGGTACCGATCTGGACTGGATGGTTCGGAGTGAAAACAGATGAAATGAACGCAGCATATTTTGTCTTTGGCCGATGTTCAGGTTGGGTGAAATGTGATTAGAATCTGCTCACTACGTGTTCCATGACCTGTCGAAATTATCTAGAGCACTTGGTGAAATAATGAGGATTGAGAAGAGGAGGGGCAACTAAACTACTCATTTAAGCTAAGATGATCGCTAGATATCACAAATAACTATTCCTCTTCCGAGTCCGCAAATTTGCATTTAAGCATGATCAAATGTCTTCTTTGACTTGTTTCACATAATGAACCTTCTAATAGAGTATAATTTTTACTGCTGAAAGAGGGTACCTCAAAAACCCAACGAGTGTGTTTGATTGCTCTTGATTTTCACTACTTTACTAAAGTTAATTATTAAGGTTAAGGTATTAACAAGAATGATTTCCAAATTCCTAGCCAATAACAAGTGACAAAGAAACGTTTTTTTAATAATAATACTTTTAAAGAAATAGATTAACTCTCAGCAAAATCTTTGACATGTAAGGTTTTGACTTTTAAGTAAGCCTAGAACCATAATTAAATTCAAATGACCTCAGATGCGTCCAATAGCCGCCCAACTTTCTTGGTTTAGAGCCGGCACATTAACTGTGCACGATGGATGCTGACCTATATGACGAATTTGGCAACTACATTGGTCCGAATATTCTGTCAGATGAAGAAATAGAAGATGATGTTGACAGTGTCGAAGAAAAAGAAATCGATGAAAAAGGTGATGATGTTCACGAGTCACAGTTCCTCGAGCATCCTGACGAGGCTCTTGCGGTATTAACAGATTTAAAATTCTTTCATTTAAGCATAACGACCTCAGTAATTAATTGTTTCGTATTTGCTTTAGGTCGTTTTGCATGATGACAAAAAGTATTACCCCAGTGCAATGGAAGTGTATGGACCTGATGTCGAAACATTGGTTCAAGAGGAAGACGCTCAACCATTAACCCAACCGTTAATTGAACCCATCAAAAAAAAGAACTTTGCTTATTCCGAGTTTTCCTTTCCGGCAACCACATATGATCCTGAATTTCTTGCAGACATGATGGATTGTCCAGAGCTCATTCGAAATATTGCTTTTTGTGGACAACTCCATCACGGAAAAGTATGCTCAAAACTTTTACTTTACTGTGTTTAGACGTCTTTCGTCGACTGCCTTATAGAACAAACTCACCCGGATACTCGTGCTCATGAAGATAAGGATGTAAGATGTCGCGACGATATTACTTAGCCTATTTTAATTTAGCTCCGATACACAGACTATCTCAAATTAGAAGTCGAACGTGGTCTAAGTATAAAGAGTACTCCCATGACGTTGGTTCTTCTTGATATGAAAAATAAGTCATATCTTTTCAATATTTTCGACACCCCTGGGCACGTCAACTTCTCCGATGAAGTGACAGCAGCATTTCGTCTCTGTGACGCCGTCTGCATTTTCGTCGATGTCCTGGAAGGTGTTCTTATGAATACTGAGCGTCTAATTAAACATGCTCTTCAGGAGAGATTACCTATCCTTCTCTGCATTAATAAAATTGACCGTTTGGTTCTTGAATTGAAACTGCCCCCTAATGAAGCCTATTATAACATCAAAAACATTATCGATACGGTCAATTCCCTCATTACAACCTACTCCGAAGGTGTTGGTAAGGACATTAAGCTTTTATTTTCCATGTTCAAACAATTTTTTGCATCTATATCTTGAAATCTTTTCTTAGGTGGCATTTTAGAATCCCAAAGAATTGTCAGTCCCCTTTTGGGGAACGTCTGTTTTGCCAGTTCCTATTATCGATTCAGTTTCACTCTAGAATCCTTCGCTAAAATTTATGCAGATACTTATGCCGATTCCGTTGATTACAAAGGCTTCGCCAAGAGGCTTTGGGGAAATCAATACTTCAACGCAGAAACGTAAGTAACCTTGGTAATAGCCTAAGTGAATTCCTGCAAAATATTAGATGAGTCTTTGTTGTCTGTAGAAGGACGTTTAGTTCAACACCACCGTCGGAGACCGCGTCTAGGTCTTTTGTTGAGTTCATTCTAGAGCCCATCTACAAGATATTTGCCCAAACTGCTGGTGATGTAGACACCTGTCTACCAACTCTTTGCAATGATTTGGGTATTCACCTCTCTAAGTCAGAATACAAACTCAATGTGCGGCCTCTCTTGCGAATCATCTTCAGCCGGTTTTTCGGGGACTTTTCGGGCTTCGTTTCCATGTGTGTGAATAATGTTCCAAGTCCTGTCACTGGCGCTGAAGTTAAAATCAGGCATACTTATACTGGCCCCTTGGATACGGAAATCGCTCTAGATATGATCAAGTGTCGGGCAGAGTCTCCACATTTGATGGTGCACACTACTAAACTTTATCCAGATGAAGAAGCTGTCTCTTTCCATGCTTTTGGAAGAGTCCTATCCGGACGTCTGGAAGCTGGACAGGACGTCAAAGTCCTCGGAGAGGCCTACTCGCTTAGTGATGAAGAAGATTCCAGACCTGCTGTAGTTGGTCGGCTTTGGGTTCTCTGTGGAAGGTGGGATCCTATTATCTTTTTGTTCTCTGTGGTTTAGAGTAATGACCGACCTGTTCGCTTTAGATATCGGATTGAGGTGAACCGAGTTCCTGCAGGCAATTGGGTTTTGATAGAAGGAGTAGATCAAGCAATTGTAAAAACATCCACTATCACCTCTTTGCAATCCTCTGCTGATACCTACATCTTCCAACCTCTTATCTTCAACACTATTTCGATCGTCAAAATCTCAGTAGAACCAGCCAATCCCTCGGAGCTTCCGAAAATGCTAGACGCATTGAGAAAGGTGTGAGCGACATGATTACTGATTACGCTAGTAATCTGTTTGACCAATTATAAATTCATCTATTTTTTTCTGCTGCTTTGTAGGTGAATAAGAGTTACCCTTTACTCATTACAAAAGTTGAAGAATCTGGCGAAAGGATTATTCGTGGCACTGGAGAACTCTATCTTGATTGTGTGATGCATGACCTTCGCAAACTCTACTCCGATATTGGTAAATTATAAAAATTGTGTATCTAAAGGCCTTTTACATTTCGATTCATTTGAGTATTTTTTTTAACTTCAAATTTGTACCACCTACTTATTTAAACAGCATAAGCTGATATGAGGTAAAGTTCACTGTTATATCAGTTAATGACGTGGCTTAAAAGATCAGTTAGTAATGAGATCATCCAGCTGCAACGAACAAAGATGTTCTCATGTCGACCTTCGCATCCAAGCTGGCTACTTGCTTAATCAGAAGAACATATAAGTAGTATCCACGTTTGCCCTTACATTTTAGATGTTAAGGTTGCTGATCCTGTGGTGGCCTTCTGTGAAACTGTGGTTGAAACTTCCTCTCTTAAATGCTTTTCTGAATCACCTAACAAAAAGTACGTTTTGGACTTCTATTAACTAATCCTTGAATACCCTAGATTTCCTAATCAATTGCTTTGAATTCAGGAATAAGATCACAATGATAGCGGAACCGTTAGACAAAGGATTGGCTGAGGACATCGAAAATAAGGTTGTCCGGATCGACTGGCCGAAAAAGCAGCTGGGAGAGTTCTTTCTAAAGAAATACGAATGGGATCTTCTTGCTGCAAGGTGCGACCCCGTCCTTTTTAGTCTAGTTGCCTATCTATTTCTTTAGATCAATATGGGCCTTCGGACCGGATTCTACAGGACCAAATATTCTGGTGGATGATACTCTTCCTTCAGAAGTGGACAAATCTTTACTGAGTTCAGTGAAGGACTACATTGTTCAAGGTTTTCAGTGGGGTACTCGTGAGGGTCCACTATGTGATGAACCGATCAGAAACGTTAAGTTCAAAATCCTGGATGCCTTGATTTCAGGCGAAGCGCACCAACGCGGTTCGGGTCAAATTATTCCCACAGCTCGTCGGGTGGCCTATTCAGCTTTCATGATGGCCACTCCGAGGTTGATGGAACCTTATTACTACGTCGAAGTACAGATGCCAGGTGACTGTATGTCAGCAGTCTACAATGTGCTAAAACTTCGCAGGGGACACGTCACCCATGAGGGCCCTGTTTCAGGCTCCCCGCTGTACAGTATCAAAGCCTACCTACCTGTTATCGATTCCTTCGGATTCGAAACTGACCTGAGGACCCACTCTCAAGGCCAGGCCTTCTGTATGTCCGTGTTTGACCACTGGCAGATGGTACCTGGCGACCCGCTCGACAGGACCATCCAAATTCAGCCCCTCGTGGCTCAACCTGCTACCCATCTGGCCCGCGAATTCATGATCAAAACGAGACGTCGAAAGGGCCTTAACGAAGACGTCAGTATCAACAAGTACTTCGATGACCCGATGCTGCTGGAATTCGCAAAGCAGGACGTCATGTTGAGCTTCGCATTGTAATAAACAATCAACTTTTATAACAATACACCGCTGCTAAAGCCTCTTGTTATCGCACCCTACCTGGTCGTAAATGCAACTACGGTAGTCATCGAACTGCCAAAGGAACAGGGTAACCGGGCGTCACCCATGATTCCTTGCACTCGGCACACTGGTTCTAGTAGCATATACCATGAATCACGCAAAGCCAGTAGTAGACGAGTTTAGATAGTAACCCAACATGCACTGAAGAACAAAGTGACATCGCACGCCCCGACTTTATTTAGAGGCTATAAGTTTAGGATCTCGGCTTCTCTTTTTTGTGTTTGTACAAAGCCAGGAGGGAGACATTGGCAACTTTCACGACCTTGAAACGGACACCAGGGATGTCGCCGACGGCGTGGCCCTTACGACCGAAGCCTGCAACGAGGACCTCGTCATTTTCATCGATGAAACTGAGGCAACCGTCATTGGGGACAAAAGCAGTAATTTTCTTGCCATTCTTAAGAAGTTGGACACGAACACACTTTCTGATAGCGGAATTAGGCTGCTTAGCTTCCACACCGATCTGGAATATAGGTAATGACAACAAATTATTCGCACAAACCTTGTCGACAACAATTCCCTTGGCATGGGAAGCACCACCAAAAGGGTTAGCCTTCCAACGGGTTCCAAGATGGGCCTTTTTATATTGCTTATCAGCCCAACGCTGGCTTCGACGATGCGTTCTTAGCTTGCGGGCTGTATGAATACCTGCCGGTTTACCACGAGCCATACCGAGTAACCCACGTACTAGTACGAAAAGTGCCACTTGCAGAAAAACAACGACACAAACAAAGCCTATGATTTCAAAGAATTCTTGAAATTGCCGTCGTCTATTACGATTTTGTGACGCCACTATTTTATTATACTATTTTTGTAGTAGTGTTTTTATTATTTTTTTCGAAATGTGGTGTAAATATTTCGAGACTTTTAGGCCGACTGATCTTTCACCCCATCTTAAATTTACATTTTCCGCCTTTATCAGAGTCAAAGACTTCATTATTGTATATTTTAGTACAACCTAGAATACGATTTAACGACGTTCATTTGAATCATTATTTCATCTGTTTTACAACACGTATGGCATATTTTGGCGGTGTTTTCATCAAGTATTTTTTTAAACTAAACATTGTTTAACATTCCTAAAAAATAAAAGGGCTTATTTTTTTTGCAACGACTGTACCATTTGCTTCGGGTTACAAAGTAGCTTTATAGAAGCTTCTACCGGCATTATGCATCGATTAATCAGAAAAGAATTTAGGTTTTTGAATCGAGAATCTATTGAATGCTCATGAAAATCAATAATCAAACAGCAGAGTACAAACATATCAGGTAAGAGGAATCGCGTACCGACCCACAGCTTTAATATAATGCCTTTAGTTTAATTGGCTGGATTTCACAAAAATTACAAACGAGACTTTCGACCTTCAGGTTCGATTTCTCCCGTTACCATTTCCTCTCATGTAAGACACATACTCTCAACCCCCTCGTGGTCACCACCCGTAACCCCAGGGGCAACTCTGGGGGCTAATAAGAGGGGCGGTCAGTTGGGACTAGTCACCCTCCAGACGTATAAAACTAGACTATGCCAGCAGAAGCACAACTTTTTACAGCTTGGTAAAGGAGACACGATGGATTTGTGGTCTCAAACTTGAGTATGGAATGCATGCAAGTAGCTTGAATGGAATCTCCACCAGAATTTTGATTTCTGGAGGAGATATGAAGACGGACGAATTCAGACGAGGTGGCTCGACGAAGCTAAACTGCTACTTGTACGACGAAGCCATGCCAGAGAAGAGACCAGACAAACGAAGACGTCAGCAAACGTTTTTTACTCTTCTTTGTTAACTGTTGTGCTTAATTGCTATAAAAGCTATTTGTACTTCTATTGTACCCCCAATAAGTCCTTGGGACTTGCCCTAATAGGTGGAGAGAAAATAAATGAATAATAAATCATTTCTCATACAGGCATAATATTCAAAACGCTCATATCTTTAATTTGAAGGGTTAAGTGACTCAAAATTATTAATTCAATTTCGAATTAATGGACCGTAAGTCCTGAATTCTGTATAATTTGCAGACAAATTCACTGCAGTAATTAGTCTTGGAGCAACTAGAATTAGCACTTGAATTAAATGCCATTTGATAGCATTAGTACCGAATTTGAGTCGACATACTAAATATAGGGTATATATTTAGTTATATAATTTTTGTCGCCCAGGGAATTTTCGATCTCTTGGTGAGATTTAAAGAGCAGCTGGAAAATCAAGCCATTGCGTAATCGGCATTCAATAGTTAAGCTTTCCTCAACGATCACATTCATGATTAGCCAAAGGCTTAAGTACCATTCTATTTCTCTCAGGCATCGACTAGAGCGACGATTCAAGGAGTAACAACTTCTCAGGGAAGAATATGTTATGGTCGATTTTTTTAATTGGGTGAACTAAACAGCATTAGCTTCTCATAATTCTTTGCGTATTCAAAGTCACAAAAAAAGTTACGGATAAAATTATTATTCTGTTAGAAGTCGCTCCTTACCAGGCTGTTTTTATACGGCTCAAACATTGAAGGAAAATCAAAGCGGGCCCTGAAACCTGTACTAAGTGTGGCTATAACTGAGTGATCATGAAATGCGCTAATCGGCTGAGATGATGGCGAACTTCTTTTCCTTGTTTGACAGAGCAGGCTAGTCCTAGAAAAGAGTATACTGGGGTACCTTTTTTCGTCACTCAAATTTGCTTTACGAGACGCTCATGGTATGAATATATGTTAGGATCAATCTGAAAAATATAGTTGATTATATCAGATTCAAAACATTTCATTCAAAATGTTCCTCGTTCTTGATGTCAAAATATCCTTCGTGGTTTACTAAATGCGCATATTGTATATGTGTTTATTAGTGATACAGCGAGCTCCTTTGTGATGAACGGCTCTTGATTACCCATTAAGGGAGTTTTCTCTTACAGGACTGCCGAAAGCTTTCCTTTTTAAAAAAATGCTATTTAACCATATCAGCGAAGGTAAGTTTAAAGGATTGATATTGAAATCTGGACTGAATTTGTCAAATTTGATAATATTTATGGGTCGAGGTTCCAATCTCAAAATTCAGAATGGAGAATGGCCTATTTGAGCCAACAAGATTCACGAAAATACTCAGATCGCAAACCAGATGGTCACAAACAATATCTCTTCTCTTAAAGTAATTGAACTATACAAACGGAGAAGTTGAATCGGATTAAATTAAAGCCGACTTAAATGTATACACTGGGTGAGGAAAATACAGGAGCTATAAGCGTTTCAGAACATTCGAATAGGCTAAAGAGCTTTCAGGAACGCATCGTAAATTATACAGCGCAGACGATCCCACTCTTTTATTGTTGTGGAATTAAAGTCGAAGCTAGTCTTCGGTAAAACTGAATCTAAAGTGAAAGATACCATCAATAAGTTAAGAGATTAATGCACACGTGTCTTCCCAATCAACCTACACCATTTTGTGCAGGAGAATACTTTGCACAAATTCAGGCCAATTGTACACCCTTTCGGTAGAGCCGGTAATGACTCAACAGAAGAACTTTCAAGCATCGAATAAGTTCGCTTCCCAGTGATATGAAAATGCAAATGAATCGGATACCAACGATTTCCACTACCAACAAGTGAAGGAATTCCTGCTTCACTCAATAGTGCCAAGCTTTTCGTTGAATGGTAACAAGACTGCAAGTTTGTTGTAGAGATTGTGCCTATAATCCTTCAACACGTCAGTGACGACTGAACACTGAGATCATCGACTACAGCGGCATATATTGGTGTCATTATCAGAGCTGGCTTCACTACAGAAGAACTAGGGGAGTTATGTGAAAAGTTTTTTCCGAAATAGGGAGGGTAAACTCCATTTTCGCCCAGAAGTATATCCTTTTTTCGTAACTTTAGTTGATTATCTTTGTTTTGCACTCATTGAAAAGGAATGACATTTCGATCCATAAAACGTTCTCATGATCTCTTGGGTTTACCAAACTACTACAGTGTGATTTACTTTCAGCTTTCTGCAAAATTCGACTTTTGCTTAATGATTTACTAGCATACAAAAGTTGGAAGGTTAAAGGAACAATGGTCTCAGATATCCTAGATCACTTATCGTTCTCGCAGCAGATGCTTACATTTCTGGTCTTAGTACAGTTACTGCTCACTTTTTTCTTGATGTTTCCGAAACCAGTCAGTCCCTAATGTCCCATAATCGCCTACGCCCGTTCAAAGAGGCTACGGTTAAATTAAGAAAGAAGGACTTGTCTTCACCCCCATTGCTAAGAAATTCAGGGGAAAGAATTCCAGTTTACTCCGATTCAATTTCAGCCCTGACATTAGTCAAATGAGGATGAGGAAATGAACAGCGTAGCAGCCGTTGGTAGCGTTTTCTCTCAGCTTGATATATATTCAGTTTACAAGTATGCAGAGTTTCTAATAATGGATCCAAATCTAACAGTGGGACAGAGCGAAGCATTGGTATTTTAAAGTGATCTCTACTCAAGAAGCCATTGGTGATTTTCTACAGGCTCTAAGGAAAACCTCGTACTGAAGTCTGCCCATCACCCATAAGGCATTTATTACCATGAGGACTCCTAAACAATGCACAGAGAATTTTGAAATCGAAGATGTAACCTGATGTAAATTGACCCCAGTTGTAATAATGAAATACATTGTTCATTTTATTTACGCAATTAAGGCTAAAATATACAATCGATCAATTCCCTTTTCATTCTGATGTTGTCTTCATAGAGGAAACAGACAAATTAAGAAATAAAGTTATTGAAGAAACAGGGGTCAATAGGGTAAATATCCAAGTGAAGAAACTGTCAAATACCCTTCTATTGGCTTTTTTTTAACTATCTTCCTATGCCCACTAACTGTTCCTCTTCTCCGTCCCAAATGGATTCCAATTCATGGGTCCGACATTACTACAGCAGTTCTTAGGTAGAAATATATGACTACAGCTAGGACGATATGCTTATAAGAGCTAGTCCGCATGCACCCCGTCCTTGCACTTGACGACAAAATCAAATGTGATCAGATCATGTGCAAACTCGAGCTGGTTCAATCCTTTCCAGCAATTAAGGATGGCCTAACCTATCCGATAGGATTAATACCTGTTGTTCACGAAAATTTTTATTTTTAAAAATTATATAAAAATCCGGCCATATAACTTGAAAGAGAATCGGCCATTATGTCACAAACCTTTGAAGCACTAGATGTTACAATGTGAAAAGTATAACATGGTCACAAAGGACAAGCAATCCAGAACAGCCAAGCTGGATAATAGTGCCGAAAGAACAAAAGGTAAAAAAATATGTGCACTGGCCACTTCGATTCATTGCAAAATATTGATTTTCACCCACAAGAACTGCAAAGTAAAGCAAGATGTAAAAAAAAAGCTGTAAAGATTCTGCCCTTACAGGAGTTAAAATGCAAAATGGCAGAGGCACGAATCCTTGATAAATGATATTTAGCCCTTAGTCTCATTGTAATACATTTGATGAGAACAGATAGATTACCTTACGAGGAGGAAGTCATTTTCCATTTCGTTAAAATTACTTTTTGTTAGTCTGCACCTCTTGTAAATTTACTAAACAGTCCGCACTATTTAACCAACTTTGCCCTAATGGAAGAGTCATTGAAGGGTATTAAACTGACGCGTGGTGAATTGAATCGACTTACCGATGCTTTTAAAGATCCAGCCTTCTGTAAATTATTTGCGGATTATGCTAGTGAGCTCAACGACCCGGAAAACAAACGCAGGTTTGTAATCAACTTGGCGTTTACTTACAAAAACTGATGCGTATTTTTGAACCAAAGCGCACTTATTTATGCGGTTCTTATAACATGGTTATGCAGTATTGATAAAAATTTTGGTTTCCCAACTACGATTATGGGTTTCGCTTTACGGAAGACAGGTAAGTCAATCACTCACGCAATATTCTAGCCAGCCTTTTCTTTAAAAATTTATGGCTTTGTAAATATTGACTGATAAGGATTATGTTGCACTTGCCTTGTAGATATGAAGAAGAACTTAGGATGATGGAAATGGAACGCGGGATTGATGTAGTATTTATCCACCCATCTCCCTATTGCCTTCTCAAATCTCGAAGTTGGCCTAGTCTTGCTCAGGGAGACACGAATAGAACTGATAGATCAAGAGTTAATATACCCTCTACCACAGAGGGTCAAAAGATTTTCATAAACATCTGCTCTTGTGATAAGTTGGAGGAGCCCACTTTGGTTCCCGGAGAAAATGGACAGAAACCAATATGGAATATTCCTCATTGCTTCACGCCTCCAGTGGAAGATTCCGACAAAAAAAATAATGCCTGTGTGGTGAGCTATTTACTCAGGATTTTCATGGAACGTTACTTTTATCACAATTGACGTCTCCTGGAATTTTTTTCATTGTCGGAAGATTAGTGTTAATTGGCCAAAAAATTGATTAAAAGCATTATCCTGAAAATGTCAAAATATTTTGTGCCAAAATTCCAATAACATTTTAAGGGTTTCAGTTATTTATTCCGCTTGCAATCTGAATCAGGTTTGTCACCCTTGACCAGGTCATCAATGTGGTATTTCATCCAGAGGCAATCGACCGCTCTAAGAAGGTCAATGTCTTCCGCAAATCACTCTATGTCACCGCCATTGAAGGAGTTCACCATCAATTCGGTTATTTTCTCGGTCTTACAAGAGATCAAGCTCGATCCGCCTGGAAGTCATCATCTCCAAATGAGACATCTATTCTCTCTACGTCTCGAATTCTCAAGGGACTTACTCACAAAGGCGTTCTAAGAACCACAATTATTCGTCGGAAACGACAGGACTTTCGCGAGTGTCAAGAACGGCTAGCAGAGGTTGAAAAGGCTGCCTTTGAAGAAGCCCGAAGGGCCCCCAATTCTAGAGAAAGTCTAGCTGCTCTGTGCAAATTTAAGCGCTGTATGGAAGAAAATTTAGTCCCAGTTGATGGCTTTCCATCCAAAAGCGGCGATAACCATCAGCTTTCGGAAGATGTCCAAAAGTACAAGGAACCGACGTATAAAATCATCTATAGTACCGAGTTCGATATTCTCAACTGCACCAATGATCATAATCTGAATAATAGGTCTTCTAGACCTTCGTCAATCAAGGTCGAGATTGATCTTCCTGGAATTGACAATGCGGACTGCTTGGATCTTGACGTGACAGAAACTCAGCTTTTTCTACAGGTGTGTAATATCTTCTTGATCCCCACTGGTTTTCTCGCTAATTTTATGGCTACATTTTATGCACACGTTTGCTTTAGTTGCCGATCGAATAGTTTATTATTGCTAACTTTAGCACGAAGAATGCCATGTTGCTTACACACAAACCCTAGATACTGTTTGCAAGGGTAGCAAAATGTGAGACACGTTTCTTAAACCAAGTAAATGGTGTCCTGTCTGCGGGCGCTATCATTCCACAATCAAATGTCTCTAGTGTGCCTCGCATTTTTCAGAGCGAGAAACCGGTGGCCTACCAGTTGAGGTTGGATCTCTCTTATCCGGTTTATTGGGAGCAGAGCAAACCAAAGTTCATTAAGGCCAACCACAAACTCATAGTCACTCTGCCGGTCGTTTCACATCCTGTGGTCGATGAGCCGATAGTCATATCACAGCTTGACACATCCCCTGTTCCATTAGTCGAAGTCGTGACCGCGGAAGTCCCTCCAGAGAAGCCTGAAAAAGATGCTGATAAAGAGGGGGAAGAAATCTCTTCTACTTCTATCAATACGGACTCCATCAATTTCAGCAACAAGAAACGTCGTAAGAGAAGACAGAGGGGATCTGATCCCACCGATAGCGAGTCTGAAGTCCCCTCTCCTATAACGATTCAAGTTGACGATGCAGAATCTGGGCCTCCAATCAAGTTGAACAAGTTGAAAATGTCAAAAATTGTGGTACCAAAAACAGCGTAAGTGGAGTGTAGACGAAATTTATCATGAGAAATCGTGTGCAATCTCATCTGTGAATTTGATGGCGGAGAGAGGGCAACTTAAATCGGGCTGACTAAGCCAAAAAAGGTATTCTAGAAAGTTCCATAAAGGTCATAGTTACCTCCCTAATGTTCAAGTAATTCAGTATCATGCTCAACATAACTATTGTGGCGACACCTTATGCATTTTGCAGTCGTAGATTCAGCGGCATAAAGGAAAGATTTTGCTCTGACATTCATTTATCGAGTTTCCATTACTGAATATTTTTCTGTAGATCCTTGGCATCAGTTCTTGTTCGACAAGATCTTACAACCTTCACTATCATCATGGAAGTGCGCAACGTTCTTAGACGTTCCATCCACCTGTACTGGTCTGAGACGGGTTGCTGTGATGTTTCCGATGCTCTACATTTCATGTTGACCTGTTCAAGTCGCGGTTCTGGAAGTTGTACCCTCAACTTTGGTATTGTTCTCCACTGCCCTGCTCCTGCTCTTTCCATCTTGGATATCGAGAATAACGAGTCTGTAGACTCGGATGTTTGTCATGGTGAAGAACCCCAGGTGATTGGATGCAGAGTCTCGCCAAGCAATGTTGCGATCGTGCTGAAGAAACCAAAGACTATGATGACCTGGTGGGATTCCATTGCCGTTGGACGGGTTCTTGGTCTAGGTTTTCAGGTCCGTACAGTCTGTTTGAACTTCTGTGTTATTTTCTTTACTAAAAAAATAATCTGGTAGAAAAAAAAACACCAAGGGATAAGGCATTGCTTCATGGGGAGATAGGCAGGGCCCAATGACCACTACTTGCCCTCAGCATTAATGCTGCCTTCGAAGACTTACTTTGAATGTCCTCTGTGACTTGTACTCAGATTCTCCAAAGGCAGTGGTTGTTATTCATTCATTCAGCTCGCGTTAGAAAGGAATGATCTTATGACGTGAGCAATTTGGGGACGCCTGAGGTATTTTAATGAGTCTGAGGAAAAAACACTACTCTGAATCTCTGTTTCTTTTGCACTTGTCTCCCAAATCTGGGCTTTATTTTCATTCTATCGGTAGGCATTCAGCTTCCAATATTTTTCTGAAGGGGTAGATTTCATTCCTAAATGTACTTTGCTTTGACTTTTCAGATTTAGTTGCCCAACTACAATTTTTGGGATGAGGATATTCCTTCACCGTCTGGCAGTTCTCTTGCATCTATTTATGCACTTTGATGACTAGATTACTTTCCAACACTTATTCATTACTTCTTATTTCGCCATCTAACCGAAGGACAGGTTTTCTAGTCGCCAAGTTATTGGTCTACAAGTTCATTACGCAAATTATTGCTTAAGACCTCGTAACATTACCGCGATGTGTGAAATATTTCTGATTTGTAGCGACTGTAGAAGCTCTGAAGTACAGGAATGCCATAATCCATAAATAAACCCGTCGGATTCTAATTAACCCGTCATCAAGACTTGTGGGAGGCCATCTGAGGCCTGTCTGGTCAGCCGAGGATATATCAATTTCGGTTTTGAAAGCAAAATTATTTCGCTAAAGCTTGCTGCTGGCCCCCACGACAACTTTTTCAGTGGATTTATAATTTGGTATACGAATCGTTCCTTTTCTTATGGCTTTGCCAGCCTGTCTGCTGTGTTTCGGAGTTTATTTGATCCTCTTAACCTCCAAAAAAGCCCAAAGTAGCAACTTACTCTCTGCAGCTGTAGCTAAGAGGTCACGTGAGTCAACTTCTAGCTAGTTATTCTGTATTTGTGACGTCATCTTAAGACCTCCGATACGTTGTACCTTAACTAAAGGAACTGTTTATTCATATATAGTTATAGTGTTTTATAGCCGGTTTGTGCTGCTCTTTAACAAGTCGACCACAAACCGTTGGATGCTATGCTAATATTCTGAATGATACCTGAATGTCGTTACGCTTTCTTGCTCGGCTCGACCATAAATCTTTAGACTCTGCTCGTTAGTGCGCTTAAATACTCAGCTAAGCTTTTTGCTTTGTGTTTAGTGAAACAATTTCGATCCCTTGCTTGTGATAGTTAACTTTCGATTGTGGATGTTATGTTATTTGTACCGTCATTTTGGCCTTCATCTGATTTGAGATAGTAAACCACTCACTCCAACCTTTACTAGAAGGGAAAATATACACACGTAATCTAATGGCAGAGAAAATCCTCCTGGATGAACAAGATTTTAACTGCTTACGGCCTTCCTAACTCTATCTTGGCCATGGCTAGGACGCATATTCAAACTTAGAGATGAAGAGATTGGAATCACCATCACCTGTCATTGCTATCCAACGGTTATAAGTTTCAGCAAAATCTGCCTTCACATTGACCTCAGGACTCGCCCCGTTATTGTTATTTTGGGTACATACTCTCTTCCTTTTCTAACGTAGGCTAAAGTAGTGGCAAAATTATAGATGTTTTTTTAGCTTTCCCAAGCTGCGATTTTCGGTAACTTACTAGGTGAATGTGCCTGTTAAGGTTATAAAACTGGGATAAATTGGAGGATTAGGATTAGCCGGAGAGATATTAATGGTGATCCATCTTAGGGACAACAACTGATCGACAGCGAGGTGGTATCACACTGTTTTGCCCTGAGTGGACACTACATTTGGTCGCCTTATCACAATAATCTCCCCAATCGCAAGCGTATTGCCTTGATTTTTGGCCATGCTATTATATAAATAAGTTTCGTTAAATTCTTCCTTATCCGCAAGACAAGCCATCCTCACAAAACACAAGTTCTTTTAGAGAGAAACGATTAGGAGAGGAGGCAGTCTAAACAGTTGCAAGTCGGACTGATTTCCTGCCAGCCTATTCGTTCTCTAGAATCACTGTCGAACGCTCTCCGGCCTATTTAACTCTGACGCCTCTCACCAGCTCGTTGTTCCCTCAAGGACCAATCACTGAGTCGTCTAATTTGACCAGGTTAGCAGTAATGCGAGATCGAATCACTCTCCTTCCTTCTCCCTTAATCTCACACTCTTGAGGAGACTGATACTACCCCTCAGCAATACAGGGAGATAATGGATGCACGGTAATGCGTTCCTCTCCCTTTTTTAGGAAGTCCCAATTATACGACCAGCTGCAGAAGCCATCAAACCCTCGTCAATTGACCAATCGGTTGATCAATCCGAGTCAAAATTGTACATCGCTCATCGTTCACCGGAGTATGTCCATTTCGCCTATGGTGAGAACCACCAAATCGGAGATACCGAAGGCTCTGAATCGGTAAAGACATCGTCTGCACCGTCTAGTCAGAGCGCAGCTTCAGACCATCCGCCACATGTCCCGTCAGCCACTTCTAGATGCGATTCGCTCGATTCTGATTCTGGCTTGCCGTTGAGAAGGGGAATTCTCAAAACACGATGTCCTTCGGGTAGGTGAACTATTTTCTTTTCTATAGAGACGAGACCTTTTAGTCTCGAAGTGTTGAAGCTGGAAATAGGCTGGTCTATTGATGAATGATCTCCGAAAATTTCTTTCTACTTCTGTAGGCCATTAAAATCAGTACAGATTAGGGACTAACTGTGAATGTTAACTGATGATATTGACAAGCAATAACATTGTATCCTCGTTGTACTGAAAACAAATGAGATATAACCGTAGAAACTTGAATTGCTGCTTTTTTTACGCTTGATACTAGGCAGATGCGACCCAGAGAAAGGGACTTTATTGCTAATGTACCGAGGTATTCATATCTGAAGGCTATAGGGTAGGGCTGTTTAGACATATTTAAACCAGTCACTCACGTGAAGATGCATACCTAAACGTTCGTCTGCGTTCGATTTACCGTTGGCGAGCGTGCAGCTTATAGGGAGACTGCCCCATGTCTATACAGGAACAAAGCATGCACACAGGAGCACTGAATTATGCTTTACAGTCTCCCAACAGCCCAATGCTCCTCTTCTTGCAAATTTTTCTTTGCAGGATGTCCCAGTAATGTTCCAATCCGTCGATTTTCCATTCAGTTGCCCAACATTCAAGCTAGAGTAGGTAGTTATTTTTAACACCATGCCTAGATTGATGCTAGCTCTTAATAAAATATATTCACGAAATGTCGACTCAATTAGCATAAATGGCTCTTACTCTCAGGTCTCTGGATATCTGGATTACAGCTGTTTGTCAGCATTTTCATCTTATTTAGGCATTGATTCATCCGCTAAAGCGATAGAGCCAAGCTAACATTTTTTCGATATAAGAACATTTGAAGAGTAGTTCATTTTCAGAGGCCAGAACTGTCGAAGTTGCAAAGGTTATTAAAAGTCTTTATTATTGTACTTTTTTTGAGGGTCGAGCTCTAACTTTTCATCGCATCGGGCTGTTCCTTTTCATTTGGCGATCCCCCTCATGGTCTACTCTTCGCCCCTCTGTTTATCCTTGCACTCAACTACATTCAGTCATCATCTGTTCCTTTGTAGTCTTCTGGATTGTCCGATTTCAGATGTTTGCGCAGCCATCCTGCACTTTCAGAGTTCATTCATCTAGGCGGTGATTTTGAAAGTGCCTCTCCTTGTAGGTTTTTATTCATCCCAAGTTTTTTTCGCGCATTTATAAGCTGATTCCATGGCGATTCTCGACATCCGAACCATTAAGACGTTAGATAACATCGAAGAATTAAAAAGTGTTTCTCTGAAGATGGCTTTCTGCTGCATTTCTGTGAGGGCCGGCCTATGCAGATCACTAGATTATTTTAATCCCATTTTTTAAGCTATAGTATCGTTTCAACCAAACTATCTCAATTGTTTGGATCGTTTTTTTTTCGTTTGGGAGGAGTGCGATTAAAAAATTTTATGAATCCGTTAGAGTGGTTGAGATCGAACATAATAATACATGCATGTATAATTTAACACGCAAAGCGAAGATTGGAAGAATTAGGATTAATTTCTAATCGTCTATTAGATAAATGAAGTCTAACACCGCATCCCCCCTTTAAGACCATGTTTTAATGAATTTCGGAATTTCAATGGGAAAGTTGTGCGAATCAATTCGATAATTGAGCATCTGATTGCTTTCTGTGTTCATAGATTTTGCCAGTGAAAAAAAGGACGACTCCGGGTAGAACGTCATAGGACTATTTCATCTTCACGAGATAATCAGCCGCATTTAAACGGTCACTTCCAAAGGGATGTGATCCATTCAGATCAAATTTGTATATGAAATGAATTACCAAGTGGAAGCTTGCTCCAAGGCTTATGAAGCGTCTAGCATCGTCAACCAAAGGGTCTCATTCATTGCTTCCAAGGCCCTTTTGACTTGCCCTAGACTGCAAACCAGATAATTTCTTTAAGAATTGTGAGAGCATCCAAATATTCGATAAAAAGGTGTGAAATTGTTTTTTTTTCTGCCGTTATCACGTTGAATGACGGCGGCTTCAACCACCTTTCATATTGGACCAACAAAAAGATGGATGCCATGACTTGCGATTCAATGGACATTGACAATTCAAAGGGCAGATAATAAGTATCACAAATTGCTTTTCTCATAATTTGGTATTCCCTGATCGGTAATCAGTCTAATCACAACTGGTCTTTTAGAATGTAGTCTTGATGGTGTCGGTCCGGTGTCATTCGGAAATAGTCTGGGCGTCCACCCAGGTCCACTCATATGCTCTGATGACTTCCCATCCAACAGTGAAGACGAGAGCTTTTTCTCACCTCCACATTCGAAGTTTGAGTTCCCTGGCATCAGTCATCGTCCCCGATGCAATTCGGTGAACTTCTCCAAAAAGGACGAGAACGTCGCCTTCTCTCGGTACGATCCTGTCGAAACATTTCACAATATGCTTCGCAATAAAGCGTAAGTTTATTTTCATCCCTAAAATTATGAGTCGAAACCAGTATTTGGAAGTGTTTCTCAGCTTATTTGAGAGTAGGCGCCTCGGGATATTTCAAATGAAGATATCTCGATTGACTAACTTTTTGTAGATGAGTCAAATGCATGGGCAACATTACCTCCATGTTTCTTCTTAAAAATTACTTCGAAAAGGCGAGCAATTTGAGCTCCTAATTTTGGAATATACCAACCCGAAGTGGTTAGTATTTAAGTCGGCATTTCTAGGCAGCGTGATGGGTTGGATCCTGCGAAATGATACACGAAATCCGTTTTTGGCTCCCATTGGCAAAGTATGTGGAAAACATTCCTGCCATTCATTACAGAGCAAGCATTTTTGCTCTTATAGACAAGTGTGTAAGAACAGAATGATTACTGATATTGGTTGGGCAAGTTTTACCTAAGTCCTTCCCGGAGCTGCGTTGCGACTAGTTCCTACCGATGATCTCTTTATTCATTTGTCTTTGCCAGAATTCGCGCACTCGTCTAGTTATTATTACTGACCACTGCGCCTGCGGCGGATAAGATCACTCCAGTGAGTATGCAGGTATACCAACTGCGTACTGTCACACCATCTCACCCAATTATCGCTGTTAACAGAGTTGATTCCATTCGTACGACAAAGCAATTTTAAGTAACACAAATGTCATATGCATTAAGACTTCGTATCTTTCTGCTTCATTTATTGATTTGTATTTTAGAGAAAACCAAGAGATTTAGATTATGTTGCTATCTAGGCACTGTAAGTTTTGAGATGTTATTTCTACGTAAATGGTTAAACAGATAGTTCTCCATATGGCTTTAAATTATTAGTGAAATTAAGTGGACCAGCCTGAAAGAGAAAAGAGTCAATTTGTGCACAAGCCGTTAACAAAGCACTGTCACTGCTGATCAGTCGATGATCTATCAGCATTGTAGGTGGCTGTACGCTACTATCCTCGCATCTGTACCAGTTGCCCGAGCCTGTTCCTCATTGCGTCGCGAGCTGATTGTGCCTTATCTCATGATTGACGTAAACGCCACGAAAGAATACAAAGCTCTCACTTCCGAGACGAAAGTTCGACCGATTCGGGTCCTGGTGCCCATTCACCAAGGATCTCTTCTGGTTATACTTCCTTTAGGAGAGCATGGAAATTTTAGCTCGTCATTCTGATAATTTCATTCCTGTTCTTATTTCACGCGCCCTATTTTCTTAGGTGATTCAATGGGCGAGCGCAGGTCACCGCTCGAATATGGTGATGCTTTCAGTTCGATTATTACAAATGACTGGGCAATATTTAGAAAAACAAGGGCTTTGATAGCGTGTTTACTCATCTCGGAATTTTTTTTCATAATCTAGGAAAAACGCTCGCCGATCGGAGCGTCGTAGACGTTACAACAGTTTCACATCTTCAAGTATAACCTTGAATGAAATGCAGTCGTCTGCAGCTAACGACATGAATATGCGGCATTTTAAACAAAAGCAGAGTCGAAGACTTCAGCGCAAACAAAAGCTCGAGGAATATCCCCAACAACACGCCACTCTTGGTGGCGACGGAGCCGATGGTAAGTTTGAAGCACATTGAACGATTTATCATTCAATGACATTCTGAAAACAAAAAATATACAAATGGCCTTATAAACTGGAGAAAATCATCGAGCAACTTATTGTTTTTTTTTATGAATTTAAGATGATTCTAAAGAAGAGAAGAAAGCAACTAAATCGTCGATGGACGAAGTCAAAGCTGTGGAAGAGACCAAAACTATCGTCAAAACGGAGGGACAGTATGAAGGCGAACTAGGGCCAGGACTTTGGAAATCAGAGGAAATTTATACGAATGGAAGAGAACGATCCTCAAATCCGCATATTACTACCTGTCCTGTGACGTTGACTGCTAGCGCCATTTTTGATTTGGATGAAGAGTGATGTCTTTCGATAATTCATTGGTTATATAACGTTATTAATAAGAAATTGTTTTTTGCCGGAGATCTCCTGCTTTACTTAGGTAATTGGGTTACAGAATCACGCCACTATAGACAGATTATCTTTCCGATAATATTTCGTTTAGATTTTAGTTAAAAAAAGGAACCAAGGGCGATCACTTCTTCGCAGCCATGTAGTGATGATATCAGTCCTCTGTTTATCATGAAAGCTGACTGCTTTTTTCAAATGACTAGCCTATTCTGTAGAATATTTTTTTTTGTCTAAAAGCGATCCTGTACCGCTAGTTAGTTTCCTAAGTAAGTCAAAACTGTAAGCCCACTGGTTTGGGAATCACCAGCGGTTCTCCACTAGCCACTCTGCGTAGTGGTTCGGTAGACTCGACTGGCATTAGAGTGATTAATCTGCAGTGCTTAATTTGTCTCCAAGGTGCAGATAGAGTACAGATGTACACAGTAAAAGGGACCGAAGAACTGGATTGCGCTCAGGTGCCAGAAATAGGTGAACGCTGGTCGGGATGAGTCCAGGTGGGAATACACTAAATGAGACTGTTCTATTGACCGATCGCCTCCCTGAACTCTCTGCCTTTTTAATCTGCCTCTCGTCAGAATCGCGGGTTCCCACTACCGTATATCCAGGCAGCTTGGTCTATGGAGTCTCCATTTTTTAGCTTCAGCAAACGTGGGTCATACGATAACGAAGAAATATCTTACTTAGCGCATGGGTTTCCCCAACTGATCAATGCTTTTGACTCGATAAAATAATTAGATAGTTGTTTCAACTAATTTACCTTTCATCTTCTTTTGCTACTCAAATTGCTTTTAGGCGGTCATGTTAAAGCTGTTGAAAAGTCAGTTTGCGGGCAATTTTTCGGATCACGTGATTTAACTAATGATTTTAAGTCCTGAAAAGTGTATGAATCCCCTCAGTGCTATAAGAAGATCAGGGATTACTTGGTTTCGGCGAACCCGTTAAACGATTCTAAAGTCGCGCTCCAGTATGCCAAAGTTGTAACACGCGGCCACGCGACAATTGTGTAATTAGGATAGGAGGGCGAAGATTCACTTTGATACCAGCAACACCTTTGCTCTTCGTCACAGCTTCCATCAATACGGAGAGCATAGTATAATACTGCTACTCATTACCGATACTTGATCCTCATTGCTTTTGATATACTCGGATGCTTGTCGAAAGTATATATTTGATTTATTCGGCTCTCCGAATAAGATCAGCGCACTATTGAGATGAACGAAAAGATGTGCTGATTTAAGAAAGTCAGGGAGTATAGAAGAGCATTTAAAAGCTGTAAACATCTCCGAATAAAAAGGGCATGATTTTCAATCGATTGGAGCAGGCTGAAATGTTGATACAGACTGTGGTTATGTGAGCCATATCTCTATTTGGAAACACAGCAACTTCAATGAAAGTCTGATGTGCTTGAAATACGTTCGTCTTAGTTTGGTTAACAATTTTCAGAAGTATCCCACTTTTGAAACATTTTCAGCTGTTTCCCAGGATTGTTATCCTTTCTAACTATTTCGCGTATCCATCAAACTAGCAGAGATCGTGTCGAGCATCTAAACCTTGGTTCAAATGACAAAACACCTCTTGCCTCTATCAACATATAAGTATATTACAAATAAAAGGAAATATTTTCCCAGCATTCTCACATTTGATTGCCTACTGTTGGCGCGGCGATTCAAACATAACGTGGAATTGGGTTCATGTGCAAAATCAGCAGTTGCTCAACTTTAACTACGAGACTATATTCCTGAGAACCATGGGTTAACCCTTTTCTATAAGGAACTCAATGTTAGCAGTCCTTATCGCTTTGTTGAGAAGTTAATAATTTGACTAACTTGAAAGGTATGAGAAAAATATTCGCATTGTATTGTGAATTAAAAAACTCAAATTTGCAAGTTTTGGACATTTTTATTTGCAGAGAAGTACAAATTAATCCCAAGTGGCCTTAGGCTTTGTTTATATGGATTGATAACTTCTTGCTAACCTAGCTTCCCCAGGTGGCTTTACTTACGAAATGCCACTTAAGCTAAACTTTAAAAAAACTCATCGCTATAATGTGTCAGCTAAGGATCTCTACGTCATCCCAATATATACACTTGATGCATCTTGTGTTGAATATACTGTTTCCTCTACCACAACAGGGGGTGATGCATTAGAATATGTTGCCCAAAGACTTGACATTGAAGATGTCGGTTTTATGTTTTATGTTCATTATAAACTGTAGACTTGCTTATTTGGATTTCGATATGAAGCGTGGACTGATGATCAACGGTGGTTATTTCTTAACAAACCTGTCAAAAAGCAACTGGATAAATATGCCCGTCAGCATGCACTTGTATTAAATATTATGCTGTTTATTGACAATCCGCAATTGCTGCCGGACGTTAATCTCAGGTTTATTCAATTCAATGAGTTATAGTTAAGTTTTTGTGGAATTATAGACGACAATTTTATCTCCAGTTGAGACAAAGCGTTTTGACAAAACAACTAAAGTTAGCATCTAAACAGGCGATCAAACTCATGGCGTACAGTCTTCAAGGTAATTGAGAGGTTATTATTAATTGTTTTGATGAAAATCGTTGTTTAGTGTTTGATTTTTTTAGCTGAATACGGTGATTTTGTGGATTTTGAGACTACCGCTCATATGTGGCGCGAAAGACCCATGGTTCCGGCTGCAAGTTCCGCTCCTTTTTCAGTTTATCAGAAGTTCGTTGAACAACTTTGCTACATTTTTGGTTTTTTTTTTCTGAATCAGTTAAGCATCGAGCTGGGAAGTCTTGAGCACATTGATGACATCATCTGGGGTTACTGCCAGCTTCGAGGTGTTAGTCAGGACAACGCAATTTGGTATTATCTTGATGAAATCCGTCGACTTTCCAGCTATGGTGTCCAACTTTTCTACGGTTCGGTAAGTATTAAACGAATCATTTCGGAATTGGATTTTTCGCTACGAGGCTCAATTAATATAGAAGATCTCATATTCACAATTGGTTTTGTTAGAAATCTGGGAATTCTTTTTAATTGAAATGATGACCTAAAGCTATTTTTTATTAAGCGCTTGAACTATTCATTTTTTAGACACTTCTTTATAAATCAGTAGTACTCTAATGGTGAAATTTAATATCAGTGCATCGTTGGGGATATTTTTTTGGCAACTCTTTTAGTCTTTCACTGATGTTCGATCATATGAATAGCCGCCTCAGAACTGGCCAGGGATTTAATTGATGTTAATTTAGCGTCAAAATGATTAAGTTTATAAGCTGAGTTTTTGTACGCCTGCAGCATTGTCGCACCAAAGCGCTTGGGGGTTTGCGGGTCAAACAGCATGTGTTGCTTATACATGGAAGGCACATAAGGTCGATATGGAAATATTCATGACGTGGTATATCCTAGTCGAATGAGGATCATTAATAGTGCAGTTGTGGAGGCCAAGTGAGGGCTGCACTAGCAACTATTGCACTGAAGCGCTGGAGAAAAAAAAGCCCGTTAAATCTATTCTCACCAATGAAAGAAGGGTGATGACACTTCGAGAGTTTTTGATCTCTGCGAAAAGGGCCCAATTTGGAATTGCGAATTTGATTCGATTGTTGATTCAATAACTTCATCTATTCTGGCTATGCTGGTAAACTAAAGTAAGAAACGTTAGACTAGAAGGAGTTAAAGGAAGGTTCTCGAATGCTGAATTGCAGAGGCCACGTCACTTTTCCGATTGAAATTGCCATTAAAATGGCTGCATATAGATTTAGCTGTCACCGGCGTCAGCTGCTATGGCTAGATTACTTGCTAAGAAAACCGAAAATAGAGCTGGCATGATAGACGTGGAAATCAACTGCTATTTACATCTAGGGCCAGTCTTGATCAATCTATGTTATGTGTCCTCGTGTCAAAATTGAGTTCGGCATAATCGACTTAGATCCTTCCTGTGAATTGAAAGGCTGAAATCTACCGAATTTATCAATTTCCTTCCTTTTATTTATCGTGGCCCGCTGATGTTAGTGATTGAGATCCATTTTATAGCTAAAATAGATAACGTTTATCATGCATTCTTCTTCTGAAGCCAATGTGGATGGCTTTCGTGCTTACACATAATGCTCCGAACAGTGTTATTGTTTGTAAATGAGCCAAATCTTTAAAAAAACTTTGAAAGCCTTTTTTCTTCAACTCTAGCTATAATTATCTGTATTGAGCTAAAAAGAAAAATTCCATTATGATTTTGATTTATACAAGTCATAGTTTCAACTTTTAGACCGCCTCTGGTGAAGCTGCCCAACTCGGCGTCTCCCGCAACGGTCTTACTATCTCCACAATTTGCCCCATCAATCCCTCCATTTTCAAGCACAAGTAAGTGGCCACTTCTATCCAGCTTCTGTTTTGCCCTCTTCCGTACATAAACAAGCTGTAATTCTGTGCATCCGCGTGTGCCAACCTAATCCTCCCAAGCCGGCTTCTGATTGGTTCGCGCTGCATCGATCCAAAACGGGGCATTTCGGACTTGTAGAAATGAACAAGTTTATATGAGTGTCCTTGTATCTGGGCGCACATGCATTTGACTGGTGGTTTTTGTAGGAAAGGAAGTTGCTGGAGAAGAAATGTTGAAACAGCTGTTTAGTTTGCGATTTGGTTGACAGGTTGTTGGCTGCTCATTTTGGCAGCTTGAAAAAATAATATCCCTAACTCAGCACTTTTACCGCGTTTATAGTATGCTCTATTTCTCCATCCTACGATGGTTTACTTTAGGGAAAGCTCGGTGGCTTCGTCTTGAGGGTGACGTGGTCTCAGCGCTCGACTCTAGACTAGGCTGAAGCTTCTCTCTCTTTTTGTCGATTTCTTTCAGGTAAATAGGTGATGACCTCGGTACGGGATTTCAATCTAATTACTATCATTCAACGGATTTCTAACTTTGCCCTATCTCTGCGGGCTGTAGGGGGGCACTGGACATAAGGCAAGGGGTTACCAATCACTGTTTCAGAAAGCCTGGTTGACTATTTTTCACCAAAACTAGTTAGTATATGCAAACACATGCGACAGAATTCGAACTGTGGAAAATAGGATTTCGTAATGAATGTCAAGAGTAAAAACCCCCGCATTCCAAGGATTTCCTCTTCTACAGTCAAAACACCAATAATGTCTCTTCAAATCTTAGATAACCGAGATCCATGTTAAGAAAGGCATTGCTAATCACTTCGATGAAAAGAGTAGTTGTTAACCTTAACAAACCCCACTAAAAGTAGCAAGAGAAAGTAGATTCATCACAAACAAAAGCCCCGATTTGCTCGGAATTTCCTCTGCCACGTCCAATGGCAGTTGTTATCTTACATCCTTTCGTCATTAACAATTGTAATGATTCAGTAAAATGGCAACCAATCAATTGATAGCTAAAAATAAATTAAGTAAATCAGGCTCTAAGACAGTGAAGAATGGGTACATTATTATTAATATTAAGATTTTTATACCCAAGCCTTCAATCAAACATATTAGTCTCTGTTCGAAAAGTGCTGTTTACGTCGTAAATATGTAGTGTCATCTACACCACAATCTACATCTCCGACGTTAGGCGTTACTATGCTGTCAAGACGTGGAGTCACCCTATTTGGACCACGCTGTTCACTGACAAACTAAGATGGTTGTGTGTACGACGGACTGGTCGGTATCATAAGGCTAAATAACGTGATTGTCCTTTTAACTGAGTTTCCCTTCCCGGTTCAGTTCAGCCTTGGAACTGACACCAAGGCAGAACGCTTGGAAGAAATGTGGGTTAAATCGACATTAGCATCACGGTGTCAGTGGGAAACTTCAACTTTCCTGATAAAATGACTACTGGAAGTTTGAAAAGCCTGTTTTATCGTGATGTAGCAAAAGTATTCGTGTGAAAACCACCATACCCTGCCTTCTAGGCGTTTCCTCCCTTTTGTGATACCCTATCAAATCGTTAAAGCGTGACTTCATAAAGTGCCACTTTTACTATCGATTTATTATTTCTTTGATGAAGCAAATCCAGTTGTGGAGGAAGTTGTCTTCGAACTCTTTTCTTGGACAGAGGCAAGCTATCTAGGTGACTTTTTAACTGCGGAACAACAATTTGGTCATCCGCACCAGCATTAACTGCAGACGACAAGCATTATATTCTCCGGATAAGTAAAAAATATAGCCGGCTACTACGCCAGAGAAGAAGGGTCTGAAATGAAAAGGTGCATTTGTGAAGAAGAGAAATGGGATACTGAACTGCCATTTGAAAAGAGATTATTGTCAGAAAAGTAGATTTACGGAAAATATTTTCCCCATACTATTCATACAGTACTTCAGGATCCCCTAATCCCCGCAGTTTTTTGAAAGGGCCGACATTTGTGCACCATCTATTTGTTTGAACCAGAAGGGTAAAATCTACCCCAATCTCAACTATACAAAATAATGAAAGAAATTTGGAAAAATGAAATGTCAGCATTATTGAGTATGTCTATCCTGGTGTGGCGCTTTGACAGACAACATGGAGTTGAAACTCACAGGTGCCTGTCCAGAGATTTGAA
The DNA here is from genome assembly GCA_019097775.1 of Moniezia expansa. NCBI lineage: Eukaryota > Metazoa > Platyhelminthes > Cestoda > Cyclophyllidea > Anoplocephalidae > Moniezia > Moniezia expansa. Next base: position 612,904 of record JADFDV010000068.1, read on the forward strand.
TGTCCAGTTATGCCTCAAAGGAAAAGCTAAATGGCGGTTGAGTGACATTTTGGGTTAATTCGACCTACCAAATCTCTATTGTTTGTTCTTCGCTATTGACCCATTATAGGTGAGATTTGGGATTCATTTCAATGAAGGCCTGATTGAATTAAATTATGAATGATGCCATTCTTCTGCCCCAACCGAATCCAGTTAGTTGAATTCCCCTTCACAACTGACATCGTACTCTTTGCAATCTCAAAAAAACTTAGACATTATCAGTTTCCGAAACTGAAATTTGTTATTTATTTCAGATGGGAAGACATAAAAGACCTGGCCTATTCAAGGAAAACCTTCACCATTCAACTGCTTAAAAAAGCGAGACCCATTCACTTTGTATTTGTGAGTTTTGTGCTCAAAATTATTATACAAATTTATGCGATTTCTAATAAAACGTCAGTTAATTTTGTTTGTCACTAGGACGACACTCAGGATGCGCGTTATTTATGGAATTTCTGCATTCAAATGCACAATAGTTATATCCATTACTGGACTCATGTCAAGCAAGTCCAAAGTTATATTCAAAATATCCTTTTTGTTGAAATTAGTAACTCAAAAAAAGTATTAAATCCAATCATTTTATGATGAAACGCTGGAATCACTTAGCTGAAAATTCAGAGACGCTGATCAAAATGAGAGCTGGAAGAAACACTTGATTTTGGACTGAATAGAACACCTTTGGATAGAATTTAAGTAGAAAGATCCGATTGCTTGTGATCGGTAAGGATTATAACGGGGGGGGGGAGGGTTCGTAAGATCCCTTGACGTCTTATGAATAGATCAGCTGCCACAAATCCGGCATTAGTTTTTATCCCCACAAATGGTTAGTTTGTACTAACTCATCGAACAAGATCGTGAAATCAGAAATGCGAAGAACACGTCGAAATGTTTCGCCGCTCCTCAGATGGATTTTTCAACGCTGCTTGATTTATTGGTTCATGTGTAAATCTCGGCCATTACTGAAAAACAGCATGTGAACTTGATCTAAGGATTGCCTAGGGTCGGCATAGAGATTAAAATTAAATGGACCGTGATAAGTCTATTTTTCGATGCGAATAAACATCTAACACATATGTGTTGCAGGTCTCTATCAAAGCGCAAGTCAAGGTAATAACTAATTAACAGGCTATGTCCCAAATGCTCAATTAAATAAGCTTGTTCTCACTGATAAAAACTGACGGGTTAACTGACTGAGGTGATGGTTGATGCAACTTTTCCCTATTTGCATGCCGAAACGTAGGAGGAATGTGATTTCTCTGCATCCAATAACAAAAAACGCACTTTTCTATTTAACTAACTCTAACATAACAACCTGTTCGTATTTCATTACAATCTCAACTGTTCAGGGTATAAGAAGATGAATAATTTCATTCGATTAAGCAAGTTATCCCTTTTGCCCGGATTTAAAGTTAGCTGTTCACTGAGACACATGAGCCCTATTGGCTGAGCTAGTTGGCGGGCTATATGACCTTGGCGCTCAACAAAGTTTTGGATACCGATAAACCTTCTACGTCTTGGGTGAGAACCGGGATCTGACCTGTAGAAAGAATAATTAATCTAATGGAATCACAGATAAAGAAGTTATCTGAAAAATTCTATTATATTTTTAAAAAAGAATAAGCCTTTATTAATAATGTGCTTATTAGAAATCAAATTTGATTTGCTGAAATAATAGGTGTTTTGAAGTCAAACCTTAACACAAGATCTTCTGAAATAAGTTTGTTTCAAAACAATGTGTGATTTCGTTGTTCAATTCGTTCAATTGGGCTTTCCATTGGCTCTATTAGGATTAGGATATAAGATGAAAGGGGGTGCTCAACATGAGTCGACGGGACCTTGCTTCATATCATCTCTGATAGATTTTCTAACAGTCGTGTTTTACTGATACCTTTCTCTCTAGCATCTCCTTCACATCCGAGCATCCCCAGCGTTCGTTGTTTAAATTTCGTTCAATTATTTTAGCACTTCAGTTGAATGGGACTATGGTGCACACCCTTTCTAATCTCTTAAGAAATCCCGGTTGCCTATAGGAGTTTTCAATTTCTCAGTCTAGAGACTATTGCACAAGCGTCTTCTATTAGCATTTATGGTTGCTAACAGATCTAGTATTTGACCGGGATTTTCTGGATAATATTCGGCATTAGAACCTCAGATTCCGTGTTCTTCTTGTAGTCTATCGGCTGAACTTTAAGCTGACGAATAAGAACTTACAGTTTGTTGACTCAATTCTATAATCAAACGACGACAGAGAAGCCAAAATTATACGAAGACCGTAGAGACGAGAAAATGCCACTGCTCGAACCTGGTCTCAGAAAATTCGTCTGGATCATGCGCTTTAACGTACTTAGAAGCAAGTCAAATATAATTGATACAGCTAGTTTTGTGGCTATATGGTTTTTTACATTTATCGAATTTCGACGAGGTCTTTTTCCTAGAATTGTTGAGAAAGAGTTTTTCAACATCTCAGATCAATGAATCATCCAGCACATTCAGCAAGCTCTGTTTTCTGCTCTTCATCAACATCGGCTCCCGTCTTCGGTACAAAATTTTGTAGAGAATGTCAACATATTGTTTGAATTTACAAAGTGAGGACGGCACAACCGTGTTCATGGCCACAAGATGCCTAACTAGAAGACTGATAAGAATTCTTTCAATGCTGGGAAAATGTCGTTTTACACAAGAGTAATGTAGAAATTCGGAGAAATTTTTGGAAGAGAAAGAGAAGTAATGCGTGTCTGAAAGCGTGATAAAAGCGATGTTTCTGGTATGTCTCGTCGAAAGTGGTGCATCCATCCTTGGATAAATGGACTACATATATGTAGAAGAAACCTAAGACGCATATACATAGGAGCGAAAAGGTCGAACAAACATAGGGTATACCACAGCCTCACCTGAAATAATCGCAAATAACAGACCTGACCTCCTCTGAAGTCCTGCTGAGCATCTTTTGACACAAACCGAGTCTTCTGAATGGTTTTTTGTACTTTTAAAGCAAGCTTCGAGAGTTTTGTGCGAATATTTTCTAATCAGTTAAGTTGCTGAGAGCAGTTTTAGATCCAAGCCCCCCCCCCCCCCCCCAAGAGATTCGAAAGCCTTCTCAATGAGCACGAACCCGTACTTCTCACATTTGAATTAAATCAGAATTCTTATTGTTGAAATGGCTAATTTAGTGTGGGATATTTGTCTGTGCTAGTTTTGGATGGTGGAGACGAAATTCGATTTGGCTAACAGCGTTCCTGAGTTGCTTTAAGAGTTCATTATCAACGTTTGTTTATTGTATTTACAGAACCGGTCCGACGGCACATATCTCAGATCCTCCGTAAGCTTGTATTTAACTCGTTTAATGTGTCTTTTTCTTAATACACCAATGATAACTCCTTAAGGGCAAAATTAATCCACACTTTTAAGTAACTGCGATTCGAAATTGTATTTACGGGTTTCGCGATTGAAGTTAACAATGTTGTGAACTAATTTTGCAATTATGTAAGCCAAACTATTCATTTTCGCAAATAAAGTTAAATATCTAAAATACCAATGCAGCCGGGTTCTCATCAAAATTGATACGTGAATGGTTAATTTAATCTACTCATTTTTGTGAATGTTGAGACAAGATTTCATGTAAGATAACACAGATAAACATGTTTACTCGTATTTGTTTTCTACAGCACTAGTAGTGAAAATAGCGTTAAAGATAAAAAGGCGCAATTTTTAGTGACATTCTACGTGGAAACGGGTGTACTATTCCGACGCCAACATCTTCCGTACGATACAAACCTAAATTTCATTGCATGGCATGCCCAACAACTGGAAATGTCTATAATTTAATTGGCCGCATGCATTCATTTTGCGTACTGTTTGGCGCTTAGAGTGTATAAGGCGAATGATATATAAGCATCGAGCGTCTTGGCACCTCCTTCCCTCTCCCCCTCCCCCCAGAGATCGAGATTCCAGCATGATGCGCTCAAATGATTCCTCGACGTTTTATGGGTAGGCTTCTACATTTTGCCTGAGAGGCGTTGGTTTTTTGAACTTGTCTATGGGGTTAGTTGTAAACAAGACAGTCTTTGATTGTGAATAATATGAAGTTGGGATTTATCTTCCGCCTGGTTTATTCGGAGGAGGTGATAAACCTTGCCTTCAAAAAGCTAACCTAAGCTAAAAGATATTTCTAATTCATTCGTTTATTCCAACTTTCGTTAGAACTGAATGTATGCGGTTAAAGCACTGCGGAAAAGTCCATGACAACTTTTCTGGGGACTCTGCGCTTTTAGAGGAGGAATATAGTAAATTGAGCCATCATGTTTCATTTAGCTGTTCTTTTCATTTGATTTAAACTAGACTCAAAACTCTTTTCTGGTAAAACTTGGACGACAGCAGTCGTGAGACTGCGGCCATAGCTTCCTTTGGACTCTGTATGTCTTGAAACAGTTCTCCAACTGACCTGCGCATGATTTCGTTCATTGATAGTTGATCTTCCGATGAATCCATTTTATGAATTTGTTCATTTTCCTCACTGTGGCAGTTTTGCGTAAGTCTTTTGCGTTGATATTTCGAAGTTCACTGATGCTTGCTATTTCATAGAAGTAGATGACTTTCAAGATGCCCCCTTCCTTTTCTAATGGCTTCATATCACCAACTTGACCAGATGGATCCAGTACTTTCATGAGAATAACCAAGTGGCTATAGCTCAAACTTTGCGCTACTTCTCAGCACGTTAATTTCAAGAGTTCCCCAACTTGTATGGCCAAATCGAGTACTTAAGTCTCCCTCGTCGGACTAAAAGGGAAGGATCTCTCAAATGCTTGTAGTACGATCTGCGGAGCTCAAACCGGTTTTCAAAAACTGAGATCGTTCCTCTGGAGGTGTTCTGAACGGCTGAAAAATATCAACTGTTTAATATTTTTGGGAGTTCAAAAGATTGATTGGTACGTCTTCTGCTTTGTCAAAGTGCAGACTCCTAAATTCTTTGACTCATTATTGGAATAATGGGTTTTCTTGTCTGCTCCTGTTCCAATTGTGTGTTAGAACTGTTTTCGCTTGTGTTTAAAATATCCCAGTCCCTAGCGGCTTAAAATCAAGCATCTTGGAAGTGCGTGCTTTTGCTGAGGAACCCACTATGGCATCAGCTTAAATAATTTCTTGTCACCATCTCTAGCCTCCGTGTGATTTCGGTGGAGCGTCCTCTCAGTTCTCGAGTAAAGGTACGTATCCTTTCTGATCTTGATAAAATGTGGAGAAAATTGTTAATAAGCGCTAAAACCATTCAATAAATCCGGAATGACCCTTTATTACTAACGGTATCTTATAATTGATGCATAATCTTGGTTCTTTGGGCTAGTGATCATGGATATGGAATTATTGCTAGAGAATACATTCATACTTGAAAAAAGAGGATTCACGGCCGTCACTTAACGTTACATTTTCGAAGACACTCCATCATTGCTCTAAGTGTCAGCTCCGATTTAGCGTATGTTCTCTGATATCTCCGTTATCATGAAACTCCCAATTTGCCTTCGTAAACATTAAACGAATCAAAGTGGTCTGTCTGATCACTAGACTGCTGCTTCACTATATTTTTATCTATCGTTTCTAGCTGAAAAGTAATTTCAACAACCATGTCCCTAAATAACAGAATCACAGACGCGCACCGCCATTTTCTTTTCATCTTTTCAATAACGCATTGTACTTTCTAATAAAAGTTTGTTTTATTTCTGAAAACCAGGCCAATCCGACGAAGCAGTGATCTAATTCTCCAGTAGTTACGACTTAATCTAATAAGTTGCTAAAATTTTGGCAAAATTAAAACCCAATTTATGATCTTCTTTTTTAATCTGAAAATTTGAAGTTGCGGATTTGAAATTTGTCGACACTCATCAAGCAGCTGAAATCACCATCGGCACTAGCCAAACGCAAGTCCTCATTGGGAGAGGCCCAAAGTTATCTTCCCCACTCTTAGGATGAAAAGCAAAGATCCGTTTTCTACGGCTCTAATTCGGCTCCTTATTTTTACCTTGGTTTTTAATCGCAAGAGGAATGCAGAGGAACGTTGCAAAGATGTGACATGCAAGTAATGGCGAAATGTTATTTGAAGGAAGACTGCAAACATTGAAATTACTATTCCTAAGCCTATAAGTAGAATCGGTAAATCAGCTATTAAACAACGAAATAAAATGACTTAGAAGAAGAAGAAGAAAGCAGTGCCTTTTAATTAGGCAATCATTAAGTGTAGGACAAGTATGCCTTAGACCTTCTGTGCACATCGCTAATCCAATCGTTTTTGTGTTTCCCAGATGAGTTTTCCAAGACGCAAATCTTCATCTGAAAATCTTCTGAATTGATGATTGCGCTTCTATCAAAAGTGCTGTAACGTTTATTTTACTACCGACAGGTGGTTCAGAAACCACGGGAGCGGCCATTAATAACTCCAATTCCACCACAACTATTGGAAGTGTGGCTTCAACGCACACCACAACCGGTCAAGCTGGAAACAATTCCCTGACATCTCTTCAACAATTGCACACTAGTCACCCAATCAGTTCTTCTTTACCTGTTTGTGGTTCCGGAGGGGTCGAACATGATCCCTTGAAGACTCACGATCCTTCTGCTTTGGCCGTCGCCATGTCCTACAACGTTCAAGAAGATAGTGAGGGAGGAACTCTAGTTGATACTTTGGACTCCCAGGTATTTGCAAATCGGTGCGTCACCTGCCTTCCTGTCAGTGGGTGCCTCCGTCGGGGTACAACTCCCAAATCAGCAGACCTATGTCTTTCAACAGCTTCAATGCAAGCGCCTCAAATTCATCCTAATGGTTCAATACACTCACGAAAGCGACATCATCATCATCATAGGAAGCATCGTCTTCAAGCGATACCCCTCTCAGAAGCTACCAGTGCTCAAGAAGTAGTGGCTAGATACAATATGAGTCTAGCAGAATCCTCCTCTGGATCATCGAGCGAATCTGAGTTCGAGTCCGATGTATGCTCAACCAGTGCAGAAACTAGTTCGTCCAGTAATTCTTCACGTCGTGGAGATGATGAAGTGAATACACAAGATCAACAACATGGATTTAGAAGACTTTTAACTGCTTCACATGGAAATGTGGGAGCAGGTGTATCTCTTAGGCCATTTCTTTCAGGCTTTAATCAGCATCATTATCGGTTACAACAGAATTGGAGGGAGGAGGCTATCATATCACCAGATAACCGACGAAGCTCTCCTGTGAGACAGTTTGGTGGAACCCCAGATGGGAAATCAGCGACAGGTGAAAGTCATGGATGGTTAGCCTCGGCCAAGCGTCTCACTAGTGCTTTATCGGAATCCCTTACTAGAAGAGCTCTATCGTCCAATCCTTCAACTGGAAGCAAGTCATCTCCGTCTACTACTCCGCAGGTAAGATATTTGCTCAATTTTCCAAAACATTCTGAGAAAATTTTACGGAATCACTTCTACTTTAGTTGCTTTCTCGAGGCCCAAAATCCGTTGGGATCGCTCAAGTTATTCGGCCAGAACCACCGTCAACAAATTCCATGGATGGTGGGGGCGGAAGTGGCCTTGAAGACTCTCGTCGAAGACCGTCTAGACCGCCTATTCCCCCCGGCGGTAGTAGCGGAGCATCTCCCAGACATGCAGCATTGGGATTTAACCCCAATGCACCACAAAGAGGTGCCTCAGCTGGCCCAACAACCTCTGGAACTCCATCTTCAAACGTGTGTGGTTCTTCGTCGTCTTACCCTCTTCATCATTCCCTCTATGAAGTACCAGCTGAAGGGCGACTACAGATCCGTCTTCAGCCGCCTAGTCCACCAAGTAATCAAGAAGAGGCCTCTTGGAGATTGGTTCAACACCCAGGGGTCTGGATCAATCAGTTGAATACATCGGAAACTCAGCAAGCTCCCTCACAGCAACAACGAGTTTACTTTGAGAATGAGATGATGGCCCCACCAGTGAGTTCTTCTCAACAGGCAATGGCGTCATCATCTATGACGTCATCATCCACATCAACGTCGACTTCATCAGCCGGAGTTGTTGCTGCAGTCGCAGCTGCTGCTGCAACGGCGCATTCGAATTCTTCTTCACCATCCAGCCCAGCATCTTCAATCGTCGAGGACGAAATGATGATGATAATGATGAGTGGAGGTGCTGATAAGGAGGATGACTCTTCCAGTACCATGTCCTACCCAGCCTGCGGAGGAGGGCGAACTGGTGAAAAAAGATCGAGTGGGAAGACGGCAGCTGTTGTTACCCCAATTCAGAAACAAACTCCTCCACAACAACCAAGACAGAGATCTCTATCTGGAAGTGGGGGACCCTTGCATCTGCTGACGAATTCCGATATTCATCAACTCCTGAACTTAACAAAAATGAGGGTAGATTTTAATTTTTTTTAATTCAATGCTGCTTGTCATCGAAGGAATATATAATCCAGCAAGAAGAAGGGTCAAGGGAGGTTTTTGTTTGAATGGCTGCATCGTATCTCACTCAGAGGGATGATAAAGTGGAGTAGTAGAAACACCAGAAAACTCATCACTCGTGTAGCGATATCTTTGAACTTATCCAGATCAATTTTAGAAGGACCTATCTGGGGCCAGAGTGTATGAGGATGGTTGTCGGGCTAAAAATTTTTTTAATCGTTTCATTTTTAATTTTTTTTAAAGTTAGTTTGCCGCCAGTTCAACTGAAGGACCTTGATAAAATCTGTTGGGCCTCTTTAGTCATCTCTGGAGTTCGTAGCTCTTATAAAATCTTCGCTCGAAATCTGAATAGGTCCAGTTCTGACACTCGCTTTTATCTGTCCGCTCACTCCCCCAAAGTTGCAGATTTTTGCATAATTGGAGTCCTGGTGGATTGTATCAAGTCAGTTTTGCCACTTAAGGTTTAATCGATTCCATAGTTCTATTGCATCAGCCTAGCCCCATAGGATCCGGCAATCCCTAGTGATTTTGACAGCTGTTTATGATGATTCGTACCAAGCTATTTGGTCCGACTGCATACCCTCCGAATGCTCTAGGCGCCTTCGATCTCGAACTGGGTTGATAGGAGCCCAAATGTTTTCTTTGTCCAGGAAACGGCCCTGGTCCATCGTCTTCTTGCGGAATATCGTCAGACCCTTCTCCTTCAGCAATCCCTCCACGCGAATAGCATGAGTACACCGAATCTAGCCGCAAGCCAAGAACTTCACAGTTCTGCTGCCACTAATAGTGGTGGGTCAAATGGATTTACAACTAGTAACTATGCTAATGCATCAACAAACGCATCCTGTACCCATGGCCAGCAGTTCGAAGGGGGATGCTGTCTGCAAAGAGCCAACGCTCAGAGGAGGAATGAATCTTATGGACCCGGTGGTTCTTGTCATAAGTTAGTTAGTGTCAAATAGCCAAAACGATTTTCTGATGGATGTTCTGGCGATGTTTCTTGACATTTTAGTGGTTTCCGAGGAAATAAGGGCTTTCTCTGCACTCATCAAAATGCTAGGGTGCCTCAAGCATTGGATTCTTCAGACTATGTCAATGCTTGTGCTTTTCAGTGCAACCACGGGTGCCTTTGTGGAGTTAATCTCATGGTGGGTCTGGATCTTACTATTTTCTCTTTGTTTACTCTGTTACTGTTTGTGGATTAGTGCCCTTCCTTACAGCAAACAAGTGTTCACAGCGCAACAGACAATGACTCCAATGCTACTTTCCGAGTTCTCTCTGAAGGTGACAGTGGTCGTGGACAGTATTCGAATAATCTTCATCAGCATAATGGTCACATCTATCATCACCACAGCCGGAACCGGCATCATCACCACGAAGACTCCTGCACTACAAACAGTGATCTTTTTACCTCATCTAATTGTTCTCAACCGGGAAGCTGGGGCTCTGTGACTAAGTCGAACTCGTTCCATCATCAACCGCAAAGATTTGGAAGTGGAAAAGGCAGCAGAAGAACAGGGCATGCTCATGAGATGTGCAAGTCGGCCACTCCAGGTCAGTCGTGCATCACAGTGAATAAAACTGTTGCTTCTACCTCATACCTCCTTGGCTTTGCAACCCTGGAAAGCACCATTCTGACTTTAATTTTGACCATAGTAAGGTGCTTGGGGCCTTAAGAATTGTCGATGAAGTTAAGCTTTCGGTAAATGAGAAGTGACTGCCTCCTAAATGCAACCTAAGAAAAGTTTACCGTTCTAGCATCTTCAATGTTTTGTATTTGGAGGTGACCCAAGACAACGAAAAGAGTGGATGAGTTCATCGTCCACCTTCAAATGAGTGCGCTCTTGTTGTCTTCATCTTGCAGTTTCATTAAATTTCGAGAATTTCTTCGGTTCAAATATGAATCAACTGCGTGATCGAAATGTCTTATTGATGCTCCCAGTGTGACTATTGCTTAAGCTGGAATAGTAAAGTTAGTGAAAGTTGAGGTGCAAGACTTGCAATGACATCAAGTTGCAGAGTTAGAAGGAAATCGGATGCGTAAAAATAATCAATCGTAACAAAGCCTTCTGAATGATTTATGCTTGTCTTGAGTTGAACGGGAGAGAAAAGGAGACGAATGTAGTTGGGTAATATCACTTATATTGAATGTATTGTAAAAGTGCAAAGTGCACAGTAATAGAATGGAAACTTCTCTGCTATAGGACGCTAACTGCCGAAGATGTACATGAATAGAAGTTAAAGCGCTGAATGATAAGTGTAAGATGTTGAAAATTGGGTTTCTGAGTTACTATTAAAAACATACATCCTCAGCGGTGCAGAAATCAAAACTAATTTAGTGATTCAGAAGTACCGCAATAAAAAGCGATTACTTTGAGGTGTAGGTGCGTTTGGAATGGATTTCTTATTAATCAATAATTTAACGAATCGCTCAGACAACTTCCACCGGCGGCCACAATGTGGAACCTCGGTTAAAGCGGAAATACCCAATTTGGGAACACCTCTTGGAGTTTTTCACGAACCATCAGGAGACCGTCGTGGCGGAAGTGATAGCAGCAATGGGAATAGTGGATTCGGTCAGGCTAAGACTTTTACAAATTCGCCTCCAAATCATACTGGAACTCCCAGGGTTGCGTCAATCCACGCTTTCGACCGAAGTTGTGGAAACGGAGGAAATGGAAGCGGGCACATCCTTGCTGGAGAATATGAAAATCTTGAGGTAATAAAGGCTTTAATCCTCTGATTATCATGAAAAATAAGTCTAATTTTACAAATCTATTGATCATAGGGCGATTCTCCACTTCCGAGCTCCATCAATCGAAAATCGATCACGGATATCTCTGCACGTTCTTCCAGTTCCGATGTCTCCTTTGAGGACTGTAAGTTTAATCAACGATTTCATCGACGGACACGAATCCCCACTACTCCTTGCAATGATCATCACGAGCGCCATCAGCATTGTCCACATCGTAGTCACCGAAATTGCTACTTTAACCGACCTCTTGCCGACTCGTCTTCGACTCCCAAGCGATCTACCCTTCCAAGTAATTCTTGTGATGGCGGAGGTGGACATATTCAACTTTGTCGGGAACATATGCGCGCCTTGGAACGGTTAGGGGCTTCCAAAGAAGTTCATGTCGACACTCCGATGATTCAGCGTCGTAAACAGAAAAAGAAAAATCGAAAACAAAAGGAGTCTTGCTGTAGTTATTGCTCAATTCAACAGAACCATTGTTACACGAAGGCGAGATCTTTCGATCCATATCAACAGAAATCAGCTATTCGACATAGATGTTCACCACGTCCGGTTTTCAGTACAGAACCTGTAGAAATACAGTGTGATCTCTGCCGAAGGCAAAAAAGATGGGGAATGGATTTCGGAAATCCAAGATGTAGATGTGATGATCTGGAAGGGTCTGGGGATATTGATGGTGGCTCTGATGAATGTGAAGATGCTGATTTAGGAGGATATTCTTCGTCCCGCGCCGCTAGCGATTCCTCATTGGCTTCCTCTGCTATTCCTGGTGTTAGAGATACGGCATCTATCATGGTGTCGTCATATGAGTTTGAATTCCAACAGCAGCAACAACAGTCACACAACACTGGACCTTCTTTTGACAGCACTGGTGGTGGTTCTGGTTCACGAAAGTGCAAAAATAAACCTCCAACCCCGAAATTCGCGGATGGTTGTCGCGGCTCATTGAATAGATTGCAGTCACATGTCAACTTTTACGAAGAGAGACAAGGAACCCCGGCTAAAACAGGAAGAATGCAGGTATGTCAGTTGCTTGGATTTCCCTCAGTGGATTATATGACCTTTGTTCTCCCAAGATTTTGTTGGAGAAAGATTTTCAGGAAAATCAGGAGTCAAGAGGATCATGCTTCAGTTTGAAAGTCCTTTCTTCCCTCATCCTTTGTTTTATTGTCACCTCACAGTCTTTTCAAGGCTCCTTCATCTTAATCTCGTGCTCTTTTGGGCTTCTTCCCACGACAGAATGCTGTGTATCTCAATCTGATGATATTAAAAATATAGACATCGCATTCTCTTATGGTGTTGATTGACGCTCTCCTTAGTCTGGATAATATTTTAGGGGAAGTTTCCGTTCTCTCACTTTGGCTTCCCATTCCATTCTCTATAATGAAGAGGTCGTGATAAAGCAGCTATTGAATGATAATAAACCAAGATCTAAAATTTATAATTTGGTAACCTTTTGGATGAAGTACACTCCACATGAACTGGACTATATGGGAAAAAAGATTAGGTACCTGTACAGCCCGGACGCTTTGGAGACTTTAAATTCCGCATTTTGATAGAATGTCAATAGTCCCAATCCTGCCCGATCGGTGGTGTGTCCGTGTCACTGATAATCCTAAAAGAGGTGTCTCATGCTTGGGGTGCTTGTTGACGTGTATTCCTTAAAACTTATTTTCCGAAAATTTGCGTATCTTCAGTAGCTAGCTGTGCAAGCAATCCAGTGATGTGAGTTTGTCTGAAAGAGTGAAGTTAAAAAAAGAGTTGAGTAAGTTCTGCTTCGTTCCCCCTATCGAGTCTGATTCAGAGATTAATTCTTCTAACCCGAAATTGTCATTGGGACCCTAGGAGAGTTCTTCTTCTTAACTAACACAACTAATTTCATTTCATTTCCAATGTTATTGGTTCACTTTCAGAATCCAACCACGTCACGGAAGGCCTCTTTATCCCCGCCTTCTCTCGATCGATTCCTTCAAAGACCAGAACGTCCAAAAACCCTTCTTTCTTCATCAGCATCCTTCCAAATCGAAGATCATCACCACCGACATCAGCCTGATCCTCCTTCAATGCGCTATGCTAACAGCAGGGATGGAACACCTGTCCGGCGGGCAGGAGGAACTCTGGTGTGCTCTCGAACTCCAACACCTGGAAGAATGTTGGGACCACAGCACACTCCTAGTGGAGGCGGACCAGGGGCTCTCTTTACAGCCTCAATGACATTCACACCATCTACAAACGCAGCTGCTTTATCACCAGAACCCCCGAATTCCGGTCATTTGATCGGAAATCGCGCCGACGATCATCATCAACAGCAAAATCAAAGTGATTTTCAGAGATGCTTGACGTACAAATCGGTCTATGCATTAGCTCACAGGGACAAAGAGGTAATTTGCTCCCTTTTTTCAAATCGTAAAACTTTTACTCGGACATTTCAAATTCACCATAGAGTGCTATTCGAAATTCCCAATGATTACGTTAATTATTGGCTCCCTCAAATAACAGCAATTTTATGTCGATGCATTCAGATCGATGGTGAAAACATATCTAAAATGAAGATTTCAGATTGAATGTGCTTTGTTAGTATTAAAATAAACTTGGTTTGGTTTCTCATAAGTGAGCATTGAAGAAGTAGACAATGAATGAGTGTCAGTGAGAGTGAGAATCAGCCTCTGGAGCCTGTTGCAAGCTGTTCTTTTAAGTTTCGGTTTCGTTTTTTTTTTCAAATTATCACTTTTTGTCACCTCCAGTCAGCTGAGAGGTATTATCTGGTCCTCGTTGACCACAAGTAAACCTTATAGCCATAATTTACCACGACCCACTATACTTTCGCAACTTGGCAATCGGAGAGGGCGTTCTGGCAAAACTATAAACATTTCGTAAGGTCGAGCAAATTGTTATTTGTTGAGGCGATGCAGACATGCAGACAATATTATTCACGAGGAAAATGTCTTGTTCGGTAAACATTCATGAAGCGTATTAATTTAAAATATTAACAGAAGATTCCATAGTAGGGGAACTGAATGTCTATTTGGGGAATGAATGATGGAACCATGATAGTCTCATCATTTTCTCCCCTAAACGTTCTCTTTAATCGTCCAGGAGTCCTTTCGCATCAGTTTGGATCTGCCAGATTGAGCATCCTCTTTGCTAGCAATGAGATCTCAAATGATAAGCTTCAGGTTTATTCTCACCACTCTTTCAAGAGAGTTCTCAAAATTAACTAGAAAAGTTCAAAGCCCAAATTATCTGCCTCGAATCGGAAACTCCATTATCTACCTATATTCTGAGTGGCATTTAGCTGGATGAAGATATACTGAGTGGTACGTTTTCGTGGTTTTAGGAAAGGTCATGTCTGTTCTCGAAGAAGGCCCAGACTCCTACAGAGAAATGGACAACCAACGCAACGCCCTAGCGATATGTGCTCTCCAACCCCCCGAAAATGTCTTCTGCCCCATGGCTCCATTATTGATTTCGACCAACGAAGTTCCCCATAGCCACTAGTAAACTATCCGTTTGTTTTAGACTTTGTTTTGAATTTTAATACCCATAGAAATTAATTAATTAAAGTGTTCATATAGTACGAACACATATGGCTGTCATAAATTCTGACATTCTGTTATTGAAGGCCTTCAGTCGACCATTATCTCATTTCTCCAACTACATCCGCCTCTGCCCAAGAGAGGCCAATTTTTGTAGGAAAGTGTTTTCCGCCTCGTTCTGAGGATTGTTAGAATCTTGAAACCTCTGCAGTTGTGAATCTCTTACTTGGCCACATTTGTAGAGCAATATTTGACGCGTGCGCCACCTTTCAAAAAACAACGCAAACCACAAATACCTGGGCCCCCCTTCGTAAGCAAACCGTCAAAGGTTATCGAACATCCTAAAGACATAGATGAAATGCGAATGTGAATTGAAATCCCACAGAATCTCGCGCCCGAATCTAACACTGAAATCCGTACATCCACAACGAAACGGGGAACAAGTTCTTACGAATATATCAATACGCATAATTTATACAAAGCTCAGCGCAGGGATGAGAAACAACGAACATAGATAAAACAGGAACAAGAACAAATTTTTACGAGGTAGGTGGGAAGGCAATATCTGACAATGGAGGAAGGACAATTAAGGGGGGAGCATTTTCAACATTTTGTTGGGGAGAAGGTGAAACCATGTTCTCGCTTTCGTTAATGGAGATGAGATTGTCGTTTGTTGGGGTAGTAGTGTCCTCAGCAGCTAGATTTTCATCACCGTACTTACGAAGGAGACGTCGTAAGTCCTTGCATTTTTGCGCCATCCTGGCACGAACTTTGACAGGATTTACGCCAAAACGCTGATTTATTTTCGCTGAAGAAAAAAGGAATTAAAAACACGTTTTACTTTAATGTTCCAAAGAAGCTTGCCGCCGTCCAAACCACCACTTGAAAAGAGGAAACCACCCCCAATAATGATCCTAAACATCCCCATTATAAGTCCACTCTGATACGTCATTGTATGCGGTCTCCAAAATGACGAACTAAGTCAAAGCCAAACATAACACTTTACAACTGAATAAATGTGCCCAGTATCTCTTCTTTTTCCTTTCACACTTGTGAAATAACGACTAGGGGTGAGTCTTGAATCCCCCAGATTTTCGTTAGCAGCTGAAAACCGTTAGTCTCTCAGTTAACCGTTGAATACTAGCCGAAAAGCCCCTCTAAAAGCTCTGTTTCATAGATTAAATAACCATCTTGAATGGAATGCAGTTAGAAGTGATTAAGAACTTTAGCAATCTGCGTATGAGATTGCGTATTGTAGCCAATCAAAGCATGTGAAAGCTGGTGTAAAAGAATATCCTAACTGTGAATAATGAATATGCGCGGGCAGAATATCTTCAAATAGTTTTATCTTCGGCAATTTAAAGATTTCTTGAAGACTCGCAATCACTTGAGCTGGTAGTGGGAGCCTAAGAATACCACCGATTCCTTAAATTAGATATTCGCGACGTAGCTGTGAAAAGACAAGTTTTTAAATAAGGCTGATAGAAATCAAGAAAGCCCGTTTAGTCAGCATTAAAACTAGGTCTCAATATTGCGGCGATCTGAACCTCCTACTGCCTTTACTATAAGTAGTAATTATTTCAGACATTTATTTCGGTTTGACGTTCGAAGGGTCTCTTTTTTCCGAGCTATTTTGCATTTTGCATTCAACAAATCAAGATTATCTGATTTTACTTTTTTTATGGAGCACATTTGTGTTATAGAGGTACAGGATCAATGTTGCGACCATTGGAGAGTTTACTAGAAGTACTGAAGTAGAGAAAAACACTGCTCATTGCCTTCTGATCTGGTGTTCGATTCACATATCTTCGCTACAGAGACTTGGGTATTTCCTCAACTAAACGTTAAGAAAATACTGGAACTGCTTAACCACATGCCTGAAAAACGACAGCCTGAAGCTTGTGAGATTAACTGGCTTAGAGAAGAAAGATTCCTGTGAAGGAGTTACTTGCATCGGCACCATCCAACGCCGATGCATAACGGTATGATCTGCTGACAGTTAAGCAACTGAGACATGGATCCGTATGAGATTTGACATTTGCCCCAAGACGGCCCAAAGGGTGCGCGACTCTAGTTCCCTGACCAGTAGAAGAAGTCAGAAGCTCTACCGGCATGGAGAACGATGAATTCCATTCAATACAGTGCCTAAAACCTAAGAAGATACCGACTAACACAGACTGAGAGAATCTGCTGGACCACTGTAGCGAAATAAAACACAACACTCAGTCGACTTACTGACAATATAATGGACCAGTTTCGTAGGAAGCCGATCCCTGGCCTCTCCACCGACAGGAGACGGCCTCCCATAGACAGTAGAATGAGCCATTTGAGACCGCGTGAAGAGGCAGGACATGAGAGCACAGGTGGCTCGAGTCCATCCCTTTGACTCAAGGAATATTTGCCAGTACCTTTCTCGACGCTCTGTCATAGAGGCGAGGATTTGATCCTCAATTTGGGTAATCATTTCACCAGAAAGAAGTGAGGTGATTTCGGATCGGGTGCGGGCACGACGGGAGTTAGTATTGACACTGCGAGACAACTTAAGGGCTTTAGATGGGGGGAAGTCAGGCTCATAGCCTTTTCCGTTACCAAAATTGTCACCATTTTCGTCTTCTTGGGAACTAAGAGGAGGCAGGGGAGGCAACTTCATTAGGCTTGACGTCTCAGCAGTTTGGAGTTTATCTGATAGCAAAGAACAGTAATTATCGATTACAAATTGGAATGGGCAAGCATTTCAGATAATGTAGTTATAAGGCGAATCACCATTAATTTGAGGAACTGAAATCGGCGTCTGAGCCATGGATGACGAGGGCTCGACAGGAGTTAAGGCTGGTGAAGATTCTGAAGAGAATGTAAAAAAAAACAATTACAAGAAATATCGTGCACGGTGTAAAACGGCGATCGATGGAGTAGGAAAGACCACTTTTCTTATCCTTACTAATCGATCATAATGTTTCGGAGACCTTCAGGGGTCGAGACGTGATCAGAAAGACGCATAGCTGATTGACACATACGTTAAGGTGATAAAGAAAGATATCTACAGACTTAGCTTTGTTCAAATTAGAAAAGTGGAGACTGGAATGGTCTATGACAGTCTTACGATGATCACACTTCAAAAAAATTGCAAAGCAAGTTAAAAACTACCCAAACTATGGCTCTATATAGTCAAAAATTTGCAAATCCAATGGCTAGGGGAGGAAAGTATATCAAAGTCCACAGCCAAATACGTTTGGAGCACATTTTCATAGGGATCGTTTCTTTTCCTTCACAGTTACTTTCCATTTTACCATTTGAATTCCCCCGATAGGTCGCCAAGATTTGTATTGCTGTTAGTTCAAACATGTACACTCACTTTTTCTAATAAATACTTCGGTAGATGAGGATCTGCTAAACCTCGAAATGGCTTAAGAGGCCAGAAAAAACGTCATCGAGGCCTTCTATTGGTAGAAAGGTACAAAACTCTAGTTAGAGGAGGACATAGGGATAATAGAGGAAGATTTTTCATCCAAATCAGTTAT
Source organism: Moniezia expansa (assembly GCA_019097775.1). Lineage (NCBI taxonomy): Eukaryota > Metazoa > Platyhelminthes > Cestoda > Cyclophyllidea > Anoplocephalidae > Moniezia > Moniezia expansa. The sequence continues at coordinate 631,163 of JADFDV010000068.1, forward strand.
TTCTATATAGTCATTAAAACAGCAAAACATACGTAAAAATGAGGTCAAAAATTTCATCACAGCGATAGATTCTGAGTTCATTGATGTAGAGGAGGTTGTTGGAGAGTGCAGCGAGGAGGAAAGAGGCTGTAGTCCAACAGGAGAAATAACGAGGTCCCCAGTGCCAATCGACATGGGAACCACAGGGCCATTTGGACAATTTTCACTTAGGACGCTGCTCTGTCGGTTGTCTAAATTTGTCCGGGAGTTTAACTAAAAGGAGAGAAAAAAACGCCAGTAAACAAGTTTGACTCTCAAGACATCAGTTTTTTTTCGGACTATGGATGGAGGACCAGCCATTATCGTCAAGTTTGTAGTCAATCTTCAGAATAGCAGGATTATATGAGCTGGGTCGTCAGAGTGGATGCAGGAGAAGAGCAAATATTCGACGGCTCTACTAGTGAAAGGTACTGAGCCCTCAGGCAGAATATTTGTGCTGCAAAGGCTGATTCCTTTCCCATAACAGACTCTAACAAGGACTTTTCAGAAAATTTGTACTTATAGTACATTCGATTATATTCTCCACTTTTTGTGTCTTCATTGGTAGATATATTGATAGTAAAACAGTGATTTTATGCATACGCCGAGGTAAAATAGCAATTACTCACGGCCGATCGAATGGTGTTTTGGATGAGTTCGGGAAGACAATCCTGCAACATAGTGTTTCGATGTTCCAGCATCTTTATCTGAGAACGCAGCTGCGACATCTCAGTCGACATCTGACGGATTATAGACACGAGGGACTCCCTTGGTAGAACCTGCAAAGGAGTAAAAGAATCTGTTACGTTTGTCCTGGTACTGTAAATACGATGGAAATGTGGAATAGATTCGCACTCCATATAAAAAAGAGAACACAGATTAAATGTAATTTGAGCCACAATTTGTTTCCCTGAGTCTAAATGAAATTTCGATTTTTAGCTGACTGAAGTTAGCATACTCAGGTCAAAAAACATTGAGAACTTGAAGAAAAATATTAGTTTTCCTCTCTCAAATAAAGATAACATAACGCCTACTGCATCCCTTTAAATGACATCCTAAAGAGCCAACCTAACTACCGTAGGTTGAAATTTGCGAACTTTCGGCCTTGTTTTCTTCCACTACGTACCGATTATCCTCACAATATGTCTTGAGAAGGTACAAAAAGACCCCAAAGCCCTCGGCAACATCAACGTTCCCAAATTTGAGAATTATTTGAGAGCGCGGAAGAGGTCGTTAAGGCTCATTGACCTAGCAACTTGTACGGCCAGAAACGCCATCCACTCTGGTTAAATGTTGCTAAGTATTGAGCAGACAAAACGGAGGATCCATAATTAAAGAACTAACAGAGATCGCAGCCATCGTCGAGAACTTTAGGACTATTGCGAACATCACTTTTATAGGAAAGGTGACCAATTTATCTGGTAGGTGAATCTCAAACCAGTGGGCCCACCAGTAAACACCTCCACGAAAATAAGCTATATAATTGGTCTTTTAATTTAAACTAAGGCCTTTATGAAGGTAAGAGCCTTCCAACTCTTACCTGAGGGAGAGGACATCTAAGAATCTTTCTAATTGATGTTTCTCAGTTTGATCATCCCACTGTAGACCAGCGTCAATCATGGACTATGGGTCGATGGATTTCAAATCCGCGTTAGACCCATGCATGACCGGGTTAAATCGATTAAAATATGTGTAGTGCTGTTCGGAATCTTTCAATGCATGGAGAATAGAACTTGAGAGTCAGGGGCTCTGCTTTAAGTAACCGACTTGGCCTCAATAGTACAAATTCAACTGCATCGCCTAATATTGTCCGGTAGGAAGTGCACGAATTACAGTTATTACGAGACCCGCGACCTGGCCGAATCGGCAACAAAAACAAAGCATGATTCACCGGCTTCATAACTGACTTTCTGTGGCGTGTTCCGGTGAAGATTGCACACAATCCCCACCCCAGAAGCACACTCGCATAATAGCATAACCGCGTGCACGCAAAAGTATGGGCTAGGGAGGAAAATAAATATAGAGGTATCTTGAATTCTCTGGTACAGATACGATGAAATTGGCATTTTTGCGAAGATGAAATAGTTAAGGGCTTAAAGCATCAACAAAGTAGGACCAATTTTGTGAAAAATGCTTATCGGAAGAAAAAAATACCTTCAAAATCTTTGAAAGTTAAGGTTTCTAAATTTCCAGTCCTCAAACTGGCCACTACATTTGGCCTATATTTAAAAAAACGGATCGGGCGAACTTTCCTTAATCATCTTAAATCAGTTGCAAACCAGGCTAGTTATGGCGAAAATGAAAGTTTTAGGGAGTGCCCTAAGGTCGCTCAACATCAAATCCAAGATTCTCTCCCTCTTCTAAAAATCTATTCCATTCTAGGGTAACTCAAAAATATTTCTGCAGGACACAAGTGCCGTATTGCCTTCCAGAGTAAAGATAGAAAACTTGAAAAGCTGAAGAAAAAAGGTCTGAGATTCTTGCCGTGCGAAATCTCCGGAGATTTAGCTTCCCTATTTCAATAAGGACTATTTAAACTAAGGGAGTATTTTTATAAAATGGAGCAATCCGAAACTTGAGCTCTTGATAACTCATTGTGTCTACACCTGCGCTTTCGGTTGTAAAATAGTATGATTACTTCACCTCCAATAAATAGCTTCAATCAGCCATATCTCAAAGTTCTAGCAGGAGAGATGCAGTCTTCCTTGACCCTAGCTGCGCAAAAATTTTCATCCTTTTTGTTTCAGTCAAGGAAATGGAAACTGAATAACGGTCAATAAATTCAAATAGATCGTATCGAAGGAAATGAAGGCAATTAAAAGTTATTGTATCTGAACTTCTGTGTACTATAGTATCATTTACGTTGAATTGCTCTCGACTTCCTCAGATAGATCCTCATGTAGTATCTGCAAACAGCTTAAACAAGTTCATTGTTTTCTGATTGAAGCTGAGTGCAAGAATAAAAAAACATCAGAGATAAGTTCAACATACCTGTGCAATCGCTAATAGGGTAATGAGAACCCAATGTGCCCATTAAAAGATAATTAAGTTAATTGAGATTAAAGATCATGATTCTAACTAAACATCAAAACTTAGTCGGCATGTCGACTATAAAACTGTGCATTTCAACTTCTAATTGAGGCTATCTTTATAAAGTTTACTAGATACGAGAATGAATGAACAAGTGAAAGAATCCCATTCGCGTCCATATTTAATGTAAAAATTGGAGTTATTACGTCTCCAACGGTATGTACATAGATGGGATTAGAACCCGAGCCGTTCTGGCAAGGTATCGAGCACTACTGATCAGCAACTATGATTAAGAGCTCTGAGGTAGATGCTTCAGAAAAACCGCTCAAGCCGTTCATCTTAGTGGGCGATTAAGATAAAAAAACTTGGCGTCTAGATCATAGCCAAATCAAAACAAGCTTACAGGAAAGCCTAAAGTAGCGCAACATAGCCGTTTGCTAGCACCACAGCTCATATCGTCAACCTTGGTAGACTAATTGCAAACGCTTGAGAACATAAAATCCAGTTTCAAAATCGTGGTTGGAATATCATAAACTCCAAAATAGCTCATAAACCCGGAAAGAAGGTAATGGCTGGCAGAGAAAGAGAAGGGATGAGCACGTATGTATCATTGTTGTGCCTGGGCTAGCGAGAACATCACAATATATGCTACAAGGGATGTGGGTCGAGACTTGGGTTTGCGTGCACATGGGGTTAAGAGGGGGAAGAGGACAGAAGGGAAAACCGCGCGCGTGGGCGGATCAGGGTGAAGTAGGGAAGATGGGGTGACCACATGAGAAAAAATTTCATTAGCAAGGACACTAGAGGAACCATCCTAAGGAAAAAAATCTATGTGAAAATTTAAGCTGACGAAAGGCCGACGATATGTCATGGACTTCAATTAAAGCATCTAAGCGGAAAAAGAATTAAATAAGGCGATGCGTAATGAAGAGTGTTTTTTAAGTAGCTTACTAGAAGCAAATTTACAACTACGCTAAGAAAACGTTTGAAATCGGAATAATCGATTCGGATACGCGGGATCAGAATTTTAGTTATGGCGAAATGATAAAAATTCAGTGGAAACTTGGGAACTGAAATAGATAGTTAACTCTTTCAGTATGAATAGATAGCTACGTTCAAAAGTAACGTCTCAATCACAGGTCTATTCAATTGTTAGATAATAAAATAAAAGTCAAGGTAGCACAAATGTCGAATGAAACATGCGAGAATTCAGAAATGCAGATAAGAAGAAGCTAAATAAATTAAAGGTCATTCATCGTTAGCATGAAGACAAAAGTTGCTTTTCGAAACGTAATGCCACACGAAAAGAATACGGAGGAAGCAATTATTTAAGGATGAATGATTAAGTAACGTTTAGTTTCAAACGAAAGTATAAACCTTAAACACTGTGGCTCATAGATGTTATAAACTACTTGAAAGCCAGCTTTTAAATATTTTATGAGAAATTTATACACAATTTTATGGACGAGAAGATTATAAAAACAAGTTGAAATCAAAATCTACCAGCAGGAAGTCTGGATTCGAGACCGATTCTCCACTGCCCGGCTGCATATGGCTGGCGAAGCTCCAATCAGCAAACCAGCGACAGAAGACGAATGATTCAATTAGGCCTCTTTGAAAACCTGTGACGATTAACATCCTGCGAAACAAAAAACCGTAATATTTACATTAAACGCCTCAAAATGCAATTTTTCGCTGCATTTTAATTCAAATGTAAATATTAAATGTAAAATAAAATAAGTATTGCATAACACACGATAGAGACACTTAGATCCCCTTCGCTATAAATAAGCAAATGTGGTTACAAGCTTATAACAACTTTGGGATCTTGTAAGAATAGGAACGTTTGGAGGCGAAAAGAAATTCTGGCTACTTCTCTTAATTTACCACCTCCACTATGATTTTAATATGAATGTGACTTGTGTATTTTATACGCACAACGGAGTAGATATTTCCTGCTTCAATATGCCCACTCCACTATGCTTGTTTAGTTGCATATGCTAGTTTGAGTTATGAATAAATTTCTTGTTTGTCTTATATTTAACCCTGGTTTAATATTTATACAGCGCATTGAAGGCGCTCATGAACCTTAAGAAAGGATCTACTCATGCAAAATCGGCTTTTGTAGAAATTATTAGCGTATCTGCTGCCATTATTCAAATAAACTATAAATCTTAGACTTGTCTGAACTCGCCTACAAACGAAAAACTGTACTTGCTGAAAATGCAACAAAAGTTTCTAAATAATAATTCCTTATGTTCGATTAAACTTCGAACAGAATCTATTACCCGACACTTGCCCATCGATTTATAATTTGCTAAAAAACAAATTATTTATATTTAAAAAATCATGGTATCGGAATTCGGTCCCACAAGACGCCATATTCCTACCTGTCATTTAAAATCTGAATCGAAATTACTTGCGATTTATGGAATTATCTAGGAACCGAAACCAGGAAGCGTTAGGTTCAACTAAATAACCGATCAGACTTAGGGATAAAATAACATCTTTTTTATGTTTATAGAAAAAAGAAAAAATCTGAATTCGATATGATTAAGAATCGCAGATACGTTATGTTAACCAAAGCAGCACGTCTATCAGGAAGCATTGCAAACAGGGACATTCACTGTCGATGGCGTTTTCGAGAAGTAGAATTCATTACTACTGAGCCGGACGAAGGGATTTGGTGTGAAGCACGTTAGGAAATCAGAGCGATTCGCAACTGCTTGTGTTTAAACAACCGCCAAATTTTGATAAATGGGTGCTCATCAATGGGATTTTTGAAATTTGAGGCAGTGCGATATGGCTGGAAGGGAAGTGAGTGGGGAAGAGCTTGGCATCAATACAAAAGGTTCTGCTGGTTGTTCGTTAAATCAACTTGAAGAATCGCTCTATCGGTGGGCTTTAAATAGCATCCATAGTGATGACCCTTTAATTGAAACTACCCTTAGCTTCTGCTCTTTCCCAGGTAATTGGTTTCGGGGTCTCTTCAGGAGCACATAAGGAGATTTGAACAATTTAAATTTGCGAAACCTGGATCAGATAAATCATTAATTCCTTGGCCAGACGATTGGATAACAAAAACTTGTATGGGTCGGTTGAAATTTTCGATACCAATGTTTTAAAAGTTTGATTCTTCGGACTCGAAGATTCAGCCATCGTTTTGTATCCTGTATCTTTTGCATATGTTTTAAACAAATGTATGACAAACTTATCATACATCAAATTAGGCTAATTCTGGCCCCAAGACGTTTGTAATCTCTTCGCACTCTAATAAATCAGGTTCTTACATCAAGATTCGGACCCCCTCTTTTCTGAAATACCAGGATGGGAATTAATGGATTGTGTTCGTCGATTCCTTTTAATCAGGATTTTTAAACCGTTCTTACAATATAACCAAGGAGGTTTTCAACTTTCAAAGGTAAATTGCAGTTCTTGAGTTTTTTTGATGTCGTTAGAACAATGTTATGTAGCACGGATTTGCACTCAGGCCGGTAGATTTGATCATAAAAGCAGCGTCTACTACCCGAGAAAGTGAGAAATTTTATTCTTAGGTAACATTTCTGTTTTGCAGCACAGTTGGGGAGAATATAATTGTTATGGAGCTATTTCACAGGCGTATAAAACACAAACTGACATCATTTTTAGACCCAGGAGTAACTCTCCATCAATATGATTCATTTATTTATTTACTCCCAACCCATTTGGGCAAGGCCCAAACACTTGTTAGGTATACAACAGAAGTTCAAATAGCTTTTACAGGAGATAAAGCACAACAGTTAACACATTTAACAGTTTATCGACGTCTTCGTTTCAATGGTTGCTTCTATGGCATGGTCTCGTCGTATAGGTAGCAGTTCCACTTAGTCGTGACACCTCGACTGTCTTCGACACTTTTAAGGGCAGACAATCTTCATACCTCTATCAGATGTCTTTTAAACTTCCTACATACACGCGCTTTCCACAGTCCAGTTTGAGACCCTGAATCCATCTTTTTACGTCGCACCTTGTTTACCAGACTGTGCGAGGTTGTACTGCTGCTGGCAAATCTAATTTCATATGTCCGGTGGATGGTCAGTCCTAACCGGCCGCCCTTCTTATTAGTCCCCAACATTGCCTCCGTGGTTACCGGTAGTCGCCGCAAGGAGGTTGAGTGTCGGATTGACCACCCTCAATAAATAAGTGCTCTACTCATGTTTGCACTCTTTTGCATGTCCCACTCAAAAAAGTGCCCATTTCAGGTAAATAGCGAATTTTTCGGCCCACTTCTCTAAGTGGAGAAGTGTCTGCCGATATTGTACACAAGTCTTTTGACGATCATGAATCCTCATAATATATGAGGCAACTTGTACTCTCCTTTTTTTCGAATTAAGTAAGCAAAATATTTTTTCGCATGATTTTCTCACAAAATCAGACTAATTGCCACATATTCTCGAAAAAGGACAATTTATAAAAATGAATATATTCCCTTATTTATACTTGTGTTCCAGTTTAACTTCCAGTAATTCAATGCAGAGGGTCAAAAAGTAAATGAAATGAAAAAAAAGTTCTATCTCATTTTGGTGAGAACTTTCAAAATTAACTAGCTTTACTTCAACCTGACTAGTGCTTTCCATAGCTTTGATTATAAAACTTTTAATTAACTATTCGAATTTAAAATCAAACCATTTTCTGTCCAAAGGATTGATTATTCGTTGTAGAAGCGTATTCTGATTCACTTATTGGAATGGAGCCTTGTCGATGGATTGGGATTTGATTTACCCTCATACACCGCAGAGGGAGAGAGAGGCAAGAGGACGCCCTTTCTAGGCGTCGTTTTGGATCTATCAATTCAAATATATCAAGTCGCCATACCGGACTTCGGCTTCTCAGGAACTATTCAACTTTTAATTTGGCGCCCCCTAAAAAAGTTGCACAAGTCGGTCATTTCTCTCACGAAATTTAAATGGCGCAGTGTTCCATCCAAACATTTTTAATTGCAAAGCTTGGTTAGTTTTCAGTCCTCAGAAAAAGTCATTTACTCATAGCGAAATGAATTGAGGTAAAACGTGCCCCAGAAACGCTTGGATCCGATCATCAGATTAATTTGCTTCATCGTCTTGAACTAATCTGGAGGTCACTGCAGCCAACACTCAGGCTTGGAGTTCAATTTCTAGATCAATTTTTTAATTTCTTTTGTTGATTAACGCACCACGGGAGACAGTCAAACCGAGATCAGTTTAAGTATCCTACTGGGTTCACTAATGGATAGAGTGATTTGTTCATTAACGAACTTTCCTATGTATAATTGCGATAGATTCTGATGCCCCAGTTTCACATCAGGTTCTTTCTTTTCCACATCCATCGGTCATCTAGGACCAAGAGGCCTTTTTTTCTGAGGTCGCGAAATTGCCGCAAGACAGGTCGATCAGCAACCAATTTTGCATTCTCACCCCGGAAACTAGAAAGATCTCCGAAGTTGAGTGTTTCGGCTCCGATTATTTGACTTATCAGATGGCAGGGCTTCGAAGCTCAATAATGGACAAATTATGATTGGAACAATCACTCACGTTTATCTAAAAGGAAATGAGCTAATGAAAGGGCCTCGGTAGTTGAGGAAACTAAAGTATTTTCTCTATCCCCAAGATAAGAATTGAAAGGCACCTTCCGGTATGCAGAAGATTTGATTGCTAAGGCCACTAACTGACAAGTCATACATAAGCTCGCTAGTATTTCGCTGCGCCATTTTTTAGTACGGAGTGGCACAATCTGGCACGAATGTCAGATAGAGTGAGAGTGAGGGTGAGGAAAGCCTTTGTTTGCATCTCTTCAACCGAGCCTGTAGTGGAAAATAATGTGTACACTTCGTCTAACACCAATTTAAATACTAAAAATTTTCTCTGTGAAATTTACCGACGTACTCATTTTCCTCACAGCAGCAAAATGCGTGGATTTGTTTGAGTTTCCTCGTTTCATGCGCTTTCTGCATTTCAGAGATTTCATCCTTCTCGGTTAACTTTTATACTTCTGAATTTTTTCGATTCTTTTTCTTCAGCCTTGGTCCCTAAAAACGTGCACCGGAAATATTTGGAGGTACATTGAAGTAAAAACACCGATCGACACAGCTTGCCCTCGATTCAGCGCTCTTAAGTCAGTATAACTGAAGTGTTCCGCACCGCTCTTGAACTCTTGATCTTCAACTGAAATATTTGAGTTGAGTTCAGTATTTTCTTGCTTAGTTTTCGGAAGACATGACCCGCATCCCGTTTCAACCAGAACTCTCCTTTTTTATTATATTGACGCTACCTCAAAGTTATTAGAGGGCACGCCTTCATAACTTTCCTTCAACAGGTCGATCATATGTTGATGTATTTGATCGTTCTACTTGTTATCATTAAAATACCGCGTTCGAAGTAGCGACTGATCATACTGGTGTCCAACTCATAAATCTTTTTGATACTGTACCCATTTTTTTAGTTTTCTATTCGGTAGTCGTTTCGGTAGCTACTGCTCATCTTCTCCATTGTGGAAAGGATCACGATAGGTAAGGGCTAAGCCATTGTGCTTTTTTCTCCTACAGTGGTTTGATAAACTGGAGGATCGAACTTTTTTAAAACTAAATGCTTTCACTTAGTCTATTTAGTTGTTTACCAGCATTTTGCCTGCAGCTTCGTTCGACAAGACCGGGTAGTCATTAGGAGGTACAGTAGGACTATTGTTGAATTTGAACATTAACAGCACATGACCCTGCATCAAATAGATAACAGTCAAAGCTGAAGTATTCTTGGCATTTCCAAACTGCCTTTGATAGAAAGCTGGAGCTAAAAAAACTTCTGTGGAAGAAGACGAGTCTTTCTTAGGACTCTCACTTATAAGAAAGGACAAGCAGTTTGTCGCAGAGGAGTAGGCAAATGCACCGGAGGCAAACACCTTAGTAAAACGGATTTGTTAGTGCGCCGAGTGGAAGGCCTCCTTGAAACTTCAAAAGGACATGATTTCATTTATTGGAAATTGGTGAAATAATTTGTTCTAAATTATCGGCGACCATTTCGATTCTCAATGTCACCGCGTGATCTGGTCAACCACCGAGGAATATATTTGTCGCCATTCGAGGTTCTTCGCATTTAAAAGACTAACTTCCTTCCTTAATTCTCAGATATGAGATTTGTGGGTTAGTTTTCTTTTCAAAAGTACTCGGATTAGCGTAGGATGTAGGACTTTGAGGGCGTATTTCCACATTAATTGTTTTTAACGGCGGAACTCATGAATATCTATTTCAGGCCTCTGAACAGCTCAGGAAATTCTAAAAAGTGGTTCTGCTTGACCGCTTTTGTGAGCAAGATTATATCTTCTAACGGATTATTTTCCTTAAGTTAATAAAAACAAGACGCTTGGCACAGTGTAATCAGCCAATCAGCGAGGAGCCGCACTCTATTGCCTCATGAGTGAACATATTGATATGCCATTGGTCAGTGCAATATCATGGCAAATGGCAACGTACACCAGCGCAGTACACGGTATCCACAATCTTGATGAAACTACAAAATTGCAATTTAGACGTAACGTCCCATACAGTCCGGTTTCCGATCATTAGGAAAACGGTACTCATGCTCATCTTCATTTATACGCTTCTCCTGATCAGCGTGTTGGTCCCTTTTGGATTGAGCGCACTAGCGACCCTTTTTATTCCTTGGATCTTTCGTAAACGGTTTTTAGTTCGACCTATTTTAACCAGTGGCTGACGACCCTAAATACTAACGAGGGCAGTCGTTTGACCAGTGATCTTCCACCCGCCCCCCTCCCACCCGTAACTAACGAGACGTTGCGTCTAGAATCAGTCGCTCACTCCTTGAGTGTAACCACAAAGTCTCATACAAAGCCGCATTTTCATACGCATGCCAGTTGCACTCTACTCATATGCATGACGCGGGTTCGAGACCCGCCGGTGATCGTCCAGTGACTAAACCAGACACCAAGGTACCTTCTTCCACAGAAGACAAGCTTTGAGACATTTTCCCTCGATATAAACTTGGGAATAGGTATGATAGAAACCCATGATCCATCTCCAAACGGAGCGACTGTCGTAACTGACTGGCTTAAATGCGAATATCACATTTTCGTCAGGGAATTCGTTAAATAATCTTCCAGTAATACTCTTGAAATTAGACCATCACTATGTTCCTTTTATTTCACTCAAAGGCTACCCCATGTTCTTTTAAGAGTTCTCTACATTTACAGGAGAAATAAACTCGACGAAACCCACCAAAACGAGTCCCAAATCCCAATAGTTATCGCGAACCCAGCTCCAAGCAGTCGTACGGAATAGCTTTCCCCTTGCAGTAAGTATCAAATCTGATACAAAATTAGCCAAATGAGGGAACGACAGATACAGTAAATTTCGATTTCATAAGACTCTAAATCAACCCGTTGGAACAGCCGCAACTTTGACAATCCTCTCGTTGATTTTCTTCAACTTTTTCGCGCGTTTCGACTTCGCTTCATCGAACAGAGAAATCTGATTTTCCTCCTCAATCTTCCGCTGGAGGAAATCGAGTGCGGCCAAATTCATCCCCAAAATTTTCTGAAGAAAACATGAATAATTAGTGGTTGTAAAAAGCGGTGCTATAAGGTATAAAAATCGGAGAACCAACTCTTGTTTCAGCAAGATGTTCTCTCCTAGCAGAAAGTGCAGCCGCTAATGTGTCTGTCAAATTCGAATCAGCGGTCACCATAGCAGCATGCAGGGTCGTCAAGTACCTTAAAGCTCTTCCACATAGTTCTACATCCCATCCACGCTCCATCCATACAGCCAATCGAGGCAAAAACTGAGTCACATGATCAGTGTGAACACAACCTAGTGCATGTTCAAGCCCGGCCATTCCTCCATTAACTGGGAGACGAAGCGATGTGAACACAGCAAAGAGAAACCGATCTGGGTCGTTTGGAGCCCCGTAGGCGGCCATTAAAGGGTGAGGAGGTTCCGATCCTGGGAGAATTGACGTCTGATGTCTGTAGATATCGATTGCTTCCATCAGAGAATCCGCCTAGAATAGATAGACATTTCGTGGAAGTAATAAACAGGGGTAAATCAGTCCAGAGTAGAATTATACTCTCGCTTATTGCTAAAGCCGAAATTTGCCCATTTTTGCAGGACAAAAACTTTCCACTCTCCACAAGAGTTCTACGTCTGGCAGGTAGAAGGTTGATTTTGTCTGTGAAGCTTTGACTGTGAAATATCACACATATCCGAGAAATGAAGTTCCTTCTAATGCTACGAAAAACTAAAAACGCCTGTTTAGTTGCCGAGTGTTTTTCCAACTAAGCAATAGAAGCTAATTGTTGGGCAACAGGAGACGGTGGTCGAGACCAAAAACGAAAAAGGCAAAACAGTTTAGACTGGTGATTTATCCTCTCTTGATGTGCTCAAAATCTCTAACTCACTAATATTAAACACAATCATATACATCACTAATGTAGCGAAAATCGGGATGAAATATAAACATCGAAAACTTTCTTTTGATTCCAACTCACGGCATTTCGAGTAGTGATGGTGGGTCGGCCTAGAGGTCCACTTTCAGCCGCTTCAGGAACAACAGCCCCAGGAACCACGGCTTCTGTTCTAGCGAGGTCTGCCTCATCCTCAGCGGCCTCTCGAGCTATTTCCGCCTCCTCTTCAAGAACCATCAACTCCTCCGACTCACACCACACTCGGCAAGAAAAGTCCCGACCGGTTGAGACTAGAACGCCTCCACAAACATCAGCCTCAAAATCATCATCATCTTCTTCTTCGAATTCTTCTTTGAAGCCGCCGTCTCCAGGCCGTCTTCGTTTCGATGGGCGTTTGGAAGGACCTCTGCCCTTCTGATTGGCTTGCATCTGCTTTCCGAGACCAGGGCGTGTGGCGAGTGCCGCCAAACCAGTAATTCCTCCCTCGTGACCCTAGAAAATAAATAAAACAATAAGAATAAAAGACAGATTTTTGATTTCCTATATTAAAAATACCTTGAGAGTTGTAACTTCATGTAGCTTTTTGACATCCCATTCGCGAATAGTTCCACCAAGATCGGCAGAAAATGCCAAAGTTGAGCTATGCATGAATTTAACAGCCATCACCCTATAAGCGAAGTGAAATAAATTGTCTACTTAAATAATTTAGATAAAATGTAATAATACATAATGAAAACCAACGGTTCTGTGTGCTGAGTGAAACGCCGAAGGCAGTTTCCAAACTGCAGCTCCCAGAGACGAACTGTTTTGTCACCACACCCAGTTATGAGGAGGCGACTGTCGTCTGATATGTCCATGCTGGTTACGGGCTTGGATATCCCGTAGAGGCTGTGTACCCGCTGAAAGTCAAAAGGGTGACGATCAAGTCGTTGGTTAATTTAATCTTTCTGTAAAAAAGTCGAAAACATTAAATCAACTGGACTGATCAAGTTCAGTCAAGATCAAAGAATTTTTTGGGACTCTTATTTGACAGATGGGTTACGTTTCTTCAAGTTCATAGGCATTGGTCTATTCATACCCACGCCTATAGGTAAAGACATTCAAATACACTAGGTGTTTGAATTATAATGATCAAGTCACTCAGTGGACTTCCAAATATAGGAATACAATGCCCAAATCTTATCTTGGGAGGATTTTGGGATATATCTCGATGCCTTTTCTTTGATGACGATCACCAAAGGACATGAGTGGTCATTGAGTATGCGGAGATGGGTTTCGAGCCCATGCCAAATGCATGCGCGACCGCCGCACTATCGGACTATAAATGGATTCAAAAACAAGGGTTGCATTTGAAGCACTGACTGAGGGTTCGAACCAATTTGAACTGCTGTATGCTAATGGTCTTTGAAAAGCATTATTTGACTTTTTTGATTTTTTTATACCTTGAAAGTATCCGTGTAGTAGACATCCACGTGGAAATTGACCATAGCAACAGCTAGTAAACGATTGTCCGGGGTCGCTGCCAAAGCGGTTACTTGATCAGGTACTGACTGAACCGATCGATGAGGCTTTAAGCGAAGATTCGGCGCTCTAAGTGAGTGATAAATTATATTGCGTTAGGCGATTTATAATCAAGCAAAAAATCGAGAGGAAACACGTACCCACGAGCATCTAGTCCTAAATCAAAGTTCCAGAAGCCCACCTTTGAATCAGACCCTCCAGAAATGACGCCTTTCTAAATAAAGGAAGGGAGTCGATAAATGGATGGGCATTCTTACCTTATCTCCTGTTAAAATGAGGCTTCTTATCACACTTTGATGAGCATCAGCTACTGTTTGAGTACATTTTTTCAAAATAAGGTCAAACAGACAGATTATTCCGCACTAAACGAAGATAAAAAGGGATGTTTAAGCGATGAATTTCGAGCATGAAGTGTAATATTAATGGATACCTCGAAACCAATGACTACTTGTCGACTGCCGGGTGCAAGAACAAAAGCAGACGCCTTTTGATGAGTCCTTATATGTACACCTAATTCAGTATCTTCAGTGTTATTGTGCGTGGATCCCTCATTATTCTTGGCCTCCAATGAACTCCAATCAATTGTCGCTAGACAAGATTGGTTTGCCCTAAAAATATAAATATAACAATAAGGTTTACACCTTTGAAAAACTCACCAGTTCCACAATTTTCCTTCTCCATGGGATAGTGTAAAAACACCACAACCATCCTCAGTAATTTGGCAACCAAGGGGGAAAGAACGATGCCCGGGATTGGCGATGCAAGCAGTTAAACGAAGCTCAGGTACCGAGGAAGTTAAATTAGTCTTTATCAACTTCTGGTCGGCCTCCGTTTCTCGCTGATGACGGGATATGCGACCAGCATTCAAAAGGACTGGACGAGTTGGCAGAATTCCAGGCACCTTCAGACTGTACTCCTCAACCAAATTGTTGCGATAGGAAAGTAGTAGCTAAAATAACGAAACCGATTCTTAATTATTGAAAAACATACAAACTGCTGGGGGAACAGTGCCAAAGTATGGGGTTTATAACTATTCCCTAAACGAACGAAAGAACCGATTTGACATTGCTTTCATTACATTTTGCCTAATCTCTCCAAAACCATACGATTTTTTTTTAATTTGCTTTAAACCATTCTGGAAAAAAATCACAGTATCACTGACCTGTGCTATCTAAATGAATTTGAAAAAAATAAGTCACGAACCTTGTCTGAGACGGTGGTTCCAAACTTCAGCTAAAACCTACAGAATAATTCAATAAATCCGCTCTACTTATGAGTTTGTACAGTGTGCTCCTGTAGTTGGGCGTAGAAACTGCATGGTCACCAAGCACCTGGCCAGCAGAAAAATGCATAAATCAGGTCCTTTAGAAATATGATTGAAATTTATCCTCGGCCACTTTTTTTCACCTTTTCGTGCTTGATCCTCTTCTAACCGTTAGAAGTCTCAAAGAGGACTTGGACTACTGTTAATTTGTGCTCGTATATCTTTTCTCCAGTAAAGTAGAGAATGCCAAAAAGCTCGAATTTGTTAGATGGATGTTACTCGGACGTCAACTCAGGAAATTAAACCTACAGTGAGAAAATCTACTCCCAAAAAATAAGTAAAAATAATATCGGCAATGGATGAAGCTACCACATTCGAAAGATATACTTACAACCACAAAATTATGAAACGTGATCGACCCGCTCCAGCCAGGGGCGGCAGAACAAGCAACAAATAATTAAATTAAATAACACAAACTTACATTCTAAATAAATGCAGTTGAAAATCTGAATGACGGTCTTACCTGATTAAAAAGTTACGCACAGTGTTTCGTCGTCTGAAGTTAAAAAAAGAGAAAAAAGAAACAAATGAATATTTACCTGCAAAATAGAAAAACGATCACATTCTTCGTCTGATTCAGGAGCCCTCTTCTTCGTCTTTCGATTGTTGGAGTACGAAACACGAATATCACAAGAAGAGAGCTTTGTGGGCAGTGTAATTTGATAGATGCAACGAAATTCATCTTCTGCTGTTAGTTCAACCTCCGACGGGTCCATTGAGTCCGTTCTAACAAACAAAAACATGGTTAAAGTAAAAAAACCTGATAAGTATACCTCTTTGCTTTCTTTTGCTTCTTCTTCAGACGCGATTGTTTTTCAGCTTCGGACAAAAGGGCATAGATTTCTAAGATTTTATCTAAGGTTTGACAGGCAATAAAGCGCCCCGTAGGATCAAACGTGAGAGAAAAGACACGCTTTTGTGACTTTCGAGGGATTTTTCCACGGAAATCTACTTCCAACAGGGAATTATAGTCTGTTAAGAGCACTGTCTCAGCAAGATTGTCTTTGAATAGTTGTTGAACGCCCAGCTTGTTTAACAAGTCACTTTCGACGTTTCCATCTCGTCTAATCTAAATTGTCATTGAAAAAAAGAAGGCTACCTTGCTTTGTAATTAATTTTCCACAGCCGAATATTTGTATCAGAACTTCCAGTTATCAGGGTTTTACAGTCAGCCGACAGCGCGAAATCCCATACTGGTCCAGGGTGTCCAGTAAGAGTTAGAAAACAGTGCTGCGTACGGAGACACCAAAATTTAACAAATGTGTCGCGGCCACTAAACAATATCATTGTTAAATTAAAGCAATCCAGCATACCCCGATATGAGGATATCATTGCTTGGGATGATTTTAACAGAAGTAATAGCTCCACGGTGACCTTTTAGGCGGTAACCACTGCCGGAGATGACATCCATGACATGCAGTTCAGATTCTGCAGCACAAGCTACAGTGGAGTTAGAAATATCTAAAGAGGTGACTCGATGAGAACCAGCACGGAATGTAGCTTCTTCATTTCCAGAATTCAACGAAAACACCGAAACCCATCCGTCCATATAGCCAATTCCGAGGAGACCGGCGTTAGAACCGGATTCATAACTGACAGCAAGTGTAGAGACGGATCGCAACTCTGCTTCTTTAGAGAAGGACAAAAACTATACATAAAGAAGTAGTTTGTGTTTGACTTACAGGGAGGGAAGTACGGAGATTCCATATCGAAACAGAGGCATTCGTGCCAGTAACGCAAAACCGACCAGCCTTCCCGTTTGAGTCTTTAACATATTTTATAGGGACCGAATCATTGGCAACAACACCAAAAACTCCATTGCTATTGTAACGACGATAGGTATTCGTTAAAGGCATTTAGACACGCTTGCAGAGACCCGGCAGCTCTTATGAAGTTCACGCGGGTAAATAAGTATGATTAATCACAGAATTCGCCCCTTTAATTTTGGCTATTTAAAATAAAGTGCTGCAGATAATTATATCAAATATATTTTTAAATGACTATTGCATATTTTCTCGACACACGCAGGGCTAATTTAAAGGATTAAGTATTTTATTTTTCTTAACTATTTATAACCTATTGTTCAAGCTATATAGAGCACTTTTCGAATTACTAAAAAGATTTTCAACGCATGTGAGAGTTGATGAGTTACCCGCTTCTTTGGCATGCATCGGAAGACTCCACAGAACGCTCACACGCGCAATTCAATGATTGATTTTCCAACTTCGATCATTACTTAGTTATTGAATTCCATGTAGAGTGCTGTACGATCTTTTTGGTTGAGTGAGTTATGGATAAGGCTGATTACAGAAACAGCAATTTTGACAATTCTGTGGGTTTTTGAAGAATGAACGCTTTTGCAGATTTAAATTGGCCTAGAGGTTAATCTGCTGCCACCCTTTCCGTCGTCGACGGAGATGACGGAGAAGGATGCGGGTTCCCTTGCTGGAAGTTGCAAAGTATGAATGACATTCTATGCTATTATAGGTAGAAGAACACCAGTGCGCCTTTGAAAAATTCGACAGATTAATTTATTTTTCGGTGGCCTCTTGTATTAAGCAATTCGTCATTTTTAGTAATGGCCATGACTTTTTCTTTGTCTTTTTCGTAAGGCTTATGTAACCTTAACAGCTAAATGTGTCAAGTTGAAAGTATTTCGGAGGTTGAATGAATACAAAGATAAAAACCGTTTGGGATAAAATAAAAGACGAACTTCAAGAAAATGAGCATTATGAGGCTAAGTCTGTAATTGGCTTCGATTTGATTGAGCAGACTGAAGAAATTTTAGCGGAGGTACTGCAGCACCCTTTTCGATTGTTTCCTTTAGATTGAATCTTTTTCTAATCTGGTATTATTTTCCTCAGATGGCAAAAGTCTAGTTGATGGTCATATAAGAAACTTTACTGAGTTTAATAGTGATATCAGTGAAGCAGTAGACGATTTTGTCAGCTACTTTCATGCAAAATCTAGTAAGACACCTGAACAAATATTTGCACCCTGTTAACTGAGCTTTTTATCATTGCTTGTAACCACCGCAGTTGAAGAGTGCCTCAGAGACTTTAAGATTGAGTCTAATGTTGGTTTTAAATTGATATTATAGACTGGACTAATTCAAGCGGCAATGGCTTTCCTTTCAACAAAATCAGGTTGCTTATAACTATCAGTTGATAAGAAATATTCCTTTTTATAACTTCATTTGTTATATTATATCTTTAAGGAACCTTGTAATTAACGAATTGGAACTGCTTAAGAAAAAACTGAGGAATCTTCAAGTAAGAATCAAATCAGAATCTAATTCTTCTTTTTAGATTTCGGCGATTTCGGGCTTAAATAGAGACAGTCAGTTTCATAGTACCACATATGTTTCCACTGCATCAGAGGAAAAGGGTTCTGAACTGGAAGACATAGTAAATCTAGCGAGGGAGTTAAGTTCTCGTTTTGATCACAGGTGCGAGCTCTGTGCCCCCCACAGACCTCCCAGCTCATTGTCTCAAAGTATGGTTCAGAAACAACTAGCCATTCTCAATTTGGATGACACTAATCCAGAGTCAGGCTCTGAAAGCGATCTCAACGAATCCTTAGATGAAGCAGATGCTGAAAAATCTGCTGGCTGGCGTCTGCGAGAACTCTGCAAGTCAAGCACCGATGATAAAGAACTTGTTTCAGATCTGTTGTCTCGGACATCTTTGCGGACTTCTTCAAGTCAAACAGCTGTTGCCCTCAAGCCTCTCATAGTCACATCTTCCAGTGGTTTTAATAGAGCCCCTCCACTTTCACGTCTGCATCCCCTCAGGTTGTGAAAAAAATTTCTGAAAAATTATCGGATCAAGTAATTGCTGCAGTTCTTAAAGAAAATCCATCCATTTCAGGCGTCCTCCATTTAAGGTAGATACAAAGTTCTCCCGTTCGAAGGAGCTCAAACCTGTTGCTGGTGATGAGCGAAGTCGAATCTCCAGTATTGAGTCGATGGGTGGTTCTGTCAGCTCATCAAATTCTGCTCAACAGGCTCTGAAGAAAACAAATTTGCGACCCTTGAAAGCACAGACCATCGTGAGCAAGACAAACAAAGTTCTCAAATCGAAAAAAGAATCTTGAGTGGAGAAAACCTAGCGTTTTCACTGATGTATTTGTACGATTTCTAAGGTGATCTGAAAGTGTTTAGTGCAACCATTCACGTCCATTTTTCCTTTCGAGGGTATTTACGGATTCTGTCGTTCGGGGTGTAAATTACATTGGGTTCGCTGATGGCATTCAAAACCAGAAAATATAAATTCAGGCCGTAAGTGTTCGGTTTTAGAATGACGAATTTCTTCCAAGATGAAGTTGATTGGTAGAGTTAATAGAGAAGGACTGACGTGAGAATAACCACATTAGAGGCTAAGTTAAGTTCAAGAACTCATCGCCGAATACTACATTATTGAAACTCCCAGCCGCAGCGGTCAAATCCAAGTCTGCGTTAAATGGGGACCTGGGTTTATATCGTTATTCCCCTTGGAATTGCAGGGCAACATCAAACCTGAGAGTTACCAGTCTTTTGGCTAAGAATATCCTAAGTAGGCAATTCAGCTTTACCAGTAATGATAAATAGTTGAGAGTTACGGGGTTTAATGCTAATATTGACCATGACGATGTTGAGAAACAACAAGATTATGAGGGCTCGTGAGATTAGCCGAACATCGATGAGGACGTTGCGGGCAAAGCGGCAATTCAAGGACGAAACAATTGCGAAACGAGATTCGACTTTGAGAAACGGATTCTGAACGAATCTCGAGGTTTCTATGCACTCATAACTAGATTTCTACTTTGTCCACAACGCCCTCTCTCCCTATGCTCTTGGACATGCAGCGGAGGTGGTGTTAACTACCCATTTCTCGCCCCTTCGCTGTTTTCAGCCAAAAATTTGAGGTCCAAGTCCAGCGTCTTGAAAATATTTGTTCGGAGCATTTCGTAAATAAAATCAAATGAAATCTCGTTTGATTTATTTAAAAAAAACTCAAAAAATCTCACTCGTCTTGAGGAAAAAGAGATACTTATTTTAAAAAGAGCCAGAAAATTAAAAAAAGTTGCGATGTAATGTTGCATAACGAAAGTTAAACTTCTCATATCTACCAAAAGTACCATATTTCATCCTTTGCAGCCGATGTCGAAGGGGTAAAGAAAAGATGTTTCTCACTACTGACAGTAAAAGATTGCATTCCACCTAAAAAATGTCGACATCCAGCAAACCTGAATTTGCCAGTTTGTGATATTGAAGAATCAGAATGCAGAGTTCCGATTACAAAGTGTTGTGTCTGAATGCCTATAAAGGCTGCTTACGATTGAATCGCTCAACTAATGCAGGAGACTAAATATGCCAACAAACGTCATTAATTCTCCTCGATTAAACCTGAGCGTCCCCTCTTCCAACATAAAAAACTCTAGTCGTGATAGACAAGTATGATTTGGGTTGAGGGATGTATTCCATTAAATACTAAATATAAATGTCATCTCTAACGTTTGTTATCCTTTAATGGGCCATCAACGGTCAGTCGTACATGACCCTGCTCTAGTAGATATTTGCAGTTATCAAATGTCTTAACTATTTGACAAGTTCGCTTGTTTTGTGTGTCCATTGAGGATCTAATAACCAAGCCAATGAAACTTTTTTTGTTAAATACTGGGATGAATAGCGGTGGCGTTTGAATTGACCGGAAGGATTTAGTCTGTTTCAGTCTTCTGAATATTTTTTTATAAAAAAAATATGTGTTTCCTACATGATGCATAAGGAATGTACCATGATATTTATTGCCTATGCGTTTATTTCATATTTACGCAAACCGAAATTACTGTTTATTTGCAATTTTGTCGAGTATATTAAATCCGATTCACAGGGACCACCTACACACACCTGGCAATAATTTACCTCGATAAAATAGGTCCTTTCATTCAGAGCAAGGATGAGTACGGAGTCTGCGATTATTTTGGCTCATATCAGGATCTTGAGGGTAGGGATTCAAAAATTAACAATAAAAGAGGAGTTACTGACTAGCTATGGTCTCATAATATGCCGAAAAATATGGCGATGAACGCTCGCACCTTCAGATCTTAATAATTCCTGACTTCTGTATTCATATTTAGTTTATTTATCTGAAATCAACTTTTGGTCTTCGTTTCATGCTGGCTTTTGAGACGTCATGCGAAAGTGAACTCAAGTGTTTAAACTTGCATAATAGTTGTAATTTACAGGCAAAAATAGCTAACTGTTCTCAGTTAAACAAATAAAAAAATTTAGCTCATTTTGAAACTCATTGCTAATCAGTTACCTAACTATATTCAAACTATTATAGTGAGAAGGGGCTAAGCGGAGAGAATATTCGATTTGACTACGTAAACCAAAGGAGATGTTGATGAAATTTACGAACCGGGTTCTGCCGAGGAAAAGAAGTATTGGCATTAATTAGTTGTCTAAAGGAAATGTGGAAAGATTTTGAAGGCGCTGAACGATATCTGTCGCACTTGATCCGTCTCAATCAATGTGAAAGAACGCACCCGCCTTCTGAGAACGTCTATTTCTCCTAAAGCCTTCTCCAAATCCAAAAAACGCCAAAAGTTGTAAATCGTCTTCACAGTTAGTGCCCATACATGCCGACGTCAGTGATCAGTGGATCCATTAAATGGGCCAATAACAGATTAACAAGAAACAACTGGTCGAGTGAGAATCAAGGATTTAGAATAGCTAACAGTGTGCTGGTTAGCAGCCAGTTGAATAGATCATTCAACTCTTCAAAGCTGATAAGCGTAAATATGCCAACTAGCTAGCGGATGTACCGCCTTCAATAACGCGTCATTTTTAGGGTGCGGGGATTTGTCCTTTTAACGGCCATTATCCAAACGCCCCTTAGCTTCGGTTTGTAAACTTACACAATTACCATTTTAAGGCCACTGAATGTGTGCTGTTGTCCGACTGAAGTTTGTTGAATTTTCAATTAGGACTTCTCAGAAAGTAAACAGCAGTGGATGACAGTTTGAAATATGACTGCACAAAATCAACCTTACTCCATGGGTTTCGAAATGGGATATCCTTGTTCGGCTAACTCCATCATGATCAATTTGAATTGAACTTGTCAATAATGCTGAGGCATTCTTATACCTTGACCAGCAGTTGAATTTCACCATTCCTTAGTGGTCTATCTTTATAGCCAACGAAGCTACTCAAATCTTTGTGAAGTGTTTTGGCCAAAATGGCTTTTCGCGGTGGAAATCTAGATTAAAGGGTCAATCCGCGTATTCTAATAGAAAAGTCATAGTGAAAATCTTCTAAGCTAAGGTCGAAAAGCTGTCTCCCTTTCGAACACCTACCACATTCGCCAGTTACAATTTTTAAATGCCACCACCTTCACAGTTCAAATCACCCATGCGCACCGAATCAATAAAGCCGCCAAGTTAACCAACATTTCAGCAAATGAGTTATCAGGATCCACGTGAAAGTGACGCCAAAAGAACTCTATCAACAGGCAGGATCAAGCCTCCTCTAAAGGCGGTAGTTGACCCACAGTATGGCTCCTCAAGAAGGGGTAGCCTGAGTATAATTCAACCTAAAGTTTCCCTCAACGATATGCTGAGAATGGCGAAAAAAATCAAATTCGATAATGGATCTAATGCTGCAGATATGCCACTTCCAGTTATAGATATGAAATTCAAGGTGCTACCCATATCAGCTCTTTCCGTAAGACGATTCTACTTAACAAGTCTTGTGACTTCAAACATGTATGTTCATCGCTTTCAAACCTTTTTTATAGGCCTATACAACAGATAAAACATGCGGTCTCAATCGAGGAGACAAACTGACTGCTAACGAACCAATGGAGTGTGTGGATGTTAAAGCTGAACTTGACTTGGGGGTCATACTTCAGCGCTGGTTGACGAAACTTATAGATTCTGAAATTCCAGAAAGCGCTGCTCCAAGGCGAGGTTCTTCATTCGGTATAAGAAAATCTGATGATTCTGGTAAGTAATCTATTAAGTAGGGTGCATTTATTTCGTATATTTAGGAAAAAGTCTAAGTAAAATGTCAGCTAAGCAGGCCTCAGCCGAATCTCTGTATAAATTTGCTCGTGATAGGGGGAATTCGGACCTGCCAAGACCTTGGACCAATTCAATTACACCAACTACATCCATGATTGATGCTTCAGTGTGTCCGAGCTCCTCTGGGACACTGTCGAAGCTGGTGCGGCAGAGTAGCAATGGATCGGTGGATCTGTGTATTCAAAGTGTAGATTTGCTTTCTTCGAATTCGTCTGTGTCAGAATCACTTAGTGAGAAGTGTACCGCCGATAGACGATAGCTTCTTTTTTCTTGTTTCACATTTAGTGGTTTTTTTCGTGATCTTAGGCTGGATTTATTTTGCACATGAATTTAATTTTTTAAAGAACCCCTTCAATTTTTAAATATCTTCGATTGCCTTGTATTTGTGAATTCGATTAAATTGAGCATGATCCGATTTTTGAAATGACGGAGCGTCTTCAGTAAAATCTAACTCATAATTCCAATCAACACTGTAAGTGACTAATAAAGTTCTGGTTGGCATAAGGTAGTAACACAGAAGCGGAAATGATTAAGTACTCAACTCTCTGGCTGGATATTATCAAGGGTTATGTAAATAGGCCAGATATTTTGAGATCAGGCCCTGAGATGTCGACCCTGAAACATCATATCTCGCTCAAATGAACTAGGGATCTTAAGCCTCCCATTTGCAGGACTAATACAGATCGCTTGCCTTAATACTGATGTTCGGCGACATTTATATGAGTGTCACAGATTAACACCCACAGCAAGGATGCAGCAACTGTGTACGAAGGTGACATCAGGAAGGAGGACTTAAACAGTTGACAAGTTTCTGCTACCCGTTCGTGAGTTACTGTCCCATGTTAAGATGTTTCACAAAAGTAAGCATACTCCAAAAACAAACATCGGAGGCCACGCGAACTGTAATAATAGAATGTAAAATGCTATTAGGAGGAAATCGTACGACATGTAGCTATGACGTTTGCATTTGTTCACAGGGCTGGACATTGTATTGAGTCGGTGATTTAACAAATGCAGTAAAGGCGGGGTCTAACTAAAATCTTTATCACTAAATCTAATTCGAAAAGGTAAAAATCAAAATGGCTAAGACAACTATAAGAATTGACTTTCAGGGTGCTGGAGACCTTGCCTAGGTGTTGAAAGGACAATGAGTAAATTGTCGTTAAATATCTGAAGGGTTAGAAGGCAATTAGTGAAGTCAGGGTCCAGCATACTATCGATAAGAAATTGGTTAAAACCACCTGAAAACTACGTCTAATTCGCACATCTCTTTGATTCAATCGCTACTTTCTGAACATTGCTTTCTAAACTATGTTAGACCTTCGGAACTGCGAGATATGAGCATAGTAGCTTTTCCAAAGTCTACTTACTAGAAGTTACACACTAGTCGATCTCAAGCCTGATTATTACCTTTCAAAAAAAGGGGAATAAGAGCTTCTGGATTGAAAAGTAACTACAACCGAACATAAAAGAAAGGCATGAATGACTTTTTAAAGTAAATCTTACTTGAAAAATGCGAACGATGAGGAACGAAGCCGGTTACGAAGAGTTTTATTTTACAGTTACCTCATATAAGCGAGCTTCGACCGCGGTTACAAAATCCGCTGATAATTTTTTTCGGTAAATAACAGATGAAGCGGTTAAATGCCATGAACAGAATTGGACCTTTTACAGTAATTCTCTTAACTAGCCTACGTCGGATGTGCCGTACCAGATACTTTGCGTTGTCAAAGAGTGAGGACAACTGATCGGCTGATCTTGTTAAGTTAGGTCTATCAGCAAATTAAGACAAGTGCATGCCTAATCTGTTCATAATCTCTTGTAAACTCACAATACATACTTATTTAACTAATTTTTAACTAATTCCGAGTGCGTTTCTGTTAATTTTTACTCTTCGTTAAGCGTGGCTGCAAAATTATGGGTTAACTTTGACTTCTTGTGCTCAATTCACCATGGAGACTTAAAGCTCCCGTTCGAAATAGAATTTTCAGTGTGGTCATTATATAAATAGTCTGCTTGTTCTGACTCTTAATATCCCAACCAGGATTAACTTACAGCCAGCAGTATTTGGTGAACCGGCTTAAGTTCGTAACAGTTTATGGCCAGCCAGAACACGTCATTCTGGCTGATTCGGTGGCAAATCACAAATGGTACAGTAATCATTCATGATACCCAGAGTGCCTCCAAAAAGAAATACATCGATCATGTTTACGTAGTGAGCATCAATTAGAGGGCATCATAATCAAGGCTCCGACCTGATTTCACATCTTAAAAAACTAAAATTGGATAAATTTTACATTCTGTTGACTAGCAATAAGTTTTTTCGACCTTTTCATCCTTGTCCTCATATGAATTATAGTGCATAGAGGCTACAAAGGAACGAGGACCGCCTGGACAGAAATGCGCTGTGCTGGATTGTTAATAACTGGGAAGAAGATTCGAGGAATCAGGTAGCCCAATGCAGGCCGCTGATAAAGATAGACGGCATGTCCATTAATTGGATGAATGAGTATCGAAGGTTGTATTTTTAATATACTCTAACGCCACCTAATTTTATTCACCTATTATTTTATTATTCCTCAACTATTCTCCCTTAACTTTTAATCATTTATTTAATCCTCACAAAGTTTAACGAGTCACGATATACTTATCTGGGAGCTTAAGCAAGTTCAAAGGGCCTACGGCATGAACAGAAAGGCTGTTTTTAGTTTACTCTCTGAGACTCCCTCTAAAGAGGGCTTTCCCGGTTTGGAACATTAATTGCAGGCTTTGTGTTTCACTAACAATTGCTAGATTTACTTGGCCATTCATCCACGTCAGGAAATTTTTTCACCGCAAATTCTAAGGCCCTAGTCCTACGATGGTCTTTGCATTCCTCTGTAAGTTTATTATAGTTATATCCCTCGAGACACAAAGCGATCTGTTATTTCAAACTCCTTTTCGAGTCAGAGCATCCGTCTCAACTAAGGCTTATAGCTGAAAAAGAGTTGAATTGATCCGTGTTTACCACGGGTCATTACCACCCGCAGGTTTTTTGTTCAGCAATAAACAAGTCCTGAATGGACGTTTTAAGACGCCACTTTCTTCTGGATAGGGATATTTTTCAACAAATATTGCTCAATCAAGATGTGATCGGTCGTTCACGGTTTAGCCACTTATCTTTACTCAGCAAATATCACTTTATATTTCACATTTTCCCAGTGAAAATCGGTTTGTCCGCGTTCCTTCATACATGGCTAAATGTTTTACTCTACAGTTAAAAAAATTAGTGCTATAATTAACCAATTTCACTATTTCAATATATTTCTATCAACATAACTGATGCTTGTATACATCCTGATTTCATTTATCTTTGCCGTTCTCAGTCGCCCGTGAGCCTTTGCACCTGTTCATCTTGTTTTGTTTTTATTAAACAGTCCCACTTTTGGCCAATAGGTAATTTTAACACTTTCAGTCACTTCATCCCGGCCAGTTAATATTTTCCATTGGCAGCGAAGCACTGATAGTAGTAGAGGCAAGAGACAGTGCAAAATTTATCATTTGTTATTAAAATCAACTTCAAAATTGCAATTAGCAAGGTGTAAACGCGATGGTTGTACATACCACAGAGAAGACGAAAACCATCCTTTGCGGTCCCATGGAAGTGGCATCGGTCACATGAATAAATGGGAACTGATGGCCAATCCTACGACAGTACAGTCTAAAATGCTTTATTTTTCTCCGATTGGAGGTAGATATGAGGTGCTTTGGTAAAATAATATTAATTCTATGAGCCTGGCAGTGTTCTTTATGTGAGCAGAAGCAGAAAATGACAATATAGAGGAATAGGTGGCTCAAAGAAAGCTGTTATTCAAAAATGAGGCTAAAGTTGAAGGTCATTTACAATTAAAAGTACAGGTCGCGGGAGAAGTGAACGGAAGGAGACTGTTTTTATTCTTATCTCTTTCCCTCTTGAACTCAGGATGCTATTAAAACTTGGATACAAATGCGAATATCACCGCTTTTCAACTCAGCTAGCTTGATTTACGAAAATAGGTAGCCAGTTTAATTAATGTTTGCCGTTAATTTACATTCGTTAGTATTGTTGTTATTTAAGTGTTATTGCTTTCTCTGTCCTAATCTACCTGTTTTCCATGCTTCTGAGACGCGATACTAGATAATTGCCGTTCAGTCAAGCTGAATATCAACTTACTTTGCTTTCTGCTAGCAGCTTTAAAATGGCTGTTAGCGGCATTCTTGTCGCCAATCTCCACACCGAAGTTCCCTCGTTGGACAATTTATGGCAAATGACCCTGCTCTGTTTATTGCGATAAGATGTTTAAATTTTTTTATCCCATCTTTCACCATAAGACAACCGGGCGACGTGTACCAAGGACTCGCTTACCTTTCTTGACAAGCTCTCTTACCGACGCCTTAAAGTTGGAGCAGTTCTTACTGTCTTTATTAGGAAGCGACGTTTTTGAAGCCGATTTTCATTCTAGATGTTAGTTACTTCATTATTACCTCATCGGGACTTTACATCTCAGCTTTATGCATCTTCATCAAATTGTATTGGGGTTGAAATGAGCTTGGTGACTAATACTGGACATTTTGGACGGAGTCAATGCTGGCAGAGCACACAGATGCCTCATTTTTGGTCAAATTAAAGGATGATTGAGACGTATCACTTCTAGTCACCACACTCAATTCTTCGATGTCTTGGATCCAGCGTAACATCGTTTCTCTCTTCTAGAGGGCTGTTGGGCTATAAAAAAAGGCATCACCTAGCACTTATGTGCAGAATTTCTTAGTAAATAAGAGATAGCTGCCAAATACTTTTGAATTAGAACTGAAGCAAAGGTGAAATTTCATAGTCAAAGCCGAGAACCGAAAACCCAAGTTCCACAGACAACCTATCCAAAATTTAATTGTTTTCATCCAAATAGAATCTACCAAGACTTTCCTTAATTACCAGAATCGTCCAATAACCGAGTTGCAAACTGACCTACTAGTCCATCACCGACATTGTACATACTAAAAGCACTTGAATAGCTATCAATGGCCTTATTTTACGATAATGAAATGACTCGACGAGGTGTTGAGTCCAGTCAGACGATAGCCGAATAGTTTCACAACCTTACTGCTATTCATTTGCTAACAATTATAAGAACTGATGTATGCTTCAGCGCTTTCTTTCAGATTTTAAAAATGTCTCAAGAACAATTGGTGAATTTTATCGAAGTTTTGACTGCTCCGGAAATTGTCCGTCTTTGCCGCAAAGCGCCTGCCTACATGGTACTTTTATCAAGACCCCGAATCATGAATACCTTTAAACGTCATATCAATGCCCATCAGTGGAGCGATAATGTAATCTGGTCCCTACTGTTCACCTATGATCATTATACTTCTCATCAGAGCCTGTTCCTCGCCGTCGAATATTACGAGCATCAAAATTCCTTCTACGACTTGTATATTAACCAAATTTTTCCGACATTTCTAATTGACACTATTAATTGCCTGTTTGTCTTCCCCACAAATGGAACGGACATCGGTGGTTTTACAAAATTTTGCCACTTACTGAAAGAACTTGACAGTTATGGCGGAAATACTACCTCCTATCAATCGACTGACTGTCTCTTCGAATTCCAAATACTTATTTGTCCATTAAATCAGCCCACAAATTTCAAAGTGAGCTGGTGGCGATTTGCTCATGATGTCCAGGCCCCTGATTTTTCACGCTTTGATTGCGTCTTCATTTATTCGCCATACACTAACTCTCCGTCTGGTTGGGGGGAATTAATCACCGCGATCCATTTTATAGCAAACAAACTAACTGGACGACAGAGCATGATTGCTCTTCTACCAGAAGATATTGGAGTTGGTGTCCTATTAGCAAAAATTCCTGCATTTTCGTCTAATTTAGTACATATAGAATTGAACTGGCGCCTTTGGTTGCTACAGAAAGATGAAGTCGGCTCTTCAAACCTCGACAAAATTTTGAAGTGGGCTTGTATCGACGTCTTTTGGAAAAAAATGAAGGGATACGAAAGCAGCGCTGATACTACGTAAAACTAATTCATTCATTGCAATAAAGTTAATTAGTCCCCACCTTCCGATTATGGAACTTCGACTTCATTTTGCTCTCAAACGATGAATTATGTGGACCTGCTCTTGAATATCTAGAAAATGTTATACATTTTAGTTTTTTGACTAGATATGTGTAGTTAAATAGAACTGGGAATTGACTGTTCCTAAAAAGGCAAAAGTCTCCTTTAGTTCCGAAACTACGGTTGCGTCTTTTTAGCACTCATCAGTCACTATTCATTTTGTTGAGTAAGCCAACAATAATTAAAAGTAAAAATCATTCAAGTGAAACTTTTGAAATATGAGGCTGAAGACTAGTGCTGTTGAACTCGTGCGATTATTCCGTTTTAACTAATGACTTGATTTTAATAGTAATTTTACTTTGTATGATAAAAATCTAATAAAAGTCTACTTAATTTACCTACAAATAATTTTTTCGCGGCGTGTGCGATGGAGCTCTGGAAAATCTGCCCTTGTTTTGAAGGCCTCTCAACATCTACCCTGGACGTTTTCGAGACCCAGACACAGATGATAAATTGAATATTCATAAATAAATGTAAATATTAAATCACTCATGGTTGTTTCCCTACTTCCATACTGCATATGCACGAGTCATCATTTATACAGAATTTTCTCCTCAATACCTTCAAAGCAGTACTCACTGGAGCACTTCACTAAACATTAACTCTTGTTATATCATTAAGACCTCGATTCAAGTTATACCGTCCGAATGAAGTCTATAATTTGTTCAGAATGATAGAGATTGAATCGCACTTTATCAATGTGTCTAAAATTGAAGAGTGCGTTTTTTGCAACCGGATTAGTCTCAGAAAAGCCTATAAGGTGTAGTCCTTTGAATAAATCTATCCTAGTAGATGGCTTCACCAGTATCCGAGAGGCGATTTCAAAAAAGCTAAGCAAAACTACCCGGCCATGCTGAATGTCCACAAGTCGGGATGAAATGTGAATTCGTCGAATGAGGCCTTTCCTTCCAAATAGGTGACACCTCTGCTAAAATAATATCTTTTCGTTTGTCGATGCTTTACGACAGGGGCAGAGGTTTCTGCTCTGCCTCCAAATGTCTGAGATTCTACTGCGTAAATTGTTGTGTTGGACTTGGTAATTTACTTCGTAAATTTATGACCAAAACCTTGTCAACTTGATAATTATAAATATCGTTGAAGCACGACTGTTAACATGATTGAATTCTAGGATCATTTCACTTGAATGTTCAAACAACTTTGGAAAAGATGAACTTTCATCTTGCTTAAATAAACTTGGCACAGTCAAATTCTCGTCCGACATCACTTGCTTAATCCACAAGTACATAGCTAGGTTTACGGCACTGCGGATCCGCACTGTACATTGTTGGTCCCTGCATGACAAAATCAGTCATTTACAACACAAAGATCTGTCATGCTAGAAAGATTGGAAAAGAGTAGAAAAGTAGTAAGGTCTCTCTCTCAAGAGTCTTCAAAAAACTCTCAGTGATTTTCTACCCTCGCCATACCTCGGACTCCTAGAGGGCAGTGAAAATGAGGCAAGTTCTCACCAACCACAAATATGAAAATCATGGCGTTGCCATCTCAATCAATGCTCTAGAAATAATAAAAAGTGTATGAAAATGCTTCGAATTACCAGCTACTGAAAAACGCCATTTCCATTGGCCGTCAAATAAGAACCCAAAACATTTGGAGTTCTGTTCTTCCCTTTCGATAAGAATTAAAGCTGAATAATCATACAGGGATGTTTTGATACAGAAATACGCAGTTTATTCCAATTTTTGACTTGCTAAATGGAACTGATTTCCTTACATGGATCAAGCATGACCATTCTCCCTACCATTAATGCCTCATTATTTTCGTTATGAGTTTCTCTGAGCCATTCTAACCAAATGGATAGCTTCTTTTTATTCTCTCGGTCCGGTCCACTTCACATCATATCTGGACTGCTTCCGTTGTGGAGGTTGGCCTGACCCAGTCCTAAATTTCAGCTGATAAATTGGCAAAGTTATATAAGCAAGTGGGATTCAGAGACCTCATAAACCGGCTCGTGATATGTCCCCCTTTTAAAGCTTATTCATTTAAATCGTATTTTTAGCATTAACATAGCCAACGTGAACCCTTAAACATGACTGCTAAGACGTTTGCAAATCAATTTGGATAAGAGCCCTACTTCGACCTCGTTTCAACATCTCGTTTATCCACAGTCACTGCCAAAAGCAAAGACAAAATAAACACAGTGTGCCAATGAACAATTTCCGTCACTTCGAGGACTTGTGTGATTGATAACGTTCTTATAAGATGCTTGATCAAGCTCAACAGTTGTTCATAGCTATCAGCACTTTTCGGACAGTTCAACCCCTTTGCGTCATGTTATCATTTGGAGAACGTTGTTTTGCAGAGCACAAGAAGGTGTGTACTAAGCAATTGCTTAGAACGTGTGAAAAAGCGATAAGTGGTCAATTTTCGGGAACTGAGAATGTCGATTTCCTGGAAATATAAGCTCAGATCCTGGAGGCGCTCGGTCATTTATTGTGGCCGCTAGAAATGGCTCTGGCTTAGCCGACAATCAATGACTCGGCCTGTTGCTGATCTAACTTCAACATTGAGAATATTTGATTAAACTAGAGAACTCCCTTCTAAGTAAACTTGATACAAAGAGTAAACTGTTCGACCACCAACTGTTTAATTAAGTAAATTGAAACTATTTCAGGTTGACATTCAAATTTCAAAGTCGGTGATCTATCAAAACACATTAAGTACAGCTCTTCGTTATCTTGAAAATTTTGTCAATGTGGGTTCCAAAAAGCACTTATCTGACTTTTATGGTGGAATTTGCGACATTTTTATGGAGGGCAATCCAGTATTTCCTAACCCCTTCCATCCTAAAAGTGCCGACTTCTAAGATCTAATAAGCTCATTGCATTGTCGTTATCTTAGTTCAAATTTGTTAGTACCCTTCTTGATCAGCGAAGGGTATCAGCAAAATATTCAGACCATTAAATTGGGGATATAGTAAATGCCCATTTCATGACTGACCACTTACCATTTGATATTTTGTTACCGTTAATACATACCTGTATGCACCTTTTGTCAATAAATTCAAGTCGTCCTTTATGCGCCACTTCCACCAGTACATACCTTTATAGCGTCCCGAGACCAGATAATACTTTTATCGAAGCCCTTAAATCGTTCCTCTGGAAAAATCCTGACGTCAAATTTCCACTCAGGTACAGTGATAAATTAAATAATTTAACTTGCGGGAAAATAGCGTCTTTTCAGACTTTAAAACATGTTAGAAGGAGTAATGACGCCAGTTTCATGAACATATACCTTACGCGGTGTGAACATTTATTATTTGACACCACCGAAGCCATAGTCTATTTTAGATTCAAATCTAACATGTCCTGCTTTTCAAAACTATTTGAAATTAAGTGTTCTCCATGTTCAACCACATGAAATTCAAAGATTTTCAGTGAAGGGCTTTGAAAGAAACCCGTCATCCAACATGCCATTAAAAACGTAGGTGGCCAAACCTACTCTAAACCTCCTCGTGGTGATCACCGATAACCCCAGGGGCAACTCTGGGGGCCAATGAGAGGGGCGGCCGGATAGGACTTATCACCCTCCGGAAGTATAAAATTAGATTAAGCCAGCAGAAGTACAACTTCATACAGCCTGTTAAACGGTGCACGACGTAACTACCTAGATTCGTGATCTCAAACTGGACTGTGGAAAGAGCGTGTATGTAGCAATGAATGAAATCTCCGCCCGAAAGTTGAAAAAACTTCTGGCAGATATATGATGGAGATGTCTGCCCTTAACAATGTCGAGGACGGACTAAGTGCCACTACGAAGTTGAACTGCTACTTGTACGATGAAACCATGCCAGAGAAGTGACTAGAAAACCGAAGACGACGATAAACTCTTTTAGTTTCCTCTGTTGTTGTAAAAGCTATTCGCACTTTTGTTGTGCCCCCGATAAGTCCTTGAGACTTCCTAATTGGTGGGGAGTAAACAAATAAATACATAAATAAAATCACCAAGAACAACGGCGAAGTGTTACCTCGAGAATATTCTTCCAACGATTATCTACCATAACATTTTTTCTGAATCTCACATATAAAATCATTTACGATTTACGGACTAAGATGTAGCTTACCGACGCCTATTTCCCGACAGTTTTTATGCTCGCGATACATTTACTTTTATCTCAGAAGTGCACGTGTCTGGATGCTACTCTAAGCACCTAGACAAGGCGAATCTCGCGGAATCTGAACAGTTATGCTTCAATCTAGCAATCGTTATCTCCACCCTCCTAAAGACTTCTAAATTCATCAAAATAGTACTTTATTTTCTTATTTCCAATTGCGATTTTCCACATTTTTGTGGGTTTTGATTGATATCTTATCGACGTGTTCAGATTATACTAGGAATCTGCGACGCACAAAGCTGTGCTCTCATTTTTAAGGCATTTCAATGCGTAAATCACTCAATGAATAATTTAAATATACTTTTGGGATTTAACGTTGCATTTCATCTACACTCATGCCTATACATCAAAATTTATGTGCTTGAGTTCAGGATCAACTCCGTTATTCACCAGGGCATTCGCTTGCTTTGTGCTGTTGGCACCTTGACTATTGGTGAAACATTAGATTGTGGTAATATAAAGTCGAAATCGTGCAGAATTTTTATCCCAAAAAACAATCTCCTTGGAATGATCCAATTTAGTTTATGCATATAAAAAGGAATGACACACAGTCAGATTAGCATGAATAGAAAACAGCAAACAATAAATGAGAATGAAAGATGAAAACAGGGAACTGGATGGACCTGAAGGGGATGGCAATCGTGGGCAGGGTAGAGGGAGGGGCTAACTGATCTCATTTTGCTTTTGACAATGTTTCCACGTCTATTTACACTGTTGGAATGGTGTGAGATAGGAAGATTGTTGACATGTAGTTCACTTGCAAAAAATCAAACTAATGGAATACCACATAATTTACGTGCTTGTATAAAAGCAAATCAGAGGGAAAAGTCAACATGAGTTTTCACATTTGGACCATTTATTGGGCATTTCCGTAATGGGGTTCACAGTCTAAAACGAAAATTAATTGGAACTTTTCATTTAATACGATTCGATGCTATGTACAAATGCTTCTGCCTGATATATCACAAGATAACTAGCCCTGGCTAGGTGAACTCAAGAAGAAGGATCAAATCATATGCAAATATTTTTGGCCAGCAAAGTGTTGACTAAAACTTAGTTAAGTACTTTACTCAATGCCTACTTATAAAAAAAACAGTAGCACCTCACTAACCATTGCAAAGCATTGAATTCTTCGATTTTGGAGAAGTTTGCATAAGCATTGATTGAGCCCTGTGGGGATGCATGCTCGAACTGTTACTTTGAGGACCAGAAACAACTGCTGCTGCTGTATCTAGAGGATTACGTTCCACAGGAGGAGGTTGAAAATGCCCAAGAGAGGGTTTACAGTCTCCGGAGGCTTGGTCCCAAGCTTTCCAAGGCATCGGAAACCTCCTAGCATCGAATGCTTGCTGCTCCTCAGTTTCAATTTCTCCAGAAGCTGAGTATGATACAGGCCGGCCTTCTGAATTCTCGGGCCAAATATTGCCGCCGGGAATACTCATCTGCCCTGCTGGATTCACGGAGGATAGGATACCGTAAAGAGAATTCGGTCCTTCATAATGTGGGGACTGAGATTCGATTTTCAGTGGCTGTTGCATTTGTTGTTGAGTATCATCCTGAAAATGCTGATGAACAAAAGTGGCCGCATTTTGGTATTGCTGTTCCATGGCCGAGTTATAGAAGCCTCCAGTAGATGATGCAGGAACATAGAATAAACCGGTTCTTTCGTCTGGGATTTTAATTTCTTCATCGGTGGCAGTGGTAGGTTGATTCGGTGATGTCCCGATGGATGAGGGATTGCGATGATTTGAATTTGGGGATACATGCATGTTTGGAATGAGGAACTGAGAGAAGGCGCCATCAGAGTCCATTAAGACGCATGGATTTGGGAGTTGACCCATGAATGGGGCCGAAGGAATATCTTGCCCTCCACTGTTTCCCGGACCACTTGCAATTGCCGCGGAAGTTGAAGTAAGTGAACACTTTCGACGAAATCCTCGGGGACGTCTGCGGGAAGCTCCGTCTTGGAACATAAATTCGGCGGTTGGATCTATTGTCCAGTAATGGCCTTTTCCAGGTCGTCCCATTCCTTATCAAAGGTTTCAAAGTGATGATTTAGTATGATTAAGCGTCAAAGCGACAGGGATTTTAGGTATTCAAATACTTTAACAAACCCTCGTTTTTTTAATTTGCCTAAAAATCATTTACAAGTAATATATTTAGCAGTAACTCTTATCTTGAACATTCAACCCTCCATTCTACTTGCGCCAAGTTCGGAATCGGAAACATAAATAATTCTTTAGCGAAACTGAATGGAAGCTCCAAGAATTTACCCGAAATTCACAACGTTGCATTGGTCCCTTCAAAGTGAAAATACTCGATCCCTTCGAGTACTATGCTGAGCTCTGGAGAAGTTCTTTGAGAACTGATCTATGTCCGTAAATGGCTCAGTCCGTAATTCAGGTAAGATCGTGGCGCCTTGGCCGATACAAGAATGCAAATAATTACCTATTACCTTCACTACACTACTGCTCATTGAACTACCACAGAGCATGGGCTTGATAGAGCACACACTGGCGTAAAGAATAGCATAATGTGTGCATTCAAAGACGAAATCCATCGAAGATGAGCGTGAGCGAGGTGAGCTGTAGAATGATGTCGTCATATTTAGAAATTTATTTTTGGAGTTAAATAGTGATCGATTTTATTAAGTAGCCTGCAGATTGTTTATTTACTTAATAGTTTGACTGAATCTGGTTGCCGTAGTAAAGGGGTGGATGGGTTAGCATAACATCATGAAGTCACACTTCTATAGCACCTCCTTATTTGTATTTCTTGGACTAGTCACAGTAACCCAGAGCGTCACATCACTCGTCCGTGCCGAATTTTGTTTATATTATCTGCCTGTAGCCAGCGCGCGGTCATGAACAGGCATAGATGCACGCACGCTAGCATTAGAATCGCATGCACCGGTGGTGATCGATCGGCTTTGCAATTGTCGTATGCGTCCGATTCACATCAGAACCTTAAATTGTACTGCCTAAACGTGGCTATTTTGTGTGTTGATCTAAGCACATCTACGAGGTGTTTTAATCCAAATCCGACTACACATAGTACCTACCTTTGGGTAATTTGATGAAGACTTCGTTTAGGGAGAGATTGTGGCGAACAGAGTTTTTCCAGCCAGTGTAGGAACCACGAAAGAAGGGATATTTACTGTGAAGGTATTGATATATTTCGCTTAGAGTACATTGCTTATTCGGGGAAGCACGGATTGCCATCGCAATTAGAGCAATGTAAGAATAAGGTGGCTTTTCTGACCGACGACCACTAGCTGAAAAGAATTGGGATTGATAGTAAGGGCAAAACCATATATGCTGAAGTGACCTTATTTCAGTACTTGGCTTTAAGCACGAGTCTGATCCCGGTAAATAGCCGAATACTCGAATATCCATGTCCATACTCTAGACAGGATTCATATCCAAAATACGGACTTAAAAAGGTGGGACGTTTTCTTCACACTCAAATTTTTCGGCCAAAAATTATGGTATTAATAAAAATAAGAACAAGTCACCTGTATGTTGGAAACTTCTAAAGCTGGACCTGAGGTCCTATTAAAAGATAACTATGTTAGAAATATCATGGAATTTTCACGAACTGTAAGCAAATCGCTTAACCCTACTGATTGTCATAAATCTGATTTTAATGCTACCACTTTCGATGTTAATGAGCCGATTTGAGAAATACTATAAGGAATTCATCAGTTATCATTAAAGTGAGTAGTTAAGTAGCATTATTACGTACAGAGTCTTTTCAAGCACAAAATAATGTTAAGTAATCTAATAAATTGTGACCTTTTAGAATAGAATCAGTCTGTTATCACTGCATTTTACGCATTCAAAGGCTGCAAAGGAGTCGGGAGGAACGAAAAGCTTCTTGAACGGTAAAATGGCTTTATAGCGATTTTCAAGGCCACAAGTGATGTGATAATGCACTCACCATCCTTCCGAGGTTTCTGTTCGCTCCCATTGACAGCTTCTGAATTGTCATCCTTCACGGCATTTTCAGCTCCGATCGAACCCTCCTCACCACAAGGATCTATCCTTCCTGTATCAGCTAGATTGCCATCTGGCTCAGCCTCATCATCGCCTTCCTCCGGTCCATCAACCCCTCCAATATCCGGATTTTGTTTGGACTTGTCCTCGCCAATGAGATTAACGAAAGCCTGTCTCTCCGAATAGTATTCAATCGGTGGGAGAGTTTGTTTAGAGTCAGCCTCGGGTGCATGGCCAGTATGTCCTAGAGTGTCCGAACTTTCAGTCGTGTTATTTGAAGACAGGCAAGCATCGCTAGATGATTCAATTCCGTTATAGCTTAGAGGACGTCCATATTGGGATGTTGGTGATGCTCCCCGAAAATAGTTACTACTCTGTGGAATAAGTGAATGAGCTCCTGGCAATGCTGAAAATGGTGAAGATGTTTGAAACTCCGAATAAAATGTATTTTCATTCATAGCGGGCATCGGATATCCAGCCGTGTAGGATTCGTGTTCCCATGTTGCTCCAAATCCCGGCGATGGTAGCTTATCATTCCAGTAGGTGATTGGGTTTATAACAGCCTGTTTATCATGAGTAAACTCTCCTTGATTTTGCTGAGGTACTCCATGAAGATGATGATTGAAACTAGGTTGTACCGGAATCTCCCAACTGGG
This sequence comes from Moniezia expansa, assembly GCA_019097775.1. Classification (NCBI taxonomy): domain Eukaryota; kingdom Metazoa; phylum Platyhelminthes; class Cestoda; order Cyclophyllidea; family Anoplocephalidae; genus Moniezia; species Moniezia expansa. The sequence continues at coordinate 669,475 of JADFDV010000068.1, forward strand.
AGGATTCTCAGTGGGAAAAATACAATGTTGATAGTCTTGTGAAGGGATTCCGAACCCATTTTGCATGTTTTGATGATAATGAGCAGGCACTGGGGGGATGATGAATGAGTTTTGATTTGTCGTTGAACCAGAGTGAGTGGAGAGATCGGTGGCATGATCGCCTCCGAGATTGCCATAAGAAGCATGTGGGTTGTTTGCTGCATGAGAGTGGGATGGTAAGTAATTGTCTTCCATTGCCATCTTGCGCTCCGTTGTTTACACAAACGATTTTTGAGGGACTCCGTGCGTATGTGCACAGCGATTTGACGTTAGAATAAACACGCCCACTAAGTACTGGGATAAGTGTATACACAAATGCAGCGCAAGCAGGAAACGTTTTCTTACGCCAAGGAAGCTGGAATGATGGGATATAAGTAAACAAACCTCTCACTTAGATTGGGGGAGGTGGTGGATTCAGCAGTGGCAGCTGAAGAAGGGAAGGTTGACAAGATATTCTTTTCAAAGGAACGCGCGTTAATACGCGGACGCCCCGCACATACAAACAAGAACAGCATCCATTGAGTCTCACTGAAGAATATTTTACAGTAATCTTGTAAACACTCTCTGCATAAATGATCTTCAGTCTGCACCTGAGGTAATGTATAGAGAGAGGGGGGAGGGTTGCCATGATGACAGCGCGTGCAAAGCTGCGCTGGTATTCGCGGCTCGATCTCATTGGTCAAAAGGCTAGCAACTGTCAGTTGATTGGGCGGGCTGGTGATATTTCGACTGTTCTGATTGGTGGAGAGAGCGTGCGAGTTCCCTAGGCTATCTGGGGTTCTGAGAGTGAGAGGAAATGCGCCCTGTGTGGACATATCCACAGGTATAGAGAAAGACCTTTTATAGGTTCACTGCCACTTATGTTTGTTTATGAGATGGTGTTTATTAATAGGATTTGTTCAGTTGGTTTATTTTAAGCTGCTTTATCATTATTTTTGATGCCAAGTCAGTCCGATTGTGTTTTGCTTTTTACATGGATGCCCGTATGGCTATTACATTAGGTCTTTACTTTCAGTCTGCTCCTAATCAAATTCTTCATACACTCACCAAATTTCGCCACATTAAACTCACTAACTTAATGGGCAGTTGGAGCTGTAACAGCGAAGTGAAGGAACCTGCAGGATTCACTCGAAGCAGAAAAAATCTACATGTGTAAATTTTTATAAAATAAGCTAGTTTATTTTAAATTATTTTCATCAGTCGGTTAGTTGAATAATGACATAATTGGTCAACAAATGCTTCGAAACAGTATATTCATGATGCTGTTGATTTCATATTTTGGTGATAAAAGATGTGGGTTCAATGGTTGTTTCGAACAAAGTTCATCAAAATATGTGACCAATTTTGTGAACTGCGTTTAACGGCAAACTAAAAATAATTGTTGCTAAGGTCGCATGTTTTGACTTATTGATCTAATGATTTGCAGTTCGTTGATCAGTGTTCACTATGAAGTTGAGAAATAATTCAAGCTCTAGTTACAAACTCCGTAACAGATGCTCTTAGGATCTAATCATAAATGTCTCGCGACCTCGGTGCTCAAAAATAAGGCTTACTAGAGCACTATGTGAGTAATGAGTTTTCTGAAATTCACTTTACTGGTCCTGGGAAGAGGACTGAAAAACCAGACTCTAGGGCTCTAAATTCTAATCCTTTACTAATTAGATTGCAGCCGAACGCCTTTCTTATTGGATGGTTTCTGGTATATTCGAATAGAGGTTTTAAATTGACGAATTCCACGAAACGGACTCAATCAGTGGCTTTGGCAAATATTCGTCTGATCCAACACTGGCAGTCGTTAAAAAGGTACACTGTCCATCGCTGACATGTTGAACTTTGTTCCTGAGAATGTGTGTATATTGCTAGTAATCAGACATTGGGTTGAACTTGACCACTCAGAGAAGGTGAATCCCCTTTTATGACCTGATTATTTGTACTAAGAAGTCGAGTTTTGAGGCCTCTTTTGCATATGCTAGCAAAAGCCCAACGGTATAGGGTCATGCCAAGTAATTTCAAGCCAGTGATTACCAATGCTAGAAGACGAACAGCTAGTTGGTAACTATTGTGATTTTTAGAGATATAGTAAAATCCATTGATTGGGTTTGATTAGGATAGCCACCCACACTGATCAGCTCTGGTTTACAAAGATTTGGCAAATGAGACTTTCCTCTCCCAGGAAAGTTGGAAAACACCCTTCAACAATACAAGTCTAGCCTGTTTTGATAAGTAGCATTATGAAATCCTTTGCTTACTCCTCGTGACATCGGCGGCAAAGAACCTTCGAAAAAGAGATCAGACTTACTAGTCAAATTGGCAGCCTTGATTACTAACCGTTTCGAAAGGAATTGACCAGCCTGCATCAATCTGTGACTTAATCTGCGGAGAGGGGAGCAAACCGGAAAAGATCCCAATCCAAAAGTTGTCAGAGTAAAGGAAATCGGAATAGGATGTTCATGAAGGTTGCCATAATTATAGAAACCTGAGACCTTCAATAGTTAGTTCTCAATCGCAATAAATAATTTTACCCTTTGCATCGTGCTTTAAAACGCGAAAAGCAAGTCTAAATGACGGTATTGCGATTGGCGTATTGCTTATAATAACTGTATCTGCTAGTTTACTTATAGACAATGAGTTAAATAAACAAACACAAGCGAGATAGAATGATTTGGAAACCATAGTGGCTCATATGATCTCCTGCTTTTAAACCAATTAGAATCTGCAGAGGGAGTTCCGCTTATATCTGGAGGTGCGAATTTCATTTTATTTATTTTCTTCCCACCTATTAGGGCAAGTCCCACGGACTTATTGGGGATACAACAGAAGTACAAATAGCTTTTATAGCAATTAAGCACAATAGTTAACACAAAACAGTAAAAACATTTGTTGACGTCTTCGTTTGTCTGGTCTCTTCTCTGGCATGGTTTCGTCGTACAGGTAGCAGTTCAACTTCGTCGAACCACCTCGTCTGAATTCGTCCGTCTTCATATCTCCTCCAGAAATCAACATTCTGGCGGAGATTCCATTCATAGCTACTTGTACGTGCATTCCACACTCCAATTTGAGACCACAAATCCGGTTATTCACGTCGTGCCTCCTTTATCAAGCTGTAAGAAGTTGTACTTCTGCTGGCATAATCTAATTTTATACATCCGGAGGGTGATTGGTCCCAACCGGCCGCCCCTCTCATGAGCCCCCAGAGTCACCCCTGGGGTTACCGGTGGGCACCACGAGGAGGTTGAGAGTAGGTGCGAATAAGGAAATTGTGGTCACATCTTTCAGTAATACAGATCACACTTGCAGCTTAACAAAGGCACGCTTGTTCATTTGAAATCACTAATGCGAATCTATCTTCGGAAGCAGCCAGATAATCCTATTGATAACGTTTTTGGTTTTTGCCCCTACAGCACAGGGCCTTGTGAGATTTGAGTCCCTGCAAGTCTCATTTATTAAGATTAGCACCGCTGACACTTTCCTGGAAGAGAAGTTCCTTCGACATTTCCTTATCAGAGCTATTTTCCGTTATATCGCCTTGTTCCGTTAAGATTCGAAGAGATTCTGTCTAATGGTTTCCCACCATTTATGCAGTAATTTATATGACTGAAGAAGTGAATAAATTGAAACACATGCCTTCAGTAGTCCCTACTGTGGAGAAATCTTGAGCCAACTTAGATTGTTCAGATAGCATTTGCACTGATTTGTTTTTCTATTCAAGGAGAATAGCTTCTCCGAGGGGAACAAGCATACTCGTCCAAATGGGCATTTTCAGAAAATGAGCTAAGAAAAAGCCGACTTCAAGTTCTCGTCTTAATTACCAATATGTGGCTAGAGCGAAGCTTTGATTTTCAAGGAATTTCACATTCCAAACTACTCGAAATCGAGCACTCCTTATTTGCAGCGAAAGCGACTAGGTTTCATGTTCACTTACAGTAAAGTAGTGGTTGTCAAACTTAGTAGTGATTGCTGAGCAGAAAAAGCGACGTAGATACCCGATCGCTTCGTTTTTAATAGGGTAATGGGTGATATGAACTGCAAACATTACTTGGGTTTAACAAACTGTAACAAACTTCTCACTGGTAATTTTAATGTGACCATTTTCCATGTCATGATATCGGATGGGTAAGTATGAGTGATTTGAAGTGGAATAGTCTACTTGGATGCACACCAATGTAAAAGATAAAGTACGATCTCAATAACACTGATTGATAGCTTTTTGCTCTGGCTATATATATCTTTATGACTAATCTAGGGACTTCAAACAATTAGGATAGGCCCAGACTGGTGATGACTCTGGATCTTGTCGCTTGAAACCCAATTTCTGGTACTTGGAAAGTCGAGAATGCTAATCAATCAATTTTAAGAGATAGATGAAAAACCAGAGGGGTCAGAATCCTGTCTCTTGACCAAATAATCATGCTTTGGTAAAGGAACTTATAAAATAAATTATTTAACTAGAGGTCTCTTCCTGACGAACCATTATAGGATTTTCTTTATTCGCTCAGATGTAATTGACTGACAACACAAGCGCGCTTAATTTAATGAGCTCAAACACAGCTTTCGACGTCGCTTATCGAATGCTGCAAATCATCATAACAGAATCCAAACTTCGTTTTAGAAATGAATTCCCTTGATACTTTCAGCTTCGTGCTATTCAGACTTTAATGGGGTGAAGAAAAATGTCCTTGAAAGTTTGTTTATTAAAGAGAAGATTCTTTAGAACATCGCTCATCTCACTATCCTTTTTTAGATCGGCTTTTACGACATTGATGGTAGCTACAATCACTGGATGGTATTGCCATGACAGGCTTAGTTCTTGAAAATTCATGAGGTAAGTTTCGATGAACCGTAAAACACTCTGCGGGAAGCGATTGCTCTCCAGATGGCTCTACTTCATAACTATCTCCCTGGAAAACGTCATATTGCGAATCTACATTGGCTAGCTTAATTGTCAGCGGAAATCTCTAATCTAAGCAATGTGACGCTAATCGTGGTTTGACATTATGAGCTGGTAGTTTCCATTTGTCGACTTGTATGGTCTCGAGAAATGATTCCTAAGCATAGCACCACCTGAGCGTTGAAAACCGACCTGTTTACGATAATTCTTAAACTGCAGATGTATGGATGATTCAGGTAAGTGATGTCAGTTGAAATGCTGAAAGTGTTTACAGTTAATTTTAGTAAGGTAACTGAAGAGTCTTATGCAGAGCTTATTAAGGCATTCGCATGAAATATGTTAGCGCCAGAAGTATGTGGAATGACTTTTTTCTTAAAGACATTAAGCAGCAAATGATTCCTCTGGTGTTATCATTCGCAATCAGTTCAGCCGTGTTAGCTTTAATATGTGAACTCTTTTGGGAATAGTAGACGACTATGAGCTTAGGATGGGTTCCATTCATTTCATCCCCTACAGCGTTTGATCTTCTCGCTGAAATCCTCACTTACAGTCGTCTTTGGATTTCGCTGTAAATGCCAACCCATTTTATCAAATTCGAAGAGCCCTATGGCCGGGTGATTCTCATATTTTCTCCCCTAGGAGGATCGCACCTGGTAACATTGACTGCACAGTAGAGCCCCCAGGGTCGAAATTCTTCGAAAGGTTCACTGTAGAATAATTTTCCTCCAATCAATTATTTACCAAATTTTACTAGACTAGTGCAAATTGAGTAGTTATGATGTGGAATAGGAGCATCACAGGGGAATAGAGAGAAATATCGCTAAAGTTGGATTTCGGTTGCATTTCAATGGATACTGCGATATGTACTCATCTGCCGGCCGCTTGAAGTATTCCCTCATCAGGCTTCTGCATAGTTCAACATTGACGTACAAAGTCCTAGTTCGCGTAAGCACCGAATCAGAGTTGAAAGCTGCTGCGTTGGGATCTATAGGCTTTGAAGAAGGCTATCACTGAATGGGATCATCACATTTTCGAGAGGTGATTAAGGCTGGTAGGACTCATAAGTTTAAGAAAAAAATAAATAAAAAAAATGCTGAGATCCAAATTGCATGTAATGTGTGTACTGAAACTCCTTATTGGGCAAAGGCTAAGTTGTTTCAGATATACGTGAAAGAAATATGCTTAAAGGTGCAGCTCACCATTTCGGTCACATTTGATCAACTTTTTAATTAAGTATGCGCATTCGTTTACTATCACAGAGAGTGAATAATTAACTGTTAACTTGCGAGAAGGTAGCAAAAGTATGATAGCAGGCTAGAAAACGCTATTGAAGGTTATGATGAACCCACAGAATTATGTGCGGATATTATCAGCCAGTGATTTCCAAAGCACATAACCAGATCACGCAGGTAAACAGACCAAAGTAGCTGCAGATGGTGGAGTTTAGAAGTGGGTTTTTCATTACCAGGCGCCGGCGAATACTTAAAAACTCAAAACGCTTGAAATCGGGGAAATTTACAGGGGGTTTAAAAGTAAATGATGCTTTTTTTAATGTGTGGACTAGGAGTTTACATCGGATGTTGAATTCAATATTATTGAAGACATGCCACTATTCTTAAGGTGATTCAAAAGATGTTTTAGTGAGATTACGCAAAATTACCATGCCATTATCAATGGACTCACACTATTGAACGCGGGCTTTTACCAGTAAACGGAGTTGTTCGGATATTAATAAAACTTGGTTCAGTTTAGCATAAGAACAGGTAATCTTCAATGGCTGAGACTGATCATATTTGTTTCTCTTAACTGGTACTTGAATATTTGGATATTACCTCACAGTACTGCATGGAAGAGAGAGGATTCCTCGGACATCATATCGTCAAATTTTGAAAAACGGCTACTTATAACCCGACTTCGAAATCGACCGTCTGTGAAATTTTTCATTTCTCTATGTTGGAACACGTAGCTGAATAATTGGCAGTCATGTTCCCAGCCTTAAGGTCATTTCTCCCATGAATTAAGATTTTTTTTGTCAAACTAAAGTGTGGTGACGTCTATGTTTGGATCAGGAATAAAACGTACAAGTCCAAGAAGTCAGGAAAAATGATATGATATTTGTATGTTACTTCGTTCAGCATAATCTAATTTTGAACCATCACAATTGCGTTGGTTTGAGCAAAATGTGACTATTTGAGCGAAAAAAATTGCCATCTGCTTTATTAAAGGCGATTCTTTTTTAGGAAATATGACAACTCTTTGGCATGTCCAATGACGAACTTCTGCTGCAGTCTTAGAGTTATGTAGTCTCACCTCTTTGCCGAATTTCGCTTATGCAAAAAGCCATTTTAACTTATGCAGACTTGTGTATCTGAATTGATGTAAAGCAAGAATCTAGCTCAATGCCATTTCAGCATTAGTTTTTCTAGCTAGGGGGAAAGCCTACTTAATAATTTAGTTAAAACTATTAATACCCTAATACCCTCTTAAATGTTAAGGGGATCAGGATTGAAAATAACCAGCAATTTGGCGGTTCAGTAGACCCTGTCAACATGGATGCTATCATTGCGCAAGGTCTGAAGAGGCACCAGCGACGCATAAGGAAAATATGACTGACTAAGTTAAGCTTCCGTGAAATCTCTGAACGATTACCGCGGACGTCATGCACTGTGGAGGATGTCAATTGTCTGAGGAGGAATTGAGTCGAAATGGATGATTCCTCTTTAGCTTTGCCAAACCAGTATCTCTGTATGCCGGTCTTCGATCTCAATATTTGAGTTAGCTAATGGTCAATAAAGCGAGACCAAAATTAATTGTGAATATTTACTTAGTTTAACGTGTGTTTACTAGATAATGGAGAAAGTCTGATTTAAGACAAGTTAGAGAATACGACCTACAGAAATAACTGTCTATTAAAGGCGTCGATAAATGGCCGAGAACCTAGGTGTTTATATTTTATTAAATATTCATCCATGAACGTTCATTCGCACTCAAGCAAAAGCATGCTGGACAGTACAACCTGAAAATGATGATCGCTCATTTTAATTTTAATCTCGTAAAGCTTGCACGTTCATCGTAGGAAACAATGTCAAGGGATAGTCCTGTGACTACAAATCCAGAGAACCATACACATAGAACTCTTGAATGTGAAAATTTCTTATGGAATAAGGCGGCAGCTTTGGACACCATAAAATTGTTGATAACTAATTTGGACCTTAAGCTTATGCCAATTATTAAAAAGAGCTCATGCAAAAGGGTGTAAGCTCACAGAGAGAGGTAATTTTTTCATGCAGGTATTTTCCAAGTTTGGTCGACATGTACCATTCTCCGAATGTCAGAGTATTGCTGGTTGCTGCACAAAGTGAACATAAGCGGCAATTAAGCTTTTTTGAATTTGCGGAAGGCATTTGATAGGTTCTTTCAGATAATATTAATATCTACTATTTACTCAAATAGTTTTGTCAGTGTCTTTGTCTCATTGTTAACTCATCTATCCCAAGAGGGCTGATGATTTGCAATTATGCCAATAAATTAATTAAGTGCATGGTGTTTGTTTACCTAAAAATTTGACCTTAATTTATCAATCACTTGGACCTACAGCGTTTGTTAAAAAAGTTGTGAGAGTTGAACACCAAATGTTGGAGATAATGATTGAAAATTTCATTACAGCTAATACGTTTGGACATGTCGATTTGGATTTGAGTATTTTTAACTTATTTAGCTAACTATCTCACCATTTCCAAAACAAGTCTTCGTCGAGCAGTCGTGCTGAATTTGACGTTTAGAGTCCATTTTGAAGTGCACATTTTGACCAGATTCACTTGAAGTAGTCGATATAATCGGTTCCTGGGCCAAGGACACAAACGTGTTGGGATAGTGTCCGATTTCAATGGTTCATGATGCCGATCTCATATAATACGAATCACTTCAACAAATTTAAATCAATAATAGTTATATTCCTAATTAGAGTTTTCAACTATCAACTATCCCTGAATGTGATTTCAATTAAACCAGCGCTCTCGAACACATTCAGGTGACAATTAAGGCACTATGGTAACAAGAGTGTTTGAGCCAATCGTTACTGCCCCTGCATGGTGTCAATCCCTAAAGTGATCTGATTTGGGCCTTTCAGGTCATTTATGTGAAAAACCGGTAACAAAAATCAACTTTTGTTTTCGGATGTTCATTAATTTCAGTCTAAGTAAGAAAAATGGAAATGTAAACGAAATTTTAAGGTCTCTGGACTTATCTGGAGAGCAAAATAAACGTGTGTGAGCTCAAGAAGGTGCGCAAATGAACCTAGGATGCATTGTCACTTTGGGATATCTATTGTTCAATTTGCTCTTTCTTTCATGCTGATACATAGCTGGAAGTGAAACTCAGCAAAATAGGATTTTTCTGGTGCTCTCTTGGTCAATCAAAATTTTATGATTCTGTACGAAGTCGGTTGCTTGACTTACAGGAACTCCTTCGTCTCTTTTCACCGCATTTCCTCCTTAGCATTCTTCTATTATAGGCTTCCAAGCGGTAGTCCAGAGATTCAGCAGGAATTTCATTTAATTTAGGACTACCCACGCTTACTTCGTCCTCAGAGACGTGTCCAAGCGTTACGAACCGGATAGCTGCGTAACTGGTCAAAACCTACTGAATTATTACATTGATCTGCTTGCATATAGCCCTTATTACCCGACTGCTCCCAAGAAGGTGAGGGTAGGAATACCTATGCATATCTTATAATAGTTTCCTTCAATAAAACAGCGTCATGGAGAATTTCTGCTTGAATTAATCCAGTATGTTTTATGCCGCTAATCTGAAGGTCGTTTCTTGAATTGGCTGTGGCATTTTTGAAGGACAAATGCCCCAATTCTAATACTGATGAGGAAGAATGGGAAGTCAAGTAGGGAATTAGGGTCCAAAAGGTCTATCCTTGAATTGAACCATTACCGAAAATTGTTATCTGCTAGAAGATCTCTTCTGCCCTTCTTTTCACAATGACTTATGTTCAAACAATCTTCTTTCAGTGCCCACTTTATTAATAAGCTGGTTTTTGCGATTAACCTGAACCATCTTAAGATTGATAGCCGAAAACAGCTGCAAATTGTGATAATTTTGTGAACTAGAGGCGAATGTGTTGCTGTGTTCAACTAATTAGCAGCTGAGCGAATTTTGTAAGAAATAAACTATTCCAGCCTAAGACCCTTTAGCATGTGGGTCGGCAAGTAAATTTTATCCGGCGAACATGCCTCCATTGTTCCGATGAATCACTCTTCGTTGAATTCATGAGATTATTACTATTTGTATTGTACCTTATCAGAACAGCTCAAACACTTGCTAAGTTATGGCTGAAGAGATTTAGGAAGCTTCACAAAGGCCGCTCACGCGTCTGATTCATCAGATAACGTCAGTTCGAATTCTATCAGCATACATCAAGTGATTGGAATGACAACCTAACCAGGTGAAGTAGTCACAAAGGGATGGACAAATGAGAGTATTTAATTAAAGTAGGTCCAATAAGTCTCCCATGACTAATGTAGGCCTTGTGATTTGCTGTAGTTCATAGGCTATTCGCCCATTATTATTATTGTTGTTATTGTTATTGTTATTATTAGTGCTGTTATGTATATCGAAATTAATGGCAAACACAGCCATAGATGGGTGTGAAGTAGAGCAGAATTGGAAATGATGAACGAATTCTTACCAGTTGGCTAATATATGGTGGTTCAGCAAGTCTGGCCAAACTTACATTTAAGTCCACAGCGTCTAAGGAAGAGGCACCTCGTTTTCGAGCTTGACGTAGGGAAGTACATACGCGGATAATAACCTCAAGAGAAACGATTCTTTAAACAAAGAATGGACCTATGAAAATAAAAAAAATGGATTCGGAATGGAAAGACTCTGAGTGTGTAGGTTTGAAAACGTCCTGATTATTCAAAATACTTGAATTTTAAAAACTTTAAATTTATTCGATAGTGGCGAAGGTATCTTGAAGATATCCGTGCATTATCACTAGTCTAAAATTCCACTTTTCATGAACTGTTTGACGGCTTTTAAGAAGAATAGGCGAAAAATTTTCTCTTTGATAATTTTTTATCGAGGGCAATACTAGAACCATCACCAACCGTGAGGTTGCATTGAGTGGATCAGTTCAAAAGCCTTCAAACCCAAATTTAAGATAAACATGACCTCAAGAACTTGGTTTCGACCTATATGTTTACAATCGATTGGCTTCAGTAATTAGGCTCATAATCGATCACACTAGTACTCCTACTTGACTGGCCGTTTTGTGGTACCGAACACATACTAAATCTTGATAGTGAACGATGGAAGAAGTCCATGGGAGAATCTCACTTAAAGTGATGTTGCAAGAGAACCTCAGAAAAGATCCTGCTGAAGCGCAGGACCGTGAAAATCACCTTTCTAAGGTTCTGAGCTAGGTACCAAACGACGCCCTCTTGCGCTTCACCTTCTCTGTAAATAAGAATTTATAATTCTTTTACTTTGGTCGACTACCCAGAGAGTCATTATGTAGGTTAGTCAGACTTTTCTATAGCCGGATTAAGACGCCATCCCTTTGCCTAAAAATATCTAAAAACCATCATGATTTGGTAGTAATAACGGTAGGAGGGTCTAGTACTACTCAGTAGTAGGAATCTCTGTTGGCCATCGGCCTCCCAATTAGAGACCAATGGTACTCCATTGTAGCACGAAGAGGTGAGGATTAACTCGATTATCTGGCAAGTGTTCAATAAAGTAAGATTTTTTTGGATACACTAGTTGAGCTCTGTTTTGCAAACAGGGCAAACAACTAATATCAGATCACATTGTGTGCTTTCTAAGTCAATGCATTCAACTATTTGAATGGTGAGCACTAGTATCATTCCACTAACCTGATTGGGTTTTGACTCAACTCACTCTAACCAATAAAAAGTCTGTATGAGTTGAGCACCTCTCGGCTTTGAGAATAAATGCACACTAAGAGATTATAGCAGCCGTTCAGTGTCGAGCTCGTCTGAGTGTTATTTGAAGCAGAGGTACGTGTTTATTGTTTGTTTCCATCTTAAAAACGAGATCTTTAGTTGTTTTTATCCAATTATTTCAAGTTTACATGATCTTAATTCATTTTATTTACATTTTGAGATTTTAAGTTATCTACTATGACCTATCAGAAATAACTCTCTATTAAAAGAGTCGATAAATGGCAGAGAATTTTTCTAACTTTGTTAAATACTAGTCTGTGAATGTTCTTTCACTCTGCTCCCAGTAAGACTCTTCTCGAGGAATCATTCTAGAAGCATAAAAATAACTAAGGCGCTTCTTAATTTTTTTCGAGAACCTCCAAATTCCAAAAAGTTTTCAAGACGGAATTTATTGACAAATAACTCCATTAATCACTCTGCTGTGGTATCCCATTAGGGATATATTCTATTCAGCCTCAGAAGAACCGCTTCGTGATTCAATCTGCCTAGACTTTCTGAACTGCGATATTATCTTCTGAATATTCCCCAGAGTTTTTGAAAACGAAAAGAGGATACTCCGAAGTTTGGCATTCAGGTATTGTAAATCGCAATAAGTTTTGCCCACTACCAACCGGAATCTATTTTTCTATTAACACGGCTAATACCATTCGAAGATAGTACACGGGGCACTACCGGAATGGATGAAAGTAAGAAAGAGTTCAATGAAAATATGAATGTCAGAGTGCATGGCTTCTTTCAATGCATTCCTCTCTCGACGCATTGCGACTACCGCTTTTTCGGCCGATAAACACGTCCTAGTGACCACTTAGAAACTCTACTGAAGCTCAGTTGTCACACTAGAACCCAATGGACCGCTTTATCCCACGTCTTCTTCGTATCCAAGCCATTCACTGATTGCTACTCAACCAGTGGACTCACTTTTCCTCTAACTGAAGACTTCCCTAATCTCTCCCTCCCAAGAAACTTCAAATGGTAACTTTAAAGGTTAAGCTTTCTGTGCCATTTTGAAGACTTTCAGTTTTTTTATCTAACGATGCGTTCGACGATTGTTAACTCGTGAAAACGGTTAAATATTCCTTAATTCCAGGTACAAAGAATTTGGTTACTTGAAACAGACTGTCTGCTCCACTTTGTGTCAGGCGACGTCCACCTTAACAACGTCAACATTAACCAACCGTTAATTCAGGCACTGCCCCCGCCGGTAACCTAAAAGATGACCATAAAATAATCGCTCAGGTGTAAGAGGAACCTGCCCCGTTCTAGGCTAGTTCAATTCCTCTTCGATGAACATGGTGACGATGCTTATTAAAAAAAGAAGCACAGTGTGTTTGTAGGGTGCTGAATAGGCAGTGCGCGAAGCGCTTGTCTAATTACAAACCAGCCAATCGATTGGCTCCATTCCACCTGTAAGCGTGCCGCACCAGCATAAATGCGCGCGTCGCGAGCGTGTGGCTGATGGTGGCGAGGAGACTAATGGTGGGGTGGCAAGTTGGTCAAGTGCAAATGCCAGTACTGTGTGATGGACGTCGTACGGCTCACACGTGCGCATTTAAGCGTTTTCACTATGTGAAAAATACCGTCGTTATAGCGTGTCACGAGCCTTGCGACAGTAGGTAGCAGTGTGACTCCTCTTTTGTGTTTACACTACCGGTGTGACTAGAGTGCACGCATGGGGGAAACGCTGTTTGAGTGAGGAGGGGAACTAGTGAATTAGTAAATTAGTCATAACCGCTGCTTGCCTACAACTCGAGGGATTTGGGCCCTTCCTTTGAAAGAAGAATGTGCGTACTGTTGCATTCGTGATAAGAAATTTTTATTATATTTTAATGAGGGCTAAAAGGCCTTCTAGTGACCGGTTGACTTGCACTGCTAGGCAAGTTTCATGCCTCATAGCAGGAATGTGAAATCCAAAACAGTTCTAATCTTGTTCTGAAATTTATCCTCAAATTTTGTTGTGGTTCACAACTATTAAAGGGCAGATTGGCAGGTTTATGTGATTTCTTTTTTTCTTTAGCCGGGGTTAAAATAGTATTAAGAGAATATGGCGTTATAGTACAGACAGTTTCATAAATTTTAGGGCTGTGAAAGTGAAGAGATCTTAACAACTGAAAACGTCATTCTGTCATTTCATTTTAGCTCTCCACACCGGTATGGCAGACATCTTGATATTAATGAACCCGACCGTTAGGATCAGTCTTAACTTGGGTAGTTGGAAAAAAGATAACCCGGAGTCTTTTTCGAAGGAAAGGATTTTATAATTTGGAAAAATAAGAACGAGAAGCAACCTGGTGCTTAAGTCAAGTAGGTACAAGTTGAGGCATGTGAATCGCTTCAGAGAGGAGGGAAGAACATTTTGAGGCTACTCGTGAGAGACTTGAAATATAGTTCCAAAATGATTCCAAATCTGTGTTAATTGATAGACTTCAAAGGCTGTTTAAAAGAGGATTTCTTAGCTTTTCGACAGCCAAAATGTAAAAATATATTTAATGAATGAATACATCAATTCTAAATACTTCTACCTACACATAACATGATATGCCTGTCAGTTACCTCCTGAACTGGAGAGATTGTGTTAAGCACGAATTCTTCAAAGTTGCAAGTAACTGCTTCTCACGACCATGTCGACCAAGTTAATTCTGTAACCATCAACCCCATTTCTCTCCAGGTGTATGCCAATTCTCATGACTTTACCCCCACCTCTTCCAGCACCACCTGCCCCCCTTCCGGTCTAGAGACCCTATCTTGCGCTCTTTGCGTCCTCCGTTCCAGCGCTAGTTTTAGATTTGAATTGTTTACCTTATAATTTCACATTCTAAGAGGCAGTACAGCGAACGAGTGGACGGAAATGGTAGGGAGAGACGGCAGAGGGTGTATAGATATTGCTAGTTTAATTGCGTGTGGACTTTCACCATATGTGCTGGCGAAAGTCTGGGTATATTGATGTGATTAATTAGGCTACGGCACTTTGTCTAATAGCCATCAAAATATCTCTATTTCAGTAGGTGGCGGGAAATCAAAGAAAATCGAATAGTTCAAGCAGTCTAAAATATATCCTCCAAATGGCAAATTTTGAGTCTAGGTAACTGATTGAATGGACAGGACTTTTTATGATCCTGCTGACGACCTAAGGCAGATGACTAGAGCTTACCCTGTGTTAAAGGATTCAGTGTGTAGACAGTGAATGGAACGACGTGGTTAAATGCTGGTTCATTTAGTAAAGGCTAGATGCGAATTTTTGGGTTAAGGGATGCTCTAATTTTTCCTTTATCTCCTCATTGTATGAGTCGAAATCGCTTTTTTGTTATATTCTTGGGTCCATATTAATATAAACGAACATGTTAATTCACCAATCGAAGACTGAATGGGAGGTCATCAGTCTAGAGGGTGTCAGAATGCCATCACCTAGAAGAATGCTAGAATGAGAGGAATTAGTCAGATTTTTTTGAAATAAGGGTGAGAAGAAATTGGTTGCAGTGGTCATATTTCAATACAGTAAAGTCCGGTAGGATTGGAAGCATTTGGCCAAAGTAAACCATAAGGTTTTAAAATCCATCACTAAACTACCCCTTCACGTGTCAAATGCTGTTCCAGGTCTTAAGTGGACCGAACTACAACAATTTTACTATGGCAATGGAAATATTGAAATTGATTAAAGGCCGCAATTTGATAATGAGCGAAGTCGTAAAGTGGAATAGTTTTTCAGTCAACGCTGTGTTGACCGGAAACACCGAGTAAGGAAATGGTGTCCATGGGAGATCACATCGATCTGGTATATTTTAAACACTATAAATTACGGTTGAATTCTTCACATTTTTTTATTTATAAACGAAGAAAAGTTAAAAAATATGGTGTTGAAAGGAAGGCGATTGCGAAAGCTTAGGTCAGAGCTTGCAAATGCCAAATCTATTTTCGTACCTTTATGCAGTTGTGAAATGAATTAAGAAGGTAATCAAATAAATTCTGGAATGCAAGTTAGCCTCAATCTTCCTTTGAATCTTTTTCTGAACGAGACCGGCATCTTTGGGCAGTGAAATCGATAAATTCTTCCCCATTATTAAGTCTTTTTATTTTAAAGTCTTTAATATTTAGTTGCTTTATCAAGCAGTTAATTGGAGGAACTTATTAGGCTGGGGGAAAATCAGTTTTCAGGATTACAATCCTTTGTCCACAAACTGTCCCTAAACAAGTACCGTCTTCTTCAGCTTTCAGCGCACCAATCCAGCACATCGGATCCCAGGCATCACTTTATAGAATTGTCGAATTTTCGCTCACTGTTATTGAAAATTTAGGTTTATTAAAATAGTTATACTTCCTTTGCGCCCAGAGGGGGGGCAAAGTCATGTGATTGCATTTGTACATCTGAAGAAATACCCTCTCTATGAGAACATCGTTTGAAGTTTTCCACATGTATATTGCGACATGTATAGGCATTCATTCAGAAAAAGTCAGATAACTTGAAGGCGACATATCCATTCATGAGACTAATGTAGTCCACATTCCCCTACTCTACCTAGAACTATTAATCTACAATCTTTCAGCCTTAACGCCTCATCGGGTTGTGAACATCGAACCCTCAACTACCGTCGGATGAATTATTTTGGGCTTCTGAAGTCCCAATGAAATTTAGATTGTGAGAATCAGCCTACCATAACCGGCCTTGCAGATGTAGTGATGACAAAAAGGAAGTTGCTTTAAGATTTATAAGACTCAGATCCGCCTTATTAATGGCATAAATTGATTTTATCAAAGACTTAAGATAAATTTAAATGATAGGACAAGGATGAATTTCTAATCCTCCGTTTACTTCATTCCTCAATTAGTACTCTGTCCAGGTTTTCAATCGTTCGTCAAATAAAATCTTTGTTGGGTTAATACAAGTGACAATAGAAGCTTAAATCTTTTGAATTGTTTTACTATTTTGAAGGTCTTCTGTACACATTGAATTGATGAGACCAATATATGTATGGGTCAGATATTAATATGCCAAAATATTCTGAGGACGGATTGATTCCGCGCCCAATTTCCTCCAACCTATCGCTGTCCCAAGGGACACAAATTCCCCTTCATCCAAGGCTCATGCGATTGCTATCCTGGGATCTGGAATATAAACAGGAAATGCTATCTTTGTTCGAGAGGATGAACGGAGGTGGTGGATATTACAGAAAGAACAGCTGCATTGAGGAGATCCGGATGTTTCAATTCCATCGGGACGTGCACGCATATGGCACTGAAACCTTCAAGATAAATTGACCGGCTTGAGAGGTATCGGACGACGCCACTCTCAAGATGGCTAACGGTGCCTTTTCACTTCCGGACCCACCTTACTGTCTCCCCTTCGGTAAATTATAAAACGGTCTTGACAGGAACTGGATAAATTTTGCGCTCCTGTTTCAAATGCGTTGAAGAATTTGAAAGCGATCGGCGCACAACACTCAGCGCATGTTCAGTTATTCCACGTACAATAGTTATTTTGTTTTTTCATTTTTAGATGAACAGTTTGTGCATTTATTCAATTCGTAAAGAATAAGTAGATTTGATCTAATAGCAGATTGTTCAGGAAATGGAACACAAAAGAATCCTTTCATTCAGGTTCCGGCCTCCATACTCTAGATGGACGAAATGTGTGACAAGCTTTTGATTCCTGAAATAACCTTTCTTTTGACTTATTTGGGATAACAGACACTTCTCATCCCACTTGGATAATTCTTTCAGGCTTGGGTTATGTAAGTGTTTTTCTGGAAGAGGGGAAGGCCCAAAAATGACAATCAAAGAAAGCGCTTACATTAATTTGCGTCTGTCTGAACCGTTTGACCGAAAAAAATGTATCTTTTAATTTGATTTTCGTCCGAACCAATGGCCAACGTTAATGCTATTGATAAATTAACCGTTGCATTCATTTTCTGATCACATCAAACGTTTTAGAACTCCTGGTGTAGGTAGATGATGCTTTTAAGCATTCCTAGTTCGTCGTTAATTCCTTGAAGACCTGGATAGTCAAGAGGTACATAAAAGAATTGTAGAATTAATTTTACACTTTCATAAAACCAAACTCGAAAAACCGCTCCGCAAATCCCTGTTTAAAGGGAGATTCGACGAGCAGGCTCCTACTTTTAGGAATCCCGTACCTTTGCATTTTCATAACATTCACTCCCTTACTGAAAGTCGAACCTTCTTTAATACTGTCACACTTTCCGGATGGAAGACCCATTCACATGGCGTACTTTGTGACTCCTGTCAATAATTTTTCCCCAGCGGCTTGCCGAACACACGATTGTCATTTGTCAGATCCACGCCTCCGCCAAGTGTCGCGTGTCCTACCTCCACAGAAGTTTATTCTAATAAATGGCAGGATTCGTTCCCCTCAAAACCTCATACCACCCCGCTTCATTCTATCCTCTCACCTTTTCGTTGTGCCCTGATTCTCAACTTTGGGGAATTTTTAGCGGGAAGTTGGGATTGACCCAGAAAACAACTACCATAAAAGGCGAAGCGGGGGGGGGGGAGGGAGGGGAAGGAGGGGAGATCGTATTCATAATGAAGAATTCCAATAGGGCAGCGCATAGTCTTAGTTTGGTTTTGATTAAGGTAAAGAGGATTCTGGCTGGAAATGGAGTGAATTTCGAGTGCAAAACTGATTTTCAAAAGAAGGTATCGCATTATTGACATACGTCTTTATCAATTGTCAAGACCATATAATAGACAGGCTCCACACACAATCAACCTCCCAGTGAACCAAGCTGAAAATAGCTAGGGAAGAACTCTCATTCCTTGACAAACTCTGTTAGATTTTCCAAATTCAAGTGGGTTATTCATGGGAGCTTAACATCCTTTACAAAAAGAGTCTCCTTTACTACCTTGAAGTGGTGCTTTTAATTAGAGACAATCTCCATGAGTTTTTAGCTTTCCAATCGTCACCCTACCCTACCACGGATTGACTAAATTGTGAAAATGCCGTAATTAGAGAAATTCTCATACTTGAGACTGATATGAGGCTAATAAAATCAACCAATCACAGAAAATACTTCTATTCTCTGGGACCACAATTACTGCAAATGATAGAAATTTCAGTTTATTCGGATCGGCCGGCATAATCAAATAAATAGCACCAAGGCAGAACAACCTTTGAAATTATCAGCCCCTAGGAAACTTGTTTAGTCTTAAGCTGAAAGAGATTACAGGCTAAACGCCGTTTATTTATTTAAAACAGCTTGAAACTCATCAGCTCACATCCAGTGATTTGAATTACCTTCCCCAGAATTTGAGTGGTATAACCTGAATTCTACACCTCAAGGCTTCCAGATTTCAGAAAAACTCAGATTTTGACAGAAATTCTGGATCTACCTGGAGCCTACCTATACATAACAGACATTCTACTTTGTGTGCCCTTTCGTTAATGTAAATTGCAGACTTTGCATTGGAGTACTTAATTTTTCATATTTTCGGATGAGAAATACTATCTATCGCAGCCAGATCGGTGTTGATTTTCCTGACATTAAACGGTTAAAGTTGGTTAATCACTTTAACACGTGTGACCACCAAGGATCTGACAGGGGTTATAAGTCATTGATCACTTCGTCATTTTCAATCCGTGTTACGCTGATGGCAAAATCGGGATGTCGGCACTAAGTTCATAGTCGGCTTAAGGAAGCCCAAACCATGACTGTTAGAAAAAATTCGTTTGAAAAATGTAACGCAATTCAACATACCCTACCGATAAGCCGAATTCAGATACTGTTGATAACGTAAAGATAAGACGTCATTACATTTTATAGACCTGATGTTCCAACGGATCACATCAGATGGTAGTGGTTCTTTTCCAAATAAATAATAGATTGAAATATGCTATTTTCACATTGTAAGCTGCAGTGGTATACGGCCTCTCAACCATTGGTCCTTCCGTTTTGAGGAGCACAGAAATTTTTCATTCGTTAACCTATCATTAAGATTTTGATTAAAAACCTACACTAGGTTTTAAAATATCTTAGAAATATGTCGTAATGCATCACGATCATAAAAGAGAGCTGTGCTTAAGAAGTAAGTCTGTCGCGAGTCCAACGAGGTTCGTTTAGACCGCCATTTTTCCGGTGTCTACTCTGGTAATCATCTGAATTCCTAACCCACTGCCAGTTTCAGCGTAGAATATTTCCCTTTGAAACTTCTCGTCAAATGACCGGTATCATTAATTGATCACTAACAACTTAATAGGCATTGAAATTGTTATGGAAGCTATCCAAGATGTTTTACTACCATTAAAAAGTAATTTAAGATGTTCCATTTAAATTGCTGAACCTGTTTATTGTGAATGTGTATAAGGAGAAGTGTAGGATTCACCCGAAAAATAGCTCGAAATAATGTCGAAAGCGTTAGACCAGCATCGAAGCTCCTCACGGCACACAAAGGGAACTTTCTTGAAACAACTAATTTTTTGAATTTTGCGCGCGCTTGTTCCTTTCTGCTAAAGATCTACTGCTAAATAGTACAGGGATATTTTTGAAGACTAGGATTTATGTCCGAATGAACAAAAAATTAAATTCATTTACTTTGTACCAAGGTAGAAAGGTCGTCGCTGCTGATATCTTTTGGGATTCGGTTTTTATTTGTTACCTTTTCTTATAGTAATTCTTCCATCTCTCCATGAGGCTGTGGTAAAGAATGAGATTTTTTTTTATTTTTTTTCATTTACTCCCCACCTCTTAGGACAAGTCCCAAGGACCTATGTGGGGATTAGCAGAAGTACGAATAGCTTTTACTACATGGATCACACAACAGTTAATTCAAAAGACAGTAAAAAAGTTTATCGACATCTTCAGTTCTCTGGTCTCTTCTCTGGCATGGTTTCATCGTACGGGTAGCAGTTCAACTTGGTAGTGGCACTTCGTCCGTCCTCGACATTGTTAAGGGCAGACATCTTCATCATACCTCTTCCAGAATTTTTTTCAACTTTCTGACGGAGATTCCATTCGTTGCTACATGCACGCTCTTTCTACGATCGAGTTTGAGACCACGAATCTAAGTGGTTACGTCATGCCCCGTTTAACAGGCTGTACAAAGTTGCACTTCTGCTCTCATAATCTAATTTCATACTTCCGGTAGGTGATTAGTCCTATCCAGCCGCCCCTCCCACTGGGCCCCAGAGCTGCCCCTGGGTTTACCGGTGATCACCACGAAAGGGAGGTTTGACCACCAAAAAATGAGGTAAATTATTTGTTGTCTCACTAGATAAATCATTAGTTACGAAGACGCTGGAGACGAAAGAGAGCATTAAGGTCTAATTCCACAGAGGACAGATTTTCTGATAAGCCTTATAGTGCATAAGCATCAGCATTCTATAGCCTTCTATTGCTTTGGGCTTACGACCGCACCGCATCCACGAGGCAGTCGCGTAAATGTTAGATCTCGAGCTTTGGAATGAGGTTGGCATGTGCAAGTGCGTGCTACGCTCCACGTGTCGCACAACATCTGGCAGACGAAAAATAATAAACAGGGAAGTGGGTGGACCACAGAAAACGACCTATGGCAACTCCCCCGGGTCCATATCCTTATCCGGACTCTACCTTCCTTTACTAATCGAGCCGATGTGTCACCGAAATTGACAGTTTAGTTGTTTTATTTTTATAGCACTCCCGCTGGTGCGGTAAATCACAAGGAAGCCTGATAATCTGTGATATTCTGTTTGAGATTTAGAAATTTCAAGGAAACCGAATGGCTTCATGACGTACTACCAAAAGAATGTGTTTTTTTACTAATATAGTAAGGGACTAAAAGGGGCTACTCAAAACTCAATGCCTAATAAATGAACGTGGATAACCGGAGCTCTGGTTGAGGATGGTAATCACCACCTTTTTCTGACATTAGGTGACTGCGGCAGTTCAACAGGTTTCAGCAGCTGTCAGGGCCCAGAACTTCTTGCTAGTCTCTGAGGCAGATATAAAGGCCATAAATCCGCTCTTAAATAACAAATGGGATCAAGTACTAGGTATCAATCTACACACGAAAAAATGCTGAAAAAAAACGTCAGACTAGAGCTAGAGAGAGAGAGAGAGATAAACAACGTCTTTGATGGGTCGAGGCGAAGAGCACCTAAATTATGCTCCTACTTTATAGTCCACTCTGTTGGTATTTCTGCAGGACATTAAGAGTCGCAGCAACATTTAATCAGTAAAATAGGACCACAGCCATTTTGTTTCTTTTTAAAGAGTCCATCTTAAAACAAAAATCTCGTTCGCTAGTCATCTCACTTAGTTCACGCCACTCCATACCATTCCTGATAATCTGCTCGCTGGCACTAATCGGTTTCGGTCACTAACGGAAGAAGCGATTAGACAAATATGTTTCAAATCTAGAGCCACAACACCATGAAAACATGAGAATTGGGTTATTTGTTTTCTAGCATTCCATTTTGATATTCTTAGAGCCCATAAAGTAGAAAATGAAATCCTCACTTCCCAAATCGTATTGTCAACCGAGGCTCATTACCTGCCTCTGAGAAGAGAATAAAGGTTAGGTGTTCCGTACGCCGTTAGTGAGAGGGTCAGAATTTAAGAGAATCCCAGACAAGACAATCATTTGAAGAGAAATCTTCGATGAATCTTCCCTGTGAAACCTAAGGAGGCTCTGCATCTCAAGGAAATACTGAATTATACGAGGAAACTTGAACTCATTTCGGCTTTATTTCATCATAATAGTCTTGACAGATACATCAATTAAATGACAAATGCATTTTGCATATTCCTAATGTTGTTACAAACTTTGTTAGCTGTTATTTTTATAAGAAATGCTGGTAAATCTTAAAAGCCTAAAGTTTAACTGTGGTTCTGTTGACCACAGAGATAAAAACCAAGAGTTATTTAGTTTTGAGCGGTTTGTCTAAGCCTTTCTTGATAACAAAGGATTTAAGATCCTATCATAGCGTGAGGTAAATTGAATCAGAGACAACTTTTCTTCATTCCATTAAATTCTTTCCAGCCTCATAAATGCCTGAGTTGGCGGTTAGCGAGAGCTCTTTGTTGGATTGAAAATATAAGACCAACCCTTACGCTCCGGCCAAAAAACTTTTGTTCAGTGGAACAGAACGTCTCGGTTAGCATTCAATCTGCAATGCCTGGTTTGTTTCTGAGGGAGAAATAGAAGTAAATATTAGGGAGGTTTCGTACATGATGGCCATATATGATGCTGGACGAGAGCAAAATTGATGATTTTAAGGTTATTCGAGAGTGGGACTTTTGTACATTTATCCGACAGCCTTGCCCATGTCTGGGTCTCATTTTTAGTGTTGCCTTTGGAGAATATAATCAGTTTTTATATCTCGGTATTCCTCTGATTAGAGCCCTTCAAATTGATCTGCCCTTTGCCGACCAACATTTTCATAGCCCGCAAAGCGCTCTGGTTCTTGAATAGGAAACAAACAATGTAGAATAAGAGGTTTTTATAACACACCAAACAATATTTTGCAAGCTTTTTTAATCAAGCTAAAATGTCAGCCTCGCCACCTCATGCTTTGCGTGAATGCCCTGAGCACGCTCGTACTCTCGAAGTGCTGCAAGCCTATATTGTGGATTTGGTTCACTTGGTCTTTTAGAATAACTGACGGGGTCCAGAGGAGCCAGTTTAACAAATGGAGTATCGATACTATCGGTAAAATTTAGGTCTCTTGAATAGGTCAGCCTAAAGAAAGGCCTTATTCATTGAAACGCAGGCTTCCTAAAGGGGCGTTTCGTCCCCGACTCTTCTCGGCCAGGGCTTCCGTAGCAGAGATTCAGAGAAGTCCAAGTCTTTGGACAGCCGTCAAGTCAGTCGTCATGCCTTTGTTCAGCAATTGCTTGCCATTTTGTCGAATTCTACTAATCGGGAAAACCATGGGCTCCAGTGACTTTTACCCTTACCTCAAACGCAGAAAGGAGTTGGGTATTAGGGAGTCACGAGGTTGATAAAGCCTACTAAACTACCATGTTTACTGGCCGATCAGGAATAGATAGTCATTTAAAATTCCATCCACAACCTTCCTTAGGCAACACTGGCACCAAAAGACTGCGGTAGCCTGTCCAAAGTCCTAATAAGCACTTAAAGGAGGTAATCATTAGATTTGACGGCTTGCATTAAGAACCTTTCTCCTTAGATGACATGCTCTTCAAACATTGTTTTTATCGATCGGTTCTGCCCTAAATTGATCGTGTGATTAAATATTTTCATTAAGTGTTAATTGAAGATTGCGCAGTACTTCCATAAAAGGAACACCAACCGCTCTACCATAAAACTTGAAGTACTAACCTGGAGGCGAACGAGATCTGAAGGACCATTAGTAGGATAAAAGTAGTTTACAACTGATTTGTCTAGCCCTCAGTTTCACTGTGTTTAGATATTCTTCCAGTTATTGATCACCATAACTTGGGTGTAATTTAGTGAATCAGGCCACGCTTTAATAAATGCGTTGTATTTTTAGTAGTCAGATCTGATCATCCACCATTAATTTAGGGTCCCCTATCATTGATTTTATTACCACTATGGCAATCAAAGCGTCAATCCAACATTAATTCCGGGCAGGAGATGGCATCACTCATAAAGCTGATCTTGCTGAACCAATGTTGGGTCGTCTGCTCTGTGTAGCATGCATAATGACCCTGTTCAGTTCATTTTCAGTTCAACCGGTACATTAGACCCCCTGAATATAATCACTCTAGCCTCTGTCAAAAAAGGAAGTTAGTTAAAATGAAAGTTTGTTGAGACTACTGTAGTATGGAGAGGAAATTCGTCGCGGTTTGGACCGTTCGGAATCGTGGTGGGGGTGAGAGTGGTGAATAAGGAAGCATGTGAATAACTGAAGTGTTTACAAGACTAACACAGATGATAGTGGGGGTGGAGCACTTTTGGTTAGATGGAATGGAGATAGACGTTGAAGATGCATTATCATACAACAATGTTAGCGAAATGAGTCATTGAGGAGGCGGCTTAAGTTACCAGGTCCAGAGGTACGGGTGTGTGAAATTTGTTTTATCAGTCATTGTTCGATTGGGTATCAGTGGCTTGGGCGGTAGGTTGATGCATTTAAAACATGCAAGTCACCGTTCTGATCGGCTGTAGAGTTCTGCGATTGGAATCGTTTCGATCGTTTTGAAACAAATACCCAAAAATTATCTGTGGAAGCGATGTGGCAGCCATTAGTCCACAAAAAAACGAGTTCACAGGTGTAACTTATAAATCAAACAGTGTGGTCTCGCTGAAAACCTCGCATCCCATTTCTGTCAGCACCATTCCTTTTGAAAGGCAATCTAACCATAGATCATTACGCTGAACCAATTTTCCAGACCTTGACGTTTCTCTGACTGATAAACTATCCATTCAGCTTCAATTCAACAAATTAAGTTCAGTATTGGAGTCAGTAAAATTGAGGTTGAAGCGCAGGAGATTCCTTTTTTTCTTATTTCGCTTCACGTTTTTCAGTGATGAAATCTGGTTAGTTTGTAGATCATTTATTAGATTATTCCAATCATTAAGAAAAGAGCTACTAGTCGAAAAGGATTTTGGGAGGAAATTTTCGGTCTTGACGAGAGATGTTCTTATTAGGCATCTCTCTACCCCAGTCGAAATCATTGTATGACAATCTATCAGGGAACCTTTTAACCGGCTTGGGCTTTGCAGATCAAGTATTCCATTCGGGTATGGAACTGGCTTTAGTGAATGCTTTAAAAGACCGGGTTTACTAAATAAAAGAGTCGTTGTCTATGCATGCTTGAATCTTGAGATCTGCAAAGACTGCTATTTTTGCCTGCCTCTTATGACGACAAACTGTTTATTGGTGGTCACTGAATGGTGGATGGTTAAGTCGGTTGGTCATATAGTGAGATGATAAGTACCTTCCTTATTTATATTAAAAAGGATGCCTTAATGAGTTTCTCGGGTGGCAGATCATTAAGAAAGTCACCCAACTTATGGGTGTCAAGTTGTTTAATTTCTCTGCCTGAAACCCTTAATCATCAATCGATTTCGCCTTCCTTCTTGCACCTGTCAATGAGTGATAGGCCCGACTGTCCCATACTTAACCACTATGGCGTCCTGACAGGTGGATTGTTGCTATGACCCAGCCTAGCCGCGGCGCGTTGCTAAGCTATTGAGCAAGTAAGAACCCTACCATCCCATTACCCCTCCGACAGCCTTATATTAAACAGGTGTTTCTGTTATGATAAGGCATTTTTCGTTTTCGGACAAGCAAGAGAGGTTAGTTGGGAAAATTAGTGTGTTAATTTGGCACATGTTCAGATGATAGTGGTCTACATTAAGAAATTCTTTACATTGAATATTCATTTCATGGTAGAGCAGTGTAACCAGAGTGAGGCTTAATATGATAAATAGGCAATGTTTAAATCAAGAGACCATTTTAGGTCTTACCACAACCCATTTTTCCCACCACACAAATAGCTTGGACATTTCTATTTGAAATTGACCTAAGAGTAGATCGGAATTGCAAATATTAATAGAAAGGGAGGAGGCAAGTAAAAGTAACAACTGGGTGCAGAACAAGTAGCGCAATATTTGCAGAACAAAATGGACTAATGCTCATGTGGTAGTAACCAGATGAAGTTGTCACTTTACGAAGTCACTGCATCTTCACCTGGGTACACACTAGTTTGACCTGCCATGATCATCACAGGGATGGTTGAATAACAAATCAGGAACATCGACTTCCACCTCCCCGCAGTCCTAAGGGTAACGCCAACTTTCAAATTCAACGAGAAATAGCACCCATCGAGGACTCAGAAAAGGATTGAAAGCGCCAGTTCATTCCTTGGCCATTAGTCACTAGCATCCAATGTTAAATGTTTGGTTTTTTGTTTCAGGGGGAGAGATGCAAGGTGAAAGGCACAGGATTTTCGATCTTGACTGGGATCCGCTCGCAGGCAAAGGTCACAGAGGACGACAGTAAAGCAGCAGTCAGAAGAAGCTTTGCGGAGCTATATGCTGCTGATTTATCAATTTTGATATTGTCATCGAACATCCTATCAGGGTCCCAAATTTTTCAAGCCATACTTGATGGAACATTAGAGAATTTGTCTGTTTAACCGAATCAGAGACCACCAAGAGGTTTTTGAGTGACGAAGAATCCAAATGGTTTGTTAGACTTCTTGTTACTAGTCGTTGTTCCTCTTCTATTACTGGCGACTGGCAGGTATCTTCATTTCCACGGCCTAAACAAAGGGCGACACTCTTGTATGGTGTGGGTATGTTTTCTATCGGAAAATGGGAAATGGTACTAATTTTAAGGAGCATGGGCGATTTCAAGAGCTGAAATAGGACGATGTTATCTAGACAGTTTAATCAGATTTGTTCATAACTCACGAGAAGGGTGGTGCAGGCTAAAATAACCGAATCGCTTTAGACATTTTGTGTACAGCTTTAATTTTGGGTTAATAAATAAAAAGTTTTCGATTCGAATTGATATTTGCCATTCAATACCTGAGAATAAAAACGAAATCGCAATTTGAGTTAAGGTTGCCATTCTATAGAGACGAATTAAACATTTTTTTTTTCAACTGAAACAACTCAGTCGGATTCCAAACAATTTTTTGGTATTTGCGCAATTTGGATTAACACTTGATGAAATGAACAGAACCGGGTATTGAACAAGAGCCACTCGCAGAGGTTGGCCCGTAACTGAAATGGAGCGTGTCAAATGACCTTAAGAGAGGGCCACCTGCTTTATATTTAATTTATGTTAAGATAAAAGGAAGGTTTTTTTTCGGTTGGAATGATTCTTGGTATACCTGGATTACTTCGATTAGGCTATTTCTCTTACTACAGGTCAATGAAAATGTTGACATGGTAACATAGGAACAGAACCTTGAGAACAGATCTATGTCGTGATCGAGGGTTCGATTTAATATTAGAACTTTTTTAGCGGAGGGCATAACTATTGAAATGAGGCACGCAATCATATGCAATGTTGCATCGGAGATCAGGAGCATCATGCATAAAACTTCATCAGTGAACACAGCTAAATTTGTAGAGCAAGGTGAAAAGCGATAGACAGTTGCACCTGTAAAGGATTTTGTGTGTGTGTATCTACTTAAGCAAAGCGAGTAGCGGTTAATTTGAAATATTCAAAATATTAAAGGTCCAGCTTCGCAAACAAGAGATAAAAACTACAATCATGATGATGAGTGAAAAATATGGCGCCGTAAATCAATACAACGAGAAAAAATCGCATGTTAATTAATTAAAAAGAAGAAATAATGAAAGGTTTTGAAATGTGCGGTCCTCAGAACAATATGAAAAGCCATTTTTTAGCAATGATGATGAACATGATGTAAATGTAGGTCTGTATTGATTTTATCTGTGCCTGCATTCCTGTTAAAGGTGCCATTTTGGCGAATATTTCTTGGGTAGATAGTTTTGTACCGCTTGATTCTCCCAAATATTCGGTATGTACCAGTTTTTTGGATAAGCAAATTAATAAATTTTTGTGAATTGGGCACGGTTTTGGTCTTGTCTAACGTATTTTTTTGCGATAACGTATTAAACGTTAAGTGCACTAAGTTTGGTAAGCAGTCAATCGAATCATTTAAAGAACTTCCAGCCTGCTCAAAGATAGCGTTTCGACTGCGTATTTACTTGTCTTAGTTCTGGGTGCATTTAAGTTTCTCCGGACATTAACTGAATTAGGAAAAGTGTCTTTCATTTTAAATCCAGGCTAAAATGGGGGGCGCTTACTCGATGGGATCCACCGGTGTCGGAGGTGGTGGAGTGGGCGGCAGTGGTAGTCAACCTCCTGGTGGTGGTACAGGCAGATTTCCTGACTCCAGAAATAATAGTTCTGGTGGCGGCTCCGGTAGCCAATCTCTTCTTGATCAGAACTCATTTCCATGGCTCAATCTAACTCGCAGTGGGCAGTTACCCTCTTCTACCGGTGGTGCCAACATCGGGGTATCGTCACTGCGTGGACCTCAGCCCCCACAGTTACCCCAGCAACAACAACAGCAACCTCAGCAGCAACCGCAATCAGGTTCACAACCCAGTATCGAAGAGATCATCGCAATCATATCGCGATCTAATCCCAATTTCTTATACTCACGTGAGTTTCTTTGTCTTGAATCATGCTCTACCTTACCTTGAAACAGCTGTGCTACACTCTTTTACAGTAATCCTACTTCTGGTTGTCTCCAGATGTCTTAGTCATTAGATATAGTTGGAAAGTTTGATAAGTTATTAGAAGTTTTGCTTTTGATCGTATTCTTGTAAACTGGAAAAATCTTTTTTGGAATAAGTTGGAAGTAATCCAAAATCTGAGCACCCGAGAGGAAGTTTAATTGTTTATTTGAACCTGCTTTGCTTCCTTCAAATATATCTGGCATTTTCACTAAAGTTAGCTTCGTTTATGAAGAAATAAATCAGAGCCAAAAAGGGTTTCACATTTATGTTACCTTGTTCGATTTGCTATTAACTAAAAAAGGTTTCGTAAATTTTTCCGACGAGCTTCTTTGTGGGGTTATAACAAAAAAATATTCATTGGATTGTCGGTGCCTCTTGTCGACCGTGGTTGGCCTTTCATCGGATACCAAATAATCTAAATAAAGGGTTGAATTGTTGATTAACAAAAAGACCAGAAAACCGTCGGTCTTTTCTTAAAAAGTATTTAATGGGTCGGGCTAAATCTAAGGGAGACGAAAAAGATTTGTTCCAGCTCTGCTAAACACCACCAATCCAATGTACATCAAAACGTTTATACAGCTCGTTTCTGACGCTAAACCATTTTCTACAAGATGATTTAAATGGATTTCTATTCTGTAAGATTTTAGACTACTCATGAGATTACCATGAAAAGATCGGCACTGTTATAGATCTCTCGCTACCGCAAAGGAAATGGTAAGAAACATGTGCAATAACCGTTGGACTGAGAAGGTAGAAAGAGCATAATGAACTATAAGCATGTTAGCATCACAGACCAATGAAATCCCAACTTTCAATGCGTTAGACGCGACAGTCTATCACGCTGGAAATCTTAAAGGGACTGGCGTTTCCTAGTTAAAGTTACCTATTTCAAGCGCTGAACTGACTTTGTTTTGATCTTAAATGAAGAAAATCTGGAATGTTTTGGTATTGGACTCGAAATGAGGTAATTGAGTAAAATCTAAAAGATTTTAATAGGAGAGCGACCTTTCTTGACACTTGATCCTTCTCTTCTGAGCCTGAATGCTGAAAAATTGAGTCATAAAGCATTTCCTTGATAAATAAATTTCGACTAATTCGGAAAATCATATTTAAGTGGTTTCTTTTCACAGTTCTAGACTTTATTTGTAGTTCACTCACAGAAGTGGCTGGCTCTTCTCTCCATACTGCTATACTTGCTGTGCTCGTAGTCGCTAAATGCCTAATACCATTTTTAGTTGATCAACTTTTGGAGAGTTATCGCAACCAACAGCAGCAACCTCAATCCCAACACTATCAATCTCAGCTGCTAGCTGCGCAGATATCTCAAGCTGCAGCGGTGGCGGCGAATGCTTCGAGAACTCGTTCACCGATCCTTCGTCAACAGTCCCCCCAAACCGGTGTTTCTCGACCTTCCAGTGGCTCTCTTGGAGGCCTCGCTGGCCAGTCGGCTTCAGGTAATGTTTCAAACCAAAGTTTTTATTAAGCTATTTGCACATGCTTCAACCACGCCTGTACTGTTTTCAGGCCGACCTGGTTCAGCCACATCAGTTCCGTTCAACCAGGTTCGTGGGAATAATGCTGGAGGAGGAACGAATAATGGACTAAAGTATGGAAGCAGTGCGAGTCAACAACAGCTTGGCTTGTCTGAACAGCTAGTCTCGGCCGCAGTGGCTGCGGGTGCCTACCCTCATCGACCGTCCTCCTCTGCATCCGCGTCCCTCCGGCCTGCCTCCTCGACTTATAATGTGCTACCTAATAGCACTACTGCTGCTGCAGCAGCACAATTTCATCAGGCCTATGCCGCATTGGGGGTCTTGGGACCTGCCACTGGCCATGGTGAAAATCTCCAAGATTTGGTAAGTAGTCTCGGTTACCAATAAGATGTTTTATCAGGCCACAGATTTCAATGCCAATTTTCAAGCTCAAAACTGCCTTATTGCCTGTTTTGTTCATCTTAGCATGTGTTAGAAAATGAATGTGTTCTCATTTAGAGGAAAAATAAGGAATAAAAGATTAAATTGTTAATTGAAATCTATTCATTTCTTTTTGCTATTTCCTTTATGGGCGGGTTCGCCATATGGCTTTCTTCTAATGCACTCAGTTTCCACCATTGGATTACAATCCTAGTAGCATTTCAGCCTTCCTTGGACTCCGAGTCTTGAGGCTACCTACAGTAAGTCTTGATGACATAACTAGGGTCCTCAAACAGTTAAAAAATGAATTGGATAAATATTTGATCCATAATTTATCTTCAAAGTAACTATTAGTATCTTCAAACTAACATTTAGTTTCCATTCTCATTGTAGAAGGAACAGTTGACGATCTTATAGGTGTGTATTTCTAGCCGTCCCTGCAATAATTTTCCACCTGATATAAGCAAAAATAAGTTTTTGGGTGCCGTCTTTTCTTATGTTGGGTCCTGATTAATTGTATCTGTTGCTTTGACTCCTCGGGTGTGGTTGATATAGATTTTTTTTTATTTTTCTCCCCACCTATTAGGGCAAGTCCCACGGACTTATTGGGGGTACAACGGAAGTAAAAATAGCTTTTATAGCAATTAAGCACAACAGTTAACACAGAACAGTAAAAACGTTTGTTGACGTCTTCGTTTGTCTGGTCTCTTCTCTGGTATGGCTTCGTCGTACAGGTAGCAGTTCAGCTTCGCCGAGCCACCTAGTCTGAATTCGTCCGTCTTCATATCTCCTCCAGAATTCAACATTTTGGCGGAGATTCCATTCATAGCTACTTGCACGTACATTCCACACTCTAGTTTGAGACCACAAATCCGGTTATTTACGTCGTGCCTCCTTTACGAAGCTGTAAGAAGTTGTACTTTTGGTGGCACAATCTAATTATTTACGTCCGGAGGGTGATTAATCCCATCCGGCTGCCCCTCTCATTAGCCCCCAGAGTCGCCCCTGGGGTTATCGGTGGTCACCACGAGGAGGTTGAGAGTAGGTTTGACCACCGGTTGATATAGATTATTTTTTGGAAGCCAGGACTTTCCACTCATAAGCCTCTTTCCTTTTCGTTTGAAAATTCTTCCACCTCAACTTAGATCCATCATTTCCAGCATTTAATATGAAAATAACAAAATTTAGGCTAATTCTCGCTGCTATTCTTGCAAGAGAGCTCTATATTTCATCTAGAGATGCTTGGAACATAAATCTCCGTTTTTTGTTGATATCTTTCAATTTCTAAGCAGATTCCTTTAAACTTGAACCTTGCTTTTCTGAACAAATTCTTATCGTCAGGGCGTAATTCTGGGTGTATGAGCAAGAGAGGATTAATAAAACTGAAATCCATCAACCTGAATTTCTCCCTTTTCAGACTCGTGGTGGACAATCGTTGACCGTAAGTAGTGGAAGTGGGACGCCGCTCACGAAGAGAATGCGACTGGTATCCTCTTCAGGTTCTTCAGTACCCCCATCAGTGGCGACTCCGTCATCTTCACCCTATCTTCAACAATCCTCGACTTCGCTGTCTCGTCAACAGCAGCAACAACAGGCGGAGATGTTAAATAGACAGTTGTTGCAGACTACAGCAAATAACCGGACTGCCATTCTGGCGTTTTTCTCCAATGCTGCTCAACAACACCAACAACAGCAAGCTGCTGCAGCAACGGCTTCCGGCGGAAGGGCCTCGGTGCCTTCTGGGTACTTTCAGGGGGGCTCAGAGGCATATGGACAAAGAGGGGGGGTTCAGAGGCAACCTGGGGTGAGTTTCACTCGGCTTTTTATTCATTCAACTCAAATTTTATTATTATTAGTGAGAAAGTGCAGGTTTAATCCAACAGTACTATGAAAATTCATTTGTAAAATTCACTGCCCATCCTAAAAAATTCCTGGCTGTGAGAAGTGCCTCCTCGTGAGTTTTTCTTTCCGAGTACGCTGAATTGACTTATTATGTTTCATTATTATGATTTACTTCTGCCTGAAATAATACACTGATTCAAAGACGTTACTCAAAATCAGCTAGTTAAATCGGTACACAAAGTGGCGTTTCGGTTTCTTAATCTTAAAATGTCGAAGAAATTAGTGGAAGAGGTGCTCATTTGTTAGTGTATGGCGCTATGTGCATGTCCGGAACTGTAGCTACAGGGCTAGACGACATCGAGTTTTTTGAGACCTAAATTTGAACGGTTACTGATTTGCGGCTTCAACAATAACTAAATAAGTCGCAAAATATATAATCGACAAAGGCAGATCATCAGTTGCACAGAGAGGGATGATTGGTTAATCTTTTATCTAGCGATTGGGAAATTCATGTTTTTGTCTCAAATTTGCAGTCCTATATCCATCGACAAGGCGCCAAATCCTGAATTACAAAATTTGCGTAAGAGCTACGGCTATGGCTAATAGAAAATATTTATGAATTTTCGTTATCGTATATAAACTAGTTTAATTGACTCATTGCTCTTTAACCTCTCCTTGCGTATTAACTTACAGTTTTAAAGAACTAGGACTTCCCCAGTTGGAGATCATCTAGTACTTGATGTGGGTAATGCCGGTTTACTGCTTCAGAGCTCTCTTCAATGAGTTTGATGTTCTCCCATAAATTCATGTGGATATGATAAGTGAATTTGTTGAATCTAGTTTAAACTTTGACTGGTGACTAGGGCTATGTTTAAACAGTGATTTATGCTAGATATAAGTAATTTTCAAAAAGTGATCCCACCAATGCTGGTAGTTAGTATGGTGAAGAACAGACCCGAGTATTGAAAAATCAAATCGTGGGTTGAGATGACTCGGTTTTGTACAAAGGTCTTTATTCGAAACATGATCGTCCCCATCCCTCTCTGTGTTGTGGTTAAACATTGCATCTCTAATGTTATTGTATTGTTAGACTTGCGATTCATACTGGCTAGGGTTTAAACTCTCTCAGTTGAAAACACGTTTAGTTTGTGTTCGTCATGTCAGCCGGTCCTAGGGAAGGAAGACTACTATGTGAAGTTTATTTTAAATTAGTTAAGCCAACTTTTATGCATTTATTTCTTCGATGCACTTTGTTACATTCCTTAAAAACTTATTATTAAGACAGATTTTTAGACAAAAAATTGCAATGATCAAGTTTAATTTTTGGTTGGAATGTGAGAGCTTTAAGCCTTTCCTGGAGGCCGTGTCAACGCAAACTTGATTATGGATGGATTCACAAATAGGGTTTAAACTTTTCTCAAAAAAACATCGGCACTGATTTGCAGCTTTTGAATTTCCTGGCATCAAGAAGCGTTAAAGCCTATGTGACATGCTGATAGCGTAGTGACCAGAATTATCATTAGTCCTGAGAGTTGGAAGATGCCCTGTTTCAATATTTTAATTTATCATGGTAGGGTTTACATTGTGTTGAGAAAACATGGTCATAAATCCCTTTGAGACATGACCATCTGGGTACAGGACTTTTGGAAATCAAGTTTTTCGATCTAATCGCCACTAAGATTTCGATGTTAATACAAAGCTAATTAATGGAGTTCTCTATTGTTTATCATTCTAAATACCAGCTGTAATGCCTTCGATCTATCAAATATTAATCTAATGAGAGAATCAGTAATAAAGTTTATAAAGCTAATCCGGATGTAGTAGTTTTGGTTGATTAAGTCAGATTCCGCCTCTTAGGTTGAAGAATTAATGACCACTCGTGTTTTTCAATTTTCAGTCTCAACTTCTCGTCTCCTCACCAAGTGCAATGACTCAATCGTCCACATCCGCTTCAGCATCCGCAGCTGCAGCCACCGTTGCCGCCTACAATAACTTCGCGGCTCTTGCAGTCGCTACTGCCGCCGCCCAGCAACAGCAACAACAACAGCAGCAGAGATCTGGATATATCCATCCCTCTGGGGGCTCCTCCTCATCCACTATCGCTTCTCGCGGTTACAGAGGACAACCCCCACCTCAACAACAACTTCAACCTTCTCAATCACAACAAACTTCAAGTGGAGTTGGATACCATGGTGGGCACGGTATTCCTGGAGGAAGTGGTGTGTTGAGACAACAGACGAAGGAACCTGCTTATCACCCACAGGTTGATGTTCAATTTCCTCAGACTCGTCTTATTTATAAGGAGATAACTTCAAATTCTCCCATCTTAGGTGGAAGCGATTTCTCCACCGCCGGAAGAAGCACGCCTCCTGGACACTGTGGAGGTGAAACTGCAAAGGGAGCGGGAGGAGATGCAACGTCGCCTCCATGACATTGAGGTACGAATTAATAAAGAGGAGAGTCATCTTCGATACCTTATTGATCGAGAGTCGAGTCTGGCGGCGGATTTGAGGAATGAAACTGCCGTTCAACCACCGTCTTCGACCCCAAATGTAAACAAGACATCGATGAGTGATTTGGAGGACGAGAGAGCATACGAAAATCCAATCCAGGTACATATCTACTCATTTACTACACAAGTAGCTTTCGTCGCCTAAACCATACATTTTTTTTGCCTTCAGGCTCTTCTTTCGGAAACGCGATCTCGTACAAAGCGGCAACATGAAAGTTTAGCTAGTTTATGTGGTAAATTCGTGAGTGCTTCCCCCTGTGCTCTTCCGGTCTATAGACAGCCCTCGGATTTACCCGCTCTGCAACATCTCCAATCGGTGTATAAAAATGGCTTTCGAAGACGACTCATTAAATATATTCATCGCCGCAAACGTGCTCAAAAGGCCAGGCTTCGAATTTTGGCTAGACAGTATGCCCGTCACGCTCAGGTGAATAATGCTTAATTAATTTAAGTAAACCTATTCATAATTTAGTGACACCCACTCCTTAAGCCTCCTTCATGAAATTAGGTAGACCATGATTCTTGCGAGTATTTTTTGCCACCAGAACCTTAAAGCTTATGTCTCCTCGCAAATCTGGAATCGATTCTTTACCGCTTTGGGACGCTTGTTTACCTAGTGCAAGTTTTAGGAAGTTTTGGGTTTTATGCTGCTAGCTACCAGTGGCGACTGAGTAGATTTAATCGTTTATGATTCTTTGGCGAGTAACCCGTGGTTTTAAGGCATCCTTCTGTTGTCATTGTAGGCGTTCTTTAAGCGCCATGAGAAGCTGATGAACAGCGCCAAACGGAAGCAAAAGGATATCAAGAACCGGGAGATATTTGAAAAGTCCTTCCCGGAAATAAAGAAAATCCGTGAGGATCAAACTCAGAAGGACGGCGGAAAAAGTGAAGATGTCCATGGTACGTCTTCTCTTGGCCTTTCATAAGGAATTTTTGTCAAAAGAAGGATGGATCAGTGTATGTGCCTGGTTGGGAAGTTTGTATGTGTATGTGCGTGCGTTCTGATTTTCCTAGCTTGGCTGAGGACAGTGCCTTGGTTGCTCTCGGCTTGGTGATTAAATTCCGCTGCGTTTTTCTTGCTAACTAGTTTTTATTTCACATAGTTATTTTTCAGTACTGCTTGTGCTAGAAAGGATCAGCAGCCTTGCTTACATAGTGGGACTGGCTTGGGAGCACAATAGACAATCGCGAAGGCACTTCTCTTTGTCCCCTTTTTCTTTGATAAGTGTTTCTTTTTGGTCTTATGACTGACTGAACAGAAAATGTAATTTTAAGTGCCTACATTCATGGTTTACTGAAAGCGAATCTTACAATTCTACTTCGCCGCGCCTTTTGTTTGACTTACCCCTCTTTTAAGCCACCTCTAGCTTTTTTCTCCTAGGTAACTGCCTTTGGTCTTCCTCTTTTTTCAAAATCCCCAGCAGGAGCGTCTATCGTTTGTTTGGTCGTTTAGATCATTCAGGGTGACTCTAACCATATTGATTGCAATAACCGTGCACGTAGTCTATTAATGGTTTCTGTTCTCAGACCTTTAATTAGTCACTGCGTCATCTGCTGCCGAGTGTTTCCTCTATGTCTATTTCGACCTGTTTGATCCAGCGCTACTTTTCCACAGAGACGATGGTAGGCAACCATAATCTTATTCGTAGGACTGGCTGGATCGGACTAATCACCCACCGGACGTACAAAAATAGATCATGTCAGCAGAAGTACGACTATGTACAGCCTGTTAAACGGGGAACGAAATAAATGCTTTGATTCATGGTCTCAAACTGGACTTTAGAACTTGAGTTCATGTGGCAATGAATGGAATCTCCGCCAAAAATTTGAGAAGTCTTTTCAAAGAGGTTTGAAGATTGTCTGCCTTAGCAACAGTCGAGGACGGACGAGGTGCCAATACGAGACTGCTTTTACTGTCTTCTGTGTTAACTGTTGTATGCTACATGTTGTAAAAGCTATTTTTACTTCTGTTGTTCCCCCAATAAGTCCTTCGGACTTGCCCTTATGGGTAGGGAGTAAATAAAAAAAATTCGTAGGACTAGAGAAATCAGAATTTCAGTGCTATAACTTTAAATTCGTATATCTCTTGTTTCGACATATGGGACCACCTTTTCCGATGCGTTTAAGACGGCTGTAAGGCGTTTTGGTTCAGTGGAGTGTAGAGCCGGTGCGGATGTCAAGGGGAGCTCCTTACATTGATTTTTATTAATTAAGGGTGGGAAGGGGGGTATTGAAGTGTTCGTTAGAACCATTCCTAGACCAATCGATTGATTTCTCATCTTTTTTGAGTTCAAAAAAGGGAGTTTTTTCACCGGACCCTTCCGAACATAAATATAAATATTTTTCAGCTTGTTCAATGTATCCTTATGGTCGGAGAGT
Organism: Moniezia expansa; assembly: GCA_019097775.1. Lineage (NCBI taxonomy): Eukaryota > Metazoa > Platyhelminthes > Cestoda > Cyclophyllidea > Anoplocephalidae > Moniezia > Moniezia expansa. The sequence continues at coordinate 707,161 of JADFDV010000068.1, forward strand.
ATTGACTTGCATGCTTTTGATGCAGATGCCGGCTCAAATACTGGTTCCAACGGTGCTGATACCGATCAGCTATACGACGTTGTGGAGGATATCGCTAAAATAAAGGTTGGTTTACTCCCATCAATAATCAAAAGACTTATATTAGTTTAACAAGGTACTAAAATCTGATTTTTTTTCGCTTCGTTCTAGGAATACGCTATTGACCCACCCGTTACCTTCCCACCGTGGAAACGCTCTTACCGATTCATTTGCACTGCACACCTCATTACTGATCCTAAATCAGAGCATATCCGTGCACAATCTCTGGAAAGGTGGTCCAAAGAAGACAAGATTCGCTTCAAGGAGCGTTTTCTAGCTACACCAAAGAATTTCACGGCTATTGCAGCGGCCATGGATAAGTCGGTGTCCGAGTGTATTCACTACTACTACCTCACCAAGAAGACCGAAGGTTACAAAGCGCTGGTGAAAAAGCATAGTACATTGAGACGCAGGCGAGCAGGCCATTCGGATAAGAATGGACCCACGGGTCCGTCTCATGGAACTACGTCGAAGAAGGCTCCAGCGAGAGTGTCAACACCGGGTGGAGATGACCATAGAAATTCACCCCTTCTTGATTCGAAGGTAACTATCATATTACTGAATCAAGTATCAGTAGCATTGTTCTTATTAAATCGATTTTTTTAGACCGATGAGGGCCATCCGATCACGCATCGCAAGGGTGGTGGTGGTAGTAGTTCGGCGCGAGGAAGATCAAGCCGTAGAGGTGGCAGTGGTGATCATCGATCAACTAAAGGGTCTGTTCGTGGAAGATCAGGAACTCCTGTCCCTCAGACTACTTCCACGATGCTTCCATCTTCAGTAGGTCAGTCAGAAAGCACCTCGGCTCCAACAGGGGCTTCTGTGAAAATAGAAGTCTCCAAAGAGATGTTATGTGATGATGATAAATGCCAAAGTTCGATAAGAGTGGATGATACTAAAGATAATCAGCCAGGTTTGGGAAAAGCTGCAGCAGATTCGGCGTCTGTCCAATCTTCCTATGGATCAAGTCACCATTCAATCAAGATGGAGGAAGTAAGACCATCTGATAACCGTTTTACAAGTTAGGTTTGGCTTAATAGGGATCGGGCTACAGGTCTTTAGACCACTAAACCAATTAGAGCTTTGTCTTGATGATGCATTCTACACCATTCTTGATAGTTAACTGTAAACAGTTATATTCTACCCCATTGTGAATGAAAAACTGTGGTGAAACTATGGGCTGTTTTCTTATTTTATTGAGTACAAAGAAGTAGCACAATCTGCAGGATCGAAAACAATCGAAGGGTCTTCGACTTCAGAAAGTCATGCTCCCCTGGTGTGCTACCATGAAATAGTCAAACAGAGCGTCGATAAACCTAATTTACAGGTAAGCCGAGTTTGGTTAATCGATTAGAGGCGTCAGATGTTGGTTAGAATAGTATTGAGCTGCTCAAGCTGTACTTTCCTTCATCAGATTCTCCTGGTAATGTTCTTCTATTCATTCATCATTCATTAAATATTAGAGTGCCCGGAGAAGCTTTACAGTCTTAACCTAAAAGGGACATTCATCTATGGCTGAGGGATCCAAAATGTGTGTCCCCCCTGACGATATTTTTGGCAAGGGTTCTTTTTTTAGTCGTTCACCCCAAACATTATTAGAGAAGAAGCGCATATTAAGTACATATTCGCGGGCTTACTGGAGAATAAAGCGCAGAAGAACGGAATGTCGTATTGACTTCGGTCCTTTTAATTCTCTTCATTCTCGGTTAGAAGTAGATGTGAAGCTCTGTGGAATGTCATTGTCGTCCTTCTATATCTGAAACGTTTTTTGCATCAGCCTAAATTCAGTCACTCAGAGATCGCAAGTATCTATCCCCAATTTCTCAAGGTCTTCAGGGCTCATATCTTCTCCTCCGTCTTACTGGTTTATGATCTTTAAAAAATCTTTGGAACATGTTGGGAGGAGAGTACTGATTAAAGCTGATATTTTATCTGGACTCATTTTCAGATCTTCTGGTTGACTGAACAGGTGGATAACCCTTTAGTAGGTCTTGGAGAAACTTTCCATCTAGAAGAACCTTACTTGTCTGTTTGCTTACCAGATCGAGTCTTGGCCTTTCAAATTCCCTCATGTGCTGTTGCAGTTAATTGCCATAGATTTCCCCCTTCATCTGAGTTCTCCAAAAAATTTAAATTGTTTGAACCTGAGCGTGTAATATTCTGTCTCACTTTCATGCACACATTAATTCCCTCCGCTTCCTTTTAGAGTGTCACATCGAATTTCAAGTTTCCTTCGCTTTTTAAGCGTAGAAGTTCTTTTTCAACTTGTCCTATGGGCTGACCGTTATAGTTCATAAGGCAGACCACATTCGTTAACCGCAGAGTAACATCATTCAACTTCTATTTTTATTGATTCAAAGGGAGGAGGTTCAAATACGCAGGCGTCTTCCTCGTTGGACCCCCGCAGAGGTTATCCGGCTTCGCCTCATCACAGTGCGACAGCTACGGATACTATCAGCTTGATGCTAGGCTCTTCAGTTTCGGAAACATATTCTCCCAACCCCCATTCAGATGAGCCAATCGTCAGTCTCCCAGCATTCTCTGAACCTGACAACACTTCTGCTGTTTTACCTCCAAAGGGTACACAGATCAATAGTTGTGCTTTGGAAGCATCTACTATTTCATCGTTATCATCTTCTACTTACAGACTCCACTGCTGCAACAGTTTTGGCCACAGACTTTCCCGAACAGCTGGCTAGTCTCAGTAAAACTGGAAGCATATCTCCTGAACTTCTTTCTGGTATTCCACAACTTTCCTCTAATGCATCAGCTCAGGCTCTGGCACAAGTTCTCACACAGTCATCGGCTACGAGTGCTCCGCAGAAAGGTGGCCATGATCAACTCTCGGATCCAACGGCGGCTGCTTACAGCAAAGCGATACTTATTGGAGATTTTTGTACTGCCCAGCAGCTATCTAGAGGTGGTACTCCCTCTCAACAACCCTCCATGCTCACGACTGCTAATATGATTGGAACGAGTATTCAGCGAGCTGGTAAGAAGTGATGATAGGATTGCCCAATTTTACGTATTTTGAAATGATATGTAACTGGAATATGCACTCGCCTATGGTCGTAGAGCTCTTGAGCAACATTCAAGCAGTTGAAAATGGAGAAAGCACAACGAAGTTAAGTATTTATTTTTATTATTTTGGAGTGAGATTGAAATCGGATCTCCGTTAACTAATTGGAAGAATGGGTGATAATCTTTCCATTGTTTTGAGACAGCCTTTCACTTGGCTTGTGAACAGATTCATTTCTCTCCTCGGGACCATTAGTTGTGAGCCTTTTGGCTCTTGGCAAATTTCATCTCTAATGGGTTGATTTCTCAGGTTTGGAAGCTAGGTGGCTCCTGAATTCCTTCGCGACAAATGTAAGCTGCCCCATCCAGCCTTTAAGATACGATTTACGAGCCGTAAGGTGGTCAAGCTTCAGGTCACTTCTCGCTATTTCAGCTTATACAGAGACCCTTAAAAACGAAATTTCCTTCATTAAACAAGGAAAGGTAGATTTTCTGGTAATATTTTGCCTCATTAGTCTAGATTAATTTCTCTGTCTTCTCTGAACGATTTTAATGATATACCTTTTGCATTGAAGCGGATTACACGGATCCGACCTACCTCAGCAGTCGAACGATTGACCCCCTGACCCTTCCGATGCCGACGAAACGTGTGGTTCTTGGCGGAACTGCATCAAGCGGTGGGTCACGCGGCCTTGGGGGCCACATACGCTCTTCACCTACCAGTGGAATGGCTGGTTACCATCACCAACCGCCGCCTCCGCTGCCCCCATCTTCGATATCTAGACACCGGCAAGTACTAGGTCAGTCTTTGATCAGTAAGTTAACCTAGTTTAAATAGATTACAGGTGGATCAATTGTAATTTTCACTCCGAATCCTTATCTTAAGATGTCGATGTCGGTATGCCACGACAGGCTATGGGAAGACCGCAATCGGGTTATGGAGGCGATACACTGACCACGTCGAAACCATCCGGATATTGCGACCTCCGAAGTATTAGTACTCTCCCCAAAGTAAGTCGATCAGTCTAACAATAACCCACTTAAGTTCTGCTCTCGAGTTCAAGGGCAAATTGGGGAACTGGGTCTTTGTTTATCCTGTCTCACCCAATTCTCAGTGTCACTATGCATATTGGCCACAATGTTCTTAAGTGTTATAAAATATGAATCTGTGCAAAAAAATTAATTACACCATTGATTATCAATCAGTATCTATCATTGAAGTTGAGTGTATGAGGCTTGTGAATTTCAAGGGTATTTTCACTTCCAGAATCCAAGTTTTCATAACTCACCGGCAGCGCAGCCCTAGTATAAACAATGCTTGCATTCTGGGAAGTGGCATAACATCGGTGCAGCTACAAATTGTTTGAAATTCGTTTGAAAAAAAAGCTTGCAATCGGAGAGATAATTTGACCTTTTAGAGAAAATGCAATGCAATGGAAATTGTGAACGTTGCAGATAAACGAATTTCACTTTTTTTATTCAAAGAAGACCTCAACAAATTTAGAAACTTCGTCATCCGTGGGGACTGGGTGCACTCCTAGTGGAAGATCAAGTATTGACCCCAAGGTTGAGGAATATATTGCCCACGCTGCCAAGCTCTATCAAGACGAAGTAGAACGCTACACTTCCCGCGATCGATCAGACTCCATGCGCACCCGCACCAGCAGTGAGACCTCACAGCAGATGCACACGGCCCTGGATAATGCTAGGCAAAGGGTTCTGAGAATGGCAGCCGCTGTTGCTGCTGCCTCTGACAGTGTCAATACATCGACAGGCTATAACATCCCCTCCAGCCTTGCAGATCCTCCAGTGTCGAGTGACCAGATGGGTGGCGTCCTAGATATCAGTGATATGCTGGTAAGTCAAATCACTTATTCGAATAGGGAACTCCACATTTTTTTTATTTTTGCATTGTTCCCTGAATGTAAAATTGTGAACGGGCTTTAATTTCCCTTTGCTTAATTATTCATTTGGCTTGCTCTGGAAATATTTGCACTTTTTCATATATTCCAACCTTTTTGGAATGAAGAATGCACATATTTAGACGATTAATAAGACTATTCTTGATAACCTCAGGCAGTCGGAAGGGGAATGAAATGCAATTCTAGAATATTAGGTTAAGTCATTTTCTTATTTGGTTACGTTTCCAACCAATCCAGTTGACCGCCTGAAGGGATAGATGACAACCTTGTAGGTGCATTTTTAACCTTTTTCTTAGTTCACAAAGGGGTTTGTTCCCCACAAGTAATTCTTCTGTTAATGATATCTTGTGTCCACACATTCTCCAGTGTAACACAAAGTCACACGCTTCAGGCCTTGATAAGTTTTATCTCTTTAATGTTGACTTTACAAGCTCTGTTGATATAAACCACTTTTTGACGGTAAAGTAGTCGCGCTACCTTCCACTCTGTAACGTCCTTCGTCTGCTAAGAATTTCTTTGTATCCGCTTGGACCTGCCGCATCCAGAATTCCAATGAGGACATGGACCACTCAAGTTCCAAGTCGCCTCGCACTACTTTGTCTATAGCATAATTTTTCAACTTAGGACGTTCACAGTTCAAGTCTTCATTGTAGTTCCCGACTCCGGCTTCTTTTAGCTGTAAGGAGTGCAAAACGTATTGTATTATTGTGAAAAGACTACAGAATAGATCTGGTTCCAACAAGGGCAAAGCATTCATAAGAACTGTTCTCATGATAGTTTTCCTATGACTGAAATGCATAAGGGAATCGTAACATGTACTGCTTCAGATGTCTGTCCATAGGCACTTTACAGATTGATTATGGAGATAACGTGCACAGATCGTTACTATCCTCTTTCATTATAGGCTAAATGTGGTCCACAGTACCTGTCTCTTATTGCGGCAACTGCTGCCGATGCCTCTGGCTCGGCAACGCCATCTACGTCGGAAGCACTTGCTTTATTCGCGTCCAGAGCAACCCCAAGACCCTCTCCTCTGGACAGCAAACAAGCTGTCCAATTCACTTCAGTATCACAAACCACACCTCTACCACGTTATCGCAAATCAGCCAGTGTTTCGTCCAATGTTAGTATACCCTCGGTATCATTCAATTCACCTCCGTTTTCATCTGCAATGTCAGCGTCCTCCTCTTCGATTGCATCAGTTCCTCAAAGGGAGTTCTACCAGGGGCTGGTTGATGATGGCGGATATCACCTACATCATCATCCTCATCAATCTCAGCAACAACCTCTTCGGTATCCAACTCTGATGAGAGCTAGTGCTTCAAGAAATGTAGGCGTTTCATTGCTTGGTGCACGGATACTATGCTCTTCAGAATTACTGGATATTTTGCCTCCAATTTCTAGCTCGAATCAGTAGGATTGCTGCCACAGGACCTGGCACGGAAGACTTCTACCTCACGTCCACAACTGTCAACATCAACACCAGTCTGTTCCTCTTTGGTTATTTCTTCCTCAACCGCTGGAACTCCTCTTTCTAACGTGCCAGTCTCTTTGCGATCTGAATCAACCTCGCAATCTACTGGTGTGGTTTCTAACCCAGCTTCCAGCACTGGAACACTTAAGGAGACCATCGAAAAGGCCATAACGGATGGATTGATGGTACCGCGAGGCGGACAGGACGTCCCGAGGATTGATCCCTCAACAGCGGAAGCGAAAAGCGTCAAATCCATTAATCCCTCAACTAGTCTTCTGAAACTGGACAGTGACATTAAGGGTGAGTTTATACAGAGACGTCCATTTTCGAAGTCCCCTTCAAAATTATTCCGAAAGGGAAGAGTTGGGTTCCGTATAATTTTTCCATTGTTTTCTGGAGCTTGTTTGCTTTATAGATGGTGTATAAATAATGTGTTTTGTAAGTATTGCCCTTATTATTTAGGGTTGATTCGGGATAATTACTAGGGTCAGAGATCACTTACTTTTGAAGAACTTTCTAGGTCTTCATTAATGTACATCCGGGCAGTTTTTTGCTCCAATCATTATATATATATATATATATATATTATATTCGCACACAAATTCAGAATCGAAAAGTGGCTCTTTGGCCCCCGTGTTCCTTTGTAGACATGTCTCGGTTTATCACTTCATCTTGCCATTCACAGGAGTGCTAAGTAACCCAACATTGCCGGTGTTTCCTAAGAAGCGAAGTCGGTTGACAAGCAGTGGCAGTTCTGCTACTCTGGGTGGCCAGATTAGACCGACGTCACCCCCAAGATCAACGAGAGGAGAAGCAGGAGAGGGTGAGGTTTCGACACCCACGGATTCTCCGGTTCTGTTGACGCCCGAGGAGCGTGCAAGGGCGTCTTTGACTTCGAAATCTCCTCTGATGATTCCATCTGCCGGAATTACTTCGATTTCTCCTCCGAGCTCAGCTGACTCGCCGGGAAGCTTGCAGATTTTTATTCCAGTGAGTGAAATTGTTTTTTGGTCGTTGAGTTTTAGTGTGCAGATTATGCTACGAATTGTATTATCGTTTAAGCAGCCGGAAGATGAACAGTCTTCGAACAATGATGGACGGCATTCTACATCTCTTTTGCGCCAAACGTCAAATCCGAAGTCTTCCTTGGGTGGAAGTGGTACTGCTAGTATTACAAGCCCCCCTCTCGCCAGCGAACTGGCTGCAAGTCCACAACATAATCCCTCAATAACACTGACATCCTCACCACAGCAACTGCAGCAGAAAACTCCCCATTCCCCATAGTGATTTGCCTCCTGTTTCCTTGCCCTGGTGCTAGTTTAATCATCAACATGTGTCGATTTGTGTGCATGTTTGTGTATGTGGATGTAATCGGTAGACAATGTGTTTAGATCCCGCTTTTGTTTTATTGACATTGCGAATCATACATGTGTGCGTGGTTTGATATAGCGCGTGACATCTTGGACTTACTTTGCATATTTACCTGTTTCCTTTTTCACGCCAATTGTATGCAATATACGCTCCAAAGGATAGGATCTTAGTGGTGGCTTGGCCACTTGTGGATCCTTATTTTGATACAGAAGTGTGGCCTCCTTTCTACTATGCTCGATACCTGCAGAGCCCACAAAGCCTTTAAAATCCTATCGCTAATCATATCACTAATCCAAACGGTAGGTAGGCCTGAGAAGAGGTGAAGATGCCATTCTCTCGTAGGTGGCCTTTTCAGACTTGAAAAATACTCTAAACGTCAGGAATTACTGAATGAAATCTGCGCTTAACACTACTGTCAAAGGCAAGGCTAATTTCGCGCAAAGGTGCGATGCCTCGTTTCGATGACTTGTGGTTAACTGAAAGTTTTACATACCGGCAAGATGTCAACAAGTGAACAGCGGCTTCCTGAAGGAAGGCTAATTGAAAGGACGCTATTAGCATTAAGATCTCGAATATAACTTCGGCGGCAAGAATTGTTTTTTTAGGATCGTGATTTTCAAATAAGGCCGAGGATTTGTCCCTTCGAAGCTTAATAACTGGGATTTACAAACCTGTCGCAGTTATTACCAGTAGGATATAACTGCCATCAGTCGAGGCACTTTTGAGAAGTCTGATCTAACTAATCAAAGAATTCCTGAACCTGGGATTTATAAAAGATTCAAATAGTTCTTCCGATGCCCTCCAAGTTGGTCTTAAAAATATTTAAACAGTAAGCCTGATTAACCGATTCAATTCATTCGAGAGGATAATTCTAACCACTATTCCACTCATTCCTGCAGAGAGCTCTTTTAGCCCTGCCAAATGGATGTTAGATATATGGGCTGGTGATCACACAAAAGCTTAATAAAATTATTCGATCAGTGGTGAGGGTCAGCTTCTAGTCCAGACAAAAGTGAAATCGTGGAGCAATATCAACGCTACGGAACATCACTAATTTCATTAAAGAGTGTCGACCATTTTGAATGAAAGACTGCAGAAGACTACTCAATTTTGAGGATTGTGAAAATTGATGCAAGACTTAATGGCTTCTGGAAGCGATTAATCTCAAAATGAAGCAATCTAAGACAAGGTCAGGCAGCCCGAACACTCCCTTTTGCACCTATATACAAAACCCACTTAATCATTACTTATATAATCATCGAGTAATGCTGTTGTTATGGTACACGGATGCACAACTTCAAGTGTTTACACATTCCCGTTACTTTCCGGATACACTCCTAGTGTTTCATGTAGGTGTCACATTTACAGGCTCCTATCGCTTTTACTACCTCTGGGGTCATACGATCTTTTTCGCTTTTTTATGGAACCGTAAACATATATTATCCATTTCTATTATTCGAGAGTTCATGATAGTTTGCTTGAGGTTTTAGGTAAACTGAATAGGCAGAGCTGGAAATTTCAACAATGTGGGAAGCATTAGGACAATTTGAAAGCTAGGCCCCACCATTCGTTTCTTGGGATGTATATAAGCATTAGGCTTCGGAACGCTGCACGTACATAGGAGTAGAAAGATTAATCCTAAAGATGAAAATAATCGTGAATGGTAAGGAAATTAAAAGCTAGTAATAGGTATATCATTTTCGAGAATATCCGCTATACAATAGTAGTTCACAAAGAGAATCTGCAGTGATTCTCCTGAAATAAGTTGGCTTTTACATCAAACAGATATGAAAAATACTAAGATGAGAAATATTATTGAATTGATTTCCTTTGAAGCTGAGTGCTACGCAACTGCGAAAAAGCAGCGAATCTGACTTTCGCGAGACATGATTGGTCAGATATACAAAGAAAGCACCTCCTGACAAAAGCAGTAACACAAAAATATTTGCATCACCTTCTACCTTCATTTCTGCATTATTGAACAGCAGAAGAATTGAGCAAATTCGTATCAACATGTTCTAATCTTAATTCGATTTATCTTTGATTTTCATTATTTTTAACTAGTTTTTGAGATTTCATTCAATACTAAACCAACACTCATAAGCCAATAAGATTGAGCAACTCTGACCGCTCCATTCAATACTTCGGTTTTTAGCCAGCCGCCGTCATGTTTAGGCGGAGAGCTGATAAGGGAAGGGCTCATCCTAAGGAAAATGTCGATGATCCTTTTGGTCTTGGTTTTAATCCAAGTGATGTAAAATTCGACGATGTAGCACTTGAGAAGGAGTTGGCTGATATTATTCGCGAGGAAAATGAAGATATAGATGAGGAGGAACTGGAAATGAAAGCTCCACCTCCCCGTGCGAAGGCGAGTGTTGTTATGCTATAATAACTATTTTGAGCAATGTGATGCTTTTTCTGTTCACGTTGTGCTTTGGTGATATTTAGTGCTAATGCCATTTTAATAGTGGCGCTATTTCAGTTTTCTTGGCTTCTGACACCTAATCCTTAGCGCTCTCCTTTATCTGCAGATTCATCTTAATAAAAAAGACAGTGACGATGAGCTTGAATTGCTTCAGCAGCTACAAGCAGATTTAGGAATAGATGATGTTAAGACGAACGATCTCCGGGTTTCACCAGCTGAAGAAACCCCTATATCCACTTCTGTTCCCCCTGTTCCCTCTCCTCCTGCTAGCGAGACAAATGAAACCCTTCTGAAAATCGTTGAGCACAGGAACGCTTTTGAGAATGCAATCAAAGCAATGAAGCCCTCTCAGCATCTTTCGGATATTGATTGCGCTCGTTTACGACGCTATGAACGCCTTCTTGCCTCAATTGACACCATGGCTTATCAGGCTAAAAATGGCATTTCCATCGATCTAAATGACCTTCCTCCCCTTCCTTCACCTAACAATGAGCCAACGGTTAGTCATCTCAAAACTGCACTTCTAACCGTCAACGTTTTTAACCTTGGTTCTACTTCGTCCTAAAACTTTGATTATATGAAATTCCCCTCTTCTGCCAAATTCAGACCTCGGCACAGAGGAAAACAGCTGAAAATATTGTGTTAGATTATATCACTGGCGAGGCTACCCACAAATCATCGGTATCGGAGAGGGCACGCGTTGTCCAGCAACTGAAAGGTCGTCTCATGGAGTATCGGGTGAGTTTACGGCTCTTGGAGATACATGATAATGGAATGTGCTTTGATTGTATACCTACTCGTTTTTTACTATTGGCGGTAAACCAACATTTCACCTAGCCTTTAAGAGAAATACGACAACTAAAAGAGCTTAAAGCATGAACCGAATTTTTATCATCATTTCCTTTCTTTTAGCTTGATTTAGACCGACTCACTGAAATTTTTCTGATTGATTGAAGGAATGAATAACAATCTCTTAGGTATCCTTTTAGCCATTCATAAATTTACAGGTTTCGAAGCTACTTTTCACTTGACATGCGAAACCTTTCAGTTCTTGAAATTGAGCACTATTCTTATTCTGGTTTTCCACCACCGTGCATATAATTTGTTATAAACGTTTCAAGTTTGGCTGATTCTAGTTATTTCTAGAAGAGTATTAAAAATTAATACATTTCTTTGATTCTTCACTACTTAGAAAGTCTAGATATTAGGATCTCCAGTGACTCAACAGTGCAGCTGAGGCTGGTCTTACTTTTGTCCTTTGTATCCTTTTATGGATGAATAAATACTGCTGCTTTTCAGGATGTTCTTGAGAAAATCACTGTGAATCGAGATAATTAATCGTCGGAATCGATTTCCTTTGAGTTCTTAATAGTTATATAGGAGTTTCTCAAATAGTGCTTTTGGCTGCTAAACGGCAAATCCACCCCAGGACTGTAATACCGCGATATGATATCACCAAATCGAACTCGGGAAAAGGTCAAATCACTCAGACTGCTACTTACATCTGCGTCTCTCATGTCAAACGAAATCGCCTCAAACCCATATGCTGATTTCTAGACAAAGGGCTGGGACAGGTGTCATTGTGGGGATGGAACTTGTATGGCAATTTGGTACCAGTGTTTTCAATTGTTTGGACCCTTTTTCACATGGGGATGACCTTAGATGAGCCATTTCATTTAGGTCCTCCTACTTTGTCTTAACAGTCCGCAGTGGTAGTAGCCCAAAAAGAAGGCAATAAGAGACGCGAAATGGAGCTAATGGTTGCCGTAAACGCATTGATTGAGTCTATCCCGCAAATTGAATCGGGCACCGAAGAGTTCGATTTTGACAGTATGCCTCCACCGCCGGCCCAATTCTCCCTTCCTGAGGATGTCCTGGAGGAGGTTATGGGAAACACTCAATCCTCACAGTCAATTGGCTCTGCCCCATCTCAATCTCAACACAAAGATCCTGCTGTTGCTGCTTTAACTAAAGCAGCTTCTTCCACTGTAGCCAGCAACGAATCGCTTATGGCAAGAATCCAGATGCTTAAAGTGAGTCATTAAGTAGTATTGATATTTACTGTTTTGATTTTTATATACGTATACTCTAGTGCAGTTCGTCCATTCGCTGTATTCGCCTTCAGTCGGCTAGCTTAGGAGAAGTGTCAACTCTTTTCCTTGAGTGTCCAAAGAAGATAGTATCATTGTCTTTAAGGCGAAGCTTTTTTCTTTTTCTATTTACTCCCCACCCATTAGAGCAAGTCCCAAGGACTTATTGGGGGCACAACAGAAGTACAAATAGCTTTTACAACAAGTAGCGCACAATAGTTAACACAGAACACAGTAAAAACTTTTGTTGACGTGTTCGGTTGTCTGGTCACTTCTCTGGCATGGTTTCGTCGTACAGGTAGCAGTTCAGCTTCGTAGTGGCACCTCGTCCGTCTTCATGTCTCCTCCAGAAATCTTTCAACATTCTGGCGGAGATTCCATTAATTGCTACATGTACTCATTTTCCGCAGTCCAGTCTGAGACCATGAATCTAGGTGTTTACGTCGAGCCTCATTTACCAAGTTTGAGATCATAAATCCGGTTATTTACGTCGTGCATCGTTTACCAGGCTGTAAGAATTCGTACTTCTGCTGGCATAATCAAATTTTATACGTCCGGAGGGTGATTAGTCCTAACCGGCCGCCCCTCTCATTAGCCCCCAGAGTTGCCCCTGGGGTTACCAGTGGAGGATGAGAGTAGGTTTGACCACCAAAGCGAAGCTATGTTAGTGTTTGCATTCATAAGCTTGAAGACCTATCATTTGAACAGATTTAATCTGAGGTTCATGGGGTCCACCTTTTTGTAGATGATCTGCCGAGTGGTTTTAGTATTTCTCCCCACCTTCACTCCCAAATGAATTAGTTATTTGATCAAAAGCAAAGCTAAAGCGCAAGATTCTATTTTTTATCCGGAGGATCAATAAGATTATTGAGTGAGCTCATCGGTCGATTATTTAGTGGGAATGTCTATTGTAAGGACCACTGCCCGAATATGAGGATATGCTGTAAAAGGGCCGCGTTATAAAGACAGCAGACCTTATCTTGATCGACACTCGGTATGACGGAGATTAGACCTAGAGACTTAAAGACAAGTTATCTGGGCGCTAAAATCGCTCTGACCTGACTATTTATATGTAAGCCTTTAGTCCACTTCTAATCAGCACTGTCCGTTGCTATCCACGCTATCACGTCTGTTTCTCCGACATTTAATGTTATCATATCATGGCTTTTGATTCACGCTGGCTGATTTCGACTTGACCTTGTCAAGATCGCCTTCTAATTACTTTGTCACTGAACCTATGCTCTAGTGATTTTTGGACTGAGACCCTTCGGTGTAATTGATTTCATCCCGCAGCATCAAGATGAGATGAGTGGACTTATTCTGTACTGTAGCTACTGCTAATTTCGACTTCGGTTCGGAGACAGCCCTAAGGCCATCACTCCGTTTTACTCTTAAAATATAAAGACATTCATACGCTGATTTAATTGACCAATGGCACTGCTAGTCATTCGGCGCTGTGTTTCTACCGTCATTAAGTTAGGAAGAAATGCTCTGTGGTCCTGTGTTGTCATTCAGTATTTGCGGCTTCGGGGTGGATTGACACAGTGTTTTCGAGTGATCCGGTGATCCTAAATATCTGCCTATTTCACCAACCGCACTTAGTTCTATATCGTCTACTGTCATGTTATCACCCAATTTTGTTAGCATTCATCACAGTTGGTACATTGTAAATATTTATCAAAAGCCGATAATAATCTCTGCTTAAATATTGTCCGTCTTCGTATTTCCATTTGATGACATTATTTTGGGTCTTATTGATTTGGTGATGCTGACAGTTCATCTATACATTGTTTTATTCGTGGTTTTCACTGTTGAAATTCCTGATTACTTTTTTAAGACTCTTTCATGGCTTTTTATGTTTCGGTTGTGGTAATATGTTGCGACACACTTATGGATCTCATAATCGTTGATCGATTTGTGATATTCTTTATTAGCATCTCCCAATAGTTGCTAAAACTACGAGGTGGTAACCGCTTTAAGATAGAAACCAACAGGTTGGATTTATTTGGATCCACGCACAGCAGAGACTAGAAAGGTTGTGTGATTGACGATTGACAATTGTTATTTGTTAAGATGGGTTGAGCAGGGTAAAGAGTCTGGAACTTCTTTGCATTAATCTAACTGCAAATTATTGATGTTTACCCTTTAGAGTATGATTGAAGGTTCGAATTCACAACAAAAACGTATGTACGAACGGGCCGTGGATAATTACTCAAAGGCACTTCGAGCTTTCAAGGCTGGAGTTCGATACGATTATGGGTCGCTACCACCTCTTCCTGGCTGCCCGCAGTTCACTTCAGTTGCGCCATCTCCTAAACAAGCTTCTGCTGGGGCTAATGTATCAGCTCCCGCTCCTGGGTCTTCCACTGGAGTACCCTCAAACCAGACTCGAACTGTAGAACTCCTTCAAAAGCGTCAGCAGGAACTGCGCGCCGCGGCAGCCCGAGCCAAGTTGGCGGGAGATATGGCTAAAGCGAGAGAGTATCTTCGCTCCTCATTAGGAATGAATAATATGATCAGATCTGCGCAGGCTGGATTACCGGTTGATCTGAGACAACTGCCTCCAGCGGTCGCAGTACAAGGGGCAAATGCCGACCCGGCATCGGAATCAAAGGTTCTCAATCAGCCTATTCTTTCTGGTTTGGCCTGTGATCCTCCATTGGAATTCCAAACCGCTTTGGTTGCTGCTGGAAGCGGTGTGTTCAATTGAGGCGTTATTAAATAAAAATCAAAGAAGTACTTTTTGTGTTATAGCCGCACAGGTTCCGAGAACTAATAATTTTTCGAAAGAGCTGATTTGCATCTGTTAATGCTTAGGGGAGGGGGGGGGGGGTTATAATTTAGGATTGATTCGGGTTGAAAAGTCAATCCCGTTGAATAGCCATAAGCTTCTTCAAACATCGTTCCTGACCTTGAAAGAATGGAGGAAAACTGCAAAATCAAATTTACTCTTTTTCTGAATAATAAAACGACATCGCACCGAAAGAGATGATAGAGGTAACGAAATTCTGGGTCCAATTTTTCTAGCATTCCTGAGATTGCGCAGAAACTTTCTTTCAAACCATTTTATCCGCATTATTTGCTACTCAGCTCTCTGATCTAATTCTTATACACGTATGACCGTTCATAATAACTTTCTATTTGATTGATTGAGGTATCTTCTAAGGCTCTGTGCATCGAGACGTTTCGGATATAGAAATACAACATTCATGTTTAGAAGAAAACACCAAGGTTTATTAACTGAGGCCTTTCGGAAACGATTAACTAGGTACACTTGTAAAAATTGGGAAAGTGAGAATCATTGATTGAAATTTCTGGCCTACCTCTCGATTGGTAAGGCGCGTGCAGGCTTACTGTCGACATGGTGATAAAGCATGCCAGTGAACATTTCAATAATGTCACATTAGAGGCATTTCATTTTTTTTCGATATTGATCCTCACGCCTTTAACCAATAAAAATGATTTTCATACGACATTTTCGCTTATCTGCATCTTCACTTTTTCCCAGTGACCAGTTTGGCAAGTTTGACCTCCTTTTCACTTTTTTTTTTCAAGTGATTTTTAAAATCCTCGAGATAGCGCAATGTTTTGGTTCCCCTCATTTTACTGCTAACTCTCATTTGCAGAATTACAAATCCCACACCTGTTCAGCTTCGCAAATCTAGAATCAATGAAGACCTATTTTTAACGATGTCCTTACAAATATTTTACACTTGTTTTGTAGGTCTTTACCGCCCCTAATTAGTGTCAGTTTTGCCCCCCGCTACCCTTAAGTATGTGGGGATGTGATAGTTATTTGCGATGTTTGCGTCAAAAGAAATGTTTCATTGCATCCTACTGATTATTTGTTAGTAACAACGATGACAAAGTTATAATTTTGGGATCTTTTAGATCCGGTGCTTATCTGTGACCGATTGATTGCCCAACTGGAAGCGCAAGTAGCTGAGGCCGAAATTCTTTCCAAAGAACACCGCGAGGCAGGTTTATCCAATCTTGCTGACAAATTTTTTGATCTGGCCGATGTATCACGCAAATGGATTGCTCTTACCAATGCTTATAAGGGTCGTAAAAAGGTGCCCGACTACGCATTTGAAAAGGCCAACCTGTCGCTTGTCAACATGAATCCAGACCTTGGCGATAATGTTCTCGAGGTGACCCCTGTGAGAGGCATATCTTTCCCTGTTCCGCCGGGTATTGCTGGACCTTCGGGCCTGGATACCTATGTCACAATAGAACTGCCATTCCCCTCGTCGGAAAATCCTCAGAAACATTCGACCGAATGGGCTCGTCATACCAACGAACCGACGGATTTCGGTGGATATCAAGCCTCGGCGAGGTTCGAGGTAAATAGGAAGGCCAGGTCCTACGAACGGCTATTACAGGGAGTCAAATCGCTGAAAGTTACGGTACTCTAAAGTGAGATAGTTGAAAAACATAGGCCTCTTGAGGATTGTTCCTTCGAAGCATTTTTGTGTTTTAGGTTTATTATAATCGTGGTTTGCTGAAGAAACCGGCTGTTTTGGGTACAATATCGGTGAAGCTGACGGATTTGCTGGCTAACGCCACTCACACGAATTGTTATGAGTTAATGGACGGTCGGAAAGCTGTAGGTGGACTTCTAGAGTTAAGATTCAGGCACAGAACCCCTCTTCGCGTAAGTTTTGCATTGTCAGTTATTATAGGCGTAAACTGAAAGACAAAAGTGAACCAAAACAGAGAATTCAATCGACTTTATCGTTCTGGGTCTTCTCGTTCCGTTCCTTAAGACTCCGGAATAGTGGTCATGTTTCTAGTTAAAAAATATTGGATGAAAGTCCTTTGAATATCTTCAGTCAATCAATGGTTTTATTCACTTACCCATTAATTATTTAGCACATGTTAAAATCTTGCCTTATTACAGCACTGTGCAATTTTAACAACCGTTTAAACACAAAATTTCACGTGTTATTCTGCAAAGGTATTCATGAAAAGTTGAAGAGATTCAGAGAATGATTCTTCTTCGTTGAGTTAGGGAGATCAGGCTTTTAGAATGATTCTTGCCTCTAGATAAAAAACGAGTGGTTTCTTGATACCACAAAGGCGAATCAGAACCATAACTTATCATATCGAGAGGGTCTCAGTTAAGAATATGAGAGTAGAAGAATCAAATGGTGCGAGGCGAATCCGTCTATCCAAATTGCTTCTGATGACGCACTGCTAGATCCGTGCTGTATAATGCGTTTTTTCAACTTTGACGCATGAATTATTTTCGCTCCTCGCTATGCTTAAATGACTTCCATACTTTTTAAAATTACAGGGAACCAAAACCAGTACTTACGAGAAGCCTTGGTTAAGTATATCTACACCGAAACACAAGAAATTGCCAAAATGATGGACCGAAACAGGAAGATAGACATGAAAAAGAACCTCGTGTGATTGGTTATTGGCGAAAATTTTCAAGTCTTTTCATTAAATGCAATATAAGCATATTCACAAAACTGCGTGCTCATTGTCGCCTTGCAAACTAGGGCTTGGTCAGTTATTGTTACTACTAGTACCATAGAGCTTTCAAAGTAACGATCTCAAATATAAATATTGTAATAAATTTAATATTTATAAATATTAAATATTGTATATAAATATTATGATGCATTGATATGTGTGCACTGGATTTCAGTTTACTGTATTACGCAGTTCAGGATAGAAATGGGCATTCGGAAGGCCGACCTCATGCAGAAGAGAAGTGGAATCGGGTAGTCAAGATCAGTATATTTAGGTCGCTTATGAAGCTGCACGACTTGTCCAGAAGCTGCTTCGCTTGATCCACCTTGGATATTAAAAACATGCTATATTGTTTCCGACACGGCTTAACGCTGTGGTGCCATTGTTATTTTTTTCGAGGCTATAAACAGTTGGGCGTAATCGTTGCTTCAGATGAAAATCTCGTACACGCAGAACAAATCGGATCTAATTATTCCGTAGCCTATTTATTCGATCTTTGCGATCAGTGCTTATACTTATTGGGTGGGGATCTGTAGGTTCTGTTAAACTTCCTCATTTAATCCTTGCGCCGTGAACACTTACAAGTAGATGAAATTGGCATTTTTTAAATATTTGTTTATGAAAGGTGTGAGTGTCATTAAAGGTCAATGTTCTGATTGGCGTTTTACAGCTTTATCTTTCTAAAGTTCAGTCAGTGAATTCAGTTGGTGTTGAGTAATTTGATAGTAATTGCTACCACCTATGGCTGAGGTTTGCTACTGGTTTCTTTTTACTGTCGAGTTGCGGTACTGAAATTGCGGATGTGAGCGTGATATACATAGTATTTAAAGCCAAAATAGGGTATGAATATTGAAATAGATCATTGAATTAAATGACTTACGGTAGTAACTAAGGTCAGCAAAAGCAAACCAAACGAATAATTCACATGTGCCACTACATTCAAACCTGAATTTGCAATTCAAAAGGACATTAAAAGAATTCAAATCAGAGAACTTGAAAGGAAGAAAAGGGAAATCCGTGCACCCAGTAGCTAACTCGTTGGAGATTTAGCGGATGGAAGTACCAAGATGGCACATAATAACATCAATACAATCTGGAGGGAAAATCCCAGACTTAAGAAAACCCCCGGAACATTCATTTTTGATTCTGGGCGAACGATTACTGAACAATGTTAGGCGTTTGAGTTATCTTACACAAATGGGCAAATAGGAGATGGCATATCCAAGGCACGGAGATGGGAGTGAATGCACACATTGCATCCCACTTTACTACTTTCAGATGTTAAATAGTCTTAACTAGGGAATAGGGAAATTTACTCGATTGAGAAATATAACGTCAGAAACCCATCCCAATAAATGCGCAGAAGAGAATCGGGTATTCATTCAAAATAGCTAAAATAAGAGCAATTTATTATGGAGACATTACAACTTATCATTAAAATAGTCGACGTACTTTTGAACAACTAACAATGCAACAGAAAAGACAATTTGGTAGTTCAACAAGATGGGTGAGCAACAAAGGTAACAACCAGATGAAAACCACTAAAATGGAAAATAAGAGGTGGATTTGCTAAAAAATGGATAAATGCTAAAATATGAGAATTTAAGGTGCTTTATTAAAAAAAATCGGCTTCAAAAGCTGTAAGTAGATGAATGGCACAAGCGAAATGGAAAGGTATATGGCGAAGTGCAAAATTTGGAAAGAAAAGGTGCACTTGGACGGATTTTGATTTCATCAGACGAAAAGTCATATGGAAAAAAGTGAAAGCAAAATGGTTACAAACAGATAAAGAGGTATAAGGGAGCTGAAATTTGCAAACGAAATTTTGCAAAAGTGTGAAAACGTCAGCGTCAAAAACGATACCAGACTTAGAACAAAACATAAGAGCAATTGGGATGATTTTGAAAAGGAACAAAAGAATAGTGTTAGCGTGGGATAAAAAATTTGGACACGTAAGGGTCAGAAAAATTTCGCTAATAACAAAAACAAATAGTAAAACAATACAGAAAATTAAAAATAGTCAGACAGTAATTCAAAAGCAATAAAAAAAAAAGAGGAAAAATAAGAGCACTTACGCGATATGAAGAAGAGCGCTCAGAAGGCTATAATAGCAATCAAATAAAGAATAGGCAAAAAAAATCGAAAAAACAAAGACGAAAATCGCACGCGATCGGAATGCTGGTGGGTTGGGAAAAGCGTGGAGTCCGGCGAGGCGGATTTGAACCACCGACCTAAGGATCGCCGCACAACACCTAACATCCTCCGCTCTGCAACTGAGCTATCGCCGGACGCCGAGATTGCCGAGGTGGCGCAAGCTGAGGTGGCAGTGCCCTTTTCGGCTTCACCACTGCCTCCTTTGCAGTGCTCTGCCACTCTCATATCCTCCTACCGCTTCGTCTTCTGGTCGCCATCACGTTGATGTGCACAGAGTTGCCGTCAGATTGGTGTGAGTTGGCACACAGCCGTGTGACTAACAGGCTGGCCACCTGGTTGCCGCCTGGCTGATGTGTAGGCTTGCGAGCGTCGGAAGGCGACCGGGCACTGGCGATTACTGACTCCTAATTTCCAATCGGAGATTGGCCTAGTAAGCGTGTGGCGGCTGGTCGGCGGATAGTAGGCAGGAGGGCGCGCGCGCGCTCCACGGCACTAGCTCAAAGGGTAGAGCACTCGCTTAGCACGCGAGCGGTGCTGAGATCGATGCCCACTTGCTGCATGGCGCTGAGTGGTGTGACAATCCACTGCTCCCGATGCGCGCTATCTCTCAGGCTGTTGGTGAGGCGCTTGCCACAGGATACACCGAGCGCCGTGCGCACGGCATGGCCTCTTGCTAGCTCTCCACCCCACCTCTCCCTCTCGGTGGCCTCCACAGTGCGTGCACGTGGCGCACCACGAGTCTGCTGCCTTGACCGGTGTCATGGCATTCAACACCAGCACATGCACTGCAATAGCAAG